>CM071847.1:18069221-18669221 GCA_036507275.1 Sicyos edulis
TATCCACAAATCTGATCAAACCCCGCAAGCAACTCCACACTACACCCCGCCACGAGGGTACTAAAAGATTTGGTCAGAAAACAACAAAAGAAGCTGGCATGCGGGGCAAAGATGTCTCTACATCCGCCTCAAGCCACTAACACTCCAAGAACTTGCCAATCAATCTAAGCGATCTGGTGGAGACTCGCTTAGTCCACCTCTCTCAAGTGGACTACTACCATCAATCGTTGTACCAAATAAAGACAGAACGATACATCTCGGCCTCGAATAAGAGTGGCATCCCAACACACTGACAAGTAAAGCTCAAACTGCCAATTTCTTTACTACTAGCGAGGAGGGACTTTCTCAAACAACGAGCTCTGCATGCATCCACTTGCCAAATCGGCGCTTCTATCAACGCCTAACAAAACTCGACTTGCGCAAAAACCCTCACGGCTGACCATGCTCTCCCGAAACCTCCGGCTACAAGAGCTACTGGGAAATGTCAAACAAACTCACACCGGGCTATCTGTGCGGCTCGACTCACTACGCTTCTACAAACGGGCGCTGGTCTCCGCTCGATAGCTAAAGACCGCCATCAAATCTTCTCATGGTCGAGAGCACACTCGCTTCAAGGAGTCTCACTGAGGCGTGCTAAACCTCTACCCCTCCACTTGGCAACTCAACCGCTGTGGCCACCTCGCCAACGGCCTAACAACTCAACGCGCCTCATCATCAATACAATCACCCAACACCTCGGGTGACATGCTAAGCCGCCCCGCCTTTGAGTGCACCAACACACCGGGCGACCGCACAAAGCACTCCACCTCTCACTAGGGAAGTGCAACAACTCGGGCTACAAATGGCCCACGGAGTCTAAGCTCGCTTTCCGTGGTGCGACGACACACCGCGATCTCGCACAAAGCATAAAAAAGCCGCCCACACTTAGGCTCTCACCGCTCAACAAAACGGCCGCATCATGAAAGTTGGCATGATGGGCGCTAAATCCTAAACCAACAACGAGTCGTAACTCCGCTGGCCTCCGCCCACAACTCTACACAAGGCATAAAAGCTAGATGAAAATTATTGTAAATTTACCCTTTAGCTTAATTGAACTCGCATAAACCTCGCGCCGGGAGGCCGATGATCATGGGAGCAACAACCTACAAAGCAAAAGTTAGTCTACTGCACCTATGACTCACAGGCTCGATACTCAATCAGTGAGGAACCCGACCCAAAACATGGTCCTAAACCGGGTTCTCACTCAAAGATGCAAGTTAAATATGATAACAAGTGGTTTAGTGCTCATATTTAAAATCCTTTCAAAACATATGAGAAGGGGGAACCCTTAAAAACATAACCATCAATTTTCATTTAAAACAATCCAACGAAGTAAAACAACCCGCCAAAGATTTATAAAAATATACAAACACAATTTAAATGTGCTTTAAACAATGTTCCCCAGGACTCATGTCCATCTACATGTCAATAACAATGCAATAATAAATGACAGAGTGCCATGGCTCCCATGATCAATCACCTCCTCCGCTAGCCATCCCGGTGTTGTCCTGCTACTTGAAACATAAATAAGGGTGAGTATAAAGATACTCAAGAAGAATCCCCAACCGGGGTACACACGATACATCGCCATCTAGCACCTCAACATGCAAGCAAACATGTACCTATCAACACATCATAGCTCAACGAGCTCATAAGACAAGATCTCGAGCCATCAAGTCTCTTCTTCCGCTTCTAACCGGGATTGGATACACCACTCAATCCCGACATCACCGAGGTATCCGGCCACTCCTGGGGAAATACACTGATCCCTAGAATGTCCTCAAGGGCCTCCTTGCCTTGCAGACTAACTGACTTACGAGAGTACCCAAGTCGCTCTAATCTGAAAGAATGTGTAAGAACCCCACCCAAACTACGGGCTCCCTAAACCTAGGTTCTCACTCAAGATGCAAGTTAAATATTTCACCGAGCGGCTTAGTGCTCATATTTAAAACCTTCCAAAACATTTAGAATCTGGGAATGCTTAAAACATAATCAACAATTTTGTTTAAGAAAACCAACGAAGTAAAACAAGCTCCGCCAAGATATATAAAAACATTCAAAATAAATTCAAACAACTTTTAATAATGTTTTCCCCTAGGACTCTGGCCCATCTACATGCTCGAACAAATATGCAAACAATAAAGACAGAGTGTCAAGTGCTCCTATGATCAATCGCCTCCGCTTAACCGGGTCCTTGCCGCCCCGAGTTACCCGTGGAAAACCACAGAAATAAGGGTGAGTATAAACATACCCAAGAAGAATCCCAACCGGGTACAATACGATACATCAATCATCCGCACCCTAGTATACATGCAAACAAGCATTAACAGAGATCATAGCTCAACGAGCTTACAAGGCAGAATCCGAATCTCGTAAGTCTCCTACTTCAAAGATAATGATTGGCTCCCATAACCAATCCCGACATCTCCGAGGTCTCTTTCTCCCTCGCCAATTGATCACCAAAAACCGATCCCAAAAGATGTTCGACACCCTCGAGGGTCTTTTCTCCTCACGACATATGATCACCTCAAAAACCAATCCCAATGGGTGTCCTCAAGGGCCTCTTACCTTTAATAAACCGACTATCTGAGAGTACCCAAAGTCCGCTCTAAATCGAAGGAACCGTGTACTACTAACATTAGCCCGGGGAGCTTCTCCGAACCGGTGACTAACGCGCAGGCGCGCACACCGCATGCCGCTACAACCGCGAAATGTGGGGGCCTAGGTACAAAACTACGCGCCGTACGCGATGCCTAAAAACTCTCTAAGCGTGTCACCAACACAGAGTGCTAGGCCCCGCACTCATCCGCGGCACTGCATTTACCGACTGGCTAAGAACCGCCAAGGCAAAGCTTGCACTATTGGCGTGGTTCCGCCTAGCAAAGTTACAACTAGGCTTATGCCGATGTGGTAGCTAAATCCACATCGCCCGGGGAAGCAATGTACGTTATGCTTCGCTTACTCCCGACCGGTGGGGACAAAGTACGTTATGTCCGCCTCACCGGATGATGACAAACTCTACTATACTAGCTAAAAGCACAGAGTAACCCGATTCTCGCTAAACATACACATAATCATCAATCATACATAACCTAGCATGATACTACAAACTTAAAGCAGAATCTCGAGCATGCCGAAGAACAATCCTAGCATGGCACTAACATGTACAAACAAGCAAACATGCTAGCAAGAATGCAATCACAAGTCGTCCCATCCACTAATCATGTTCATAAAAGTAAACATGCATATAAGGCACGACTCAAGAAAGCATCGCAGGTCCACACAACCACTGGGTAGAGAAATCCTTACCTCGAAATAAGTGGAAAGCTATCACGAGTCAAGCAAGACCTCGAACTTTAAAACGAACTCGAGCAACCTAGGCATATTTAAAAGCATCCTAATAAATATACAAAGAACCGCAGCCTTAAAAATCTAAAAGGGATAGGTTCGAATTACTAACCGAGAAGACACGGGTCTCGCACTAGGGGGCACTTTTGGCGCCACAGTAAGCTGGGCTAGCGCTGCGCTGGGCAGGCGTGGCGAGCGACGCGCAGGAGCGCGCGCGGCGTATGGCGCGGAAGGCGGGCAAGGCGGCGATCGGGCCGCAGAGGCGACGCTGCGAGCGAAGCGCTCACTGGTTGCTACGCGGGCGAAGCGCTCGATCGCTGGGCATGCCGCGCCGCAGCGACGGATCGGGCGCCGGGCGCACGCGGCGGTGCCGGCGCGGCGACTTGGGGCTTCGATCGCAGACGGCGGCACTGGGCGAGGCAGGCCGAGCGGCCTGGCTGCGGCAGGTTGGGCGCAAAGATGGTGCGTGGCACTGGCCAAGTGGGCCGGTGTGGCTCGGGGTGGCTCTTACTGCAGGTGCGGCCGGGTGGCTCTGCTAGGGTGCTTGGCTCGATTTTTTTTTTGAGAGAGAGAGAGAGATGGGGTGCGCTAAACAAAGGGAACAATAGGGTTTTCTTTGATTTTCCTTCTTTCCCTATTTTAAATAGGTTAGAGACCTAAATTCCCTTCCCAAGGCATCCTCTCATGTCCCGCTAAAGCAACCTTTTTCTTCTTACTAAGACTCTTTTCTAAAACTCCAAATTCACCATTTAGGCAAGGGTTCAAATCCTCGATGGAACCATTTAATTTTCAATTAATTTCGCCATTAATCCTAATGCCTCCAAACTTCTAAACAACTAACCCAAACTCCTTGGGTCTTGCTACCAACATCAATCAAGTCTCAACGGCGGCCGAATGACCCCGGCTCCGAAAATCCTCAACCTCCGCCGCCGGAGCAGAAAGACCAAAATACCAGAAGGTTATAAAGCTCTAACGGCCCAACCGATTGCCCCAATATCAACCGAGAGTGCCTGAAACCTGGAATGGAAAATCGGGCCAAGCATAATACTCCTCCTTAAAAGACTTTTGTCCCCGAAAGTCCTAAGACTGAACACCCGTAATGAGTCCTCATCTCATCCTCTAGCTCCCACGCCGCCTCCGCCTCCGATGCCTCCAAAGAACCTTTACTAAACTTATTCTGCCATGCAATACCTTGCGCTCATAAGCCAAAATCGCACGGCTTCTCCTCGAAGGATAAATATTTACTCAACTCTATGGGCTCATGCTCTAGCACATGCGACGGATTCGCACGCACTTTCTCAAAGATCGTAAACGCGGAACACATTATCCACCGCTAAGGATTCGGGTAAAGCTAACCGATAGGTGCTACTTTAGGAAAACATGTTGACCCACCTCAAACTCCAAATCCCTACGCCACATCGCCAGAATTTTTCTCGCCTACTTTAGGTGCGCACAACATGCGAGCCCTAATCTTCTCGTGACCGCGGCTGCTCATTATCCGGCGTAACTCGGTCCCGTAACTCGCCTATCACCAACCTCCCAAAACATCGGGATCTGCAACGCTACTATACAACGCCCGAATGGGGCCATCTAAATAGTCGCCGATAGCCGTTGTTGTGTTTAACTCCATCAAATACAGTACATCGGTCCCAATCGCTCGGAAAATCCAAAACACAAGCTCTCAACATATCTTCCGTAACTGATTTACCCTCTCGGGCCCGACTCATCGGCTTGAGGGTGGAAGGCAAGGCTGCTTGGCCGCACTCAGCCTCCCAAACCCCTTATGGAGCGCTTCTTCGTGGCGAGATGTGAACCGAGAATCCTGACCGACACTATCTTCGCGGTACCCCATGGTACCGCATAACTCGCTTCTAGGAATAATCGTGCTCCATCGCTTCATGGTATAACTAATCCTCCCGAATAAAGTGTGCACTCTTAGTCACCGGTCCACTACTATCCGATCTCGAGTAAACCTCTCCTGTCCCCAGAACCCGCAGATATAATCCATCGAGATCTCGCCCCACTTCCACTCGTGGAACACTTAATGGCCGCAATAAACTCACAGGCTTCTGCTTGGGGAGCCTTCACTTGGCCGACAAGTGAGACACCGCTAACAAACTCACCTATATCCCGCTTCATGCCCATCCACCAAAACGCCCGCTGAGATCTCCGACATCTTGGTACCTCCCGGGTGCCAAGTGAATAGGGAACTATGTGCCCTCGCGAGCAACTCGCTGACCTCTGGTCGCCCGACGCACAACCTACCTCTCGCACTCAAGCCTCCGTCCGTGCGCACAACAAAGTCGAAATCGCCATCACCTCAACTCTCTCGAGCAATCTCTTTAACTTGGGATCACTCACCGATCGTCCGATGATCCTCCGCTAAGCGACTACCGAACTGATAGCCGGGCTACCCCGCGCAGAATCTCTCCCAACAAAATCGCGAACGCACATCAACTAGGAACAAAGCCCGAGAAGGCTTGCTCGCAGTAAACTCAACCAAAGCTTATAACGAGGAAGGCTCGCCCCAAGCCGCCACTCAACTCTTAAGCCCATCCGGTCGCTTCCAAGGACTTTCTCCTTATAGCTTAGACCTAACTCTTCTTCCAATCCAGTAAACTCTACCCACTGAAACATCGCGAGGAATAAGGATAGCTAAGACCACAAGCTTCATGGATCCCGAACAACACGAGTAGGCAAGACTACCTCAAAAGTTAAAACTCGAGGCCGCCATCCACTGCAAACTCAACTACCAAAGAACTAAGGGGTTCTACAAACCCAAAGATCCAACAACCTTCCAAAGAACAACTCAAGCCCTTGAACCGGCAGCCTCCGCTCTTATGAACAAACAACTTTCCGCTTATAACAAATGCACGTAGGACACTCGCTAGGGCCGATCACGCGCTTACTCGATCAACTACACAACTCAAGAGCTAAGTCAGAATGTTCTGATTTTAGTTAAATATAAAATAAGGTTTAAAAGATGTTATTTGGAGGACTCGAACCCTTGGCCTCAAAGAGAGATGGGAGTTTGGAATTAATTAAGGAAAATAAATGCGCTAACTATGGTTTGAAGGAGGAAAAGCCTTGGGAAGGAAATTTTAGATTTCCAAAGCTTATTTAAATTGAAGAAGAAAAAGAGAAAACTCTCCTCTTCAAAACCTCTCCCACACCCTCGCCGCTGCCCACGCCGCCGCTGACTGCACTCCGCCTCCGCCGCCCACGCCGCTGCCGCACTCGGCCACCTTCGCCCAAGACCGACAACCAACAAAGAGAGCTACCACTGGCTGCTGCAAGACTCGGCGCCCTGGGCACGCTGTCGCTGCAGTTGGCGCCTCAGCAGCGCTTCGCCGCCAGATCAGGCGCCTCGCCAGACCGCTCGATCGCTCATTCCCGGCCAGATCCGCACGATCACAAGACTAACCACACTAAACAGCACTACCCGCTGCTGCTGCTCGTCCGCATCGCTGCCGCCCGCCGCCAACTCCAACGTGGTCGCTGCTCTCGCGCGCTGCCTCAGCCTCTGTGTCGCCCGCGACACCGCCTACTGCCCAGACGCTTTGACCGTGGCGCTCGAAGCAATGCTAGCAGCACGCAACAAGGCCAGCTAGCCACACTGCCACGCACCAAAGAACGCTGCTCTTGCTCCTTTGTCCGAGATGTGTGTCTTCTCGGCTGGTAAATTCCCTAGACCGACCTTTGACTTTATGTTCTTTTTAGTCAAATGCTGGTTAATTAGGTTGATTTTATTACTTGCTTAGGTTGCTCTGTTCGCTTTAGAAGCTCGAGAGTCATTCGTTGATCGTTGGTTCTATTCACTTCCAAGGATTTCTTACCGGTTGTGTGGACCCCGCGAATACTTGATAGCATGCCATGTGTTGTGTTTGTATGGAATTTCTAGTGGATAGGTTGCTTGCTCTTTCTATTTCCGTGTGATTTTGTGCTTGAGATTCCCGATATATCCTCAAGTTAGTTATCATGCTAGAGTTAAATTGTCTCTGATAACCGTAACCTTGTTATCCTCGTTAGTGCCATGCCAGGAATTGGCTGATGATGTATAGTGTAAGAGATTGTAGAGGTAACTAGTGAGTCCCGCCTGGGAAGGCCCGATGGACATCCGAGGTGTAAGACTCGATGGGCATCCTAGGTGTATAAGTCCTCGGCGGGCATCACTGTTGGAGGTGTAAGACCCTCGGCGGGCATCCTAGGTGTATAAGTCCCCGATGGGCATCACCGAGTTGAGGTGTAAGACTCGATGGGCATCCTATGTAAGGACCCGACCCAAAATACGATCCTAAACCTAGGTTCTCACTCAAAGATGCAAGTTAAATATTTCACCGAGCGGTTTAGTGCTCATATTTAAAACCTTTCAAAACATTTAGAACGGGAATGCTTAAAACATAATCAACAATTTTGTTTAAGAAAACCAACGGCGTAAACAAGCTCGCCAAGATATAAAAACATTCAAAATAGCTTCAAACAACTTATAATAATGTTTCCTAGGACTCTCGCCCATCTACATGCCAACAAATATGCAAACAATAAAGACAGAGTGCCTAAGCAGCCCTATGATCAATCACCCCTCCGCTAGCTGGGCCCCTGCAAGTACGCCCCAAGTTACCCGTGGAAAACCACAGAATAAGGGTGAGTATAAACATACCAGAAGAATCCTCAACCGGTACAATACGATACATCAATCATCCGCACCCTAGTATACATGCAAACAAGCACAACATGTATCATAGCTCAACGAGCTTACAAGGCAGACCGAATCCTCTAAGTCTCCTTCTTCCGCCTAATGATTGGCTCTCATAACCAATCCCGACATCACCGAGTGTCTTTCTCCTCGCCAATTGATTAGCTCAAAACCGATCCCAAAGATGTCCGACACCCTCGAGGGTCTTTCTCCTCTACCATATGATCACCTCAAAAGCCAATCCCAATGGGTGTCCTCAAGGGCCTCTTACCGCGCGACAACTGACTATCTGAGAGTACCCAAGTCCGCCTAAATCGAAGGAACTGTGTACTCACGAACATTAGCCCGGGAGCTTCTCCGAACCGGGCGATTAACGCGCAGTGCGCCAAGACACCGCATGCCGCCGCAACAAACCAGAAATGTGGGGCCTGGCACAAAACTACGCGGCTGTGCACGCATGCCTAAGACTCAAACGGTGGTCACCAACACGAGTGCGAGGCCCTCAAGACTCATCCGCGGCAAACGTACCACCGACTGGCGAAGAACCGCCAAGGCAGCTTGCACCGCTGGTAGGGTTCCGCCCAGCAGTTACAACTAGGCTTATGCCGATGTGGTAGCTAAATCAACATCGGCCGCGGGGAAGCAATGTACGTTATGCTTCCTCTACTCCCGACCTGGGGACAAGGTACGCTATGTCCGCTCACCTCTAGATGATGACAAAATTTCTAACACACTAGCTAGAGTATAGAGTAAACGATTCCCAAGCTAAACATACATAATCATCATCAATCATACATAACCTAGCATGATACTACGAACTTAAAGCAGAATCTCAAGCATGCCGAAGAACAATCCTAGCATGGCACTAACATGTACAAACAGCAAACATGCTAGCAAGAATGCAATCACAAGTCGTCAGATCCACTAATCATGTTCATAGAAGTAAACATGCATATAAGGCACAATCAAGAAAGCATCGCAGGTCCACACAACCACTGTGTAAGGAATCCTTACCCGAAACGAGCGTAAATAACCTTCACAATCAAATAATGACCTCGAGCTTTAAAGCAAAACCGAGCATCCTAAGCATTTTAAAAGCATCCTAAATAAATATACAAAGCAGCTCAAAGCAAATTTAAAAATCTAAAAGGGATAGGTTCGAGAATTACCAACCGAGAAGGCACGGGTCTCGGCAGCCAAGGCGGCGCTTTGGCGCGCTGGCGCAGGCAATACTGGGCGCTGGCGCTGGCCGGGCGCTAACGGGCGCTGGCTGGCGCGCTTAGCGCGTAGGGGACGGGCGCTGGCGCTGGTCATGCGCGGATCGCGACAGGCAGCGCTAGCGCGGCAGCAGCACGCGCGACGAAGCGGCACGGCACGCAGACGCGACGGCCGGGGCGCGCACGCGGCAGGGCGACGCGGCGGGCGCGGCGGCAGGCGGCTCAGGCGGACGGCGCGCGCGCTCGGGCGACCCGATGTAGCCGGTGCGGCGCGCCCGGGCACCCGTGCGGAGCGGCTGGGCTGCCTGTGCGCTGGCAGCAAAACTGGTCGCTCGTGCGCCAATGCCGAGCAGTAATGAGGGGTGCGGTAGGGCGCTAGGGTTTCTGGTGAGGGGCTCTGCAAGGAGAGAGAGAGAGAGAGAGAGAGAGAGAGAGAGAGAGATTTTTCCAAAACAAGGGGAATAGGATTTTCTTTCCTTTCCTAATTTAAAAGAGTCTAAAATCCCTTCCCAAGGCTTTCTCTCATGTCCCAGCCAAAGAAATTCTTTTTCTTTTTAACTAAATCTTCTTTTTCTAAAAACTCCAATTTCACCATTAGGCAAGGGTTCAAATCTCAATGGGACCAATTAAATTCCAATTAATTTTGCTATCAACCTAATGTCTCCGAACTTCTAATCAACTAACCTAAAACTCCTTGGGTCTTGCAACCAACATTAATCAAGTCTCAACAAAGGCCGAAATGACCCTCGGCCCTCAAAATCCTCAACCTCCGACCGGGAGCAAAATACCAAAATACCCTTTAAAGGTTAAAAAGCTCTAACGCCCATCCAACATCCGCATAATGTCCCGAAACTCTCGGAAACCGAATAGAAAACTCGGTCGCTACATCCTAGGTGTATAAGTCCCGGCGGGCATCACCGAGTTGGAGGTGTAAGACTCGATGGGCATCCTAGGTGTATAAGTCCCCGGCGGGCATCACCGAGTTGGAGGTGTAAGACTGGCGGGCATCCTAGGTGTATAAGTCCTCGGCGGGCATCACCGAGTTGGAGGTTTAAGACTCGGCGGGCATCACCGAAGTTGGAGGTGTAAGACCCCAAAGGGGCATCCTAGGTGTATAAGTCCTCGATGGGCAACACCGTGTCCTAGGTGTATAAGACTCGGCGGGCATCACCGAGTTGGAGGTGTAAGACCGTGTGGGCATCCTAGGTGTATAAGTCCCCGATGGGCAACACCGAGTCCTAGGTTGTGTAAGGCTCGAAGGATACCTGTGTGTGGAACCTAGGTAGTTGGTAGTCGTAAGCCTCGAATAGGCAAGCCCCAAGAGTGACGCTCGCTGACCCATCCGCTTGCTCCGAGTCATTGCATGGTTGCATGTCCGTAAAGCTAATTGATATGTTTTCGTATTGTACCCCGATTGGGGATTCTTATTGAGTAACTCGTTACTCACCCTTATTTTATGTGGTTTTCAACCTGTAACTTGGGACATCGGGCAGATGGCTAGGAGGAGGCTACCGGATGATCATGGATAGCCGACTGGATGCATGTTCTTAATTGTTTTCTTTATGATTTAGCATGTAGTGGGACTTGGGTCCCTAGGGAAGAACTCAAACTATTTTATGGTTCTCGCATCGCACTTTGTTTGTTTTTTAAGAAAAGCACCGATCACCAAATTACTCTTGATTTTTACATTGGCTTTTGTGGTTTGTTTAAAGTTCCGTTGATTGCAAAAGTTTTAATTTAGTACGCTGATGGTGTTTTTACATTCCTAGACATGCATGCTAAGTAAGGATCTAGGTTAGAGACCGCTTTTTGGGCCTGCCTTTACAGCTGGTATCGAGCCTGCAGTTGTAGGTTCTGTGAGACTCGACTCGCAGCTTGTAGGTTGTTTTCCATGATCATCCGCGCCCGCCACCATCGTATGTCCGAAAGTTTAAGGTTAAGGGTTAAGAATTACAATACCGCTTGCACCTTGCATGTATATGACTTGTTGTTGAGGAGCAGGAAAACAGCTTCGATTCATTGTTCGCTTGGGTGTAGATTGTCGTTATGCCACCACTCGTGAGAGGGCGTGGAGGCTCGAGGCCGACTCACCCAGGGCATTCGTATTGATTCCGACACGAGGGACGCCGCCCCAAGCCGATGCGTCGATGTTAGGCCGCCACAGCCCTTCTCGCTGTGTTGCCCGGCGAGGGCGTGGAGGCAACTCAGCCCGGAGGCCGCACCGGAGTTGCTTTTGTGGAGTCCATGAGGGCTCTTATGGTTGGGTTGCCGTCCCACCAGAGGGCCGAGCAGAGGGCCGAGACGCAGCCTCGTTAGTCCGCACGCATGAGGAGTCCTGTATCTGATAGAGCAAATTGATCGAGTTGGTTCAAGCAGAGGATCGCAGCGCAAGCACTGGGCATCGCCACCAAAGCAGGAACGAGGCCGCTGTGGCGGAAGGTGCCGAGGATTTGGGCAAGTGGCTAAAAGATTTCACAAATGGAAGCCGAGAAGTTTAGTGCCCCGAGAACCACTAGTGGCACCTGTGGATTGCCGAGCTAGAGTATACTTTTATGGTGATGGCTTGTCCTCGAGGTGCAATGAGCTCGATGTGCAAACATGCGCGTTAGTCGAATAAATGGTGGTGGTGGATTCCACCTTGAGTGAGAGACCGGCTGGTCTCCCTCCACCACCGGGAATTCTTCAAGGCCGAGTTCAAGGCAAAATTTATCGCTGAAGAAGCTCAAGAAAAGATGATTGAGCTGCTTTCAACCTTGCTGTGGGTCCACCCAATCGAGGTGTATGAGAGGAAGTTTTGAGTATGGGTACTTCGTGACCGCAGCTTGATTGCTACTCCCGAGCCAAGATCGTGAAGTTTATTGCGGGTCCGAGGCAGGAGTGTCTCAGATGTTAGGGCACATGCCCTAGAGACTTTTGCCAAGGCAAAGGCAATGGCAACTATTTATGATGGTAAGTATCCTCCGTAGCGCTTTGTTAATGTTGTGGTGCATAAGGCCCCAGCAGTACTTTGGTCGGTTGCGTAAGTTTGACGCAGAGGGTAATGGACATGGAGGCGGCCACGCCACTGCCAGTGGTACTTATCATGGCAGAGACCAAAGACCGATCGTGAATCGTGATTAGCCTCGCCAACAGTATGGAGAGGCCGCCACCATATTGTAGACCCCCGTGGTAAACAAAGATTGGGGCCGTGTGGTGGTAACCCCAGAGCTTGCTATAATCAGGTAAGGAGGGGCATCAGCCCAGATTGCAAACTGTATGGCAAGTGGTGGCACAAACAATTTCAAGAAATAGGAAGAGTATATGCTACGACTCGCCAGAGGCCGAGAGAGCTGACCCGCAGCAAGGTGCGTACGCCTCCTAGTTCTTGATCACCTCGCCTTTGTGTTGTTTGATCTCGGTTCCACCCATTCTTTTGTTTCGTTGTTTTTGCCGAGCGTGCTTGCATGAATTTAGAGCCTCTAGGTTTTGAGTTATCTGTCGCTACTCCCTGAACTAGTATGTCAAGCAGCTGTATAGTAAGGGATGGTCTGATACATGTGTCCACCATACTTACATGTGTTACCCTCATAGTGTTAGCTATGAGCGATTTTGATGTGATCCCTGCATGGATTGGTTAGCCGATAACCACGCTATGATTGACCGCCGCTGTAAGGAGGTGGTGTTCAGCCGCTGTGCAGGCCTAGCTTTAAATTTCGGGCACCCATAGTGGGGTGTGTCCGCCGATTTCTGCAGCTAAAGCTCACCGCTTGTTAGCTCGAGGAGCTTGGGGTTTCTTAGCTGTTGACCGGGAGAACCGTGACCAGCTTATCCGGCGAGCAGTGCCCATAGTGCAAGAGTTTGCGTGATGTTTTTCCCAAGAGTTGCCCTCGCCCGCCACCAAGAGGGAGGTGGACTTCTCAATAGAGCTTGAGCCGGACTCGCCTCTATCTCGAAAGCTCCTTATCGTGATGGCGCCAAAGAGAGCTGAAAGAGTTAAAAGAACAAATTGCAGGAGTTGCTTGACAGAGGATTTATTAGGCCGAGTGTGTCTCGTGGGAGCACCCGTGGCCGCTTGTTAAGAAAAGGATGGCTCGATGCGCTATGCATCGACATGTGAATCAACAAGGTAACCATTAAGAACAAGTATCCGCCGCCTCGTATCGATGACTGCTTGACCACCTCCAGGAGCTTGTGTGTTTTCAAGATTGACTTGAGGCTCGCTACCACCGCTTGAGGATTCGGGATGCGATATTCCCAAGACAAAGATTCAGTCGAGGTATGGGCATTATGAGTTCGTAGTCATGTCTTTCGGACCGACGAACGCCCCACCAAATGCATTCATGGACATGATGGACAGAGTGTTCAAGGCATGCTCGACCGCTTTGTCATCGTGGTTCATAGATGACATTCTTTGTGTACTCTAAGTCTAAGGAGGACCATGCCTCGCACCTAAGGCGCATTTTGGCAAATTTGGCGCGAGAACAAGCTCTATGCGGTTCTCAAAGTGTGACTTTTGGCTCGAGGAGGTAATCTTTTCTCGGGACACGCTGTGTCTAAGGAGGAGGGCCGTGGACCCTTCAAGGTAGAGGCCGTTAGTTCGTGGGCTGCACCGACGCCCGTGACGGAGATTCGTAGCTTTCTGGTCTCGCCGATATTACCGACGCTGCTCAAAATTTTTCCGCTATAGCACTTTCCGCTACTCTACCGACGAGAAAGGGCGCCGATTTCGCTTGGGATAAGAAGTGCGATGAGAGTTTTGCTGCTTAAAGAACAAATTTGACGCCCCGCGCAGCGGTTGGCAATTCCGCAGGAGCGGGGTTTCGTGGTGTACAAAGATGCTAGCAAGTTTGGTTTGGGATGCGCCCCGATGCAACGCGTAAAGTGATAGCGCACGCCTCGAGGCGCTTGAAACAAAGACGAGCGTAACTATCCGACTCATGATATGGAGTTGGCAATGCCGTCGCCTTTGCACTTCAAACTGAGACACTACTTGTATGGGGAAAAGATTCAGATTTTCTGACCACCAAAGCCTCAAGTATTTCTTCACTCGTAGGGACCTAAACATGAGGCAGCAGGAGGTGGTTGAGCCGGTAAAGGATTACGACCGTGAGATCTTGTATCACCCTCGAAAGGCAAATGTTGTGGCAGATGCACTAAGTAGGAAGACTCTCGTGATCTATCAACGTTGGCAAATCCCAAAAGTATCATAAGGAAAGACCTCTAGAGAGCAGTAAATAGCAAAGTGTTGTTAGGGATGTTACCGCTGTGTGTAGCTCACTTGACTATCCAGCCTTTCTGTAAGGCAAAGGATTATTGACGCCAATTGAATGATCCTAAGTTGAAAATGTTGTATGAGAGGGTCCAGCCGATGGTGACTTTGATTTTGAGATATTTGCAGATGGTGGCTTGAGATATAAGGGTCGGCTATGTGTCCCACCGATGCCTGTATTCGCTCGGAGTTGTTGACCGAGGCTCACACCTCGCCTTTTGCATGGCACCTGTGGGGTAACAAGATGTACCAAGATCTTAAGCGCACTTTTGGTGGATGGGGATGAAGAGAGAGATTGCCCACTTTGTCGCTTCTGTCTCACTTGTCAAATAGAAGTGAAGGCGCCAGGCGTAAAACCAAAGCAGGTTGCCGCAGCCGCCGGGTGCCACAAAGGGAAGTGGGAGGAAATTACCATGGATTTTATTTCAGATTGCCTGTAACCCCTAGAGGATATGCACAGATTTGGGTGGTCGCTGATAGGTTGACTAAGTGTTCCCACTTCATTCCGGCAGATAAACTACACCGTGGAGCAAAGGGCACACTGCTCTTGAGCAGATAGTGAGGTACCACGGAGTGCCGCTTAAAATTATCTCCGACCGGGATTCCCGCTTTACATCACGATTTTGGAAAGCCCTTCAGTGTGTTTGGGCACAGAGTGCACTTGACAAAGACACCTTTTCCACCCACGCATCGATGGCCGACCGAGCGTGTAAATCGATCTTAGAGGATATGTTGGCGAGCCCGTGTTGGATTTCCTCACGCTTGGGACCAAGATTTGTATTTGATGGAGTTCGCCACAACAATAGTTTTCAACAACTATCTGTATGGCACCGCTTGAAGCGCTGTATGGTAAGCGCCGCAGATCCCCTGTGATTATGGGAAGAGGTTGAGACCGCAGTATTGGGTCCAGAGTTGCTCCAGCTTGACCAATGAGGTTGTCCGTAAGATCGAGTCAGATGTTGACCGCCCAGCAGCAGTAAGAGCTACGCCGATGTCGACGAGAGAGTTGGAGTTCGAGATTGGCCAAAGACGTGTTCCTTAAGGTAGCTCCGATGCGTGGAGTTCTCGAGGTTTGCAGGAAGGGAAGCCGAGCCCCGTGTTTGTTGGACTATCTCGAGATCCTCGAGAGGATTGGGGCCGAGCTACCGGCTAGCATTGCCGCCATCCTTGGCCGCAGCAGCATAGTGTGTTCCATGTTTCGATGTTCGCCAAGATGTGGCAGATCTTTCGCATGTCATAGATTTCGAGCCTTTGCAAATAAAAACCATGACCCGAGCTTTGAGGAAAACCCATAGAGATCTTAGCATTTGAGAAGAAAGTCTTGAGGAACCGAGCTATTGATTTAGTGAAAGTGCAAAGTGCATAATCTGAGAGTTGAGGAAGCTACTTGGGAATTGGAAGGAGATGAGGAGAAATTACCCTGAGTTGTTTTAGTGCAAAGAACTTCCGAGGACTTTAAGTCCTCCAAGGAGGGAGTATTGTAATGTACTTCTGATTTTAGTTAAATATAAAATAAGGTTTAAAAGATGTTATTTGGAGGACTCAACCTCTACCAAAGAGAGATGGGAATTTGGAATTAATTAAGGAAAATAAATGCGCTAACTAGGGTTTGAAGGAGGAAAAGCCTTGGGAAGGAAATTTTAGATTTCCAAAGCTTATTTAAATTGAAGAAGAAAAAAAGAGAAAACTCTCCTCTTCAAAACCCTCTCCACACACCTTGCCGCCGCCACGCCGCCACAGACCGCCAGCCTTTCCCCCAGACTGACAACAAAGCCAAGAGAGCTACCAGCCTGCCGCCGCGACTGCGCGCTCCCAACAGACCGCTCGCATCGCTCTGGTTCGCCGCGATCCGCGACGCATCGGGCACCAGCCAGCACCGCCGCGAGCCGCCGTCTGGCCCGCTTGCGCTGCAACGCTTAGCCCGCGCTGGCTGCCCCAACGTGTCGCCATTCCCACGCCGCCCCGCAGCCTTCGTGTCGCCCGCGACACCGCCACTGCCCAGACGCTTTGATCGTGGCGCCCGAAAGCGCCAGCGCCAGGCGCCATTGCCAGCGCCGCCGCTGCACTGCAAAGAACGCCGTTTCGCTCCTTGTCGCGAGACGCAGTGTCTTCTCGATTGGTAAATTCCCGAGACTCCACCTTTGGACTTTTTGTTCTTTTTTTAGCCGTTGTTGGTTAATTAGGTTGATTTTATTACTTGCTTAGGTTGTCGGGTTCGCTTAGAAGCTCGAGAGTCATCCGCTGATCGTTGGTTCTATTCACTCTGCAAGGATTTCTTACCGGGTTGTGTGGACCTCGCGAATACTTGATAGCATGCAATGTGTTGTGTTTGTATGGAATTTCTAGTGGATAGGTTGCTTGCTCTTTCTGCTTCCAGTGATTTTGTGCTTGAGATTCCCGATATATCCCGTTAGTTATCATGCTAGGAGTTAAATTGTCTCGGATAACCGTAACCATGTTATCCTCGTTAGTGCCATGCTAGGAATTGGCGGATGATGTATAGTGTAAGAGATTGTAGAGGTAACTAGTGAGTCCCGCCGGGGAAGGCCCGATGGACATCCGAGGTGTAAGACACCGATGGGCATCCTAGGTGTATAAGTCCCCGATGGGCATCACCGAGTTGGAGGTGTAAGACTCGATGGGCATCCTAGGTGTATAAGTCCCCGATGGGCATCACCGAGTTGGAGGTGTAAGACTCGATGGGCATCCTAGGTGTATAAGTCCCTCGGCGGGCACGCAAGGAGTTGGAGGTGTAAGACTCGGGCGGGCATCCTAGGTGTATAAGTCTCTCGGCGGGCATCACCAGTTGGAGGTGTAAGACTCGATGGGCATCCTAGGTGTATAAGTCTCCTCGATGGGCATCACCGAGTTGAGGTGTAAGACTCGGCGGGCATCCTAGGTGTATAAGACTCGATGGGCATCACCGAGTTGGAGGTGTAAGACCGGTGGGCATCCTAGGTGTATAAGTCCCCGATGGGCAACACCGAGTCCTAGGTGTATAAGACTCGGCGGGCATCACCGAGTTGGAGGTGTAAGACCGTGGGCATCCTAGGTGTATAAGTCCCCGATGGGCAACACCGAGTCCTAGGTTGTGTAAGGCTCAAGGATACCTGTGTGTGGAACCTAGGGTAGTTGGTAGTCAGAAGCCTCGAATAGGCAAGCCCCAAGAGTGGCGCTCACTGACCCATCTGCTTGCTCGAGTCATTGCATGGTTGCATGTCCGTGTGCTAAATGATATGTTTTCGTATTGTACCCCTGGGCTAGATTCTTACCGAGTAACTCTGTTACTCACCCTTATTTTCTCGTGGTTTTCCACCAGTGTAACTTGGGACATCTACAGATGGCTAGGAGGAGGCGGCTGGATGATCATGGATAGCCGACTGGATGCATGTTCTTTAATTGTTTTCTTTATGATTTAGCATGTAGTGGGACTTGGGTCCCTAGGGAAGAACTCAAACTATTTTATGGTTCCCGTGCATCGCACTTTGTTTGTTTTTAAGAAAAGCACCGATCACCAAATTACTTTGATTTTTACATTGGCTTTTGTGGTTTGTTTAAAGTTCTCGTTGATTGCAAAAGTTTTAATTTAGTACGTTGGATGGTGTTTTACATTCCTAGACATGCATGCTAAGTAAGGATCTAGGTTAGAGACCGCTTTCTTTGGGTCTGGTCTTTACATGTCGACTCTCCTCTACAGAACGATTTCCTAGCAAGCGACTTCCAAGGACAACGACTTTCACACACGCCGCGACTAGCTCAAACCCAAGAGCAACAACAAGCAACTCTCTTGGAAGCAACACCTGCGGAAAACTCAACCGATTGGACCACCAATCCGTAACTAGCGTAACTTACTCAACCACCGAGGGATGGGTCAACTCCCAAACCTCCCGACTAGGAACAAGTCCTCGTGGCAACGCCTCTTTTCACGAACCGAGCTAGCTCTTGAAACAACAAGGGAACCACAACTTGGTCAACACTCAAGCACCAACTTGTTAAGAATTTCAAAACCAACGCGAGGTTACTAAGAACAACTCTAGCTTGTCAACCGACAACAAGCATCCAAAGAACCCAACCGAGGAACACCGCCTGGTCTCGACCGAGCTCGTGAGGCTCTCCACGACTTAGGGTTCCTCTCGACGCCTCCGACACACACCGCCGCCAAACGGCTCTAATGCAGATAACCGCTACACGGCACATCTCCTCCAAAGATCTCAACCGTGTTGGCTAAAAGCTTCTTCCTGCCACATCTCGTAGCAAGCACGCGATGCTCCACACAATCCGGCAAAGCGCCTTACCACACTTGATGCAATGAGCCGCCGCTCGCCCCGCCATATTGACAATTCTCGGTTTCAACTCGCGGTCGGCGCCGATCCCGACTCCCTAGATCGCCCCTGCTTACAAGAGTCCGCCATCCACCTTAGCGGGAACCACCTAAGACCCAAACTTCCTCTTGCTCAAAGCATCACCACATCGTAGCTTCTACCTGTGGTAAGGATCCGAACAACACTTTAGCCATGGCGGCCGAAATCTCCACTCGGCCGCCTCCGCCTCTTGTGGGAACAAACAACTCTTGCTTGCTAACAACACAAAGCAGACCCCTCTCACCAATGATCGCGCGCTTACTCGATCGACTACACAACTCAGAGCTGTCGACTCCCGCCAAACGGGAAACGACTTCCCAAAGAAGCAAACCCGTATGGGCAGCAAACTCCACACACGCCACGACTTGCTCAAACCCAAGGCAACAACAACCAACTCTCTTGGAAGCAACACCCAAAAGAAAACTCAACCAATCTGACCACCAAACTGAAACAAACAAAGACTTGCTCAATCACGAGGGATGGGTCAACTCCCAAAACTTATCGACTAGAACAAGACTCAGGGCAACGCCTCTAGCTAGAACCGAACTAGCTCTCAAACAACAAACGAACCAAATCTTGGCCAAACACTCACAAGAGGCAGTAATAACCTTTATCGCAGCCTCTAGAACACCATCCAAGAATCCGCTTAATCGACAAACGACTACTTCCAAGCAAACCAACAAACTTTTCCTTCAAGCTAGCGCTTCCACCATTAACTCCAAGACCAAGGGAGTAACTCCGACAACTCCCCAAGGAAACGGCTCTACAAGCAGCATAACCAACGGACAGAGAACTCCACATACGCCACCGCCTTGCTCCACCGCAGCAACAACATCTAATCTCACGGCACAACAAGGGTCCATCTCGCATCAACCTCCAAATGCCAAACGGGTAACTCAACATCCCGAAACAGAAAACAACCAACATGGGACAAACCACTCGCCCCCACGAGCAAAACTAAACTCTAGCAACTCCAATCCACACCTTGGTCAACACCAAGCATCAACTTGCCACCACACCGAAACCACTCCGACTTTACTCCAAACAAACACTAGCTTGCTAGTCTACCAAGATCGCTAGCAACTCCACCGAGGCTACAAACTACACGCCCCAAATAGCCAATCAAAACTCACTAGCTGGGCCTCGACCGAGCTCCTGAGAGGCTCTCCACAACCTAGGGTTCTTCGGCAACCTCGACACACACACCGCCGGGCCAGATACAATCTAATGCATAACCGCTCGAACAAACAACTCCACTTCAAAGATCCCAACCATGTCGGCCAACTCCAACTCCTTGGGAACCTAGAGGACCCGGCAACGCTACTGCACGCGCCATCCTCCTACTCAAAGCATCGCCACAACATAACTTCTACCCAAGGAAGGATCCGAACAACTCTCTTAGCCATGACGATCGTAAAACCACGCGCTTAGCTAATATCGCTTTGTTCGCCTAATCGACTCCAACCAACGATCAACAAGAAGATCCGCCAACCAAGCTTAGGCCCAACTTAACAAATCTTGCCTAAGCAACAACTTGGTACCACGAGCACGGTATCCTTACCACCTCAACCAAAGCCTTACAACAACCACCGAGTCCAACTTCTCAAGGAATTGAGCACGAGATCTCCAAAGCAAACCCTACATGGATCTCAAACTCTCGCCACTGAACGAACCACACAAAACACACTTGTGTGCACAACTCCCAACCTTCCTTTAGAGATCCAAGACTAACAAGCGCTTTTCCACAAAGCAACGATAACTCCCGGCAATGATACAAACAATCCAAGGAACACCAAAAGTTCCATCTCCACACGATACTGGTCGAGGCAACCTTTGCTCTACCAAAGTATAATCATGCCAAACCAAACTTACTTTGTACCAAGCCTCTACCAAGGGTGCTTACCCCTAAGGCATCCAAAACCTCTCGCAAGGCATCACTCATCTCGCCTCAAAAGCATCCAACTCGCCTCATAGGCATCCAAATTTCATCCGATAAGCATCCAACTCATGGTCCTCACTGACCAAACTCGCATCTACAATGCTCAACTCTCCTCAAATTTAGGCACTGGAAGGTAGTTGACCGCACTACCAACCACAAGGAAAATCTCTTGGCCTTAACACTAGCGCGAGACTCAAGCGCACCAACATTTACCAACCGCAACTCGCCGACTTACTCAACCTCCGTAAACACCGGGAAGAGGCTCCGACTCCTCTCGAGCATCCTTTCGCTTGTAGTCCATCCACTACCACCGAACCAGCTCCTCCGCACGACCTAAACGGGTGCAACCGCCATAAACAGATCCAAGGCTAAAGGAGTACGCTCAACTCCGAACGGCATAGAACCATCCGCTATGCCTAAGCCAAACTCAAGCCCGAACTGCACTTAGTGCCAAAGTGGCACACCAACCAATGCACCTCAAGTGCTACTACTACCAAATCCACATCTCGAGGAAGCTGGGTCATGTTAAACAACAAAGAAGCTCGCAAGGGGGCAAAGATGACCCTTCATCCGCCTCTGCCACTAACACGGCAACTTGCCAAACAATCGGGCGATCGGTGGAGACTCGCTAGTCCACCTCTCACAAGGGACTTCCACCACCATCCGATGAACCAAACAAAGACAGAACGGCACACCTCGCCTCTCGACAGCAGGCATCCCACACACGGATGCTAAACTCAAACCTCGCCAACTACTTTACTACTAGCAAAGAGGACTACTAAAACATCGAGCTCTACAGCATCCATTTGCCAACCTCGGGCGCTCCATCAACGCCAACAAACTCATCCGAATAAACTCACGATCATGCCCTCCCGAACCTCCGGGCTACAAGAGCTACCGGGGAAAATGTCAAACAAACTCACACCGGGCTATCTCGTGTCTCGGACTCTCACTACGCGCTACAAATCATACTGGGTCTCCGCTCTCTCGAGAAGCTAAAGACTCGCCATCAAATCTCTCATGGCCGAGCACACTCGCCAAGGAGTCTCACTGAGGCGCCGCTAGCCTCTACCCCCTCCTCTAGGCAACTCAACCGCCGGCCAAACCGCATGCGGGCCTAACAACCTCGACGCGCCTCAACATCAACACGATCGGCCAACTCCTCGGCCGGACATGCCAAGCGCCCGCTCCTCCGGGTGCGATCAACATATCGCGACCGCACGGCACCACCACCTCTCACTAGGGGAAAAAGAATCGGGCCACAAATGGCCAACGGAGTCTAAGTCGCCTCCCTCTCGAACGATGTCCTGTGGGCATCCGAATCTATCTCGATACCTCAACAAGCCGCTAAACAAACCGCCGCGATCGCGAAAGTTGGCATGATGGCTCACTAAGCCCAAACCAACAACGAGTCGTAACTCGCTTCGCTCCGCCTCCACAACACTACACAAGGCATACACAAGATGATAGGTATTGCAAATTCTTAACCCTTTTTCTTTCTAAAACAATAAACCTAGGCGCACTCGATGACTCGCTTGAGTGTCGGGTGATCATGGAAGGATGACCTACAACAAAAGGTCACCTCACGTAATCTATGACTCAGCTCGATACCAATCAGAAAGACCCACCTAAAAGGGGCTCTAAATGGGCCTCTACCCCAATGCATGTATTGAAAATAAAAGACATTATGAAAAAAATACATTTCGATCCCAAGTAAAAACAGTAAACATTCAATAATCAAAACATACATTTCTAAAAGCATACTGATCGAGATTTATTTAAACCATTTAAACATTCCACAAGTACAAATATGCCGGAATCCATAAACGTAAGAAAACATCCTAGGCTCCGCGTGCCCGCCTACATGCATTCAGGGAAATAACAAAAGTCAAGAGTCATGATATAATAAAATGGTCGAGATGACAAAGCAGGATTCCATGATCACAGCCCTCCTTCACCCATCCTGTCTCGCGCTTTTGGTTACCTCGTGGAAAACCACGTAATAAGGGTGAGTAACGAATTACCCAAGAAGAATCCCAACCGGGTACAATACGATATACATGATCATCTAGAAGAATGTATGCAAGCTATGAGTACAAACACAGAGCGGAGCACATAGCTAAGTCCACACTTGACCTCTGATGCCAACTCGTGGTCTTAGTCCGGAAATACCACAACACACTATACGCCTATACGGAACAAGTCCCGCCTCACCGCTTCATCGCCGATACGAAAGGTGCACTAGCTCAAGATCCCGAGGAGCTTCCTGGCCGGCGCCAGAATGAGCGTAAACGCGCACCGCGTACTATCGCAGACTATGGGGGTGCCGGGTCCAGTGGCAAGTCGCCCATGTCCAAATACCACGCCTAACTAAATCTCGGATCGGTGTCACCGACATAGGGTGTGAGACTCGACACGTGAACTATGTCACCAACCACCGCACTCGAGGCTAAGGAATCGGCCGTGGTAGGCTTACACCAGAAGCCGCCCTGCCCTATCGTGGCAATCAAGGGCTACGGCCCAACACGCCGAGGACGTGTTGATCGCCGGGATGAGGCAATGCCAAGTCATCATCCCGTCCGCTGGGGTATTTAATACCGCCACCTCACCCAAGATTGTAGGCCACCGTTAGGGTTAGCTAAACCCTAACGGGATCGTGGGACGAGTACCATCTCGCACGCCCCTATCGGGATGCAAGTTACGCTATGCATCCGGCCCGATGATGCTACCTACTTGAACTCTAAACCATAACCATAATAACAATTCAATCAATGCACCCAATATGTGCTCAACAGATACAAGGAACCTAGCATGATACTACGGCAAGAATGAGCATCGAACATGCCGTAATGGAACAACCTAGCATGGGCTAACATGAGAAGCAATACAAGAGTTCATGCCACCAGAATTGCAATGAGCACCTAGGGCTAAACATGCTAATAATCATACACAGCATACAAAACAACAATCACAAATATACCGCAGGCCCACACAACTCCGTAAGAAATCCTTACCTTGGTCGGGAGGCTTCTACACACAAATCCTAAGTCATGGAACAATCCCGAGCTAGCGAGCGGAACCTAGCAAACCAATAATAATCAAGATCTAAAACGTCTAAACAACAAAAGAACAGCAAGCTCTCGCTCGGGAACTCACGCGCACGGCGACACGAGCTTGAGCCGCCGCAAGCCGGGCACGGCAGGCTCGGGCGCAGTTGCGCTACCGCACGGCAGGGCTGGGCGCTGGCCGCGCTGCACGGCACGCACGACGGCACGGATGCACGGGCAGGACGCGCGCGTAGGCGAAGCGCTCGGGCGCGGCGGGCGAGCAAAAGACGGGCGCGCGGCGCGCGGCGCCGGCGCGCGGCAGCGACGCGACGCGGCGCGGGCGCGCGGGAGAGCAGCCAGGCGCGGCGCGCCGCGGCGCCGGCGTTCGGGCGCTCGCTGCCATAGGCGACCGCACGACGACGACGCGCGGCGGCGTAAGGCGGAGGGTTGCGACGGTGGATCTCGCGCGACCGGGCGAGCGATGGCGCGGCGGCAGCGCGCTTCAACAGACCGGGCGACCGTGAGCGATGGCAGGGGCGATCTGCGGCGACGGCAGGGGCGACCGGGCGTGGCGATCCGCCTACCGACGCGGCGACGATGGCTCGCTGGCCGGGCTTCTCTTTCACCGGGCCGCAATCAACACAAACACACAAACAAACCTCTTTTCACTTGGCCAAAAGCACACCAAACGGATGAGAAGAAGAAGAGGAAGATCGATACCACCCTAATGATGATGAACGATCCAAGGAGCCGCAAGGATGAAGAATCTAAGGGGCTATGGAGAGGAGAGCTTGTGCGCCAAGAGGAGATTTGGAGAAGAAGATGGAATAAACCTAATTTCTATTTCATTTAACCAAATGCACCAAAACTCCAAAATCCAAGGCTAACCATAAAATGATGCAGAAGAGCAACAAGAGCACCTAATGGCTCAATGGCACACATCTCCACAAGCTTCCCAGAGACTCCTGGTTCAAACCCCTACACAAAAGACAATTTCCTTTATTTTTACTTTTGCATCAAACCTTGCTCAAACCAACCACAAACCCTCCAAAACCTACAAAACCATCCAATAATTTTAGTAATCGAAAGACACAAACGACTCGACGGCCCGACCAAAATTACCAAATTACCCTAGGGCATACCTCGAAGACCGGAAGAAAAACTGGTCGTACATACGACGCCGGCGGTGCCGGGCGTAAGTGACGGTGGGGCTTCGGATCGCAGATGCGGCGCGGCCGGGCGAGGCAGGGGGCCGAGCGGCTCGGGCGGTGCAGGGGTTGGGCGGTGCGGTCAGCGCGCACCGGGCCGTAAGGGCCGGTGTGGCTGGGGTGGCTCACCAGTGGTGGTGCGGCCGGGTGGCTCGCTTAGGTGCTTGGCTCAACTTTTTTTTTTTTTGGAGAGAGAGAGAGAGAGAGAGAGAGAGAGAGAGAGAGATGGGGTGCGCTAAACAAGGGGAACAATAGGGGTTTTCTTGATTTTCCTTCTTTTCCTATTTTAAATAGGTTAGAGACCTAAATTCCTTCCCAAGGCTTCCTCTTGTCCCTGCTAAAGCAACCTTTTTCTTTTAATTAAGACTCTTTTCTAAAACTCCAAATTCACCATTTAGGCAAGGGTTCAAATCCCGATGGAACCATTTAATTTTCAATTAATTCGCCATTAATCCTAATGCCTCCAAACTTCTAAACAACTAACCCAAACTCCTTGGGTCTTGCTACCAACATCAATCAAGTCTCAACGGCGGCCGAAATGACCCTCAAGCCCTCGAAAATCCTCAACCTCTTGCCGGGAGCAGAAAGACCAAAATACCTTTAAAGGTTATAAAGCTCTAACGCCCAACCGATTGCCCCAATATCAACCGAGTACCTGGAAACCGGAATGGAAAATCGGGCTGTTATGTATGATGTACTCACGACATTAGCCTGGGAGCTCTCCGAACCGGCAACTAACGCTGCAGGCGCGCGACACCGCATGCTCTCTCGCAACCGGCGTAAATGCGGGGCCTAAGGGGGCAACTACGCGCCAGTGCACGCATGCCTATGACTCGGAAGCGTGTCACCGATCACAGAGCGCGAGGCCGCTTGCGCTCATCTCAGCGGCAAACGATCCACCGACTGGCGCTAAGAACCGCCAAGGTAGGTTTACACCGCTATGGTTCCGCTCTAGCAAAGCTACAACCAGGCTATTGCCGGCGGGTAGCAAAGTCCACAACCGCGGGTCGGGGTAGCAAGATACGCATGTCACAAGACACTTTACTCCCGACCGAGCTAATCCACCTTAGCGATCGGGGGTGTAAGAACCCGACCCAAAACATGGTCCTAAACTCCGGATCTTACTCAAGATGCAAGTTAAATATGATAACAAGCGGTTTAGAGCTTACATTTAAAAACCTTTCAAAACATATGAGAAGGGGGAGCCCTTAAAACATAACCAACAATTTAAGTTTAAACAATCCAACAAAGTAAAACATCCTCGCCGTTGTTTAATAAAATGTACAATACAATTTAAGCAACGCTTTAAACAATGTTTCCCTAGGACTTCTCCCCATCTACATGCTGAATAAACAATGCAATAAATAAAGACAGAGTGCCGCGGCTCCCCATGATCAATCAGCCCCTCCGCTAGCCCTCCCGGTGTTGTCCCAAGTTACCCGAAAGATAAATAAGGGTGAGTATAAACATACTCAAGAAGAATCCCCAACCGGGTACAATACGATACATCGTACATCTAGCACCTCAATATGCAAGCAAACAGCCTACCAACATGCATCATAGCTCAACGAGCTCATAACACAAGATCTGGAAACATCTAAGTCTCTTACTTCCGAATCATCTAAGTCTCCTACTTCCGCCTAATGATTGGTTCTCATAACCAATCCCGACATCTCCGAGGGTCTTTCTCCTCGCCAATTGATCACCAAAACCGATCCCAAGATGTCCGACACCCTCGAGGGTCTTTCTCCCCACCAATTGATTAGCTCAAAACCAATCCCAATGGGTGTCCTCAAGGGCCTCTTACCCTCGCTAACAACTGACTATCGAGAGTACCCGCAGCCGGCTCTAAACCGAAGGAACTGTGTACTCACGAACATTAGCCCGGGAGCTCTCCGAACCGGCCATTAACGCTGCAGGCGCGCACACCGCATGCTCTTCTCGCAACCGGGCGAAATGCGGGGCCTAAGGGCAACCACGCGCCCAGCACGCATGCCTAAGACTCGGAAACGGTGTCACCAACACAGAGTGCGAGGCCCTCGCGACTCATCCGCAACTGCATACTCACCGACTGGCTAAGAACCGCCAAGGCAGCTTGCACCGCTAAGCGTGGTTCCGCCTAGCAGGCTACAACTAGGCTTATGCCGATGTGGTAGCTACATCCACATCGGGCCGCCGGGGAAGTAATGTACGTTATGCTTCGCTTCTACTCCCGACCGGTGGGGACAAAGTACGCTATGTCCGCTCACACCGGATGATGACAAACCCTACTACTCTATCCAAGAATACCGAGTAAAACAATGATTCCCGGCTAGCAAGCAATGACCGACATCAATCACGCTTTACCTAGCATGATACTACAACTTAAACAGAATCACAAGCATGCCGGAAGAACAAACCTAGCATGGCACTAACATGTAAAATCAACAATCATGCTAGCAAGAGATCAAACAAAGCCGCTTATCACTATCATGCTCATAACAATCAAGAAACATACAAGGCACAATCGAGACATATCGCAGGTCCACACAACCACTGTAAGAAATCCTTACCGGGACAAGGTAAAATAATCATAACTCAACCAAGCGATCCTCGAGCCTCTAATCGAACCCAAACAACCTAAACATAAAATAAAGCAATTTCAAATCAAATCCCTAAACAAAGAATCAACAAAATCGGGGCCCAACGAAGAAAAGACTCGGAAAATACCATCCGAGAAGCCACAAGGCTCGCCAACCAAAGACACAACAAAGCCGGCCTGGGCGCTGGGCACAAAGCTGGGCACAGGGGCGCAGGCGTGTGGCCGGCGCAGCACGGCGCACTGGGCGGGCGCAAAGGCGCACGGGCGCGGCTCGAGCTCGGCTGGGCGACGACACACGGCGCGGCTTGACAGAGGATTTGGCGCACAGCGCGCGCAAGGCGAGGCGACGCGACGCGACGGGCTCGGGGGCGCTGGGAAGGCACGACGACCTATAGGGGCGAGCGACTCGGCACGGGGACGGCCTGGGTGATGCGATCAAGGCGAGGGCGATGCGATCTGACTCGGCGCGACCAAGACGACACGAAGATGGCCCGGGCGATGCAGATCCGGCTCGGGCGCGACTAGGGCGAGGGCGACGCGACGGGCGCTGGGTGGTTCGCACGGCGCGCGATGGGCGAGGGCGACGCGACGGGCGCTGGGTGGTTTCGCAGACGGCGCGCATGGGCGACCGGACGGCCCGAGCGAGGGCGCGGCTAGGGCCGGACGATGCAGTGGCGCCTGCGTGCGCGTGGTCGGGCGTGGCTATGCCACCGAGCGGTCCGATGCGCCAGGAGTGGTGCGCTTAGGCATGGCTGGGTGGCTAGGGTTGGGTCTTCTTGGTGAGGTCGCCTAGGGAGAGAGAGAGAGAGAGAGAGAGAGAGAGATTGCAAAACAAGGGGAAAGGGACTTTCTTGATTTTTCTTCCTTTTTCCTAATTTAAACAAGCCTTAAAGTCCTTAAATCCCACCCCACTTCCTCCTTCGAGACCCTACTAAGCAACCTTTTCCAAACAATAACTCTCACTTAAACGAACTCCCAAATCATCTCTAAGGGCCTCGGGCTCAATCCCAAAGGAAACACCCAAACAACGATCACTTTGCCCAAAACCCAAAACACAACCGAACTCCCAAACGAGTACCCCAAACATCTCGGGACTCGCAGCCACCAACATACAAGCCTCAACAAAGGCGTGAGCCGCCTCAAACCCCGAAAATCCACAAATCCCGCCCGGGAGCAAAAGACCAAAATACCCCTAAGGGTCAAAATAGCTCTAACGGCCCAACCGAACCATCAATCCGGAACCTAAGCACTCGAGAACTGGAATAGAAAATCGGGCCAAGTATAGGGGGGAAGCAAGATACGTTATGTTGAGCACACTTTACTCCCGATCGGTGGGGACAAAGTACGTTATGTCCGCTCAGCCTCTGGATGATGACAAACCCTACAACTCTATCTAAGAGTACAAAGTAAAATCAATGATTCCTTGCTAGCAAGCAATGACCGACATAAATCACATTACCTAGCATGATACTACAACTTAAGCAGGAATCATAAGCATGCTGGCAGAACAAACCTAGCATGGCACTAACATGTAAAATCAGGCAAACATGCTAGCATGAAATCAATCAACTACTCTATCTCTAACATGCTCATAATAGTAAACAAGCATACAAGGCACAATCAAGATAATATCGCAGGGTCCACACAACCACGGTAAGAAATCCTTACCTGGAACAAGCAGAAAAACAATAATAATAAATCTGTAAGAACCCAACCCATAATACGGTCCTAAACCTAGGTTCTCACTCAGCATGCAAGTTAAATATTTCACCGAGCGGTTTAGTGCTCATATTTAAAACCTTTCAAAACATTTATAACGGGAAATGCTTAAAACATAATCAACAACTTTGTTTAAGAAAACCAACGGCGTAAAATAAGCTCTGCCAAGATATATATAAAACATTCAAAATAGCTTCAAACAACTTTTAATAATGTTTCTAGGACTCTGGCCCATCTACATGCCGAACAAATATGCAAACAATAAAGACAGAGTGCCATGCGCCTCCCATGATCATTCAGCCTCCGCCGCGCGCCCCTGCCTGCCCCAAGTTACCCGTGGAAAACCACAGAATAAGGGTGAGTATAAACATACTCAAGAAGAATCTCAACCGGGGTACAATACGATACTTCAATCATCTAGCACCCTAGTATACATGCAAACAAGCTACTAACATGCATCATAGCTCAACGAGCTTACAAGGCAGACCTGAATCCTCGAAGTCTCCTACTTCCGCCTAATGATTGGCTCTCATAACCAATCCCGACATCTCCGAGGGTCTTTCTCCTCGCCAACCGATCACCAAAAAAACCGATCCCAAAGATGTCCGACACCCTCGAGGGTCTTTTCTCCTCGACCATATGATCACCTCAAAAGCCAATCCCAATGGGTGTCCTCAAGGGCCTCTTACCCTCGCTTATAACTGACTATCGGAGAGTACCCAAGTCCGGCTCTAAACAGAAGGAACCGTGTACTCACGAACATTAGCCCGGGAGCTCTCCGAACCGGCGACTAAAGCGCAGCGCGCACACCGCATGCTCTTCTCTCGCAACCGGCGAAATGCGGGGCCTAAGGGCAACCACGCGGGCCGCACGCATGCCTAAGACTCGAAACGGTGTCACCGAACACGAGTGCGAGGCCCTCGCACTCATCTGCGGCACTGCACCACCGACTGGCTAAGAACCGCCAAGGCAGCTTGCACCGCTAAGGTGGTTCCGCCTAGCAAAGCTACAACTAGGCTTATGCCGATGTGGTAGCTACATCCACATCGGCCGCCGGGGAAAGCAATGTACGTTATGCTACGCCTACTCCCGACCGGTGGGGGACAAGGTACGTTATGTCCGCTCTCACCTCTAGATGATGACAAATTTCTAACACACTAGCTAGAGTATAGTGTAAACGATTCTCCGCTAAACATACATAATCATCATCAATCATACATAACCTAGCATGATACTACGAACTTAAAGCAGAATCTCAAGCATGCCGAAGAACAATCCTAGCATGGCACTAACATGTACAAACAAGCAAACATGCTAGCAGAATGCAATCACAAGTCATCCCTATCCACTAATCATGTCCATAAAAGTAAACATGCATATAAGGCACATTCAAGAAAGCATCGCAGGTCCACACAACCACTGTAAGGAATCCTTACCGAAACAAGTGGAGAATGGCTATTACAACCAAAAAGAGACCCTCGAGCTTAATACTTAACTCGAGCAACCTAGGCATAAGTAAAGCATCCTAAGTAAATATACAAAGCAACAAAGCAGCCTTAAAAACGAAAGGGAAAAGGCTCGAGAATTACCAACCGAGAGGACACGAGCTCTCGGCAGCCTGGGCAGTGGGCGCCGCTGTGCGCAGGAGCCGGGCGCTGGGCTCGGCGCGCGCGGCAGCAGCGTAAGGACGCTGGCGCTGGCGAGGCAGCAGCTGGCGCTGGCGTGGCGGCAGACGGCACGGTAGCAGTGGCAGTGCGGCGCACGGCAACGCTGCTCTGGCTGGGGCGACGCGCGAGCGAAGCGGGCTCGCTGGGTTGGCGCGCGGCGAACGCTCAACCGGCTGGCGTGACGTGCCGCAGCGACGGCTGGGCGCGCGAGCGCGCGCGCGCGTTGATGGGTGTGCGACGGGGCTTCGCCGGCAGCGGCGGGGCCGGGCGGCGCAGGCCGGGCGGTTCAGGCGGTGGCCCGGGGGTGTGGTCTCGTGCGCGCGCAGGCAGGGCGTGGCGCGTGTGTGGTGCAGGCCGGGTGGCTCTGGGGTGGTTCGATGGTGTGGCTAGGGTCGCTCGGCTAGGGTTTTAGGAGAGAGAGAGAGAGAGAGAGAGAGAGAGAGAGAGAGAGAGAGACGGCCAACAAGGGGAAAAATAGGGGTTTTTGATTTTTCCTTCTCTTCCTTATTTTAAATAGGGTTAGGAAACCTAAAATTCCCTTCCCAAGGATTTTTCCTCATGGGGTCCCGCTAAAGAAATTCTTTTCTTTTTACTTCAAATTCTTCTTTAAAACTCCAATTCCACCATCTAGGGCAAGGGTTCAAATCCCAAAGGATCCAATTAATTCCCAATTAATTTTGCTATTAACTGAAGGAAAACGGGCCAAGTTATAATACTCCCTTGAAAGACTTTCGTCCCCGAAAGTCCTAAGACGAAAACAACTCTAGAAAAACTCCACTGGTTCTCAACCAACCAAGCTCCTGAAAAAGACAACACAAATCCTTCTTGGAAACCGATCCCTCTTGGGTTCCCAAAGGCTCCAAGCTCAACGGACGCCGAGTCTGCCACGAACTATCTCAACCAAAACTGAACTAACACTGACCTTCGAAGAAAACATGCGATAACTAGTCGGTGAGCCACATCCTCTGACTCGCACCAACTCTCAAACGGTCTTACGACTCTAGGGCTCACTTATCCATGTGTAAAGACCCAACCCGAAGATGGAACTAAATCTAGGTCTTTACTTAGCATGCAAATTTAAAACATAAAAGGACCCAAATGTGGCTCTGATTAAAAGCTTTTCAAACACATGAGCGGGAAAACAAATAAAACAAAGTAAACATTCATTAGGCAAAACGAACCATTCAAATTAAAATAAAGGATCGATCAAGATTTTCCTTAAAAACATAAAATAGTTCAAATCATAGTTTTCCCTACTGATCTAAGTCCAACTACATGCTCAAATTCAAAACAAGAAAATACGACACGACAGAGTGTCAAGAAGATCCATGATCTCCCCACTTCTCTCCGCTAGCCACCTCTGGTGCCGTCCCAAGTTACCTCGTGGAAGAAACCATTTATAAGGGTGAGTATAAACATACTCAAGAAGAACCCCGACCGGGTACGATACGATGCAATCTATCATCTAGCAACCTAGTACACATGTCACAATTATCAACACGGATCTTAGCTCAACGAGCTCACAAGGCAAATCCGAATCCTCTAAGTCTCCTACTTACTTAATGATTGGTTCTCAAACCAATCCCGACATCTCCAAGGGTCTTTCTCCCTTGGCCAATTGATCACCTCAAAAACCGATCCCAAGATGTCCGACACCCTCGAGGGTCTTTCTCCTCGACCAATTGATTAACTCAAAAGTTAATCCCAAAGGTGTCCTCAAGGGTCTCTTACCCTCGCTATAACCGACTATCGAGAGAGTACCCAAGTCCGCTCTAAACAAGAAGAAACCGTGTACTCACGAACATTAGCCCGGGAGCTCTCCGAACCGGCGCATTAACGCTGCAGGCGCGCACACCGCATGCTCTTCTCGCAACCGCGAAATGCGGGGGCCTAAGGGCAAACCACGCGCCGTGCACGCATGCCTAAGACTCGGAAACGGTGTCACCGATCACAGAGGCGCGAGGCCCTCGGCACTCATCTGCGCGTACTGTACCACCGACTGGCTAAGAACCGCCAAGGCAGCTTGCACCGCTAAGCGTGGTTCCGCTCTAGCAGCTACAAACTAGGCTTATGCCAATGAGGTAGCTAATCCTCACCGGCCGCCGGGGAAGCAAGGTACGTTATGCTTCGCTCTACTCCCGACCGGGGGGACAAGGTACGTTATGTCCGCTCACCTCTAGATGAAGACAAACCCTATCATACTAGCTTAGACTACCAAGTACGTGATTCCCAAGCTAACATCCACAAAGACATCTCACATACATAGCCTAGCATGATACTACGAGCTTAAAGCAGAATCTCAAGCATGCCGGAAGAACAAACCTAGCATGGCACTAACATGTACAAAAAGGCAAAACATGCTAGCAAGAATTCAATCACTAGCTATCCTATCCACTAACATGCTCATAAAGGTAAACAAGCATACAAGGCACCATTAAGAAAGCATAGCAGGTCCACACAACCACTGTAGGAAGTCCTTACCGAAACAAGTGGAGAATAGCTATCACAACCAAAAAGACCCTCGAGCTTAATACTAACTCGAGCAACCTAGGCATAAATAAAGCATCCTAAGTAAATACATACAAAGAGCCGTAAGCTTAGAAAACACAAAGGGATTGGTTCGGGAATTACCACCGAAGACACACGCCCTCAGCAGAAGGAGGGTGGCTTGGGCGCCGCTGGTGCGGGCTGGGGCGCCGGGCGCTGGCGCTGGCGCTGGGCGCTGGCGCTGGGCGCGCGCACGCCGGGCGGACGCGCAGGCGCTGCGCGGCGGGCGCGGCAGCAAGGCGACGCGCGAGCGAAGCGCTCATTGGCCGGCGCGCGCGCGCGAGGGGTCGCGCTGGAGTGGGCGCGCGGGCAGGGTCGCGCGCTGAGCGGCGCGCGCCAGGCGGGCGCGGCGTCTGGGCGCGCAAGGCGGCACTGCGGCGACCACGAGCGACGCCGGCGGCGGTGCTGGCGCCACGCGCGACGCCAGCGGCGCGATGGGGCTCGGTCTGCGGGTCTCGCAGGCAAGCGCCAAGGCGGGTGGGTGGTGCGTGCGGCTAGGGTTGGGTGGCTCTGGGGTGGCTCGATGGTGTGGCTAGGGCCGCTCGGCTAGGGTTTTAGGAGAGAGAGAGAGAGAGAGAGAGAATGTGGCTCTAAGGGGAAAAATTAGGGTTTCTTGATTTTCCTTCTTTTCCTTATTTTTAAATAGGTTAGAGACCTAAATTCCTTTCCCAAGGCTTTTCTCATGTCCCGCTAAAGGAATTCTTTTCTTTTCTTTTAATTAAGACTCTTTCTTAAAACTCCACATTCACCATTTAGGCAAGGCTCAAATCCCAAAAGATTCAATTAATTTTCCAATTAATTTTGTTATTAACTGTGAAGGAAAACTCTGGGCCATATAATACTCCCTCTTAAAAGACTTTCGCCCCGAAAGTCCTAAGACTGAACAACTCCGGTAATGAGTCCTCATCTCATCCTCTAGCTCCCACGCCGCCTCCGCCTCCGATGCCTCCAAAGAACCTTTACTAAACTTATCTCTCGCTGCGCAATACCTTGCGCCATAAGCCAAAATTTGCACGGCTTCTCCTCAAGGATAAATCTTTACTCAACTCTAGGGGCTCATGCTCTAGCACATGCGAGGGATCTCGCCACGCACTTTCTCAACATCGAAACGTGGAACACATTATGCACCGCCGACAAAGACGGGGTAAAGCTAACCGATAGGCCACCGCCCCGATCCGCTCAAGGATCTCAAAAGGCCCTACAAACTCGGGCTCACTTTTGCCTCGCTTCCAAACCTTAACACCCCACGCATAGGTGCTACTTTCAGAAAACATGTTGACCCACCTCAAACTCTAAGTCTCTACGCCTCACATCGGCGTAATTTTTCTCGCTACTTTGTGCCGCAACATGCGAAGTCTTTATCTTCTCGACCGCGCTGCTCGTCATCCGGCGTAACTCGGGTCCTGTAACTCGCTCATTACCAACCTCCTCCCGCAACACGGGATCTGCAGCGCTACCATACAACGCCTCGAATGGGGCTATCCGAATAGTCGCCGATAATCGCTGTTGTAGGCGAACTCCATCAAGCATGTGCATCGTCCCAATCCGCTCGGGAAGTCCAAGACACAAAGCTCTCAACATGTCTTCCGTAATCTGATTCACCCTCTCACCGACCATCGGTTTGAGGGTGGAAGGCAAAGGTTGAAATCGCACTCGCTTCCCAAACCCTTCCGGAGCGCTCTGCAAGCGAGATGTGAACCGAGAATCCCGATCCGATATTATCTTTGCGGGTACCCCGTGGTACCGCACAATCCGCTCAAGGAACAATCGCGCCCACTGCTCCACCAGTATAACTAATCTTCCCGAATAAAGTGTGCACTCTGGTCACCGGGCCCACTACTACCCAGATCTCGAGTGAACCTCTCTGTCCTCCTCGCACCCCCCAGATAAAATCCATCGAAATCTCATCCCACTTCCACCGTGGAACACTTAACGGCCGCAATAAACCTCGCAGGGTTTCGCTCGGGGCCTTCACTTGTTGACAAGTGAGACACCGCTAACAAACTCCGCTATATCTCGCTTCATGCCCATCCACCAAAACGTCCGCTTGAGATCTCGGTACATCTTGGTACCTCCCGGGTGCCAAGTGAATGGGGAACTATGTGCCTCGGCGAGCAACTCGCTGAACCTCTCAAGGCCATCCGACGCACAACCGACTCTCTCAGACCTTAAGCCTCCGTCTCGTGCCACAACAAAGTCGAAATCGCCATCACCTCAACCTCTCGAGCAATCTTTTCAACTTGGGATCACTCGGCCGATCGCCGATGATCCTCTCGCTTAAGCGACGGCCGAACTGATAAGCCGGGCTATCCCGGCGTAATCCTCTCCCAACAAGACTGCACACCGCTTCGCTCAAACTCTTTCCGCAATTCAACTTGGGTGCTCAAAGAAAGCCGCTAATGAGACGCCTTCCTACTCAAATGCATCACCTACAACATTGGCTTTTCCGGATGATACAAAATCTCACAAATGTAGTCCTTTACTAACTCGAGCCACCTTCTCTCGCCTCATGTTCAACTCCTTCGAGTGAAGAAATATTTGAGGCTCGTGGTCCGTGAACAATCAAATCCTCTCACCATATAAGTAATGCCTCCAAATCTTTAGAGCAAAAACAATCGCAGCCTAACTCCATATCATGAGTTGGGTAGTTCTTCTCATAAGGCTTCAATCACGGAAGCATAAGCTATCACCTTCCCATGCCGCATCAACACACAAACCTAAACCATACTTGGAAGCATCACTATAAACTACGAAAACCTCCTGCTCTTCCGAATCGCCAACACAAAGCCGCCGCTGCCGAGCTTAAGCCGGGCAAAACTTTCCTCACATCTAGCATCCCAAACAAAGTCAACACCCTTCTTGGTCGACGGGTTAGGGGTGCGCCTTAGCGGAAAAGTCTTTCACGAAACGCCGGTAATAACTCGCTGCACTCCAAAAGTCGCGAATCTCGGCGACCGCCGCCGGTCCGCCCATGAGCTAATCGCTTCTATCTTTGCGGGTCTACCGCTATACCATCTGCCGACACGATATGTCCAAGGAAGGCTACTCTCTCTAGCCAAAATTCACACTTAGAGAACTTTGCGAACAACTGGTTCTCACGCAATGTCACAAAACTTGCCTCAAATGCGGCATGGTCCTCCTTTGTCCTCGAATAAATCAAAATGTCGCTTATGAATACGATGACAAAGTTATCCAAGAATGCCTTGAACACTCATTCATCATGTCCATAAACGCCGCGGGGGCGTTCGTGAGTCCGAAAGACATGACCACGAACTCATAATGACCATACTCGATCCGAACGCTGTCTTCGGATATCTCGCATCTCGAATCCTCACCGATGGTACCGACCTCAAATCAATCTTAGAAAATACCGAGGCTCCTCGAGCCGATCGAATGATCATCTATACGCGGCAGGGATACTTATTCTTCACCGTGACTTTATTCAGCTTCTCTATAGTCTATACACAAGCGCATGGATCCATCCTTCTTCTTAACAAACAGATGTGTGCTCTCCCACTGGGACACACTCGGACGGATGAAACCTCGATCCAAAGATCTCTTGCAACCGCACTTTGAGTTCTCTCAACTCACCGGGCGCCATACGATACGGGGCTTTGGAAATGGGAAGAGTCCCCGGCCTCCACTCAATGGTGAAGTCCAACTCCCGCCTCGGGTAAACCCGCAACTCTTCAGTGGAAAACATCTCGCAAACTCTTGCACCACAGGGACCATGTCAACGGTCAACGCAGATTACTATCTCCCGACACTTTGCCAAGAAGCCCCAAGCTCCTCGAGCCAACAATCTATGGGCTTTCACCGCGAGATCAAAGGCGGCAAGTTCCGCCGACACCGCGAATCTTGAAGCTCGGCCTCGAGGCGCGCCTAAACACCACTTCTTTCCGGGCAGCCTATCAAAGCATGGTTCTCTCGCCAACCAATCCATGCCAATGATCACATCGAAACCGCCATAGACAAAGACTATGAGGGTAGCCTCTAAAATCTCATCGATATCCGAATCGCCATGCTTAACTCTCATCGCTAGCTAACATACTCACACCCGGAGGGGGTGGTAACACACACCAAACCCTAGAGGTTCGAGCTCCACACAAGCTTGTCTAACGAATGCATCGTAAACAAAGGAATGGGTCGAACCCGAATCAAACAATACAAATGCATAGTGTCAGAAGACAAGCAACAGACTCAAGAATCGCAGATCATCGCACGCTCCGCCTCCCGGCGAGTGGTGGCAAACACCCGCCTCGCCTGGGCCGGCCCCACCGCCGCTAAATCTCGAGTGCAGACCGCCAAGTGCCCTCCTGCTACATCTCAGAGCAAGCACGGGCGATGCTCCGCATGCACTATAATGTGCCTTTCCGCACTTGTTGCAATGAGTCGGCCGCTCGCCCGCCGCGCCGGCGATCCCGGCTCTACTCGAGGTCGGCGCCGATCTCGACCACTAGATCGCCCCCGCCGGCGAGTTCACACTGGGCCATGAAACCACTAGAAGTCCTGCATTTCTCTTCGCCTTCGAATATCACTGGCAGTCCGAATCGACCGAGCCGGGCGCAATGTAATCCTCGATCGCGGATACTTCGGGTTATAAATCGTGGCCAACTCTACCGCTCGATCATAACTCTCGTGAGCGAGTGCTCGAACATCCCGAGCAACCTCCTTCCTCCCCACAAATGAACTTCTTAGTCTTGAGCTCCTCGGTGGCAATGAGCTCCGGCATGGAAATAGCTATACTCAGAGAACTTCTTCTCGTAGGCGCAATACTATCTCGATCCTCGCTTTCAGATTTGAGAAGGCCTCTCGCATCTCCTCGCCGAGCCTCGCCATTAACATACTTAGCTCAACTTCGTTCTAAAGAACTCCTGTGTGGTCGGAGAAGACCCACCGGGTCTAGCTCTATCTGTGGACTCCCACCACCACTCACCGTGTCGAGAGAACATGGGCCGCACATCTCGGCCTCTCAACATCCGGGCATCCCATAACTCAAGATGTACTCCATTCTTGCCAACCACCGATCGCCACAAGTGGGTTCTCTCAAGCATCAAATTCCCTTGGCTTCCACTTGGTGAAATCTTTCAACCACTTGCCAAACTCAGCAGCAGCTCCTCTCGCACTATCAAGTGGGTCTCGATCGTCTCGATGACTCCCGCCTCCCGGTTGAGCTACCGGAGCTACCGGGCTACTGGAGCCGCTGGGGAGCTCGCCGCATGAGCTGTGGTCAACCGGGCTATCTCGTGCCCTAGACTCTCTCTCTCATACCGCTAGCCGCGCTCGAGTCTCGCCTTCTCTCGCTGCCATTAGGCCCATCATCATGTCTCTCATAGCGTAAATATCTCTCCTCGAGCCGCACCTTGAGGCATAGCAGCCTCCGCCTTTTCTCTCGGGCAAGTTAACCTCTGTGCCACGGGCGCCCTACGAGCTCGATATACTCGGCCGCTGCTCTGCAAAGATCTCTATTTGCGCCTGCAGACGACTGCTTCCATCGCGGTAACCGCATATCGGGCGATCTACACGAAAACTACAACGGGTTAGTCCACGCTGACTTTCTCTCGCCAACAAAGATAACACATGTGTACCGTGATATAGTATCGTAAACAAAACCCTTAGCTTATTGAACTTAGACAAACCCGATGGCCTTGGAGTGCCGGAGATCATGGGAACACAACCTACAAACAGTTAGTCTACGTAATCTATGACTCGTGCTCGATACCAAATCGTAAAGACCCAACCCAAGATGGAACTAAATCTAGGTCTTTACTTAGCATGCAAATTTAAAATATAAAAGGACCCAAATGTGGCTCTGATTAAAAGCTTTTCAAACACATGAGCGGGAAAACAAATAAAACAAAGTAAACATTCATTAGGCAAAACGAACCATTCAAATTAAAACAAAGGATCGATCAAGATTTCCTTAAAAACATAAAATAGTTCAAATCATAGTTTTCCCTACTGATCTAAGTCCAACTACATGTCAAATTCAAAAACAAGAAAATACGACACGACAGAGTGTCAAGAAGATCCATGATCTCCCACTCTTCTCCGCTAGCCACCTCGCATGTCGTCCCAAGTTACCTGTGGGAAGAAACCACGATAAGGGTGAGTATAAACATACTCAAGAAGAACCCCCGATCGGGGGTACGATACGATGTAATCTATCATCTAGCAACCTAGTACACATGTCACAATTATCAACACGGATCTTAGCTCAACGAGCTCACAAGGCAAATCCGGAATCCTCTAAGTCTCCTACTTCCGCCTAATGATTGGTTCTCAAACCAATCCCGACATCTCCAAGGGTCTTTCTCCCTTGGCCAATTGATCACCAAAAAACCGATCCCAAGATGTCCGACACCCTCGAGGGTCTTTCTCCTCGACCAATTGATTAACTCAAAAGTTAATCCCAAAGGTGTCCTCAAGGGTCTCTTACCTCGCTATAAATCTGACTATCGAGAGTACCCAAGTCCGGCTCTAAACAAGAAGAAACCGTGTACTCACGAACATTAGCCCGGGGAGCTCTCCGAACCAAGCTATTAACGCTGGCAGGCGCGCGACACCGCATGCTCTTCCTCGCAACCGGCGTAAATGCGGGGCCTAAGGGCAAACTACGCGGGCCAGTACGCATGCCTAAGACTCGGAACGGTGTCACCGATCACGTGAGTGCGAGGCCCTCGGACTCATCTGCGGCAAACAGACCACCGACTGGCTAAGAACCGCCAAGGCGTGCTTGCACCGCTGGCGTGGTTCCGCTCTAGCAGCTACAACCAGGCTTATGCCAATGAGGTAGCTAATCCTCACCGGGCCGCGGGGAAGCAAGGTACGTTATGCTTCGCTCTACTCCCGACCGTGGGGACAAGGTACGTTATGTCCGCTCTCACCTCTAGATGAAGACAAACCCTATCATACTAGCTTAGACTACCAAGCACGTGATTCCCGGCTAACATCCACAAAGACATCTCACATACATAGCCTAGCATGATACTACGAGCTTAAAGCAGAATCTCAAGCATGCCGGAAGAACAAACCTAGCATGGCACTAACATGTACAAAAAGGCAAAACATGCTAGCAAGAATTCAATCACTAGCTATCCTATCCACTAACATGCTCATAAAGGTAAACAAGCATACAAGGCACCATTAAGAAAGCATAGCAGGGTCCACACAACCACGGTAGGAAGTCCTTACCCGAAACAAGTGGAGAATAGCTATCACAACCAAAAAGACCCTCGAGCTTAATACGAACTCGAGCAACCTAGGCATAAATAAAGCATCCTAAGTAAATACATACAAAGAAATGTAAGCTTAGAAAACACAAAGGGATTGGTTCGGGAATTACCACCGAAGACACGGGCCTCGCAGCAGCAGGGAGGGTGGCTTGGGCGCTGGCTGGCTGCGGCTGCCAAGGCGCTGGCGCTGGGCGCTGGGCGCTGGCGCTGGCGCTGGGCGCTGGGCGCATGCACGTCGGGCGGACGCGCAGGCAGGCGCATGCGGGCGTGCGGCAGCAGGCGACGCGCGAGCGAAGCGCTCATTGGCCGCGCGCGGCGAGGGGTCGCGCTGGAGTGGGCGCGCGCGGCAGGGTCGCGCTGAGCGGCGGCGCGCGGCGCGGCGGCGCGTTCGGCTGCGCGGCGGCACTGCGGCGCGACCACGAGCGACGCTTCGGGCGGCTGGCGCCACGGCGACGCCAGCGGTGATGGCCGGCTGGTCTCAGCGCGCAGGCAGCGCCGGGCGAAGGCAGGTGGTGCGTGCGCTAGGGGTTGGGTGGCTCGGGGTGGCTCGATGGTGTGGCTAGGGTCGCTCTGGCTAGGGTTTTAGGAGAGAGAGAGAGAGAGAGAGAGAATGTGGCTCTAAGGGGAAAAATTAGGGTTTCTTGATTTTCCTTCTTTTCCTTATTTTTAAATAGGTTAGGAGACCTAAATTCCTTTCCCAAGGCTTTTCTCTTGCGGGTCCCGCTAAAGGAATTCTTTTCTTTTTCTTTTAATTAAGACTCTTTTCTTAAAACTCCACATTCACCATTTAGGCAAGGCTCAAATCCCAAAAGATTCAATTAATTTTCCAATTAATTTTGTTATTAACCAGAAGGAAAACGGGCCGCGTTACACCATGCTAACCCAACTCTAACGCCTCTCTCTTGGTGCTACTCTCAAGAAACTCGTGAACGGGTCACAAGCTCTAAAACTCAACGCCACGCTCCGGCAGAATTTCTCTCGAATGCTCATAGTCGTTATCAAACAAACCTCGACCCTTCACCATGCCGACTCAAACAACTGAACCTCCTGTGTTTAAGAAACTAAACGGCCTATTCATACTTCGCAAGAGACTCGCGAACCCCACCTGTTGCCTACAATCCTTAACGAAATCCAATTCAACCACCAACCGTGACTGATCCCTAGGCAACCTTCTCCAACTAGCATGCGCCCACAACACTAAAGCAACCATCTTACGAGAAATCAAGCACCAAAGCCAAGGGCACTTTTCTCGTTCACCAAACGGCTACCACCACACACACTAGCCGATACTTCACCTTCCCACCCTCGAACGATGGTGGTCCGAGAACGAGCTCCATCCACCAAACTAATAACCCGAGCCCCTCATCGGCCGACAACAAACTTTCCAATGCAATCCGATCAGCCAACGCCTAGGTGAACATCGCCAGACAGAAAAACAAACAACATTCCTCTCACGGAAACCTCGAGCAACAAGGAATAAAACGTTACGTGGCTACTAGCAACGCGATAGCCGGAGGATCGAAACTCAAGGGCTTTACCACCCAATGCCACGACACCTCCGTGCCAACTCACTCAACCGTGGCTCAGCTAAAATGCCAACTACGAATGCACAACGACTAAAAGAAAAGCCCGAGAAAGGCTTGCTTAGCAGAAACTCAAACCAAGCTCATAACGAGCAAAGCTCGCCTCCAAGCCGCCACTCAACTCTTAAGCCCATCCGGGTCGCTCCAAGGACTTCCTCCTTATAGCTTAGACCTAACTCTTCTTCCAATCCGTAAACTCCACCCACGGAACATCGCGAGGGATAAGGATAGCGACGACCACAAGCTTGCGGATCTCGAACAACACGAGTCGGCAAGACTACCTTAAAAGTTAAAACTCGAGGCCGGTATCCACTGGTGCAACTCAACTACCCAAGAACTAAGGGGTTCCACAAACTCCAAAGATCCAACAACCTTCCGCCAACAACTCAAGCCCTGGAACTGGCTGGCTTTCGCCCTCGCGGGAACAAACACTTTCCGCTTGCTATCAAACAGACGCAGTGGGACACTCTCGCTAGGTCGACCACACGCGCTACTCGATCAACTACAAAACTCGTGGAGCTAAGTTCGACTCTTCCTTTACAGAACGATTTCCTAGCAAGCGGACTTCCGAAGGACAAAATAATTTCACACACGCGCCGCCTTGCTCAAACTCAACAAAGAATAACCACCAACTCTTCTCTGAGGAAACATCCAAGGGTTCCTCAATTGCTTGAACCACCAACTAAACACTAGCGGTACTTACTCAACCACCGAGGGGAGGCCAACTCCCAAAACTACCCGACTAGGAACAAGTCCTCATGGCAACGCCCGCTTGCTCGAACCGAGCTAGCTCACGAAACAACAAGGGAACCAAACCTTGGTCAACACCAAGCACCACCTCGCTAAGAATTCCGAAAATCAACGTGGAGGTTACCAAGAACAACTCTAGCTTGTTAACCGACAAAGAAGCATCCAAAGAACTCAACCGAGGAACACCGCTTGGTCCGACCGAGCTCGTGAGGCTCTCCACAACTTAGGGTTCCACCGACGCCCTCCGACACACACTGTTGTCAAACGGTCTATGCATACCGTGGCTACACGAGCACATCTCCTCCAAAGATCTCAACTATGCCGCTAAAAGCTCTTCCTTGCCACATCTCAGAGCAAGCAAGCACGGCGATGCTCCACACAATCTGAAAAGTGCCTTACCACACTTGATGCAATGAGCCGGCTGCCTGGCCCCGCCCTGCTGACGATTCTGAGCTCTAACCTGCGGTCGGCGCTGATCGCGACCCCTAGACTTGCCCTATCAGCGAGTCTGCTATCCACTGAGCGGGAAAAACGAAGACCCAAACTTCCTCTTGCTCAAAGCATCACCACATCGTAGCTTCTATCCAGGGCAAGGATCCGAACAACTCTCTTAGCCATGGCGCCGAATTACGCGATTATGCTACCATCGCCCTTGTTCGGCCTCCAACCGAACTCCAACCATCGATCAACAAGAAATGCCTCTACCTGTGTCAAGGGCCAACTAGCATAACTTTCCTACGCAACAACCCGCCACCGCACGGTAGCCTCTCAACCCAAGGGCACTTGCCAAGAACTAAAGTCCTAACTCCTCGGAATCGAGCACCGGTTTCACAACCCAAACCCCTCGTGGTTCTTGAAAAATACACCACTTTAACGAGCTACACAAAAGTACATTGGCGTGTACAGCTCCAACTTGGTTCCTTAAGATCCAAACCAACAAGTATTCTCACACAAGGCAACTTTTGCCTCCCAATAGAGCCACTTCTAGCAAAGGAGCAACAAGAGTTCAACCCACTCGTGGTCAACTCACCACGGAAAGCCACATTGGTCGACTCACTCTTACAAGAGCATAGCCACACCAAGCTAACTTACCTCCTACCGATGGTCCACTAAACGTGCTTCGATCAACCATCCAACTCATGGCTCTAACAAAGGATCAACCACGCATCATCGATGCCAACCCTACCCATATTAGGTAACTCCAGTGGTAATCGAATCACACTACCATCCAACCGCTCACAAGCCCACAACACAAAGCGCGAGATCTCGGACGCGCTAGCCCTTAACAACCAACAAAGATCCTTTGTACCCAACTCTCGGTGACCCTGAAAGGCTCCTACTTATCCCTCGAACGACCTCAATCTTGTAGTTCTCTAGCTACCACCGAGCTAGATCTCTTATGCAACCCAATTAGGTGAAATCTCATGAATGGGTACAGGACTAGTGGGGATGCTAAACTCCGGGCGGGTCTCGGAACCATCTGCACAAAAAGTGCCAACTGGTCTGAATCTAGGCCTCCTCTCAAAGCTTGGTGCCAACAGGCACTACTTCCTTTACAACACAAACATCCCTTTACGGGCTTCAAGCCACTCTGAGGGTAGGGAAGGTCACACTCCAGGTGACAGGGCAATGGCACTCAACACAAGAGTCTCAAGAATCGAGTAGACTACTCTCTCGACATCACGTCCAACGCATGCCAAGGCCCACTCCCGCATCCCACTCGATGCTCAACGAATACTCAAAGCCAACCCTCGGGTGGCGCACCTAGCTCCACACCGAACATGCTAATGTAAGGTGCTTCTCTCTAATAGCCACCAAAACCACGAACGGATTAAGTCCTCGACAAGCAAACTCCACACTACCCCCCAGCTCTACGAGGGTACTAAAAGAACTGGGCCGCAAAACGATCAGAGGCTTGCAGGAGGACAAGATGTCTCTACATCTTCCTCAAAAGCTACTAACTTGGCAACTTTGCCAATCGACCGGTGGTCGGTGGAGACTCACTGGTCCGCCTCTCACAGGGGACTTCCACCACCACACTGCCGCATCAAACAACACCAGAACGGCGCGCGCCTCGACCTCTAAACATCCGGTCATCGGCCTCTGAACACCAAAGTCATCACAACACTTGGATGATAAACTCGATCCTGGCCAACCACCTTGCTGCTAGCAATGAGGTCTCAAAACATCCAAATTTCTACAGCTTCCACTTGCCAAACTCGGCGGCTCGATCAACGCCAACTATCTTATCACCCTAAACTCGCTGATCAAGCCCTCCCGAACCTCCGGCTACTGGAACTACAAGGAGGGGTGTCTCCTAAATAAACTCTACCACCGGGCTATCTATGCCCAAGACTCCTCACTACGCGCTACAAACTGCGCACTGGTCTCCGCTCTCTCATTAGCTAAAAGACCGCCATCAACTCCTCATGGTCGAGCACACTCGCTCAAGGAGTCTCACTCTGAGGCGTGCTAGCCTCTACCCCCTCCTCTAGGCAACTCAACTGCCAGGGCCAACTCTGGCCAACGGGCTAAACAACCCTGGACGCGGCCTCAATATCCATACAAACGGTCCAACTCCTCGGTCGGACATGCCAAGCGTCTTGCTCCTCAGAGTGCGATCCACGCACTAGCGATCTGCACGAGCACCTCCACCCTCTCACTAGGGGAGAACCACAACTGGGCCACAAATGGCCTACGAGAGTCTAAGCTCTACCTCCCTCTGGGTGCGATCGACACACTGGCGATCTGCACAAAGCATAAAACCTAGCCCACGCTGGGGCTCTCACTGCCAAACAAGGGTAACACATGTATACTAGATGCGATGTTGTAAAATAAAACCCTTAGCTTAATGAACTCGCACAAACCCGACGGCCATGAGAGTACCGATGATCATGGGGGCAACAACCTGCAAAGCAGGTTAGTCTACAGAATCTATGACTCTGTGCTCTGATACCAACTGTAAGAACCCAACCCATAATACGGTCCTAAACCTAGGTTCTCACTCAGCATGCAAGTTAAATATTTCACCGAGCGACACGAGCTACAGGCCACTCGGGCTGGCACGGCACGACACGACACGATCTGGTCGGGCGATGCGAACGTGGCGAAGCTGGCTCGGGGACACCGGCGAGGCCGGGCGACGCGACTTCGGCCGGGCGAGAGAGCGAAGCTAGGCGACGCGGCCGGGCGTCTTTGGTGCTAGGCGCTGGCACCGTGGCGCGCCGGCCGGGTCGGGCGAGCTGGGGCTAGGGCGTGGGCGAGTTGGGTAGCAAAGGCTGGGCGACCAGGAGCTGCTCGGGCGTGGGCAGGGGCTGGGGTCATGCTGGAGGAGAGAGAAAGGGAGAGAAAATGGGAAATATGGAATTTTGGGAAAAAAATGGGAAAAATGGGGGAAAATGGGGATTTTAATAAAAAAAAGAAATTTCCTTTTTCTCTTTTTTTATCCTTATCCAAATAAATCCAAACTTATCCATTTTTTCAATTTTCCAAAAATCCTTAAAATCCTTAAATCCCATTTCCCGGCTTCCTCTTTCGAGACCCGACAGAAGCAACCTTTTCCAAACAACAAATCTCACTGAAAACAACCTCTCAAATCAACACTGAGGGCCCGGGCTCGAATCCCAAAGGAAACACCCAAACAACCATCACTTTGCCCAAAACCCAAATCACAACCGAACTCCCAAACGAAAAGCCCAAACATCTCGGGACTCGCAGCCACCAACAAACAAGCCTCAAAAAAGGCAGGAGCTGCCTCGAAGCAATGAAAATCCACAAATCATGCCCGGGGAGCAAAAAGACGAAAATGACCCTAAGGGACAAAACAGCTCTAACAGCCCAACCGAACCACTGAATCTGAACCGGAAGCTCCTCGAGAACCGGGATAGAAAACTGGGCCGTTACAGAGTACCCGAACTCTGGCTCTAAACTGGAAGGAACTGGTGTACTCACCAACATTAGCCTGGGGGAGCTCTTCGTACCAGCGACTAACGCATGTGCGCGCACACCCCATGCTGCGGCAACCGGCGTAAATGTGGGGGCCTAGGTACAAACTACGCGGGCCAGGTACGCATGCCTAAAGACTCGGATGCAGTGTCACTGAACACAGTAGTGCGAGGCCCTCGACACTCATCTCGTAATGGCACTGTACCACCGACTGAAGCTAAGAACCGGCCAAGGTAGGCTTGCACCGTTGGTAGGGTTCTGCTCTAGCAGGCTACAAACTAGGCTTATGCCGATATGGTAGCTAAATCCACATCGGCTGCCGGGGGGAAGCAATGTACGTTATGCTTCGCTCTAACTCCCGACCCGTGGGGACAACGTACGTTATGTCCACTCTCAGCCTCTAGATGATGACAAACCCTACTATTCTAACTACGAGCACATAATAATTGATTCCTGGCTAAACATACCTGGTTCACCAGACGGTTAACGCCACTCACACTAGCTGAAACTTCAGCTACGGCCACCCCTGAAGGGACAAGGTCCAGGAACAGGCTCCACTCAGCCAAACTAATAAACTGGAGCCCCTCATCGGCCGACAACAACTTTCCAATGCAATCCGATCAGCCATCGCCTAAGTGAATATCGCGAACACAGAAAACAAACAACATACCTCTCTCAGAAATCTCTAGCAGCAAGGAATAAAACAACACGCGGCTACTTGCAACACAACACCTAGAGGATAACAACTGAAAGGTTTTACCAACCATTGCACGACTCCTCTGTGCCAACCCACTCAACTGCGGCTCAGCTATAAAGCCAACTACGAAAGCACACCAACTAGGAACAGAGCCCGAGAAGGGCTTGCTCTGCAGAAACTCAACCCAAGCTTACAACGGGCGAAACTCGCTTACAAGGACATGCAACTCTCAAGTCCAACTGGCTAATCAAATGACTTCCTCCTTTTAGCTTAGGCCTAACTCATCTTCCAACCAGAAACTTCACAATCGATTGAACCACCAACTTAGAACTAGCAATATCTATCCAAACACCGAAGGAGGTGCCAACTCCCCAACCTTCCAAACAAGAACAAGTCCTCAGGCCACGCCCGCTTGCTCCAACCAAGCTAGCTCTTACAACAACACGGGAATCAAACCTTGACCAACTACAAGCACCAACAGATAACAGTTTCAAAGCCAACGCTGAGGTGCTAAAACAACACTAGCTCGTCAACCGACTACAAGCTTCCAGCAACTCAACCGAGGAACACTGCCTGGGCTGGCTGAGCTCTGGTGAGGCTCTCCATAACCTAGGGTTCCTCCGATCACCCTCCGACACACACAGCCATCAAACGGTCTAACAAACAACTGGCTACACCGGCACAACTCTCTCTCCAGCATCTCAATTATGCTGGCGCTCTCCAACTCCTCGGAAAACCAAGAAGACCAGAAATACTACAGAATGTGCCAGCCTCCAACTCAAGCATCGACCACATCGTAGCTTCTACCCAGGGTAGGGATCCGATCAACACTCTTAGCAATGACGGTCAAAAACTACGCGGCTTTGCTACCACCGCCCTTGTTTAGTTCCAACTGAACTCCAACCATCGATCAACAAGAAATGCCTCTACCTAGGTCAAGGGCCAACTAGCATAACTTGCCTACGCAACAACCCGGCTACCGGCACGGTAACCTCTCAACCAAAGTTAGGGCACTTGCCAAGAACTAAAGCCCTAACTCCTCGAAACTGAGCACTGGTTTCTCAACCCGAATCCTTTCGTGGTTCCCAAAACATACCCCACGAAACGAGCTACACAAAAGTACACTGGCGTGCACAGCTCCAACTTGATTCCTTAAGATCCAACACGAACTCTAACACAATGAAACCTTTGCCTCCAAAAAGAGCCACAACTAGCAAGGGAGCAACAAGAGTTCAAACCCACTCGCGGTCAACTCACCAGGAAACGCCACATTGGCCAACGCACTCTACAAGAGCATAACCACACCAAGCTAACAACCTCATACCAATGTGTCCACCAAATGTGCTCCGCACAATCCATCCAACACATGGCTCCCACACTGGACCAACCACGCATCATCGATGCCAACTCTACTCGTACCAAGGAAACTTTAGGGTAGTCGAATCACTCTACCAACAAACTGGCTCACAAGGCCACAACACAAACGCAGGAACTCGAACGCGGTAGCCCTTAACAACCTACAACCTCTTTTGTACCCAACTCTTGGTGACCTTGAAAGCTCTTGCTTTCCCTCAAACGACCTCACACTCGTAGTCCTCCGACTACCACCTAGCTAGATCCCTTATGCAACCCAAACAGGTGCAACCTCAGAAAATTGGTACAAGGCTAGTGGGGATGCTAAACTCCGGGCGGGTCATAGAACTACTTGCACATCTGGTGCGAGCTGGCCTGAACCTAGGCCTCCTTACCGAGCTTGGTGCCAACAGGCACTACATCCTTTACAACACAAACATCCCTTTACGGGCTTTAAGCCCCTCTGAGGGTAAGGAAGGTCACACTCCAGGGGACATGGCAATGACACTCAACACAAGAGTCTCAACACTCGAGTAGTCTACTCTCTGGCAACTCGTCTAGCAGACATGCCACGGCCTACTCCTGCATCCCACTCGATGCTCAACAACTACTCAGGGCAACACTCAGGTGGCATCAACTAGTTCCACCTTTGGAACATGCTAACAAAAAGGGTGCTCCACTTCTACTAGCCAACTAAAAAACAAGGACGGATTAAGTCCTGACAAGCAAACTTCACACTTCACCCGAGCCACGAGGATACTAAAAGAGCTGGCTGCAAAACGACACCAGGCTTGCAAGGGGTCAAGATGTCTCTACATCTTCCTCAAAAGCTACTAACACGGCACTTACCAATCGACCGGGTGACTCGTGGAGACTCTGCTAGTCCACCTCTCTCAAGGGACTTCCACCACCAACCTGCTGTATCAAACGGACTCGAACGCACGCCTTGGCCTCCCAACATCGTGTCATCCCCACTCTCGGATGATAAACTCGATCTGGCCAACCACCTAGCTTCACGCTTGCAAACTCGGCGCTCCATCACGCCAACTAACTCATCAAAGATAAACCCGTTGATCAAGCCCTCCCGAGAACCTCCGGGACTACCGGAGCTACCGGGGTGTCTTCTAAATAAACTCACACCGGGCTATCTATGCCCGAGACTCCTCACTACGCGCTACAACTGCGCCTGGGTCTCCGCTCTCTGATAGCTAAAAGACCTGCCATCAATTCTCTCATGGCTAGAGCACACTCTACTCAAGAAGTCTCACTCTGAGGCATGCTAGCCTCTACCCTCTTCTCTTGGCAACTCAACTGCCAGGGCCAAAGGTGACCTACGGGTCTAGACAACCCTGGACGTGGTCTCATCATCAACATGCGCAGTCCAACTCCTTGGCTGGAAATACCCAACGTCCTTGCTCCTCTATGTGTAATCAGCATAAGCGATCTACACTAAACACAAAGCTAGTCCACACCGGGACTCTCACTACCCCACAAGGGGAACATATGTATAATAGATGCGGTATTGTAAAATAAAACCCTTAGCTTAATGAACTCAGACAAACCTGACGGCCGCGGAGTGCTGATGATCATGGGGACAACAACCTACAAAGCAGGTTAGTCTACAGAATCTATGACTCTAAGCTCTGATACCAACTGTAAGGACCCGACCTGGAATATGGTCCTAAACCTAGGTCCTCACTGAGCATGCAAGTTAAATATTTCAACAAGCGGTTTAGTGCTCATATTTAAAACTTTTTCAAAACATTTGGAAACGGGGAACACTTAAAACATATCCAAAAATTTTCATAAAGCAAATCCAATCAAGGTAAAATAAGCTCAGCGAGATTTATAAAAGAACATTCAAAACAGTTTAAACAACTTTAACATCATCCCCTAGGACTCCTGTCCATCTACATGCCTGAATAAATAAATGCAAACAATAAACGACAGAGTGCCTGCAAACCCATGATCAAACAGCTCCTCCGCTAGCCATCCCGGTCTTGTCCCCAAGTTACCCGTGGAAAAACCACATAAATAAGGGTGAGTATAAACATACTCAGTAAGAATCCCCAACCGAGGTACAATACGATACATCAGTCATCTAGCACCCTAGTATACATGCAAATATGTAACAACCCAGTTTCCTATTCCAGTTTTCGAGGTGCTTTCGGGTCAAGATTCAGTTGTTTGGTTGGGTCGTTAGAGCCGTTTTGACCCTTGGGGGGTATTTTGGTCTTTTGGCTCTTGAGGCGAGGATTTGTGGTTTTCGTGGCTTCAAGGTAGCTCCCGCCTTTGTCGAGGCTTGTTTGTTGGTGGTCATGAGTCCCGAGGTGTTTGGGCTAGTCGGTTGGATGCTCGGTTGTGGTTTGGGCTTTGGCAAAGTGATGGTTGGTTGTGTGCTTCCTTTGGGATTCGAGCCCGGGCCCTTAGTGTTGCTTTGGGGGTTGGATTTAAGTAAGTTTTATATATTGGAAAAGATTGCTTCGGTCGGGTCTCGAAGGAGGAAGCTGGGAAATGGGATTTTAAGGTTTTAAAAGTGGATAAGGATGGATTTTTGTATAAAATCCCCATTTTCCTTTTCATTTTCCCATTTTCCTTTTCTTTTCTAAATTCCTTTTTTTTCTTTTTGTTTTTCTCTTTTCTCTCTCTCTCTCTCTCTCTCTCTCTCTCTCTCTCTCCCCGAGCCCCCCACCTAGCCGAGCACCCAGCCCCCCTGCCCGCCGCCGCTAAGCCCACCGAGCCGCGCAAAATTTCTTGGTCGCCCGAACCCCAGCTCGTCGAGCCCAGCCCCCGCGCGCCCTCGCCTTGCCCAGGTCGCTTCGCCTAGCTCGCCTACTCGCGTCGCCCAGCCAGCTCGAGCCCCTAGCCCGCCACGTCTGCGTCGCCTGCGGATCACGCGCCGCCCGCCCGAGCATCGATCGCCACCCCGCCACACTCGCGTAGCCTAGCTCGCCCGAACCTCACACAGTGTCGCCAGGTCTCGTTCTCACCCGTGTCGCCCAAGCTCGCCCGTCGCGTCGTGTCGCTCGCGCCCGTGCGCTGTCTCTGTGCCAAGCCGCGCAGCGCCCGTTCGCCCTGCGTCGCTCGCGTGCCGTCCGTGCGCAGCCAGCGCCCTAGAGCGCGCAGCCCAGCGCCCGAGCATTGCGCGCCAAAGACCCATCCTCGCCTCTCGCGCTCCCCGTGGTGCCTAGCCTCGTGGAGCCGCCCGTTCGTGTGTCGTGTCACCACCTTTTCGTGAGTTGTTCCCGAGCCGAACCCTATTTATTTTATTATTATTTAGGCCTATGGTGTGATTATTGATGTGTTTGTTTGGCTCGTTATAGGTTGCTCGGGTTCGATTGCAGTTAATTTTATTGTGTGTTGTTGCCTTCCGACCAGGTAAGGATTTCTTACTGGAGTTGTGTGGGCCCTGCGATATTTTCATGATTATGCCTTGTATGTTTGCTGACTGTTATGAGCATGATAGTAATAGATCAGCTTTGATTGATTTCTGCTAGCATGTTTGCTTGATTTTACATGTTAGTGCCATGCTAAGTTTGTTCTGCCAGCATGTTTAAGATTCCTGCTTAAGCTCGTAGTATCTTGCTAGGTAAATGTGATTGATGTCGGTCATTGTTTGCTAGCCAGGAATCATTGATTTTTACTCTGTACTCTTAGATAGAGTTGTAGGGTTTGTCATCATCCAGAGGCTGAGCGGACATAACGTACTTTGTCCCCACTGATCGGGAGTAAAGTGTGTGCAACATAACGTATCTTGCTTCCCCCCCCCCCCGGTCGCCAAGGTGGATTTAGCTATGGTCGGGAGTAAAGTGTGCGCAGCATAACGTATCTTGCTTCCCCCCCCCCGACCCGCTGGTTGTGGAATTAGCTACCCACTTCGGCATAGCCTAGTTTGTAGCTCGCTAGAGCGGAACCCGCCATCGGTGTAAGCCTCGCCGCGGCCGTTCTTAGCTTCGTGTCGGTGGATCATGCTTTTGCCGGATGAGCGCCGAGGGCCTCGCACTCATCGTGATCGCGTGACACGCTCCGAAGTCATAGGCATGCGTACCGCCCGCGTAGTTTTCCCTTAGGCCCCCGCATTTATGCCGGTTGCAGAGAGCATGCGGTGTGCGCGCACACACGTTAGTTGCCGGTTCGGAGAGCTCCCCCGGGCTAATGTCGTGAGTACACCATTCTTTCCGTTAGAGCTTGACTTCGGGTACTCTCCCGTAATCCAGATTAGTGCAAGGGAAAGGAGGCCCTTGAGGACATTCTAGGGATCAGTGTATTCCCCGAGTGACGAGATACCTCGGTGATGTCCGTGATTGGTCGATGTATCCAATCCCTAGGCCGAAGAAAGAGACTTCCGATGACTCCAGATCTTGTTTTATGAGCTCGTTGAGCCATGATCTGTGTTGGTAGTCGTTTGCTTGCATGCTTTGGTACTAGATGACCGATTATATCGTTGTTGTACCCGGTTGGGGATTCTTACTGAGTAATTCGTTACTCACCCTTATTTTTGTGGTTTTTCCACAGGTAACCATGGTGCGAGACATGATGGCTGGAGGAGGAGCTGTGATCATGGAAACTTGTTGTTTAACTCTGAGTCTTATTTATGTTTATGATGTAAATGTTCTCTGAATGCATGTAGTTGGGCACGGAGCCCTAGGGTGCTTTCTGAATGTATTTCCCGATTGTAGCATTGTTGTAAAGTTTGTCTGTTTTAAATGAATCTCTGATCAGAGTAAGTTTTGTAAATGTATTTGGCTTGGAACAGGTGCTTGGAAACAGGGACAGGTTCCAAGAATTGATGTTGATTTTAAATGGATGTTTTATGTTTTAGTTTTTACTTAGAATCCAAACACCATATTGCAAACTTTCTGTTGATTTGAATGCATGCATTGAGGTAATGGCCTAGTTAGAACCCCTTTCGGTTCGGGTCGTTACAGGTTGGTATCAAAGCTCAGAGTCATAGATTCTGTAGACTGACCTTTTGTTGTAGGTCATTTTTCCATGATCATCAGCACTCCGACAGTCATCAAGTACGCCTAAGTTTACTGTTTTAAAGAAAGGGGTAAGAATTTACAATACTTTTCATCTAGTGTTTGCCTTGTGTAGAGTTGTGGAGCGGAGACGAGCAGGTTATGACTCGTTGTTGGTTTGGGCTTAGAGAGCCATCATGCCAACTTTCCGCAGTGCGAGCAGTTTGTAGGAGCTTGTTGAGGTATCCAGATAGATTCGAATGCCCCTGGGACGCCGTCCCCGAGGGAGGCAGAGCATAGACTCTCGTAGGCCATTTGTGGCCCAGTTGTTGCTTTTCCCCTAGTGAGAGGGTGGAGGTGTTTTGTGCAGATCGCCAGTATGTTGATAGCACTCAGAGGAGCAGGACACTTGGCATGTCGGACCGAGGAGTTGGACTGATCGTGTTGATGTTGAGGCCGCGTCCAGGGTTGTTAGGCCCGCAGGCCAGATTTGGCCCTGGCAGTTGAGTTGCCTAGTGGAGGGGGGTAGAGGCTAGCACGCCTCAGAGTGAGACTCCTTGATCAGAGTGTGCTCCAGCCATGAGAGATTGGATGGCAGGTCTTTAGTTATCAGAGAGCGGAGACCCAGGCGCAGTTCATAGCGCGTAGTGAGGAGTCCCAGGCACAGATATCCCAGCTGACAGAGTTTGTTTTAGCATTTCCCCTAGTAGCTCTTGTAGCCCCGGAGGTTCTCGGGAGGGCATGATCAACAGGTTTATTCAGATGAGATTGTTGGCGATGATGGAGTCGCCTTGTTTGGCAAGTGGATGCCTGTAGAGCTCGATGTTTCAGTAAGTCCTGCTGCTAGTAGTAAAGCGGTTGGCCAAGTTTGAGTTTACCATCCGTGTGTTGGGATGCCCTGCTGTTCAGAGGCCGAGGTGTGCCGTTCCTGTGTTGTTTGGTACAGCAGTTGGTGGTGGAAGTCCCTTGAGAGGTGGACTAGCAAAGTCTCCACCAGTCGCCCGATTGATTGGCAACTTGCCGTGTTAGTGGCTTGAGGCAGATGTAGAGACATCTTTGCCCCCTTGCAAGCCTCTTTGTTGTTTAACAACCAGCTTCTCGAGATGTTTGGTAGAGTTGAGCACTCTTCCTTGGTGAGCTCCTAGAGTGGAGCTAGCTGCTGCTTGTTGAGAGATCCGGCCAGAGTTTTGTTGAGCATTATGTGGAGATGCAAGAGTAGGCTGTGAGCCTTCGGTTTTATGAGATGCCATAGGCATAGTTGTTTGAGTTGATCCCTTGTATGCCTAGCCAGAGTTGTTGTCACTTGAGGTAGTGACCTTGCTGGCCCCATCTGTAGTAAGATGTGGATTTGTTAGTAGTAGCACTTGAGGTGCATTGGTTGGTGTGCCACTTTAGCACTAAGTCTGGTTCAGGCTTGAGTTTGGCAGTTGCACCTGTTTAGGTCGTGCCAGAGGGCTAGTTCAGTGGTAGTCGATGGACTACAAGCGAAAGGATGCTCGAGAGGAGCCGGAGCCTCTTCCCAGTGTTTCTGGAGGTTGAGTAAGTCAGCAGATTTGCGGTTGGTAAGTGTTGGTGCGCGTGAGCCTCGCGCTAGTGTTAAGGCCAAGAGATTCTTTGTGGTTGGTAGTGCGGTCAACTACCTTCGAGTGCCTTGATCTGAGGAGAGTTGAGCATCGTAGATGCGAGTTTGGTCCAGCAGAGGGACCCTGAGTTAGATGCTCATGAGATGAGCTAGATGCCAATGAGGCGAGTTGGATGCCATGAGGCGAGTTGGATGCTTTTGAGGCGAGATGAGTTGATGCCTTGCGAGAGGATTTGGATGCCTTATGGGTAAGCACCCTTGGTAGAGGCTTGGTATAAAGTAAGTTCGGTGTGGCATGGTTATGCCTTGGTAGAGCAAGGTTGCCTCAGCTTTGAGCATCGTGTGGAGATGGAACTTTTGGTGTTCCATCGGTTGGAGTTCAGTTGGAAACTGAACAAGTGCGGACGTAGCAAAGCCGCGCAGTTTCTGATCGCCTTGGCTAAGAGAGTTGTTTGGATCCTTTCCTTGGGTAGAGGCCTTGTTGAGGCTGATGTTTGACTAGGAGGACGACACATTCGGTAGCATTTTGGGTCCTCTTGGTTCCCAAGGAGTTGGAGTTGGCCAGCATGGTTGAGATGCTGGAGTGAGTTGTGCCTGCTCGAGCGGTTGGTCATTAGCTCGTTTGTCGGCATGTGCAGTGTCGAGGGTTGCCGTAGAACCCTAGGTTGTGGAGAGCCTCTCCAGAGCTCAGTCAGGCCCAGCTAGTGAGTTTCAGTTGGCTAGCTAGAGGCGTGTAGTTTGTAGCCTCGGTTGAGTTGCTGGCAGTCTTGGTAGACTAGCAAGCTAGTGTTTGTTTGGAGCAGAGTCCGGATTGGTTCCGGTGCGGTGGCAAGTTGATGCTTGGTGTTGACCAAGGTTTGGTTTGGAGCTGCTAGAGATTAGTTTTGCTCGTGGGGCGAGTGGTTCGTGCCCTGTTGGTTGTTTTCCTGTTTCCAGGATGTTGAGTTGCCCCGTTTGGCATTTGGAGGTTCAGTCTGTGGTGGACCCCTGTTGTTGCCCCGTGAGATTAGATGTTGTTGCTCTAGTGGAGCAAGACAGTGAGCGTATGTGGAGCTCTCTGTCCTTCGGTTGTCTGCTTGTAAGAGCCGTTTCCTTCTGGGAGTTGTCAGATTTCTCCCGTAGCCATGAGTTGATGGTAGAGGTGCTAGCTTGAGGGAAAAGTTTGTTGGCTGCTTGGAAGCAGTTGTTTGTCCAGTTACGTGGACTCTTGGATGGTGTTCTAGAGGCTACAGTAAGGGTTGTTTTGCCTCTTGTGAGTGTTGGGCCAAGGTTTGGTCCTCTTGTTGTTTCGAGAGCTAGTTCGGTTCTAGTTGGAGGGCGTTGCCCTGAGGTCTTACTCCTAGTCAGGAAGTTTTGGGAGTTGACCCCTCCCTCGGCAGTTGAGTAAGTGTTGTTAGTTCCGGATTGGTGATCCGATTGGTTGAGTTTTCCCTTGGGTGTTGCTTCCAAGAGAGAGTTGGTTGCTGTTGCCTTGGGTTTGAGCAAGTCAGCGAGCTGGTGTGAGTTCGCTGCCCTTCTGGAGTTTGCTTGCTGGGAAAGTCGTTTCCCGTTTGGCAGGAGTCAACTTAGCTCCTGAGTTGTGTAGTTGGTCAGAGTAGCGCAGTGGTCAGCCCAGCGTGAGGGTCCCTGCTTTGTGTTGTTAGCAAGCGAGAGTTGTTTGTCCCCGGAAGGGCGGTGGTCAGCCAGTAAGAGTTGTTTCTGGCAAGTTGTTGGTTCTTTGGGGATTGAAGATTTCCAATTTCCCCTAGTCTCTGTGGTGGTTGAGTTGCTCCCTGGATGTCAGCCTCGAGTGTTAGCTTCCGAGGTAGTCTTGCTGATTCGTGTGGCTCAGGATCTGTAAGCTTTGAGGTTGTCGTCATCCGTTTTCCTTGTAAAGTTTTGGGAGTGGAGCTTCTGGTTGGAAGATGAGTTAGGCCCAAGCTTAAAGGAGAAGTCCTTTGAGTAGCCAGTTGGATTTTGTTTTTTTAGAGTTGAGTAGTAGCTTGGAGGCGAGCGTTGCTCGTTATAAGTTGGGTTGAGTTCTGCTGAGCAAGCCCTTCTCGGGCTTTGCTCCTAGTTGTTGTGCGTTCGCAGTTGGCGATAGCGGAGCCTCGTTTGAGTGAGTTGGCATAGAGGTGTCGTGGCTTTGTTTGGCAAGTTGTTGAGCTGTTTTCCTCAAGGTGTTGTGCCGCAGAGAGCTGCATGATGGTTTAGTCTTTGCAGCCCGAGATTCCTTGAGAGGAATGTTGGTGGTGCCCCTTGCCTTTTTGGATCAGTCGCCAGTTGGTGATTCGATTGTTTCTTGTTAAGGCTGTAGGCAAGGTTTGAGGTTTGCTAGTCTCTGTGAAGTAAGAGTAGGCCGTTTGGTTTTCTAGAACCTGGAAGGTTCAGTTGTTTGGCCAGTTTGTGTAGGGTTGAGGCTGCTTGTTAGCAGCTGTGAGCTCCCAGAGGAGTTTTGCTAGGGTGTTGTGTAGAGTTTCAGAGCTTGTGGCCAGTCCTCGAGTTTGCTGAGAGTAACACCGTAGAGAAGTGTTCAGTGTTGGTTTAGCAGGGCTTTAGTTTGAGCCCCAGGTTTGTAGGGCATTTTGAGATCCTTGAGCGGATCAGAGCAGTGGCCTTTCGGTTAGCTTTGCCCCATTTGTGGCAGATTGGTTGGCATTGTGGCTTTGAGCTTTTGAGAACCCAAGAGGGTTTGGTTCTCGAGGAAGGGCTAGTGTTGTCTTGGCCGAGAAGTTCAGTTGGCTGGATCAGTGGAGTTTTCCTGGAGCTGTTTCATCTTAGGACTTTCGAGGACGAAAGTCTTAAAAGGAGGGAGTATTGTAACAGCACAGTTTCCTATTCCAGTTTTCGAGGTGCCTTCGGGTCAAGATTCAGTTGTTTGGTTGGGTCGTTAGAGCCGTTTTGACCTTTGGGGGTATTTTGGTCTTTTTGCTCTTCGGGCAGGATTTGTGGTTTTCAGGGCTTCGAGGTAGCTCCTGCCTTTGTCGAGGCTTGTGTAAAGACCCGACCCAAAAGGGGCTCTAAATGGACCTTTACCCCGATGCATGTATTGGAAATAAAAGACATTATGAAAAATATATTTCGGATCCCAAGTAAAAACAGAAACATTCAACAACCAAAACATACATTTCTAAAAGCATACTCTGATCAGAGATTTATTTAAACCATTTAAACAATCCACAAGTACAAATATGCTGGGATCCATAAAACGTAAGAAAACATCCTAGGGCTCCGTGCCCGTCTACATGCATTCAGGGGAAATAACAAGAGTCAAGAGTCATGATATAATAAAATGGTCGAGATGACAAAGCGAGGATTCCATGATCACAGCTCCTCCTTCACCCATCCTGTCTCGCGCCTTGCTTACCTGTGGAAAACCACGAGAATAAGGGTGAGTAACGAATTACTCAAGAAGAATCCCCAAACGGGTACAATACGATATACATGATCATCTAGAAGAATGTATGCAAGCTATGAGTATAAACACGTAATAGAGCACATAGCTTAAGTCCACACTTGGACCTCGGATGCCAACTCGTGGTCTTAGTCCGAAAAAATAAATCCACCACACAATACGCGCTATACGGGAACAAGTCCCGGCCACTGCTCATCATCGTCGATACGAAAGGTGCAATCGCTCAAGATCCCGAGGAGCTCTCGATCCGGCGCCAGAATGAGCGTAAGCGCGCACCGCATGCTACTACAAACTCGGGGTGCCGGGTCTAGTGGCAAGTCGCCCGTGTTCATCCACCATGCCTAACTAAATCTCTGGATCGGTGTCACCGACATAGGGTGTGAGACTGGACACGTGAACTATGTCGGCTGTACCACCGCACTTTGAGGCTAAGGAACCGGCCGTGGTAGGCTTACACCAGAAGCGGTCCTTGCCCTAACAGTGGCAATCAAGGGCTACGGCCGAACACGCCGAGGACGTGCCGATCGCGGTAATGACCAGCTTTCCTATTCCGCTTTTGAGGTGCCTTGGTCAAGATTCGGTTGTTTGGTTGGGTTTTAGAGCGGTTTTGCCCCTTGGGGTATTTTGGTCTTTTGGCTCCGGCAGGATTTGTGGTTTTCTGGCTTCGAGGTAGCTCTGCCTTTGTTGAGGCTTGTTTGTTGTTGGTCATGAGTCCCGAGGTGTTTGGGCTAGTCGTTTGGAAGTTCGGTTGTGGTTTTGGGTTTTGGCAAAGTGATGGTTGTTTGGGTGTTTCTTTTGGGATTCGAGCCCGAGCCTTTAGTGTTGCTTTGGGAGTTGGATTTAAGTGAGTTTGATTGATTGGATAAGATTTTCTTTGATCGGGTCTCGAAGGAGGAAGCCGGGAAATGGGATTTTGAGGTTTTAAGTGGATAAGGATGGAAAATGGAATTAAAAATCCCATTTTTTCCTTTTTTCCCATTTTCCTTTTATTTCTCTTTTTCTTTTCTTTTTTTTCCAAAATGCATCTTTCTCTCTCTTCTTCTCTCTCTCTCCCCGAGCACCCCACCTAGCCCAGCCCTAGCCATGGCTCGCCCACCCACCGTGTGACCCTTGGCTCGCCACGCCAACTAGCCCGAGCCCAGTCGCCGCGAGCGGCCCGAGCTCGCCCGGCGCCCGCGCGCGCACCGCCTCGCCCGGCCACGAGCATCGCGCGCCCTCGCTTAGCGTCGCCCGGCTCGCGCGCGCGCCTCGCCTTCTGTCCGTCGCGTGTCGCCCGGTGCGCCTTGTCGTAAGCGCGCCGCGATGTCGCGTCGCGTCGCCGCCGAGCCTCGCCACCGCTCGTCGCGCGTCGGCGCGCCAGATCTCGCGCCCCGCGTCGTGTCGCTCGCGCGCCATGCGCGCCGTCTCTGTCTTGAAGCCGCGCGCATGGCGCCAGCCAAAGCAAGCTCCACGCGCCCGCGCGCCAGCGCTGTCGCGTGCAGCAGCCAAGACCCCTCCGCGCGGCTTCGCGCCAGCGCCGCCAGCCAGCCCAGCCCATTTGCCTGCGGCCAGCAGCGCCCAGCCCGGCCCTTTTGCTGCCTAGCCTGCTGCAAAATGCTCGTTCGAGTGTCACCGCGCCTCGTGAGTTGCTCCCAGCCGAGCCCTGCTTATTTTAGTGTATTTAGGGCTATTTTATGATTATTGATGTTTTTGTTTGGCTCGATATAGGTTGCTCGGGTTCGATCGCGCTTAATTTATTGTGTGTTGTTGCCTTCCGACCGTAAGGATTTCTTACCGGAGTTGTGTGGGCCTGCGATATTGTCATGATTTTGCCTTGCTTGTTTGCCGATCATTATGAGCATGATAATAATAGAGCGACTTTGATTGATTTTCTGCTAGCATGTTTGCTTGATATTACATGTTAGTGCCATGCTAGGTTTGTTCTCTGTAGGCATGCTTATGATTCTGCTAAGCTCGTAGTATCATGCTAGGTAGTGTGATTGATGTCGGTTTTGCTTGCTAGCCGTGAATCATTGCTTTTTCCCCGTACTCTTAGATAGAGTTGTAGGGTTTGTCATCATCCGTAGGTGAGCGGACATAACGTACTTTGTCCCCACCGATCGGGAGTAGTGTGCGACGCATAACGTATCTTGCTTCCCCGGTCACTAAGGTGGATTTAGCTCGTCGGGAATAAAGTGTGCGCAGACATAACGTATCTTGCTACCACGCCCGACCAGTAGGTTGTGGGAATTAGCTACCCACTTCGCATAGCCTAGTTTGTAGCTCGCTAGAGCGGAACCCCGCCCGCGGCGTAAGCTGCCTTGGCCGGTTCTTAGCTTCAGTCGGTGGACCAGCCGCATGAGATGAGCGCCGAGGGCCTCGCGCATCGTGATCGATGACACCGCTCTCCGAGTCTTAGGCATGCGTGCACGGCGCGTAGTTTGCCCTTAGGCCCCGCATTTACGCCGGTTGCGAGAAGAGCATGCGGTGTGCGCGCGACACGCGTTAGATGCCGGATCGGAGAGCTCCTTCCGGGCTAATGTTCGTGAGTACACCATTCCTTCCGTTAGAGCTCGACTTCGGTACTCTCCCGTAAGTCCAGTTAGCAAGGGTAAGAGGCCCTTGAGGACATCCTTGGGATCGGTTTTTGAGTGATCAATTTAGCCGAGGGAGAAAGACCCTCGAGAGATGTCCCGAGATTGGTTAGGATAACCAATCATTAGGCCTAAGTAGGAGACTTCCGATGATTCCGGAAGTAGGAGACTTCCGATGACTCAGATCTTTCTTTGTAAGCTCGTTGAGCTATGATCCGTGTTGGTAGTTGCTTGCTTGCATGCTTTGGTACTAGATGATTGTTTATATCGTATTGTACCCCTGGTTGGGGATTCTTCTTGAGTAATTCGTTACTCACCCTTACTTATCTTTCAGAAACCATGGCGCGAGGCGATGGTCGGAGGAGGAGTCGTGATCATGGAAACCCGTTGTTCAACTCTCGAGATTTATGTTTATGTTTTAAATGTCCTCTGAATGCATGCGATTGGGCACGGAGCCCTAGGTTGTTTTATGAATGTATTTCCTGATTCTAGCATTTTTGTAAATGTTGTAAAGCTTGTATGATTTAAATAAATCTCTGATCGAGTAAGTTTTGGAAATGTATTTGTCTTGGAACAGTGCTTGGAAACAGGGGACGAGTTTCAAGAATTTTGTATTGACTTTTAAAATGAACTCTTGCCGGTTTTTGGTTTTTACTTAGAATCCGAAACAACCCTATTGCAAATTCTAGTGTTGATTTTTATGCATGCATTGAGGTAATGGCCTATTTAGAACCCCATTCGGTCGGGTCGTTCTGATTGGTATCGAGCTCGAGTCATAGATTCTCAGACCGACCTTTGTTGTAGGTCGTTTTTCCATGATCATCAAGACTCCGCATACCATCATCAGTACGCCTAAGTTCTCTGCTTTAAAGAAAAGGGGTAAGAATTTACAATACTTTTCATCTAGCTTTTATGCCTTGTGTTGTGTAGCGAGACGAGCGGTGTTCGACTCGTTGTTGGTTTGGGCTTAGTGAGCCATCATGCCAACTTTCATCGCAAAGGCGCAGCAGTTTGTTTAGCGGCTTGTTGAGGTATCCAGATAGATTCGGATGCCCACGGACGTCGTCCCCGAGGGAGGTAGAGCTTAGACTCCGCTGGCCATGTGTGGCCCGATTGTCGCTTTTCCCCTAGTGAGAGGGTGGAGGTGCTTCGTGCGGATCGCCGAGATGTTGATCGCACCTGCAGGAGCAGGGCGCTTGGCGTGTTCGGCCGAGGAGTTGGACCGATCGTCGCCGATGTTGAGGCCGCGTCCGTGGTTGTTAGGCTCGCATGCCGATTTGGCCCCGGCAGCTGAGTTGCCTAGAGGAGGGGGTAGAGGCTAGCAGCGCCTCGGTGAGACTCCTTGAGCAGAGTGTGCTCCACCATGAGAGATTTGATGGCGTGTCTTTAGCTATCGAGGGCGGAGACCCAGCGCAGCTTTGTAGCGCGTAGTGAGGAGTCCGGGCACGTATAGCCCACCGGCAGAGTTTGTTTCAAAGATTCCCCTCGGTAGCTCTTGTAGCCCCGCAGGTTCCCGGGAGGGCATGATCAGCAGGTTTTTTCGATGAGTTGGTTGGCGTTGATGGAGCCGCCAGGGCTTTGGCAAATGGATGCCCTGTAGAGAGCTCGATGTTTTAGTAAGTCCCACTTTGCTAGTAGTAAAGTAGTTGGCCAGTTTGAGTTTAGCATCCGTGTGTGGGATGCCCCCGCTGCTCGCAGGCCGAGGTGTGCCGCCTCTGTGTCTTTGTTTGGTTCATCCGATGGTGGTGGAATTCCCTTGTGAGAGGTGGACTAGCGAGTCTCCACCACGCCCGATTGTTTGGCAAGTTGCCGTGTTAGTGGCTTGAGGCGATGAAGGGTCATCTTTGCTCCTTGAAAGCCCTTTGTTGTTTAATGCACCAGACTTCCTCGAGATGTGGATTTGGTAGTAGTAGCACTTGAGGTGCATTGGTTGGTGTGCCACTTTGGCACTAAGTCCAGTTCAGCTTGAGTTTGGCTTGGGCATAACAGATGGTTCTATGCCGTTCGAGTTCAGCGCCTCCTTTAGCCTTGGATCTGCTTTATGGCGCTTGCACCTGTTAGGTCGTGCCGCAGGGCTAGTTCAGTGGTAGTCGATGGACTACAAGCGAAAGGATGGTTCGAGAGGAGCCGGAGCCTCTTCCTAGTGTTTCTGGAGGTTGAGTAAGTCAGCAGATTGGTTGGTAAGTGTTGGTGCGCTTGAGCCTCGCGCTAGTGTTAAGGCCAAGAGTTTTCTTGTGGTTGGTAGTACGGTCAACTACCTTCGAGTGCCTTTATCTAAGGAGAGTTGAGCATCGTAGATGCGAGTTTGGTCCAGTAGAGGGACCCTGAGTTGGATGCTCATGAGATGAGCTGGATGCCTATGAGGCGAGTTGGATGCCATGAGGCGAGTTGGATGCTTTTGAGGCGAGATGAGCTGATGCCTTGCGAGAGGATTTGGATGCCTTATGGGTAAGCACCCTTGGTAGAGGCTTGGTATAAAGTAAGTTCGGTGTGGCATGGTTATGCTTTTGGTAGAGCAAGGTTGCCTCAGCTTTGAGCATCGTGTGGAGTTGGAACTTTTGGGTGTTTCTTCGGTTGGAGTTCAGTTGGAAACTGAACCGGTGCGGTGGTAGCAAAGCCGCGCAGTTTCTGATCGCCTTGGCTAAGAATGTTGTTTGGATCCTTTCCTTGGGTAGAAGCCTTGTTGAGAGGCTGATGTTTGAGTAGGAGGATGACGCATTCGGTAGCGTTTCGGGTCCTCTAGGTTCCCAAGGAATTGGAGTTGGCCTGCATGGTTGAGATGCTGGAGAGAGTTGTGCCTGCTCGCATTTGGTCATAGTTAGCTCGTTTGTCGGCCGTATGTGTCGGAGGGTGATCGGAGGATCCCTAGGTTGTGGAGAGCCTCTCCAAAGCTCAGTCAGGCCCAGGTAGTGAGTTTCAGTTGGCAAGCTGGAGCCGTGTAGTTTGTAGCCTCGGTTGAGTTGCTAGCAGTCTTGGTAGACTAGCAAGCTAGTGTTTGTTTGGAGTAAAGTCCGGATTGGTTCCGGTGTGGTGGCAAGTTGATGCTTGGTGTTGACCAAGGTGTGGTTTGGAGCTGCTAGTGATTTGCTTTGCTCGTGGGACGAATGGTCCGTGCCCAGTTGGTTGTTTTCCTGTTCCAGGATGTTGAGTTGCCCTTGTTGTTGCCCCGTGAGATGTAGATGTTGTTGCTCTAGTGGAGCAAGACAGTGAGCGTATGTGGAGCTCTCTGTCCTTTGGTTGTCTGTTTGTAAGAGCCATTTCCTTCGGGGAGTTGTCAGGTTACTCCTTTGGTCTTGGAATTGATGGTAGTGGTGCTAGCAAGAGGGAAAGATTTGTTGGCTACTTGGAAGTAGTCGTTTGTTCAGTTAAGCGGATTCTTGGATGGTGTTCTAGAGGCTGCAGTAAAGGTTGTTTTTCCTCTTGTGAGTGTTTGGCCAAGATTTGGTTCTCTTGTTATTTCGAGTGCTAGTTCGGTTCTAGCTGGAAGGCGTTGCCCTGAGGTCGTGTTTCCTAGTCAGGATAGTTTTGGGAGTTGACCCCTCCCTCGGCAGTTGAGTAAGTTCTGTTAGTTTTGGGTTGGTGTTCTGATTGGTTGAGTTTTCCCTTGGGTGTTGCTTCCAAGAGAGTTGGTTGTTGTTGCCTTGGGTTTGAGCTAGTCAGCGAGCTTGTGTGAAGTCCGTTGCCCTTCAGAGTTGCTTGCTGGGAAATTCGTTTCCTGTTTTTGTAGGAGTCAGCTTAGCTCCAGAGTTGTGTAGTTGGTCGGAGTAGCGCAGCGGTCAGCCCAGCGAGAGGGTCCCTGCATTGTGTTGTTAGCAAGCAAGTGTTGTTTGTCCCCGCAAGGGTGGTGGCCAGCCAGTAAGAGTTGTTTCTGGCAAGTTGTTGGTTTTTTTGGGGATTGAAGATTTCCCTTCCCCCTAGTCTCTGTGGTGGTTGAGTTGCTCCATGGATGTCAGCCTCGAGTGTTAGCTTCTGAGGTAGTCTTGCGGAATCGTGTGGCTTAGGATTAAGCTTTGAGGTCGTCGTTATCCGTTTTCCTTGTGAGGTTTCGGGAGTGGAGCTTCTGGTTGGAAGTTGAGTTAGGCTTAAGCTTAAAGGAGAAGTCTTTTGAGTAGCCAGTTGGATTTTAAGAGTTGAGAGGTAGCTTGGAGGCGACTGTCGCTCGTTATAAGTTTGGGTTGAGTTCTGCTGAGCAAGCCCTTCTCGGGCTTTGCTCCTTGTTGTTGTGCGCTCGCAGTTGGAGTAGCAGAGCCGTTTGAGTGAGTTGGCACAGAGGTGCCGTGGCTTTGGTTGGTAAAGCCGTTGAGCTGTTTTCCTCAAGGTGTTGTGCCGTAGAGAGCTGCGTGATGGTTTAGTCCTTGCAGCCCGAGTTTTCCTTGAGAGGAATTTTGGTGGTTTCCTTGCTCGGCGATGTTTTCTTTGGCCATTGCTAGTAGATTTGCATGGAAAAGTTTGCTTTACGGCCGTTTGGTTTCTCGGAATCTGGAAGGTTCATTGTTTGGCCGCTTTGTTGAAGGGTTGAGTTTGTTTGTTGTTAGTTGTGAGTTCCAGAGGAGTTTCGCCAAGTCGTGGTGTAGAGCTTCATAGCTTGTGGCCATCCTCGAGATTACTTGAGTAGTAGCACCGCTTTAGAGTTGGTGCGAGTTGAGGACGTGGTTTGCCGTCTGTCTGTTCCCTTGGAGTTCGGTGTATGTATGCCCAGTATGGATGGCATTGTGGCCTTGAGTTTTGAGAACCCAAGAGAGTTTTGGTTCTCGAAGAGGGCTAGTGTTGTTGGCCGAGAAGTTCGGTTGCTTGGATCGGTGGAGTTTTCCTGGAGTCATTTCGTCTTAGGACTTTCGAGGACGAAAGTCTTATAAGGAGGAGTATTGTAACAAACCCGCTTTCCTATTCCAGCTTTTCGAGGTGCCTTCGGTCAAGATTCGGTTGTTTGGTTGGGTTTTAGAGCGGTTTTGCCCCTTGGGGTATTTTTGGTCTTTGGCTCTCCGGCGGATTTGTGGTTTTCTGGGCTTCGAGGTAGCTCCCGCTTTGTTGAGGCTTGTTTGTTGTTGGTCATGAGTCCCGAGGTGTTTGGGCTAGTCGTTTGGAAGTTCGGTTGTGGTTTTGGGTTTTGGCAAAGTGATGGTTGTTTGGGTGTTTCTTTTGGGATTCGAGCCCGGAGCCTTTAGTGTTGCTTTGGGAGTTGGATTTAAGTGAGTTTGATTGATTGGATAAGATTTTCTTTGATCGGGTCTCGAAGGAGGAAGCCGAAATGGGATTTTGAGGTTTTAAGTGGATAAGGATGGAAAATGGAATTAAAAATCCCATTTTTTCCTTTTTTCCCATTTTCCTTTTATTTCTCTTTTCTTTTCTTTTTTCCCCAAAATGCATCTTTCTCTCTCCTTCTCTCTCTCTCTCCCCCAGCACCCCCACCTAGCCCACTTTCTAGCCATGGCTCGCCCACCCACCACGTGCGGCCTTGGCTCGCCACGCCAACTAGCCCGAGCCCAGCGTCGCGAGCGGCCCGAGCTCGCCCAGCGCCAGCGCGCGCCGCCTCGCCCGGCCGAGCATCGCATCGCGCCCTCGCCTAAGCGTCGCCCGGCTCGCGCGCCCCGCCCTCGCCTGCTGGTCCGTGTCGCCCGGTGCGCCTTTGTCTTGAGCCGCGCCACAGATGTCGCGTCGCGCTCGCCGCCTCCTCGCCTCGCTTTCGCTCGTCGCGCGTCCCAGCGCCACAGATCTCGCGCGCGTCGTCGTGTCGCTCGCGCCCGCGCCTCCGCCTCTCTCTGCCGAAACGCGCACACACGCGCCAATCACACCAGCAAGCTCCGCGCCCGCGCGCCAGCGCTGTCTGTCGCGTCGCGACCAGCACCCTCTCGCGCGCAGCTTCGCGCCAGCGCCGTGCCAGCGCGCCCAGCAGCGCCCCTGCTGCGGCCCAGCGCCTCGGCCCGGCCAGCCACTTTTTTGGTGCCTAGCCCGTCTGCAAAATGCCCGGCTCGTTCGAAAGTGTGTCACCATAGCGCCTCGTGAGTTGCTCCTCGAGCCGAGCCTCGCTTATTTTAGTGTATTTAGGGCTATTTTATGATTATTGATGTTTTTGTTTGGCTCGATATAGGTTGCTCGGGTTCGATCGCGATTAATTTATTGTGTGTTGTTGCCTTCCCACCGGGTAAGGATTTCTTACCGGAGTTGTGTGGGCCTGCGATATTGTCATGATTTTGCCTTGCTTGTTTGTTGATCATTATGAGCATGATAATAATAGAGCGACTTTGATTGATTTTCTGCTAGCATGTTTGCTTGATATTACATGTTAGTGCCATGCTAGGTTTGTTCTCACGGCATGCTTATGATTCTGCTTAAGCTCGTAGTATCATGCTAGGTAGTGTGATTGATGTCGGTTTTGCTTGCTAGCCAGAATCATTGCTTTTTCCTGTACTCTTAGATAGAGTTGTAGGGTTTGTCATCATCCGCAGGTGAGCGGACATAACGTACTTTGTCCCCACCGATCGGGAGTAGTGTGCGACGCATAACGTATCTTGCTTCCCCGGTCACTAAGGTGGATTTAGCTCGTGTCGGGAATAAAGTGTCTGCGCAGCATAACGTATCTTGCTACCACGCCCGACCAGCCGGGTTGTGGAATTAGCTACCCACTTCGGCATAGCCTAGTTTGTAGCTCCGCTAGAGCGGAACCCCGCCACGGCGTAAGCTCGCCTTGGCCGGTTCTTAGCTTCGTGTCGGTGGACCAGTCGCACGATGAGCGCCGAGGGCCTCGCGCATCGTGATCGCGACACCGCTTCCGAGTCTTAGGCATGCGTACTGCCCGCGCGTAGTTTGCCCTTAGGCCCCGCATTTACGCCGGTTGCGAAAGAGCATGCGGTGTGCGCGCACACGCGTTAGATGCCGGATCGGAGAGCTCCTTCCGGGCTAATGTTCGTGAGTACACCATTCCTTCCGTTAGAGCTCGACTTCGGGTACTCTCCCGTAAGTCCAGATTAGCAAGGGTAAGAGGCCCTTGAGGACATCCTTGGGATCGGTTTTGAGTGATCAATTTAGCCGAGGAGAAAGACCTCGAGAGATGTCCTGAGATTGGTTAGGATAACCAATCATTAGGCCTAAGTAGGAGACTTCCGATGATTCCGAAGTAGGAGACTTCCGATGACTCCGATCTTTCTTTGTAAGCTCGTTGAGCTATGATCCGTGTTGGTAGCCGCTTGCTTGCTTGCATGCTTTGGTACTAGATGATTGTTTATATCGTATTGTGTACCCTGGTTGGGGATTCTTCTTGAGTAATTCGTTACTCACCCTTACTTATCTTTCAGAAACCATGGCGCGAGGCGGGATGGTTGGAGGAGAAGCTGTGATCATGGAAACCCGTTGTTCAACTCTCGAGATTTATGTTTATGTTTTAAATGTCCTCTCTGCAATGCATGCATTGGGCACGGAGCCCTAGGTTGTTTTATGAATGTATTTCCGGATTCTAGCATTTTTGTAAATGTTGTAAAGCTTGTATGATTTAAATAAATCTCTGATCAGAGTAAGTTTTGGAAATGTATTTGTCTTGGAACAGGTGCTTGGAAACAGGGACAGGTTTCAAGAATTTTGTATTGACTTTTTAAATGAACTCTTGCCGGTTTTGGTTTTTACTTAGAATCCAAACAACCCTATTGCAAATTCTAGTGTTGATTTTTATGCATGCATTGAGGTAATGGCCTATTTAGAACCCCATTCGGGTCGGGTCGTTACAGCCGGGGACGAGGCAATGCCAAGTCATCAACCCGACCGTTGGGGCAATAAACAGTTTGCCACCCTCACCCAAGATTGCAGGGCCAGCCGTTAGGGTTAGCTAAACCCTAACGGGATCGAGGACGGAGTACCATCTCGTGCGTCCCCGCTGGGATGCAAGTTACGTTATGCATCCGGCCGGATGATGCTACCTACCCGAACTCTAAACCATAGCAATAATAATAATTCAATCAATGCACCCAATACGTACTCAACTGTGAGATACAAGGAACCTAGCATGATACTACGAAGCAAGAATAGATATCGAACATGCCGTAATGGAACAACCTAGCATGGGCTAACATGAGGAACAATACAAGAGTTCATGCCATCGAGAATTTGAACAGCGAGCACCTAGGGCTAAACATGCTAATAATCATACACAGCATACAAAACAACAATCACAAATATACCGCAGGCCCACACAACTCCGGTAAGAAATCCTTACCTTGGCCGGAGGCAACTACACACAAAATCCTCTGTTTGCGATCGATCTCGAGCTAGCTAACGAGAACCTAACAAACACAATAGAAATCACAATCATAGCCCTAAAATATAATAAAAAAGCGAGCTCGGCTCGGGGCACTCACACGGCACGACGACACGGCCGAGTCTTCTGGCAGCCAGGTGTGGTCTGTGGCGCGCTGGCGGCGCTGGCTGGCGCGCCGGCGCGCTTTCGCGCGACACGCTACTGAGCACGACACGGGCGAAGGCGCGCAGCGCGCTGGCGAAGCGGCCGAGCACGAAGCGAAGCGCCTGGCGTCTGCGCGGCGAGCGCTCGAGCGGCGCGCGCGCCGCGGCGATTCGCTGCTTGTAAGCGAATCGGTGCGACGGCGCGAACTCGCGCGAGGATCGGGCGTCGGCGATGGACGGATCTGGGCGGCTGTGTGCGACGGGCTCACCGTGCGATCGGGCGATGGCTTCCTCGGCCGACGACTGCTCGCGACAAGCGATCTGCGATCCTCGGCGGATCTCGTGCAATTTCTGGTCGAGGGCGTCTGCGGCGGCAAGGCGGGCTACGACAGCCGGACCGGGACGGTGGATCTGCTGGCGGCGCCGGGCGATCTGGGCCGGGAGGCGGCTTGTGCGGCAAAGTGAGGTGTTGGAGAAGAAATGCAAACCTAGCTTCCTTTCTCTTTTAACCAAATACAACAAAACTCCAAAACCCAAGGCTAACCATAAAATGACCGGAAGGAGCAACAAGAGCTCTCCATAGCTCAACCGCCACACCACCCACCGACTTCTCGGACCACCTGGTTCAAACCCACCAAACACACTTTTAACACACAATTTTCCTTTTGCATCTCCCCATGCCCAAACACATCCACAAAGCCTCAAAACTCACATAAATCCATCCAATAATTTTAGCAACTAGAAAAAGATATAAAACGGTCCCCGACGGCCCGACCAAATTACTAAAATACCCCTAGGGCATACCGAAGACCGGGATGAAAACACGGGTCGTTACAATATTCCCTCCTTTTTATGACTTTCGTCCTCGAAAGTCCTTATGACTGGAACAACACAGGACACTGCATTCTCATCCCGTCCTTCCCGCTCACGAGCGGCCTCCTCCGAACTCGGACTCCTTCACTAAACTTTTACCAACGGATCTCACTTCTACGCAACGTCTTCGACTCAAGACCAGAATACTCATAGGCTTCTCCTCGAAGCCCAAACCCTCAATCAGCTGCAAGGGCTCAAAGTCCACAATGAACAATGGGTCCGGCACATGCCGCCCCAACATCGATACATAAAAACACCGTACACAAATTGTCAACAAACAAACTCAACCCTACAACAAATCAAGCAAACAACTGAACCTTCCAGATTCCAAAACTAAACGGCCTACTCTTACTTCACAAAAGACCAACAAACCTCAAACCTTGACTACACCTTAACGAGATACAAACGAACCACCAATCAATCGATCGATCCAAAAAGACAAACTTCTCCAACTAGAACACGACCACAACACTTAAGCAACCATCTTAAGGAGAAAATCGCCAGCAAGGAACATCCAACATTCCTCTCAAGGAAAACTCGGGAAGCAAGGACTAAACCATCACGCAAATTATCTGCGACACAACACCTTGAGGAAAACAGCTCAACAGCTTACCAACCAATGCCACGGCACCTCTGTGCCAACTCACTCAAACGCGGCTCTACTAACGCCAACTGGGAACTCACAACAACTAGGAACAAAGCCCGAGAAGGGCTTGCTCAGGAGAACTCAACCCAAACTTATAACGAGCAACGCTCGCCTCCAAGCTACTTGTAACGGCCCAGGTTTTCATCCCAGTCTTCCAGGTACGCCCTAGGGGTATTTTGGTCATTTGGTCGGGCCGTCAGGGCCGTTTATGTCTTTTTCCAGTTGCTAAAATTATTGGATGGATTTATGAAGGTTTTTTAGGCTTTGTGGTTTGGTTTGAGCATGGGTAGATGCAAAAGTAAAAATAAAGGAATTTGTGTTGCAGCTGGGATTCGAACCCGGGTCTCCAGAAGAGCCTGTGAGGATGCGTGCCAGTTGAGCTATGGAGAGCTCTTGTTACTCTTTCCGCGTCATATCTTAGTTACCCTTGGATCTTTGGAGTTTTGTGCATTTGGTTAAATGAAAAGAAATTAGGTTTTGTGTTTTCTTCCCCAAAACTCCATGGCGCCCAACCCTCTTCTCTCCCAAGCCCCTTGCCGTGATTTTCTTCCCTTGCGCCCGAGCGCTGCTCCGCCAGCCAAACGACCAATACCGAGCAGCCCGGTCCAGCGACCACCAGATCGCACCAAAGAAATTTCAGCGCCCAAAGAAGAAGCCGCCAGACGCCAGCGCCAGCAGATGCGCCCAGCGCCCGTGCCGTCGCAGCCGCCAAAGAGGGCGTCGCGAAGCACCAATCCACAAGCGTCCGTCGCGTCGCGGCCGCCGCCGCCGCGCCGCACGCCTGCTTCGCCGCGCCAGCCTCAGCCGCGCCATCGCCACCGAAGCTCGCGTCCGCATCGCAGCGCCGAGCGCCCGTCGTCGCGCTCGCGCTGCGCGCTCGCGCCCGCAGCGCTGCGCGTCGCGCCGCGTGCCGTCCGCGTGCCGTCCGCCCGCCAGCCAGCGCCCCGCGCTTAGCGCGCCATCCGCGCCCCAGCCGCTTGTCCGTCTGCGCGCGGCAGCCAGCGCCAGATGTCGCCCATTTGCCACCCATCGCCCATCAGCGCCCATCCGCGCCAAAGAAGCAGCTTCCACCACCGCCGTCTTTGCTGCCCGCCAGCGTGTCGGCCGCATCGCGTGAGTTGCTCCCAGCCGAGCCCTATTTATTTTATTATATTTAAGCCTTTAGAGTGTGATTATCATTGTTTTGTTAGGTTCTCGTGAGCTAGCTCGGGTTTGATCGCAGCTTAGGTTTTGTGTGTAGTTGCCCCCGGCGGTAAGGATTTCTTATCGGAGTTGTGTGGACCTGCGATGTTCTATGTGATTGTTGTTTGTATGTTTGTTTCGATTATCGGCATGTATAGTTTAGGTGCTCTCGTTCAATTCCTCGACTAGCATGACTTCGTATGTTGCTCTCTCATGTTAGCCCATGCTAGGTTGTTCCGTTCTAGCATGCTCATATCTGCTTCTTGCTTCGTAGTACCATGCTAGGTTCGTTGTATCTCATGTGAGCACGTTTTGGATTGTATTGGATTGTATGTTCTTGATATGATAGGTTAAAGTGTAGGTAGGTAGCATCATCCGGGCCGATGCATAATGTATCTTGCATCCAAGGCGTGGATGTTCGAGGTAGTACTCAGTCCTGACCCGTTAGGGTTTAGCTAACCCGACCGGTAGGCCCCCGCAATCTTGGGTGAGGGTGGCGGATCGTTAAATGCCCCAACGGTCGGGATGATGACTTGGCATTGCCTCGCCCCCGACATCCGGCACGCCCTCGGCGTGTTCGCCGTAGCCCTTGATTGCCACTGTTAGGGCAAGGACCGCTTCACGGTGTAAGCCTACCACGACCGGTTCCTTAGCCTCAAAGCGCGTGGTTCAGCCGACATAGTTCACGTGTCCGTGTCTCACACCCTATGTCGGTGACACCGATCCGTAGATTTAGTTAGGCGTGGTGGCCCGGACATGGGCAGCTTGCCACTAGACCCGGCACCCCCCAGTTCTGCAGTGAGCGCGGTGCATGCTTACGCTCATTACAACACCGAGAGCTCCTCGGGATCTTGAGCTAGTGCACCTTTCGTGATCGACGAGAGATGCGCCGAGGCCGAGACTTGGTTCTCGTATAGGGCGTATTGTGTGGTGTGGATTGTTCCGGACTAAGACCCTGAGTTGGCATCCGAGGTCCAAGTGTGGACTTAAGCTATGTGCTCTATTCTGTGTTTATATTCATAGCTTGCATACACTCATCTAGATGACCATGTGCATCGTATTGTACCCCGGTTGGGGATTCTTCTTGAGTAATTCGTTACTCAAATTTACTATATCTTCTGTAACCATGGCGCGAGGTAGGATGGCTGAAGGAGGAGCTATGATCATGGGAACGTGCTGTCGTCTCTAACTTTTTATTTCTATGACTCTTGTCTTTTATTTTCCCCTGAATGCATGTAGCCGGGCACGGAGCCCTAGGATGTTTTCTGAATTTTTTTGTGGATTCCCGCCTTATTGAATTTGAGGATGTTTCAAATGTTTTAATAAATCTCTGATCAGAGTGTACGTTTTGGAAATGTATTTGCCTTGAAACAGGTGCTTGGAGACAGGGACAGGTTTCAGCAAACTATATTGATTTCTGATTGAACCTTGATTGTTTTGTTTTAATTGGGAATCTGAAAACTTATTTGCATATTATCCTTTCCTTTGAATGCATGCATTGGGGTAAAGGCCTATTTAGAGCCCTTTTTGGGTCGGGTCTTTACACTACTACTCAACTCTTAAAATTCAACTGGCTACTCAAAGGACTTCCCCTTTAAGCCTAAGCCTAACTCATCTTCCAACCAGAAGCTCCACTCCCAAAACCTCACAAGGAAAACGGATAACGACAACCTCAAAGCTTACGGATCCTGGGCCACACGAATCCGCAAGACTACCTCGCAAGCTATCACTCGAGGCTGGCATCCAAGGAGCAACTCAACCACCACAGAGGCTAGAGGGAAAGGGAATCTTCAATCCCCAAAGAACCAACAACTTGCCAGAACAACTCAACTCCTACTGGCTGGCCTCCGCCCTTGCGGGAACAAACAACTCTTGCTTGCTAACAACACAAAGCGGGACCCTCTCATTGGGTGACCATTTGCGCTACTCGATCGACTACACAACTCGGGAGCTAAGGCGACTCACGCCAAACGGAAAACGACTTCCCGCAAGCAAACTCGGAAGGGCAATGAACTCCACACACGCTCACGACTTGCTCAAACCCAAGGCAACAAGAACCAACTCTCTTGGAAGCAACACCCAAGAGAAAACTCAACCAATCGGACCACCAAACCAAAACAAACAAAGACTTGCTCAATCACGAGGGAGGGGTCAACTCCCAAAACTTACTGACTAGGAACAAGGCCTCGTGGCAATGCCCTCCACTAGAACCGAACTAGCTCTTGAAACAACAAACGAACCAAATCTTGGCCAAACACTCACAAGAGGCGAACAACCTTTACTGCAGCCTCTAGAACACCATCCAAGAATCCGCTTAGCTGGACAAACGACTACTTCCAAGCGACCAACAAACTTTTCCTTCAAGCTAGCGCTCCCACCATTAACTCCAAGACCAAGGGAGTAACTCGACAACTCCCGAAGGAAACGGCTCTTACAAGCGGACAACCAACGGACAGAGAACTCCACATACGCTCACCGTCTTGCTCCACGAGCAACAACATCTAATCTCACAGTATGCGTAACAAGGGTCCATCTCATCGAACCTCCAAATGCCAAACGGGGCAACTCAACATCCTGGAAACAGGAAAAACAACCAACATGGTACAAACCACTCGCCCCCCACGAGCAAAACTAAACTCTAACAACTCCATTCCACACCTTGGTCAACACCAAGCATCAACTTGCCACCACACCGAAACCACTCCGGACTTTACTCCAAACAAACACTAGCTTGCTAGTCTACCAAGATCGCTAGCAACTCCACCGAGGCTACAAACTACACGCCTCCAGCTAGCCAATCAAAACTCACTAGCTGGGCTGGACCGAGCTCTGGAGAGGCTCTCCACAACCTAGGGTTCTTCGGCAACCCTCGACACACACACACCGCCGACATACGATCTAACAGACAACCGCTGAACAAACAACTCCAATTTCCAAAGATCCCAACCATGCCGCCAACTCCAACTCCTTGGGAACCTAGAGGACTCAAACGCTACGAGAATCGTCATCCTCCTACTCAAAACATCGGCCACAACATAACTTCTACCCAAGGAAGGATCCGAACAACTCTCTTAGCCATGACGATCGAAACCACGCGCGCTTAGCTACCACCGCTCTTGTTCGGTTTCCAATCGAACTCCAACCAACGATCAACAAGAAGATTCGCCAACCAAGCTTAGGCCTAACTTAACAAATCTTGCCTAAGCAACAACTTGATACCACGAGCACGGTATCCTTACCACCTCAACCAAAGCCTTACAACAACCACCGAGTCCAACTTCTCAAGGAACCGAGCACGAGATCTCCAAAGCAAACCCTACATGGATCTCAAAACTCTCGCCACGGAACGAACCACACAAAACACACTTGTGTTCACAACTCCCAACCTTCCTTTAGAGATCCAAGACTAACAAGCGCTTTTCCACAAAGCAACGATAACTCCCGGCGATACAAAACAATCCAAGGAACACCAAAAGTTCCATCTCTACACGATACTGAAGTCGAGGCAACCTTGCTCTACCAAAGCATAATCATGCCAAACCAAACTTACTTTGTACCAAGCCTCTACCAAGGGTGCTTACCCCTAAGGCATCCAAAACCTCTCGCAAGGTATCTGCTCATCTTGCCTCAAAAGCATCCAACTCGCCTCATAGGCATCCAGCTCATCTGATAAGCATCCAACTCATGGTCCCTCAGCTGGACCAAATTCGCATCTACAATGCTCAACTCTCCTCAGATTTAGGCACTCGAAGGTAGTTGACCGCACTACCAACCACTAGGAAAATCTCTTGGCCTTAACACTAGCGCAAGACTCACGCGCACCAATATTTACCAACCGGCAACCTTGTAACAGCCCGGATTTTAGTTAAATTAAAATAAGGATTAAAGGATGATTTTGGAGGACTCGAACCCTCGGCCTCAAAGAGAGATGGGAGTTTGGAATTAATTAAGGAAAATAAATGCGTCAACTTGGGTTTGAAGGAGGAAAGCCTTGGGAAGGGAATTTTAGATTTCCAAGCTTATTTAATTTAAGGAAGAAAGAAAAAAAAAAGAAAAGGAAAAACACTCTCTCTCTCGCAAAACCCTAACCCTCTCGCCCAACACCCACGCCGCACGCCACTGTCGCGCCGCACAAGCACGCCGCCGCCAACCCACCATTTACACCGCCACGCCACCCGCTGCCGCCATCATCCGCGACCGCACCCGAGCCATCGCCAAATTGAGATCGCGCCGAGCAGCCAGCCCGCCTCGCCGCCAAGATCAGCGCGCCCCGCGTCGCCGTCGCCGCGATCTGTGGCGCCTCAGCGGCGCCGCCGCCGCCAAGCCTCAGGCGCCCCAGCCGCCGCTCGCCGCCGCACCGTCGCCCAGCGCCGCCCGTCGCAAAGACCGCGGCGCCCCAACGCACCACCCGCATCGCCTCGCCCGGCGCGCCATGCAGCGCAGACGACAAAGCGCCCAGCTGCGTCGCTCGCGCGCGCCCAGACGAACAACACTCTGGGCCGCCAGATCTGCGTCGCTCCTCGCTTCGCCAAGGCGCCCCAAATCAGCAGCGTCGCTTCGTTAACGCGCCCGCCCTCGCCGCCAGTCGCTTCGCCGCCGCTGCCGCCATCCAGACGCCTTGACAGCGCGCGCGCGCCCGGCGTGTCGGCACCGCTACCCTGCGCGCGCCGCGCGCGCCATCAGCGCCCTGCGCCCGGAACGCCGTCGTCGCTGCTCGCTGAGCGCGAGACGTGCCTTCTCGGTTGGTAAATTCCCGAGCCTCCACCCTATGGACTTCCCGATTTTAGATGCTTTGTTTATTAATTAGGATATTTTATTACTTGCCTAGGTTGTCGGGTGCGCTTAGAAGCTCGAGAGTCATCCGTTGATCGTTGATTCTATTCACTTCCGTAAGGACTTCTTCCGGGGTTGTGTGGACCTCTGCGAATACTTTGATAGCATGCTATGTGTTGTGTATGTATGAAATCGCTAGTGGATAGGTTGCTTGTTCTTTCTTGTTTTCAGATGGTTTTGCGCTTGTGATTCCTGATATCCTGTTAGTTTCATGCTAGGGGTTAAATTGTCTCGGCATAACCGTGACCACGTTATCGTGTTGGTGCCATGCTAGCAATTGGTATAGTGTAAGAGATTGTAGGGAGTAATCGTGCGTCCCGCTCGGGTAAGACCCCGATGGACATCCGGAGGTGTAAGACCCGATGGGCATCCTAGGTGTATAAGACCCCGATGGGCATCACCGAGTTGGAGGTGTAAGACCGATGGGCATCCTAGGTGTATAAGACCCGATGGGCATCACCGAGTTGGAGGTGTAAGACCGATGGGCATCCTAGGTGTATAAGACCCCGATGGGCATCACCGATCCGGGAGGTGTAAGACCCCGATGGGCATCCTAGGTGTATAAGACCGATGGGCATCACCGATCCGAGGTGTAAGACCCGATGGGCATCCTAGGTGTATAAGACCCCGATGGGCATCACCGAGTTGGAGGAGTAAGACCCGATGGGCATCCTAGGTGTATAAGTCCCGATGGGCATCACCGAGTTGGAGGTGTAAGACCACGATGGGCATCCTAGGTGTATAAGTCCCCGATGGGCAACACCGAGTCCTAGGTTGTGAAAGGCTCAAGGACACCTGTGTGTGGAACCTAGGGTAGCCGGTAGTCAGTAAGCCTCGAATAGGCAAGCCCCAAGAGTGACGTTCTGTTAACCCATCTGCTTGCTCACGAGTCTTTGCATGGTTGCATGTCCGTGTGCTAAATGATATGTTTTCGTATTGTACCCGCTGGGGATTCTTCTTGAGTAACTCGTTGCTCACCCTTATTTTCTGGGTTTTCCACCGTAACTTGGGACATCGACAGGATGGCTAGGAGGAGGCTCTTTGGATGATCATGGATAGCCGCTCTGGGATGCGTGTTCTTTTATTGTTTTCTTATGATTTAGCATGTAGTGGGACTTGAGTCCCTAGGAAAAGTACTCAAAACCTATTTTGTGTTTCTCGCATCTGCTTTCCTTGATTTGTTTTTAAGAAAGTACTTGATCACCATCTACTGCTTATTTTAAATGGAATTATATTTTACTTGTTTTTAATGTACTTATTTCAAAGATTTAAATTTCAAACTCAAATGACGTTTTACATTCCTAGGCATGCATGCTAAGTAAGGATCTAGGTTAGAGACCGCTTCTTTTGGGTCGGGTCCTTACAAACCTGCTGACTTACTCAACCTCCGTAAACACTGGGAAGAGGCTCCGCTCCTCTCGAGCATCTTTCGCTTGTAGTCCATCGACTACCACCGAACTAGCCCTCTGCACACGACCTAAACGGGTGCAAGCGCCATAAACAGATCCAAGGCTAAAGGAGTACGCCAACTCCGAACGGAATAGAACCATCTGCTATGCCCAAGCCAAACTCAAGCTCGAACAGGACTTAGTGCCAAAGTGGCACACCAACCAATGCACCTCAAGTGCTACTACTACCAAATCCACATCCGAGGAAGTGGGTGCATTAAACAACAAAGAGCTCGCTAGGGGCAAAGATGACCCTTCATCCGCCTCAAGCCACTAACACGGCAACTTGCCAAACAATCGGGCGATCGTGGAGACTCTGCTAGTCCACCTCTCACAAGGGACTTCCACCACCATCCGATGAACCAAACAAAGACAGAACGGCACACCCTCGGCCTCTGAGCAGCGGGGCATCCCACACACGGATGCTAAACTCAAACTCAAGCCAACTACTTTACTACTAGCAAAGAGGACTTACTAAAACATCGAGCTCTACTGGGCATCCATTTGCCAACCAGGCATCTCCATCAACGCCAACAAACTCATCCGAATAAACTCGCTGATCATGCCCTCCCGGGAACCTCCGGGGCTACAAGAGCTACTTTGGGGAAAATGCTGAAACAAACTCACACCACCGGGCTATCTGTGCCGGGACTCCTCACTACGCGCTACAAATCGCGCTGGTCTCCGCTCTCGATAGCTAAAGACTCGCCATCAAATCTCTCATGGCCGGAGCACACTCTGCTCAAGGAGTCTCACTCGAGGCGCCGCTAGCCTCTACCCCCTCCTCTAGGCAACTCAACTGCTCGGGCCAAATCGCATGCGGGCCTAACAACCACGACGCGCGCCTCAACATCAACACGATCGGTCCAACTCCTCGGTCGGACATGCCAAGCGCCTGCTCCTCTGGGTGCGATCAACATATCGGCGATCGCACGAAGCACCACCACCCTCTCACTAGGGAAAGCGACAAATCGGGCCACAAATGGCCAACGGAGTCTAAGCTCGCCTCCCCTCGAACGATGTCCCGGGGCATCCGAATCTATCTGGATACCTCAACAAGCCGCTAAACAAACCGCTGCGATCATGAAAAAGTTGGCATGATGGCTCACTAAGCCCAAACCAAAGAACGAGTCGAGAACTCGCTTGCGTCTCCGCTCCACAACACTACACAAGGCATACACAAGATGATGTGTATTGTAAATTCTTAACCCTTTTTCTTTCTAAAACAATAAACCTAGGCGTACTGATGACTGCCAGTCTTTGGTGATCATGGAAGGATGACCTACAACAAAAGGTCGAGTCTACAGAATCTATGACTCGAGCTCGATACCAATCAGAAGACCCACCCAAAAGGGGCTCTAAATGGACCTTTACCCCGATGCATGTATTGGAAATAAAAGACATTATGAAAAATATATTTGGATCCCAAGTAAAAACAAAACATTCAACAACCAAAACATACATTTCTAAAAGCATACTCGATCGTGAGATTTATTTAAACCATTTAAACAATCCACAAGTACAAATATGCTTTGGGATCCATAAAACGTAAGAAAACATCCTAGGGCTCCGTGCCCGTCTACATGCATTCACGGGAAATAACAAGAGTCAAGAGTCATGATATAATAAAATGGTCAGAGATGACAAAGCAGGATTCCATGATCACGGCTCCTCCTTCACCATCCTGTCTCGCGCCTTGGTTACCCGTGGAAAACCACGAGAATAAGGGTGAGTAACGAATTACTCAAGAAGAATCCCCAACCGGGTACAATACGATATACATGATCATCTAGAAGAATGTATGCAAGCTATGAGTATAAACACGAATAGAGCACATAGCTTAAGTCCACACTTGGACCTCGGATGCCAACTCGTGGTCTTAGTCCGGAAAATAAATCCACCACACAATACGCGCTATCACGGAACAAGTCCGGCCTCACCGCTCACCGCCGATCTGAAAGGTGCACTCGCTCAAGATCCCGAGGAGCTCTCGATCGGCGCCAGTAATGAGCGTAAGCGCGCACCGCATGCTACCGCAAACTCGGGGTGCCGGGTCTAGTGGCAAGCCGCCCGTGTTCGACCACCATGCCTAACTAAATCTCTGGATCGGTGTCACCGACATAGGGTGTGAGACTCGACACGTGAACTATGTCACCTGTACCACCGCACCGAGGCTAAGGAACCGGCCGTGGTAGGCTTACACCGAAGCGGTCCTTGCCCTAACAGTGGCAATCAAGGGCTACGGCCGAACACGCCGAGGACGCGCCGATCGCCGGGGCGAGGCAATGCCAAGTCATCATCCCGACCGTTGGGGCAATAAACAGTTTGCCACCCTCACCCAAGATTGCGGGGCGGTAGTTAGGGTTAGCTAAACCCTAACGGGATCGAGGACGACGGAGTACCATCTCGCACGTCCCTGCTCGGGGATGCAAGTTACGTTATGCATCCGGCCCGATGATGCTACCTACCCGAACTCTAAACCATAGCAATAATAATAATTCAATCAATGCGACCCAATACGTACTCAATGATATACAAGGAACCTAGCATGATACTACGAAGCAAGAACGGATATCGAACATGCCGAATGGAAAAACCTAGCATGGGCTAACATGAGGAACAATACAAGAGTTCATGCGATCGAGAATTGAACAGAGCACCTAGGGCTAAACATGTTAATAATCATACACAGCATACAAAACAACAATCACAAATATACCGCAGGGCCCACACAACTCCGGTAAGAAATCCTTACCTTGGCCGGGAGGCAACTACACACAAAATCCTACGCTGCGATCGATCCCGAGCTAGCTAACGAGAACCTAACAAACACAATAGAAATAACAATCATAGCCCTAAAATATAATAAAACAAGCGAGCTCGGCTCGGGGCACTCACGGCACGGCACGCACGACACGGGGCCGAAAAGCTTCTTCAGCGCAGGTGCGGTGGGGCTGGCGCTGGCAGCTGGCGCGCTGGCGCGGCTGCGCAAGGACACGCTGCTGAGCACGGTGACGGGCGGCGGCGCGCGGGCGCTGGGCGAGCGGCTGAGCACGAGCGAGCGTCTGGGCGTGCGGGCGAGCGGCTCGGAGCGAAGGCGCGCGGACACGGGCGATCTGCTGCTGCGCGCGAACTGGTGCGACGGCGGGCCTGCGCGAGGAGGATCGGGCGTCGCGATGGACGGATCTCGGGCGGCTGCTTGGTGTGCGACGGGCTCATCGTGCGATCGGGCGATGGCTTCCCTCGGCCGCGACTCGCTCGCGATAAGCGATCTGCGATCCTCGGCCGGATCTGTGCGTGCGGTGCTGGTCGTCGAGGGCGTCGCGGCGGCAAGCGCGCGGCCGCGACAGGCGGATCTGGGCGACGGTGGATCTGCTGGCGCCGGGCGAATCTGCTGGCTGGGGAGGCTGGCTTGTGCGGCAAAGTGAGGTGTTGGAGAAGAAATGCAAACCTAGCTTCCTTTCTCTTTTAACCAAATACAACAAAACTCCAAAACCCAAGGCTAACCATAAAATGACCCGGAAGGAGCAACAAGAGCTCTCCATAGCTCAACTGGCCACACCACCCACCTGACTTCTCAGACCACCTGGGTTCGAAACCCACCAAACACACTTTTAACACACAATTTTCCTTTTGCATCTCCCCATGCCCAAACACATCCACAAAGCCTCAAAAACTCACATAAATCCATCCAATAATTTTAGCAACTAGAAAAAGACATAAACGGTCCTGACGGCCCGACCAAATTACTAAAATACCCCTAGGGCATACCTGGAAGACCGGGATGAAAACCTGGGTCGTTACAGCTTGTTTGTTGGTGGCTGCGAGTCCCGAGGTGTTTGGGCTAGTCGATTGGATGCTCGGTTGTGGTTTGGGCTTTGGCAAAGTGATGGTTGGATGTGTGCTTCCTTTGGGATTCGAGCCCGGGCCCTTAGTGTTGCTTTGGGAGTTGGATTTAAGTGAGTTTTATTTATTGGAAAAGATTGCTTCGGTAGGGTCTCGAAGGAGGAAGCCGGGAAATGGGATTTTAAGGTTTTAAAAGTGGATAAGGATGGATTTTTGGATAAAATCCCTATTTTCCTTTTTATTTTCCCATTTTCCTTTTCTTTTCTAAATTCCTTTTTTTCTTTTTATTTTTCTCTTTTCTCTCTCTCTCTCTCTCTCTCCCCGAGCCCCACACCTAGCCGAGCAGCCCAGCTCGCCCAAGCCCAGCCTGTGACGAACCCGACCCAAAACATGGTCCTAAACCGGGGTTCTCACTCAGCATGCAAGTTAAATATGATAACAAGCGGTTTAGTGCTTATATTTAAAAACCATTCAAAACATATGAGAAGGGGGAACCCTTAAAACATAAACCACAGTTTTCATTTAAACCATCCAACGAAGTAAAACCACACAGCCGATGATTTATAAAATCATACAATACAATTTAAACAACTTTTTAAACAATGTTCCCCTAGGACTCCGGTCCATCTACATGCTGAATAAACAATGTAACAATAAAAGACAGAGTGCCGGCGGCTCCCCATGATCAATCAGCTCCCTCCGCTAGCCCTCCTGGTGTTGTCCCAAGCTACCTGAAAGATAAATAAGGGTGAGTATAAAGATACTTAGTAAGAATCCCCAACCGGGGTACAATACGATACATCCGTCATCTAGCACCTCAACATGCAAGCAAACTGCCATCAACAGAGATCATAGCTCAACGAACTCATAAGGAAAGATCTGGAACCATCGGAAGTCTCCTACTTCCGGAATCATCTAAGTCTCCTACTTCCTACCTAATGATTGGTTCTCATAACCAATACCGGGACATCTCCGAGGGTCTTTCTCCTCGGCCATTTGATCACCTAAAAACCGATCCCAAGATGTCCGACACCCTCGAGGGTCTTTCTCCTCGACCAATTGATTAGCTCAAAAGCCAATCCCAATGGGTGTCCTCAAGGGCCTCTTACCTCGCCATACATCCGGACTATCGGAGAGTACCCAAGTCCGGCTCTAAATCGAAGGAATGGTGTACTCACGAACATTAGCCCGGGAGCTCTCCGAACCAAGCAACTAACGCTGCGTCTTGCGCACACCGCATGCTCTCTCAAACCGGCGTAAATGCGGGGGCCTAAGGGCAAACTACGCGGGCCAGTGCACGCATGCCTATGACTCCGGAAGCGGTGTCACTCGATCACAGATGCGCGAGGCCCTCGCGCATCCATGCACTGATCCACCGACTGGAGCTAAGAACCGGCCAAGGTAGGCTTACACCGCTAAGCGTGGTTCCGCTCTAGCAGGCTACAAACTAGGTTTTGGCCGGAGTGGGTAGCTAAGTCCACAACCGGCGGGTCGGGGGTAGCAAGATAAGTTATGCTACGCACACTTTACTCCCGACCTGAGCTACTAGAGACAAAGTACGTTTTGTCCGCTTAGCCTCTGGATGATGAGAAACCCTACAACTCTATCTAAGAGTACAGAGCAAAAATCAATGATTCCTGGCTAGCAAGCAATGACTGACATAAATCACATTACCTAGCATGATACTACAACTTAGCAGGAATCACAAGCATGCTGGCAGAACTAACCTAGCATGGCACTAACATGTAAAATCAGGCAAACATGCTAGCAAGAATTCAACCAACTGCTCTATCTCTAACATGCTCATAACAATCAGCAAACAAGCAAGGCATATCGAGATATATCGCAGGGTCCACACAACCACGGTAAGAAATTCTTACCTGGGACAAGCAGAAAACAATAATTATAATAAATCTACGAGCGAATCCTCGAGCCTCTAATCGATCCCGAACAGCCTAAACATCAAACAAAGCACCCAAATGAACACAATAAAACTGCCCAATAAATCCACAACCAGCAGCCAACAAATCAGGGCCCAACGAAGAAAAGACTCCAGAAATACCATCCGAGAAGCCACAAGGCTCGGGCCAAACCAACACACACAAGCAGGCTGTCGGCAGGGCCGAGGCTGGCTGGGTGCAGGCACTTGGCGCGCTGGGGGGCCCGGACACGGGCGCAGAGGCACGCTGGGGCGCTAGAGCGCAGGGCACGGGCGCAGGGGCGCAGAGCTACGCGCGGGCGAGCTCGGACGAGGCGAGGCGCGCGCGCGCGCTCGGCAAGATGGGCGGACGGCGCGCGGCGCGCGCGCTCTCGGCAAGCACGGAGACGGCGCGCGCGCGCGCGCGAGCGACACGAGGCGCTCAGGGGGCGCTCTGAGCTCGGGCGCTCGATCCGCACGCAAGATTTGCGGCGAGGTCGGCGGCGACGCGCAAGATCGTGGCCGGGCTCGCACACAAGGAGCGACACGGACCTGGGCGAGGCGGACCTGGGTGACGCGGGCTTGGGCGAGCAGGGCTGGGCGACCAGGAGCTGCTCGGGCTGGGAGGAGAGGGCCAAGGGGGGGCTCGGGCTGGAGGAGAGAGAAAGGGGAAAATGGGAAAAAAAATGGATTTTTCCTTTTTTTTCTTTTCTTTTCTCGTTTATTTAAATTCCAACCTTATCCAATTAAATCCAATTTATCCATTTTCCAATTTTTCCAAAAATCCTTAAAATCTTTAAATCTCATTTCCCGGCTTCCTCCTTCGAGACCAGACTGAAGCAACCTTTCCAAACAACAAAAGTCACTGAAATCAACCTCCCAAACCAATACTGAAGGCATGGTTCGAATCCCGAAGGAAACACTCAAACAACCATCATTTTGCCCAAAACCCAAATCACAACTGAACTCCCAAACGAATAACCCAAACATCTCGGGACTCATGACCCACAACAAACAAGCCTCAACAAAGCGCGAGGAGCCGCCTCAAGCCCCGAAAAACCACAAATCCCGCCCGAGGAGCAAAAAGACCAAAATGCCCCTAAGGGACAAAATGCCTTTTAACGGCCCAACCAAGCACTCGAATGCAACCTAAGCTCCTCGAAAACCGGGATAGAAAACTGGGCCGATACAATACTCCCTCCTTAAAAGACTTTCGTCCTCGAAAGTCCTAAGACGAAACGGCTCTAGGAATACTCCACTGATTCCTATCCAACTTAACTTCTCGGCTAATACAACACTAGCCCATGTTCGAGAACCAAACCCTCTTGGGTTCTCAAAGGCTCAAAGCCACAAAGCTATCCAGTCTGCCACAAACTAGCTCAACAAAGACTGGGCAAAGCTAACCAAAAGGCCACTGCTCCGATCCGCTCAAGGATCTCAAAAGGCCTACAAACCAGGGGCTCAATCTAAACCCTACTAATCCAACACGGAACACCTCTCTACGGTGTTACTCTCAAAGAAACTCATGCAGACCGCACAAGCTCCAAAACTCAACGCCACGCACCGGCGTAACTTCTCTCGAAACTCACAAATTGTTAACAAACAAACCTCAACTCTACACTATGTCTTTGCCAAACAATCAACCTCTCGGGTTCCGAAACCAAACGGCCTACTCATACATCACATGAGGCCGCGAACAACAAAAAGCTTGCCTAAAGCCTTAACGAAAAGCAAACAAATCACCAATCAAGATTGATCCAAAAGGCAAACTTTTCCAACAAGCACAAGTTTGAAATCTCAACTACGGCCAACCCTAAATGGCCAAAACCAGGCCATGAGCTCCACTCGGCCTAGCCAACAAACAGAGCCTCTCAACGGTGAACACAAACTTTTCCATGAAAATCTACTAGCAACTGGCCAAAGGAAACTTTGCTAGGCAAGGAAACAACCAACGCTCCTCTCATGGAAATCTCGGCAAGAAGGACCAAACCCTCACAGGGCTACCAAAGAACACAACAAATTGAGGAGAATGCACCTCCAAAGGCTAACCAACCAATGCCACGACACCTCGTGCCAACTCACTCCATCGAGGCTCACTAACGCCAATCACGAAAGCACAACAACAAGAAGCAAAGCCCGAGAAGGACTTGCTCAGCAGAACTCAACTCAAGCTCATCGCGAGCAAAGCTCGCCTCCAAGCTACCACTCAACTCTTAAGTCCAACTGGCTACTCAAAGGACTTCCTCCTTTTAGCCAAGGCCTAACTCATCTTGCGACTAGAACCTCCACACTCGGAACATCGCAAGGAAAACAGACCGACGAGGCTATCTCCAAAGATAACACTCGAGGCAGGCATCCATGGTGCAACTCAACCACCAAGGAAACTAGGGGCTCTTCAAACCCCAAAGAACCAACAAATCACCAGCAAAAACACAACTCTTAAACTGGCTGGCCACCGCTCTTGCGGGGACAAACAACTTCGCTTGCTAACAACACCATGCAGGGACCCTCTCGCTGGGCTAACCACTGCGCTACTCTGATCAACTACACAACTCAAGAGCTACACTGACTACTCCTCAACGGGAACGATTTCCCAGCAAGCAACTCTGAAGGGCAGCGAACATCACACATGCTCGCTGACCAGCTCAAACCCAAGGGCAAACAACAACCAACTCTCTTGGGAGCAACACCCAAGGGGAAACCTCAACCGATTGGACAACCAATCCAGAACTAGCAGAACTTACTCAACTGCCGAGGGAGGGGTCAACTCCCAAAACAACCTGACTAGGAACAAATCCTCAGGGCAACGCCCTCTGGCTCGAACCGAGCTAGCTCTTGAAACATCAAGAGAACCAAAACTTGGTCAACACCAAGCACCAACTAGCCTCCATAAACCTTCTGCCCAAGGCAAGGATCCGAACAGCTCTCTCAACCATAACAATCAGAAACTACGCGCTACTACCACCGCTCTTGATCAGATCCAACTAAACTCTGACCAGGCTAAGGACCAACAAGCAAAACTTGCTTAAACAACAACCCGACAATGAGAACGGCATCCTTACAACCAAAGCTGGGGCACTCGCCAAGAACCAAAGCCTTGACAACCCAAAAATTGAGCACTGGCTCCTCAACACGAACCCTTCGTGGTTCTCCAAACATAAACCACGGAACGAGCTACACAAAAGTACACCGGGGTGTACAACTCCAACTAGATCCAATGCCATCAGGGGCTCTAACACAGGGCAACTTTTGCCTCCAAACAGAGCCACTACTAACCAGGGAGCAACAAGAGTCCAAACCCTCTCGGGGCCAACTCACCACGAAAAGCCACATTGGCCAACTTACTCTACAAGAGCAAATCCATACCAAGCAATCAAACCTCAAGCCAATGTGCTCACTAAACACGCTCCGAACAGCCATCCAACTCATGGCTCTACACTGGATCCATCACGCATCCATCGATGCCAACACTACCCATACTAGGGTAACTAAAGGGTAGCCGAATCATGCTACCATCAAACTGGCTCACAGGCTCACAACACAGGCGCGAGAACTCGAACGCGCTAGCTCTAAACAGCCTACAACATCCTTTGCACCCAACTCTCGGTGACCAAGGAAAGCTCCTACTTTCCCTCGAAAACCTCATACTTGTAGTCCTCTGACTACCACCGAGCTAGATCTCTTATGCAACAAAACAGGTGCAACCTCAGGAAATGGGTACAAGACTAGCGGGGATGCTATACTCTGGGCGGCCATGGAACCACCTGCACAACAGAGCCAACTGGCCTCAATCTAGGCCTCCTCTCAAAGCCTGGTGCCAACAGGCACAACATCCTTTACAACACAAATCAGCCTCAACGAGCTTTATGCCCCTCTGAGGAAAGGTCACACTCCAAGTGACGGGGCAATGGCACTCAACACAAGAGTCCAAACACTCGAGCAGCCTAATCTCTGACATCTCGCCTATCAAAAATGCCAAGGCCTACTCCTGCATCCCACTCGATGCTCAACAAAAGCTCAGGCTAACTCTTGCATATCACTCGATGCTTAACAAAAGCTCAGGCCAACTCCTCGGGTGGCAACAACTAGTTCCACATTGGGAACATCCAAACAAAAGAGCTCCATTTTACTAGCCCGCTGAAATCCACAACGGATCAAACCCTGGCAAGCAAACTCCACACTACACCCTGGCTACGAGGGCACTAAAAGAACTGGTTGCACAACGACAACAGGCTTGCAAGGGGGGCAAAGATGTCTCTACATCTGCCTCAAGCCACTAACACGGCAACTTGCCAATCAATCGGGCGACTGGTGGAGACTCAGCTAGTCCACCTCTCTCAAGGGACTACCACCATCAATGCTGTACCAAACAGCACAGGGACGACACATCTCGGCCTCTGAACAGCAGGGCATCCCAACACACGGATACTAAACTCAAACCTGGCCAACCGCTTTACTACTAGCAGCTGGACTTTCTAAAACAGCGAGCTCTACATGCATCCACTTGCCAAACTGGGCGGCTCCATCAACGCCAACAAACTCGACGGCAAAAACCTTCTGATCATGCCCTCCCGGGAACCTCCGGGGCTACAAGAGCTACTGGGGGAAAATGCTGAACCAAACTCCGCCAGCTGGGCTATCTGTGCCCGGGACTCCTCACTTGGCGCTACAAAATCGCGCTGGTCTCCGCTCTCTCGATAGTCAAGACTGCCATCAAATCTCTCATGGCTAGAGCACACTCTGCTCAAGGAGTCTCGCTCTGAGGCGTGCTAGCCTCTACCCCCTCCTCTAGGCAACTCAACTGCCAGGGCCAACTCTGGCCAACGGGCCTAACAACCCTGGGACGCGGCCTCAACATCAATACAATCAGTCCAACTCCTCGGTCGGACATGCCAAGCGTCCTGCTCCTCAGAGTGCGATCAACACACTGGCGATCTGCACGAGCACCTCCATCCTCTCACTAGGGGAGAAGCAACAACTGGGCCACAAATGGCCTACGAGAGTCCAAGCTCTGCCTCCCTCTAGGTGCGATCGACACACTGGCGATCTGCACAAAGCATAAATGCTGGCCCACACTGGGGCTCTCACTGCTCAACCAGCTGCTCGCACTGCGGGAAAGTTGGCAAGATGGCTCTCTAAGCCCAAACCAACAATGAGACAGAACCTGCTCGCCTCCGCTCCACAACTCTACACAAGGCATAAAAGCTAGATGAAAAGTATTGTAAATTCTTACCCCTTAGCTTAATTGAACTCAGACAAACCTGGCGGTCGTGGAGTGCTGATGATCATGGGAGCAAATGTAACGACCCAGGTTTTTCATCCCGGTCTTCCAGGTATGCCCTAGGGGTAATTTGGTAATTTGGTCGGGCCGTCTGGTCCGTTTGTGTCTTTTCCAGTTACTAAAATTATTGGATGGATTTATGTAGGTTTTTGGAAGGATTTGTGGTTTGGTTTGAGCAAGGTTTGATGCAAAAGTAAAAATAAAGGAAATTGTCTGCAGCTGGGGTTTGAACCCGGGTCTCCTGGAAAGCTTGTGGGGATGTGTGCCAATTGAGCCATTAGGTGCTCTTGTTGCTCTTCCTGCATCATTTTATGGTTAGCCTTGGATTTTGGGTGTTTTGGTGCATTTGGTTAAATGAAATAGAAATTAGGTTTGTTCCATCTTCTTCTCCAAAGTGTGTGGCCGCCCTAGCTATTCTCTCCATTGCCTTGCCGAGTTCTTCATCCTTGCGGCTCCTTGGATCGATCATCATCATTCCGGTAGGTATCGATCTTCCTCTTCTTCTTCTCATCCGTTTGGTGTGCTTTGTTTGGCCAAGTGAATAGAAGAGTGTTGTGTGTGTTTGTGTTGATTGCAACCACCGAGAGAAGCCCGGCCGGCGACCATCGTCGCACGCCCACCGGGCCACCACACGCCGGATAAGCGCCAAAGCAGCGACCCGATCGCCCGAAGTCACCCGGCCCTCCGTCCGTCGCGCCAAGATGCGAGCGCGACCCAGATCGCCCAAGGTCGCTCGCGTCGCAGCCATCGCCGCGCCGATCGCCGGTCGTCCTCGCTGATCGCTCGCGACGCCAGAGGCCCCTCGCCGCGCCTGCGCGCGCCGCCGCTCCGAGCTGATCGCCGCGCGCCTTTTTGCTCGAGCTGATCGCCCGCGACGCCAGACGCTTCGCCGCTCGCGCGCGCGCTCCTCGCCGTTCCTTACTGCCGTCGCGCAGCTGCGCTTCGGCCGCCCATTCACGCGCAGCCGCGCCGCGCCGCACCGCGCTACCGCCAAAGAACTCCAAGTTCGTGTCGCCGCCGCCGCGTGAGTGCCCTTGAGCCGAGCTTGTCGCATTCTATTGTTTTTTTAGACGTTTTAGATGTTGATTATTATTGGTTTGCTAGGTTCCCGCCGCTAGCTCGGGATTGTTCCATGCAGCTTAGGATTTGTGTGTAGAAGCCTCCCACCCAAGGTAAGGATTTCTTACCGAGTTGTGTGGCCCTGCGGTATATTTGTGATTGTTGTTTTGTATGCCTGTATGATTATTAGCATGTTTAGCCCTAGGTGCTCTGCTTTACAATTCTGATCGCATGAACTCTTGTATTGTTTCTCATGTTAGCTCATGCTAGGTTGTTCCATTCTGCATGTTCGATATCTGTTCTTGCTTCGTAGTATCATGCTAGGTTCCTTGTATCTGTTGAGCACCTATTGGACCGCATTGAATGAATTGTTATTATTGCTATGGTTTAGAGTTCGTAGGTAGCATCATCCGGCCGGATGCATAACGTAACTTGCATCCCCGACAGGACGACGTGAGAGATGGTACTTGTCCCGATCCCGTTAGGGTTTAGCTAACCCTAACGGCCGGCCCGCAATCTTGGTGAGGGGTGGCAGATCATTAAATGCCCCAGGTCGGGATGATGACTTGGCATTGCCTCGTCCCGGTAGTCGGCACGCGTCCTCGGCGTGTTCGGCGTAGCCCTTGATTGCCACTGTTAGGGCAAGGACCGCTTCTGGTGTAAGCCTACCACGACCGGTTCCTTAGCCTCAAAGTGCGGTGGTACAGGTGACATAGTTCACGTGTCCAGTCTCACACCCCTATGTCGCTGACACCGATCCGGAGATTTAGTTAGGTATGGTGGATCGACTGGGGCAGCTTGCCACTAGACCCGGCACCCCTAGAGTTTGTAGTAGCATGCGGTGCGCGCTTACGCTCATTACGCATGCAAGCCGAGGAGAGCTCCTCGGGATCTTGAGCCAGTGCACCTTTCGTGTATCGGCGGATGAGAGATGACAGCCGAGGCCGGACTTGTTTCCGTATAGGGCGTATAGTGTGTTGTGGTATTTCCGGACTAAGACCCTGAGTTGGCATCCGAGGTCCAAGTGTGGACTTAGCTATGTGCTCCGCTCTGTGTTTATATTCATAGCTTGCATACATTCTTCTAGATGATCATGTATATCGTATTGTACCCCGGTTGGGATTCTTACTTGAGTAATTCGTTACTCACCCTTATTTTGTGGTTTTCCACAGGTAACCAAGGCGCGAGACAGGATGGCTGAAGGAGGAGCTGTGATCATGGAATCCTGCTGTCATCTCTGACGTTTCTTATGTTATGACTCTTATCGTTATTTTTCCCCTGAATGCATGTAGCCGGGCACGGAGCCCTAGGATGTTTTCTGAATGAATTGTGGATTCCAGCTTTGTTGAATTTGAGGATGTTTTAAATGTTTTTAATAAAATCTCTGATCAGAGTAAACTGTTGGAAATGTATTTGTCTGTGAAACAGGTGCTTGGAGACAGGGGCGAGTTTGATGAGACTTTATCGCTTACGATGAATCTTGAATGTTTTGTTTTTAATGGAAATCCGAAAACTTTATTTGCATTTTGTCTTTTACTTTGAATACATGCATTGGGGTAAAGGCCTATTTAGAGCCCCTTTTTGGGTCGGGTCTTTACAGTTGGTATCAGAGCTCAGAGTCATAGATTCTGTAGACTGACCTTTTGTTGTAGGTCGTCCTTCCATGATCACCAGCACTCCGACAGTCATCAGGTACGCCTAGGTTTATTGTTTTAGAAAGAAAAAAGGGTTAAGAATTTACAATACCTTTCATCTAGTGTATGCCTTGTTTGGTGTTGTGGAGTGGTGACAGGCAGGTTTTGATTCGTTGTTGGTTTGGATGTAGATCGCCAAAGATGCTACCACCCGCATCGGGAGAGGAGGTTCGAGAGCGTGTCGAGGTATCGTGATCGGATCTCGATCATCGCAGGGACATCGTCCCAAGCCGAGATCGATGGCATCCCACCAAAGAGCCTCCTCCTCCCGCTACGCCTAGAGCGGGCGTTGAGGCGATCGAGCGCCGTGAGATCGCTCCCGGAGCGGAATTTGCTTTGAGTCTATGAGGGCTTTTATGGTCAGCATGTTGAGTGACCAGAGGGCGTAGACCAGTGCCTTGTTGGCGCGCAATGGGAAGAGTCCCGAGCCCAGATTGAGCAAACGACTCGATTGGTTCAAAGAGAGCACGTGAGCACCTCCACTCCACAGAGCAAGTAGCCCCAGAGGCGGATATGGCGGAGGGTGCCGAGGAGTTGGGTAGGTGGTGAAGGATTTTGTAAAGTGGAAGCCCGAGAAGTTTGATGCCACTAGTGATGCGTTAGCGGCGGCCAGTGGATTGCCCATTTGGAGTACACCTTCCCGATCATGGTGTGCCCCGATATTCGAGAGGCCGAGGTGTGCGGCTCATGTGCTAGGAGGCACAAATGAGATGGTGGTGGGAGTCCACCTTGAGCGAGAGACCACCGGGTCTCCGCCCGCTACTTGGGAGTTCTTCAAGGCCGAGTTCAAGGTGAAGTACATCGGTGATGAGGCTCAAGAGAAGATGGTGGAGCTCTTCCGGAACCTCAAGCGGGGTTCTCGATTCCATTGAGGAATATGAGAGGAAGTTCTCGGAGTATGGATATTTTGCTCCTCGCTGATAGCCACCCCAGAGTGAAGATTCGGAAGTTCATATCCGGATTGAGGCGGTCTTTCTCAGATGTAAGGGCTCGGGCCCCCGACACTTATGCTAGGTCATCCCAGATTAGCCACGATCTATAATGGGAAGTATCCTGCTTTGAGCGGGTTGTTGCCGCTCTGTTCAGGCGTCCCGTCCCACCGCGATGGGGTAGAAGAGGAAGTTTGATTGCTGTAAAGACCCGACCCAAGAAACGGTCGCTATCCTAAAGTCCTTACTTAGCATGCATGATTAGGAATGTAAAACGTCGATCAGAGTTTGAAATTTAAATCTTTGAAGTAAGCATATTCAAAACAAGGAAAATATAGTTCCATTTAAAATAAACAGTAGATAACTCGATCGGGCTTCTTTCTTAAAAACAAATCAAGGGAAACGATGCGAGAATCATCAAATAGTTTTCGAGTATTTTTCCTAGGGACTCAAGTCCCACTACATGCTAAATCATAAACACAATGAAAGAACGTGCAACTCGTAGTCGACTATCCATGATCATCCAAAGACCTCCTCCTAGCCATCCACCTCTCTCCCCAAGTTACCCGTGGAAAACCACAGAAAAAATAAGGGTGAGTATAAACATACTCAAGTAAGAATCCCCAACCGGGTACAATACGAAAAACATCTCATTTAGCACACGGACATGCAACCATACAATGACTTAGAGCGGGCACGGTTGGTGTAGGCTATGAGCTACTTCAAAGGCGAGCCTACTCAAGGGCTTCCGTCTATAGCCTCTCCTAGGTCCTACATTTGGATGCCCTTCGGGCCTTACACAACCTAGGACACGGTGATGCCCAGTGGGGCCTTACATACTTAGGACACACGGTGATGCCCAAAGTGGGGCCTTACACACTTAGGATACAAAGATGATGCCCGGTGGGGCCTTACACACTTAGGATGCCCATCGGCCCTACACACCTCAGATCGGTGATGCCCGGTGGGCCTTACACACCTAGGATGCCCATCGGGCCTTACACCTTCAAAGACGGTGATGCCCAAAGGGGCCTTACACACCTAGGATGCCCATAGGGCCTTACACCTCCGTAATCGGTGATGCCCAAAGGGCCTTACACACCTAGGATGCCCATAGGGCCTTACACCTCCGTAATCGGTGATGCCCAAAGTGGGCCTTACACACCTAGGATGCCCATAGGGCCTTACACCTCCGGATGTTCATCGGGTCTTGCCTTGAGCGGGACCCCAAACTAGTTGCCTCGACGGTCCTCTATACTATACATCGCACATCTAACTGCAGTAACTTGGATCTAGCAAAGATACAAATGGCGGCATTTGGTTCTATCAAGATAGGAAAGCCTAACATGGAACTAACGGGATGTAAACATGTCACGAACATGAATCAAAAGAAAACATGTAACCTATCACTAGAAACTCATATAATTACAATGAATCGTGCTATCAACTATTCGCAGGGTCCACACAACCCCTGGGTAAGAATCCTTACCGAAATAAGTGGAGGTTAACTATCCCGAATCAAATAACGACCCTCGAGCTTTTAAGCGAACCCGAGCAACCTAAGCAAGTAATAAAATATCCTAATTAATAAACAAAGATCTAAAATCGTGAAGTCCAAAGGGTGGAGGCTCGGAATTTACCAACCGAGAAGGCACACGCCTCGCAGCAGCGAAGTGACGGAGGGCGGCGCCGCTGGCGCAGGGGGCGCTGGCGCTGGGCGCCGGGCGCTTAGGCGCTTGGCGCTGCGCTGGCGCTGCTCGCTGCCGCGCGCGCGCAAGGCGGGACGTCGGTTCGCGAGGACAGCGCGCGGCGACGCGTCGTGGCGGGCAACAGAGCGGAGCGCGCGCGCGCGCGCGCTCGGGCGGCTCGTGCGGAACGGCGCGACGCTGCGTCTGGGCTGGCGAGGCAAGGCGATCGGGCGCGCTGGCATGGGCGATCTGAGGCATCTCGGGCGCGCTGGCGTGTGGCTCTTTGAAATGCTGGTGCGCTGGGCCGAGCAAACTGGCCGCTGGCGCGCTGGGCCGTAGAAATTGAGCGGGGTGCGGCTAGGGCGGCTAGGGTTTTCTTGGTGAGGTCGGCTAGAGAGAGAGAGAGAGAGAGAGAGATTTTTCCAAAACAAGGGAATAGGATTTCTTTTCCTTTTCCTAATTTAAATGGGTCTAAAATCCTTTCCAAGGCTTTCTCTTGCGGGTCCCGCTAAAGAAATTCTTTTCTTTTAACTAAATCTTCTTTTCTAAAAACTCCAATTTCACCATTAGGGCAAGGGTTCAAATCTCAATGGGACCAATTAAATTCCAATTAATTTTGCTATCAACCTAATGTCTCCGAACTTCTAATCAACTAACCCAAACTCCTTGGGTCTTGCAACCAACATTAATCAAGTCTCAACGAAGGCCGAAATGACCACAAGCCCCGAAAATCCTCAACCTCTCGACCGGGAGCAAAATACCAAAATACCCTTAAAGGTTAAAAAGCTCTAACGACCCATCCGAACATCCGCATAATGTCCCGAAAACTCTGGGAAACCGAAATAGAAAATCGGGCCGTTATAATACTCCTCCTTTTAAGACTTTCGTCCTCGAAAGTCCTAAGACGAAAAAACAACTCTATGAAACTCCACCGATTCTTAACCAACCAAGCTCCTAATTAAGATAACACAAATCTTTCTTTGAAACCGAACCCTTTTGGGTTCCCAAAGGCTCCAAGCCCAAAAGACACCGAGTCCACCACAAACTATCTCAACCAAAATCGAACTAACACCGAGCTTCAAGAAATCATGCGATAGCTAGTCGGTGAGTCACACCTCGACTCGCACGAACTCTCAAACGGTCTTAAAATCTTAGGGCTCACTTAGCCCTCGCTAACCCAACTCGGGCGCCTCTCTACGGCGCTACTCACAGCAAACTCGTGGACGGGTCACAAGCTCTAAAACTCTACGCCACGCTCCAACAGAATTTCTCCGAATGCTCATAGTTGTTATCACACGACCTCGACCCTTCACCATGCTGACCAAACAACCGAACCTCCTGTGTTTCGAAACAAAACGGTCTACTCTTACTTCCGCAAGAGACTGCGAACCCCACCGGGTTGCCTACAATCCTTAACGAAATCCAATTCGAACCACCAATCGTGACTCGATCCCTAGGCAACCTTCTCCAACTAGCATGCGTCCACAACACTAAAGCAACCATCTTACGAAAAATCGAAGCACCAAAGCCAAGGGGCACTTTTCTCGTTCACCAAGCGGCTACCACCACTCACACTAGTGAAACTTCACTTCGCCACCCCGAAACGACAAGGTCCAGAGCAGGCTCCACTCACCAAACTAAAAAAAAACCGGAGCCCTCATCGATCGACAACAAACTTTCCAATGCAATCTGTTCACCACCGCCTAGGTGAACATCGCGAGACAGAAAACAAACAACATTCCTCTCACGGAAACCTCGAGCAAAGAAGAATAAAACATCACGCGCTACTAGCAACACAATAGCCGGAGGATAACAACTCAAAGGTTGTAAAGACCCAACCGAAAACGGTGCTAAACCTAGGCCTTTACTCAAAGATGCGGTGAAAAGCTTAAAAGGACCCAAATAGGGCGGTTTGTAAAACTTTTCAATTATAAGAGTGGAAAACATTAAAAACAAAGTAAACATTCATTAGGCAAAAACGAACCATTCAAATTAAAACAAAGGATCGATCAAGACTTTCCTTAAAAACATAAAATAGTTCAAATCATAGTTTTCCCTACGGATCTAAGTCCAACTACATGCTCAAATCCAAAAACAATAAAATAAGACACGACAGAGTGTCAAGAAAGATCCATGATCTCCACTCTCTCCGCTAGCCACCTCGGTGCTGTCCCAAGTTACCTATGGAAGAAACCACGATAAGGGTGAGTATAAACATACTCAGTAAGAACCCCCGACCGGGGTACGATACGATGCAATCTATCATCTAGCAACCTAGTACACATGCCACAAATATCAACACGGATCTTAGCTCAACGAGCTCACAAGGCAAATCCGGAATCCTCGGAAGTCTCCTACTTCGGCCTAATAATTGGCTCTCAAACCAATCCCGGACATCTCCGAGGGTCTTTCTCCCACGGCCAATTGATCAGCTCAAAAACCGATCCCAAGATGTCCGACACCCTCGAGGGTCTTTCTCCCTCGACCAATTGATTAACTCTAAAGTCAATCCCAATGGGTGTCCTCAAGGGCCTCTTTACCCTCGCTATAAATCTGACTATCGGGAGAGTACCCAAGTCCGGCTCTAAACGGGAAGGAACCGTGTACTCACGAACATTAGCCCGGGAGCTCTCCGAATCGGCTACTAACGCGTGTCTGCGCCGCACACCGCATGCTTTTCTCGCAACCGCGCGTAAATGCGGGGCCTAAGGGCAAACTACGCGGGCGTGTGCGCATGCCTAAGACTCGGAAATGGTGTTATCGAACACGAGAGTGCGAGGCCCTCGGCACTCATCTGCAGGCCGTACCACCACCGACTGAAGCTAAGAACCGCCAAGGCAGCTTGCACCGCTAAGCGTGGTTCCGCTCTAGCGAGCTACAACTAGGCTTATGCCGATGTGGTAGCTACATCCACATCGGTGTCGGGGAAGCAATGTACGTTATGCTTCGCTCTACTCCCGACCGGTGGGGACAAGGTGCGTTATGTCCGCTCTCACCTCTAGATGATGACAAACCCTATTATACTAGCTTAGACTACCAAGTACGTGATTCTGGCTAACATTCACAAAGACATCACATCATACATAGCCTAGCATGATACTACGAGCTTAAAGCAGAATCTCAAGCATCTTTGGAAGAACAAACCTAGCATGGCACTAACATGTACAAAAAGGCAAAACATGCTAGCAAGAATTCAATCACTAGCTATCCTATCCACTAACATGCTCATAAAGGTAAACAAGCATACAAGGCACAATTAAGAAAGCATAGCAGGGTCCACACAACCACGGTAGGAAGTCCTTACACGGAAACAAGTGGAGAATAGCTATCACAACCAAAAAGACCCTCGAGCTTAATACTGAACTCGAGCAACCTAGGCATAAATAAAGCATCCTAAGTAAATACATACAAAGAGCGTAAGCTTAGAAAACACAAAAGGATTGGTTCGGGAATTACCACCATGAAGACACGGGCCTCGGCAAAGAAGGAGGGTGGCTTGGCGCCTGCTGGTGCGGGCTGGGCGCGCGGCACGCGTCGGGCGGACAGCGAGGCGCGCGCGCGGGTGTGCGGCTGCAAGGCGACGCGCGAGCGAAGCGCGCTCGGCTTGGTTGGCGCGCGCGAGGGGTCGCGCTGGAGTGGGCGCGAGGCGTGGTCGTCGCTGGAGCGGCGGGCGGCGCGCGGCGGCGGCGTCGTCTGGCTGCGTTGCGGCAGCTGTCGGCGACCACGAGCGACGCCGGGCGGTCTTTGGCGGCCACGACGCGACGTCGGCGCGCGATGGGTGTGGCGACGGGAGCTTACTTCTGCCGCAGCGTCAGCGCATGGCCGGGCGGCGGGTGGGCGGCGTGGTGCAGTGCGTGCAGGCCGAGCGCGCAGGGCCGTCGCGGGCAAGGGTGGTGCGATGGAGCGGTGGTGCGTCGCGGCTAGGGCTGGGTGGCTCGGGGGTGGTTCGATGGTGGTTCGATGGTGTGGCTAGGGCTGCTCGGCTAGGGTTTTAGGAGAGAGAGAGAGAGAGAGAGAGAGAGAGAGAGACGGCCAACAAAGGGAAAAATAGGGGTTTCTTGATTTTTCCTTCTCTTCCTTATTTTAAATAGGGTTAGGAAACCTGAAATTCCCTTCCCAAGGATTTTTCTCTTGCGGGTCCCGGCTAAAGAAATTCTTTTCTCTTTTTAGTTCAAATTCTTATTTAAAACTCCTATTCCACCATCTAGGGCAAGGGTTCAAATCCCAAAGGATCCAATTAATTCCCAATTAATTTTGCTATTAACCGGGAAGGAAAACGGGGCCGTTACAAAGGTTTCCAACCAATGCCACGCATCTCTGTGCCAACCCACTCAACTGTGGCTCAGCTATAACGCCAACTGCGAACGCACATCAACTAGGAACAAAGCCCAAGAAGGGCTTGCTCTGTAGAAACTCAACCCAAGCTTATAACAAGCAAGGCTCGCCTCCAAGCTGCCACTCAACTCTTAAGTCCAACTGGCTACTCAAAGGACTTTCTCCTTTTAGCCTAGGCCTAACTCATCTTGCGACTAGAAACTCCATACTCGGAACATCGCAAGGGAAACGGACCGACGAGGCTATCTCCAAAGATAATACTCGAGGCTGGCATCCATGGTGCAACTCAACCACCAAAGAAACTAGGGTTTTCTTCAAACCCCAAAGAACCAACAATGACTTTCCAAAAAAAAACTCAACTCTTAAACTGGCTGGCCTCCGCCCTTGCGAGGACAAACAACTTTTGCTTGCTAACAACACAAGGCGAGGACCCTCTCGTTGGGCTAACCAACTGCGCTACTCGATCAACTACACAACTCAAGAGCTACACCGACTACTCCTCAACGGGAAACGATTTCCCGACAGCGCGAACCTCTAAAGGGCGTGAACATCACACATGCTCGTTGACTAGCTCAAACCCAAGGGCAACAACAACCAACTCTCTTGGAAGCAACACCCAAGGGAAACCTCAACCGATTGGACCACCAATCCGAACAAGCGAGAACTTACTCAACCACCGAGGAGGGGTCAACTCCCAAAACTTCGACTAGGAATAGGTCCTCGTGGCAACGCCCTCTTGCTCGAACCGAGCTAGCTCTTGAAACAACAAGAGAACCAAAACTTGGTCAACACCAAACACCAACTAGCCACCTCGCCGTAACCAATCCGGACTCTACTCCAAACAAACACTAGCTTGCTAGTCTACCAAATCTGCAAGCAACTCACCCGAGGAACACTTTGCTTGGGTGGATCGGGCTCTGAGAGGCTCTCCACAACCTAGGGATCCTCCGATCATCCTCCGACACACACGGTCGTCAAATGATCTAACAGACAACCGGCTACACGGCACAACCCTCTCCAAAGATCTCAACTACGCCGGCCAACTCCAACCGCTTGAAAACCAAAAGGGCCCGAAACGCTACAGAATGTGCCATCCTCCTACTCCAACATTAGCCACAACAAACCTTCTGCCCAAGGTGAGGATCCGAACAACTCTCTTAGCCATGGCGATCAGAAACTACGCGGCTTTGCTACCACCGCTCTTGTTCAGTTCGAACTGAACTCCAACCATCGATCAACAAGAAATTCCTCTACCCAGGTCAAAGGCCAACTAGCATAACTTGCCTAAGCAACAACCCGGCTACGAGCACGACATCCTTACAACCAAAGCTAGGGCGCTTGCCAAGAACTAAAGTCTTGACACCTCAAAGACTGAGCACTGGTTCCTCAACACGAACCTCTCGTGGTTTCACAAACATAAACCACGGAACGAGTTACACAAAAGTACACCGGCGTGTACAGCTCCAACCAGATTCCTTAAGATCCAAAGCCAACAAGGATTTTCACACAGGGCAACTTTTGCCTCCAACAGAGCCACTACTAACCAGGGAGCAACAAGAGTTCAAACCCTCTCGGGCCAACTCACCACGAAAAGCCACATTGGCCAACTCACTCTTACAAGAGCACATCCATACCAAGCTAACATATCTAAAGCCAATGTGCCCACTAAACGTGCTTCGATCAGCCATCCAACTCATGGCTCTAACACTGGATTAATCACGCATCCTTGATGCCAACACTACCCATACTAGGGTAACTCAAAGGGTAGCCGAATCATGCTACCAACAAACTGGCTCACAAGCTCACAAACAGGCGCGAGAACTCGAACGCGCTAGCTCTTAACAGCCTACAGCATCCTTTGGTACCCAACTCTCGGTGACTCTGAAATGCTCCTATTTTCCCTCGAAAACCTCATACTTGTAGTCCTCTGACTACCACCTAGCTAGATCTCTTATGCAACCCAAACAGGTGCAACCTCAGGAAATGGGTACAAGACTAGCGGGGATGCTATACTCTCGGCGACCATGGAACCTCCTGCACAAAAGTGCCAACTGGCCTGAATCTAGGCCTCCTCTCAAAGCTTGGTGCCAACAGGCACTACATCCTTTACAACACAAATCAGCCCTAAACGAGCTTTATACCCCTTTGAAGAAAAGGAAGGTCACACTCCAATTGACGGGGCAATGGCACTCGGCACAAGAGTCCAAATACTCGAGCAGTCTAATCTCTGGCATCTCGCCTAACAGACATGCCACGGCCTACTCCTGCATCCCACTCGATGCTCAATAATAGCTCAGGCCAACTTCTGCATCCCACTCGATGCTCAACAAAAGCTCAGGCCAACTCCTCGGGTGGCAACAACTTGTTCCACACTTGGAACATCCAAACAAAAGAGTGCTCCACTCTACTAGCCCGCTGAAATCCACAAACGGATTAAGCCCGACAAGCAAACTCCACACTACCCCCCAGCTACGAGGGTACTAAAAGAAGCTGGCAGAAACGCGGCGGCGAGCTTGCAAGGGGACAGGATGTCTCTACATCCTTCTCAAAAGCTACTAACACGGCAACTTGCCAATAGACCGGGCGACTGGTGGAGACTCTGCTGGTCCGCCTCTCACAGGGGACTTCCACCACCACACTGCTGCATCAAACAGCACCAGAACGGCACGCCTCGACCTCTGAACATCGGTCATCGGTCTCGAACACCGTGTCATCCCAACACTTGGATGATAAACTCGAACTGGTCAACCACCTTGTCGCTACCAAAGTTCTCTAAAGCATCAAGCTCCTCAAAGCTTCCACTTGCCAAACTCGTGGCTCGAATAATTCCAACTAACTCATCGGCATGAACCTGCTGATTAAGCCCTTCCGGAAACCTCCGGGATTCTTTGGAGCTACTAGGGGTGTCTCCTAAATAAACTCACAACTAGGCTATCTGCACTGGGACTCCTCACTACGCGCTACAATCTGCGCCTGGGTCTCCGCCCTCTGTTAGCTAAAAGACCTGCCATCAACTCTCTCATGGCGGGAACACACTTTGCTCAAGGAGTCTCGCTCTGAGGTAGACTAGCCTCTACCCCTCCTCTTGGTCGCTCAATCGCCAGGGGCCAAAATCGCCTCACGGGTCTAGACAACCACGGGCGTGGTCTCAACAACAACACGATCGGTCCAACTCCTCGATTGGACATACCAAACGTCCTCGCTCCTCAATGTGTAATCAACAATCGCGGTCTACACAAGGCATAAAAACTAGCCCACACGCGGGGCTCTCACCGCCCAACAAGGGTACCACATGTATACTAGATGCGATGTTGTAATTCTTAACCATTAACCTTAAACTTATGGACATACCGATGGTCATCGAGCGCGATGATCATGGAAAACAACCTACAATCGCAGTCGATCTCACGTAACCTATAACTCGAGCTCGATACCAATCAGAAAGACCCGACCCAAGAAACGGTCGCTATCCTAAAGTCCTTACTTAGCATGCATGATTAGGAATGTAAAACGTCGATCAGAGTTTGAAATTTAAATCTTTGAAGTAAGCACATTCAAAACAAGGAAAATATAGTTCCATTTAAAATAAACAGGTAGATAACTGATCAGTTCTTTCTTAAAAACAAATCAAGGGAAACGATGCGAGAATCATCAAATAGTTTTCGAGTATTTTTTCCTAGGGACTCAAGTCCCACTACATGCTAAATCATAAACACAATGAAAGAACGTGCAACTCGTAGTCGACTATCCATGATCATCCAAAGACCTCCTCCTAGCCATCCAAATTCTATCCCAAGTTACCCGTGGAAAACCACAGAAAAATAAGGGTGAGTATAAACATACTCAGTAAGAATCCCCAACCGGGGTACAATACGAAAACATCTCATTTAGCACACGGACATGCAACCATACAATGACTTAGAGCGGGCACGGTTGGCGTAGGCTATGAGCTACTTCAAAGGCGAGCCTACTCAAGGGCTTCCGTCTATAGCCTCTCCTAGGTCCTACATTTGGATGCCCTTCGGGCCTTACACAACCTAGGACACAGTGATGCCCAGTGGGGCCTTACATACTTAGGACACAGTGATGCCTAGTGGGGCCTTACACACTTAGGATACAGTGATGCCCAGTGGGGCCTTACACACTTAGGATGCCCATCGGGCCTTACACCTTCAGTATCAGTGATGCCCAGTGGGCCTTACACACCTAGGATGCCCATCGGGCCTTACACCTTCAGTATCAGTGATGCCCAGTGGGCCTTACACGCCTAGGATGCCCATAGGGCCTTACACCTCGAGAATCGGTGATGCCCGGTGGGCCTTACACACCTAGGATGCCCATAGGGCCTTACACCTCGGATGTCCATCCGGGTCTTGCCCGGCGGGACCCCAAACTAGTTGCCTCGACGGTCCTCTATACTATACATCGCACATCTAACCGTAACTTGGATCTAGCAGCATACAAATGGCAGCACGGTTCTATAAAGATAGGAAAGCCTAACATGGAACTAACGGGATGTAAACATGTCACGAACATGAATCAAAAGAAAACATGTAACCTATCACTAGAAACTCATATAATTACTGATGAATCGGCGTGTGCTATCAACTATTCGCGAGTCCACACAACCCCGGTAAGAATCCTTACCGGAAATAAGTGGAGGTTAACTATCCCGAATCAAATAACGACCCTCGAGCTTTTAAGCGAACCCGAGCAACCTAAGCAAGTAATAAAATATCCTAATTAATAAACAACATCTAAAATCAGGAAGTCCAAAGGGTGGAGGCTCGAGAATTTACCAACCGAGAAGGCACACGTCTCGGCGACAGCGGCAAGGGCCCAGGATTCTTTGCGCGGCCGGCCGGGGGCGCTGGCGGGCGCTGGCGCTGGCGAGGCGCGTGTGGCGCTGGCGCTGCTCGGGCGCGCGCAAGGCGGGACGTCGGTTCGCGAGGAGAATGCGCGGGCGACGCGTCTGGGCGGCAAAGAGGCGGCGTGGTGCGTCTGGGCGGCTCGTGCGGAACGCAATGCGACGCTGCGTCTGGCCGGGCGAGGCAAAGGCGATCGGGCGTGGGCTGGCTGGGCGCTGTGCGCTGAGGGTGGCAATTTGGCTGCTGGTGCGCTGGGCTAAGTAGGGCTTGAGCGGGGTGCGGCTAGAGGCGGCTAGGGTTTCTTGGTGAGGTCGGCTAGGAGAGAGAGAGAGAGAGAGAGATTTTTTCCAAAACAAGGGAATAGGATTTCTTTTCCTTTTCCTAATTTAAATGGGTCTAAAATCCCTTCCCAAGGCTTTCTCTTGCGGGTCCGGCTAAAGAAATTCTTTTCTTTTAACTAAATCTTCTTTTCTAAAAACTCCAATTTCACCATTAGGGCAAGGGTTCAAATCTCAATGGGACCAATTAAATTCCAATTAATTTTGCTATCAACCTAATGTCTCCGAACTTCTAATCAACTAACCCAAACTCCTTGGGTCTTGCAACCAACATTAATCAAGTCTCAACGAAGGCCGAAATGACCTCAAGCCACGAAAATCCTCAACCTCGACCGGGGAGCAAAATACCAAAATACCCTTAAAGGTTAAAAAAGCTTTAACGGCCCATCCGAACATCCGCATAATGTCCCGAAAACTCCTGGGAAACCGAAATAGAAAACTGGGCCGTTACAATTTTTGAGGAGGCGGCCAGCGCCGCCAAGGACAGTATCAGAACCGAGACCAGCCAAGAGTTCCGGCCCGTTTCCAGCCTCGCCAGCAGGGCGGTCCCAGGCAAGTTCCCGCATGTGCCACTTGTGGGAAAGTGCATGCTGGAGCTTGCCAGATTGGACCTAGATTGTGCTTTCGTTGTGGTAGAGAGGGGCACATGGCCCGTTTTTGTGATCAGCCAGCTATGGCAGCTCAGCCAGCGCAGCAGCAGGGTCGAGTGTTTGCTACGACCCGTCAGGAGGCCGAGCGTCACGGATGCCGCCGTGGCGTGTGCGCTTCTTGTTTTAGATCACCGCGCATTTGTCTTGTTTGATTCTGTTCTACGCATTCATTTGTATCTGTGTTGTTTGCTGAGCATGCTAAGTTAAGATTAGAGCCTCTAGGTTTTGAGTTGACTGTTGCAACTCCTTCGGGAGTTAATATGTTGGCTAGAGATAAGATTAGGGATGGCCGGATCGAGATATCCGGAGAGTTGCTTGTGGTTTTGCTAGTTCTGCCTATGAGCGGTTTTGATGTGATTCTTGGTATGGAGTGGTTAGCGACTAACCACGCGTTGATTGATTGCCACCGAAAGAAGTAGTGTTCAGCCGCCAGTCGTCGCCCAGCTTTAAGTTTCGTGGAGTCCAGGTGGAGTTTGCCCGCCGATGGTGTCACCGTGAAAGCTCGCTCGTTTGCTAGCTTATGGAGCTTGGGGCTATCTAGCCAAGTTGTGCGGGAGAGCCTCCCCTCATTGTCTGCTGATCGTGTGCGGGTCGTGCGAGGAGTTTGCGGACGTGTTTCTGAGGAGTTCTGAGGTTGCCCACAAGAGAGAGGTTGACTTCGCAATGAGCTCGAGCCGGGGACCCTCCCTATCTCGAAGGCTCCGTGATCGTATGGCGCCACCGAGCTAAAGGAATCAAGATTCGATTCTGCGTAAGATGCTTGATCGAGGGTTCATCCGTCCGAGTGTGTCCCCGTGGGAGCACGATTCTGTTTGTGAAGAAGGATGGTTCGATGCGCTTATGCATTGATTACCGCGAGCTTAATAAGGTGACAATGAAGAATAAGTATCCGCTGCCCGTATTGACATTTGTTCGATCGGCTTCGGGAGCTTCCGTGTTCTCCAAGATAGATCGAGATCCGGTTACCATCGATTCATGGATCGGGGATGCCGACATTCCTAAGACGACTTTCAGTCTAGATATGGTCACTATGAGTTTGTGGACATGTCGTTTGGATTGACCAATGCCCCAGCTGCGTTCATGGACATGATGGATAGGGTGTTCAAATCATTTTTGGACAGCTTCGTCATTGTGTTCATTGACGATATTATGATTTATTCAAGGTCTAAGGAGGACCATGCAGAGCATTTGAGGCGAGTATTGGCAGCTTTGAGGGAAAACCAGCTTTATGCGAAGTTTTCCAAATGTGATTTCTGGTTGGAGCAGGTGGCCTTCCTAGGCCACGTGGTTTCGAGAGATGGTATAGCCGTGGACCCCGCGAAGATTGAGGCCGTGAGTTCGTGGGCCAAGCCGACTTCAGTTGCCGAGATTCGCAGCTTTCTGGGTTTGGCAGGTTACTACCGTCGGTTCGTTAAGGACTTTTCCGCCATAGCCTCGCCCCTCACTCGTCTGACGAGGAAGGGTGTCGAGTTCGTTTGGAACAATAAGTGTGATGAGAGCTTTGCCAGGCTCAAGCGTAGTTTGACTTCAAAGACCGTGTTGGCGATCCGGAGGGGACAGTGGTTTCGTAGTTTACGCCGATGCTTCCAAGTTCGGTTTAGGTTGTGTGTTGATGCAAAGACGGAAGGTCATCGCCTATGCTTCCCGCAACCAAAACCGTATGAGCGAGAACTACCCGACTCATGATATGGAGTTGGCGGCGATGGTGTTTGTTTGCGAAGATTTGGAGGCATTACTGTATGGTGAGCGGATTCGGATGTTGTAAGAACCCCACCCAAAATACGGTCCTAAACCTAGGTTCTCACTCGGCATGCAAGTTAAATATTTCACCGAGCGGTTTAGTGCTCATATTTAAAACCTTTCAAAACATTTAGAACGGGAATGCTTAAAACATAATCAACAACTTTGTTTAAGAAAACCAACGAAGTAAAACAAGCTCATCCAAAGATATATAAAAACATTCAAAACAGTTCAAACAACTTTTTATAATGTTTTCCCTAGGACTCTGTCCATCTACATGCTTTGAACAAATATGCAAACAATAAAGACAGAGTGCCATGGCTCCCCATGATCAATCGGCTCCCTCCGCTTAGCCGTCCCGTCTTCGTCCCAAGTTACCGTGGAAAACCACGAAATAAGGGTGAGTATAAACATACTCGGTAAGAATCCCCAACCGGGGTACAATACGATACATCAATCATCTAGCACCCTAGTATACATGCAAACGATTACCAACACGGATCATAGCTCAACGAGCTTACAAGGCGAGAATCTGGAATCCTCGGAAGTCTCCTACTTCCGGCCTAATGATTGGCTCTCATAACCAATCCCGGGACATCTCCGAGGGTTTTTCCCTCGGCCAATTGATCACTCAAAAACCGATCCCAAAGATGTCGACACCCTCGAGGGTCTTTCTCCTCGACCATATGATCACCTCAAAAGCCAATCCCAATGGGTGTCCTCAAGGGCCTCTTACCCTCGCTATAACTGGACTATCGGGAGAGTACCCAAGTCCGGCTCTAAATCGAAGGAACTGTGTACTCACGAACATTAGCCCGGGAGCTCTCGAACTCTGCGACTAAAGCGTGTGCGCGCGCGCACACCGCATGCTCTTCTCAGAATCGACGTAAATGCGGGGCCTAAGGGCAAACTACGCGGGCGGTGCGCATGCCTAAGACTCAAAACGGTGTCATCGAACACGAGGTGCGAGGCCCTCGACACTCATCTGTGCGGCTGTACCACCGACTGAAGCTAAGAACCGGCCAAGGTGGCTTGCACCGCTAAGCGGGGTTATGCTCTAGCGGAGCTACAAACTAGGCTTATGCCGATGTGGTAGCTAAATCCACATCGGCTGTCGGGGAAGCAATGTACGTTATGCTTCGCTCTACTCCCGACCGGTGGGGACAAGGTACGTTATGTCCGCTCTCACCCTCTAGATGATGACAAACCCTAACACACTAGCTAGAGTATAGAGTAAACGATTCTGGCTAAACATACATAATCATCATCAATCATACATAACCTAGCATGATACTACGAACTTAAAGCGGGAATCTCGGGCATGCTTGGAAGAACAATCCTAGCATGGCACTAACATGTACAATCAAGCAAACATGCTAGCGCGAGTGCAATCACAAGTCATCCTATCCACTAATCATGTCCATAAAAGTAAACATGCATATAAGGCACATTCAAGAAAGCATCGCGAGTCCACACAACCACGGTAAGGAATCCTTACACCGTAAACGAGCGAAATAACTTTCACAATCAAATAATGACCCTCGAGCTTTAAAGCGAAACCGAGCAACCGAGAAGACACAAGGCCACGCCCCAACCCGCACGGCAAAGGCGGGTGCATGTCCGTCCAGCAAGGACAAGTAGGGCGCGCACGTGGCGCTGGCGCTGCATCGGGCGCTGGGCGCCAGGCACTATCGGCACTATCTTGGCGCTTTGGCGCGCTTGCGCGGGGCTGGGAAGGGCGCTGGCGCTGGGTTGCGCGCGGATCGCGACAGGAGCAGCGGCGCGCCGCGGGCGAGGACGCGAGACGAAGCGGCACGCACGCACGCGCGGGCTGCCGCAGCAGCGAACACGCTGGCCGGGCTCGCGCGGCGAGCGGCCGGGCGGCGAACGAAGCGCGCGCGCGCGTCTGGCGCGTCTCGTGCGAACAGCGCGCGCGCGTCTGGGCGGGCGAGGCGAAGCGATCGGGCGCGCTGGGCATGGGCGATCTGGCGTCTGGGAGCGCTGGGCCGAGCGGCCGCTTAGGCGACACAGGGTTGGTGCGATCTGGGCATGGTTTGGGGCGGTCTGGTGGTGCGGTGGCTCGGCAGGATGTGCAGGCCGGTGCGATCTGGGCATGGCGGCTGGGCTTAGCGGCTAGGGTTTGGGTTCTTGGTGAGGTCGGGTAGAGAGAGAGAGAGAGAGAGAAAATCTTGCCAAAACAAGGGGAAGAGGGATTTTCTTGATTTTTCCTTCTTTTTCCTAATTTAAAAGGCCTAAAATCCCTTCCCAAAGCATCCACTTTCAAAACCCTACCAAGCAAACTTACTTGAAAAATAAAACTCTCATTTCCTACAAACTCTCAAAGACCATTTAGGACAAGGGCTCAAATCCCAATGGAAGCACCAAAAAATTATAAATAATTTTGCCATTTTCAAAAATACTTCCAAACTTCCAAACAACTTGCCCAAACCTCTCGGGTCTTGCAACCAACAACCATTAAGCTTCAAAAATGCAGAATGACCACGGAATCCCGAAAATCCACAAAACCACGGCCCAGGGGCAAAAAGACCAAAATACCCCTAAGGGTTAAAACAGCTCTAACGGCCCATCCGAACATCCGAATAATGACCCAAAATCACCTGGGTAACCGAAATAGAAAACTGGGCCGTTACAGATGTTTACCGATCACTAGAGCCTCAAGTATCTGTTTACTCAGAAGGAGTTGAATATGAGGCGAGGGCCAGTGGGTTTATTTGCGACCAGTGTGTGTGCCTCGGTGGAAATGGGAAGATATTTCGATGGACTTTATTTCTGGTTTGCCGAGGACTCGAGGAAGTTCTCTCGGATCGGGTGATAGTCGACCGGTTGACCAAGAACGCACACTTCATTCCCGGTAGAGACACTTATACCGTGGAACAATGGCGCGCTTGTTTTTTTGAATAGATCATCCGATATCATGGTGTGCCGTGAGGATTGTGTCCGATCATGACTCGCGTTTCACTTCTCGTTTATGGAGAGCACTTGAGAAGGGTTTAGGCACCGAGTGCGATTTCAAAGACAACTTTTCACCCTCGGACGGATGGTGGATGAGAGAGTGAATCGATTCTCGAGGATATGTTGAGGGCTTGTGTGTTGGATTTCCCGAGCGATTGGGACCAGATCTCATTTCCGATGGAGTTTGCCTATAACAACGATTATCGATCGGCGATCTGAGATGGCTCCATTCGAGGCTTTGTATGGTAAGCGTTATCGGTCCCCGTGTTCTCGTAAGAGGTTGGTGATAGACGAGTTTTGGGTCCCGAGTTACCGAGCTTGACCAATGGTGCGGTCACGAGAAGATTAGAGCTCGTATGTTGACAAACTCGGCGAGCGAGCAGAAGAGAGTTACGCCGATGTTCGGCGTCGGATTTGGAGTTTGAGGTTGGTCGGCATGTGTTCCTTATGGTTGCTCCGATTCGAGGTGTTTTGAGGTTTGGTAAGCGTGGGAAGTTGAGTCCCCGTTTTGTTGGTCCATTTGAGATCCTCGGAGAGGATTGGCGAGTTGCTTACCGATTAGCCCTACCTCCGTCACTATCGGCGGTGCATAGTGTTTTTCATGTATCGATGTTGAGGCGATATATGTGCCGGACCGTCGCACATTGTGGACTTTGAGCCTTTGCAAACCGAATGAGGATTTGAGCTTGAGGAGAAGCCGGTGAGGATCCTTGCCTTTGAGACCAAGACGTTGCGTAATCGCGAGATTCGTTTAGTAAAGGTTTAGTGGAAGAGTCAGGGTTCTGAGGAAGCCACTTGGGAGCGGGAAGACGAGATGAGATTGCATTATCCTGAGCTGTTTTGATCTTAAGGACTTTCGAGGACGAAAGTCATAAAAAGGAGGGAATATTGTAACGACCAGTGTTTTTCATCCCGTCTTCGTGTATGCCCTAGGGGTAATTTGGTAATTTGGTCGGGCCGTCGGGGGCGTTTGTATCTTTTCGATTACTAAAATTATTGGATGGATTTATGTAGGTTTTGGAAGGATTTGTGGTTTGGTTTGAGCAAGGTTTGATGCAAAAGTAAAAATAAAGGAAATTGTCTTTGCAAATGGGGTTTGAACCCAGGTCTCCTGGAAAGCTTGTGGGGATGTGTGCCAATTGAGCCATTAGGTGCTCGTGTTGCTCTTCCTACATCATTTTATGGTTAGCCTTGGATTTTGGGAGTCTTGGTGCATTTGGTTAAATGAAATAGAAATTAGGTTTGTTCCATCTTCTTCTCCAAAGTGTGTGGCCGCCCAAGCTATTCTCTCCATTGCCTTGCCGAGTTCTTCATCCTTGCAGCTCCCTTGGATCGATCATCATCATTCCGGGTAGGTATCGATCTTCCTCTTCTTCTTCTCATCCGTTTGGTGTGCTTTGTTTAGCCAAGTGAATAGAAGAGTGTTGTGTGTGTTTGTGTTGATTGCACCCACCGAGAGAAGCCCGGCCAGCGACCATCGTCGCCGTCGTCCAACCGGCCACCACGCGCGCGGATCGCGCCAAAGCAGCGGCCCGATCGCCGAAGTCGCCAGCCCTCCGTCCCGCCAAGACAAAGAGCGGCCCAGATCGCCCAAGGTCGCTCGCGGTCGCAGCCATCGCCGCGCCAGAGGCCCTCGCCGCGCCGCGCGCCTTCCCTCCAAGCCGATCGCCGCGCGCGCCTTCCGCGAAGCCGATCGCCCGCGACGCCAGACGCTTCGCCGCCGCATGCGTCCCTGCTGCGTCGCGTCATGCGCGTGCCTTGCTCGCTGCTGCGCGCAGCGCGCCGGCCATCATCCTCGCCATGCAGCCGCCAAAGACTGCGTGCGGTAGCGCAGCCAGCGCCAACCACTGTCGTGCGGACCCGCCGCCAAGAACTCCAAGTTCGTGTCGCCGTCTTTGCGTGAGTGCCCCGAGCCGAGCTTGTCTGTTCATTCTATTTTTTTAGACGTTTTAGATGTTGATTATTATTGGTTTGCTAGGTTCCCGCCGCTAGCTCGGGATTGTTCTGCGACTTAGGGTTTGTGTGTAGAAGCCTCAGAGACCAAGGTAAGGATTTCTTACCGGAGTTGTGTGGCCCTGCGGTATATTTGTGATTGTTGTTTTGTATGCTGCGTATGATGATTAGCATGTTTAGCCCTAGGTGCTCGTTGTTCAATTCTGGATCGGCATGAACTCTTGTATTGTTTCTCATGTTAGCCCATGCTAGGTTGTTCCATTCTAGCATGTTCGATATCTGTTCTTGCTTCGTAGTATCATGCTAGGTTCCTTGTATCTGTTGAGCACGTATTGGAATGCATTGAATGACTTGTTATTATTGCTATGGTTTAGAGTTCAGGTAGGTAGCATCATCCGGGCCGGATGCATAACGTAACTTGCATCCCCGCGGGGGCGTACTAGATGGTACTCAGTCCACGATCCCGTTAGGGTTTAGCTAACCCTAACGGTGGCCCCGCAATCTTGGGTGAGGGTGGCGGTCATTAAATGCCCGGTGCTCGGGATGATGACTTGGCATTGCCTCGTCCCCGACGATCGGTGCGTCCTCGGCGTGTTCGGCCGTAGCCCTTGATTGCCACTGTTAGGGCAAGGACCGCTTCTGGTGTAAGCCTACCACGACCAGGTTCCTTAGCCTCGGTGCGGTGGTACGACGACATAGTTCACGTGTCCGTGTCTCACACCCTATGTCGGTGACACCGATCCGGAGATTTAGTTAGGCATGGTGGCTGGACTCGGGCGGCTTGCCACTAGACACTGCACCCCGAGTTTGCGTGTAGCATGCGGTGCGCGCTTACGCTCATTACAGCGCCCGACCGGAGAGCTCCTCGGGATCTTGAGCGATTCACCTTTCGTATCGGCGATGAGCGCCGAGGCCGGGACTTGTTTCCGTATAGGGGCGTATAGTGTGTTGTGGTATTTCCGACTAAGACCACGAGTTGGCATCCGAGGTCCAAGTGTGGACTTAGCTATGTGCTCCGCTCTGTGTTTATATTCATAGCTTGCATACATTCTTCTAGATGATCATGTATATCGTATTGTACCCCGGTTGGGGATTCTTACTGAGTAATTCGTTACTCACCCGTATTTTGTGGTTTTCCACAGGTAACCAAGGCGCGAGACAGGATGGCTGAAGGAGGAGCTGTGATCATGGAATCCTGCTGTCATCTCTGACGTTTCTTATGTTATGACTCTTATCGTTATTTTTCCCCTTAATGAATGTAGCCGGGCACGGAGCCCTAGGATGTTTTCTGAATGAATTGTGGATTCCAGCTTTGTTGAATTTGAGGATGTTTTAAATGTTTTTATTAAAATCTCTGATCAGAGTAAACTGTTGGAAATGTATTTGTCTGTGAAACAGGTGCTTGGAGACAGGGACAGGTTTCAGTAGACTTTATCGTTCTGAATGAATCTTGAATGTTTTGTTTTTAATGGGAAAACTTTATTTGCATTTTGTCTTTTACTTTGAATGCATGCATTGGGGTAAAGGTCTTTTTAGAGCCCCTTTTTGGGTCGGGTCTTTACAGCAAACAACCTACAAAGCAGGTTAGTCTACAGAATCTATGACTCTGTGCTCTGATACCAACTGTGACGAACCCGACCCAAAACATGGTCCTAAATCGGGGTTCTCACTCAGCATGCAAGTTAAATATGATAACAAGCGGCTTAGTGCTCATATTTAAAAACCATTCAAAACATATGAGAAGGGGGAACCCTTAAAACATAAACCACGCTTTTCATTTAAACCATCCAACGAAGTAAAACCACACAGCCGATATTTATAAAATCATACAATACAATTTAAACAACTTTTTAAACAATGTTCCCCTAGGACTCTGTCCATCTACATCTTGAATAAACAATGCAACAATAAAAGACAGAGTGCTTGGCGGCTCCATGATCAATCGGCTCCTCCGCTAGCCCTCACAAGTGTTGTCCCAAGCTACCCGAAAGATAAATAAGGGTGAGTATAAAGATACTCGGTAAGAATCCCCAACCCGGGTACAATACGATACATCCGTCACCTAGCACCTCAACATGCAAGCAAACAGCCATCAACACAGATCATAGCTCAACGAGCTCATAAGGAAAGATCAGGAACCATCGGAAGTCTCCTACTTCCGGAATCATCGGAAGTCTCCTACTTCCGGAATCATCGAAAGTCTCCTACTTCAGGCCTAATGATTGGTTCTCATAACCAATCCCGGGACATCTCCGAGGGTCTTTCTCCCTCGGCCATTTGATCACCTAAAAAGCCCGATCCCAAGATGTCAGACACCCTCGAGGGTCTTTCTCCTCGACCAATTGATTAGCTCAAAAGCCAATCCCAATGGGTGTCCTCAAGGGCCTCTTACCCTCGCTATACATCTGGACTATCGGAGAGTACCCAAGTCCGGCTCTAAATCGGAAGGAATGGTGTACTCACGAACATTAGCCCGGGGAGCTCTCCGAACAAGCACTAACGAGTGTCTTGCGCACACCGCATGCTCTTTGAAATCGGCGTAAATGCGGGGGCCTAAGGGCAAACTACGCGGGCCTGGTACGCATGCCTATGACTTGGAAGCGGTGTCACTGATCACAGTAGCGCGAGGCCCTCGCGCTCATCATGCGGCTTTGATCCACCGACACGAAGCTAAGAACCGGCCAAGGTAGGCTTACACCGCTGGCGGGGTTCCGCTCTAGCGAGCTACAAACTAGGCTTTGGCGGAGTGGGTAGCTAAGTCGACAACCGGAGGGTCGGGGGGGGGGGGGTAGCAAGATACGTTATGCAACGCACACTTTACTCCCGACACGAGCTACTAGGGACAAAGTGCGTTTTGTCCGCTCGACCTGATGATGACAAACCCTACAACTCTATCTAAGAGTCTGAGCAAAAATCAATGATTCTGGCTAGCAAGCAATGACTGACATAAATCACATTACCTAGCATGATACTACAACTTAAGCAGGAATCACAAGCATGCTGGCAGAACAAACCTAGCATGGCACTAACATGTAAGATCAGGCAAATATGCTAGCAAGAATTCAACCAACTGCTCTATCTCTAACATGCTCATAACAATCAGCAAACAAGCAAGGCATATCGAGATATATCGCAGGGTCCACACAACCACGGTAAGAAATCCTTACAGGACAAGCGAAAAACAATAATTATAATAAATCTACGAGCGAATCCTCGAGCCTCTAATCGATCCCGAACAGCCTGAACATCAAACAAAGCACCCAAATGAACACAATAAAACAGCCCAATAAATCCACAACCAGCAGCCAACAAATCAGGGCCCAACGAAGAAAAGACTCCGGAAATACCATCCGAGAAGCCACAAGGCTAGGGCCAAACCAACACACACAAGCAGGCTGTCGGCAGGGTAGAGGCTGGTTGGGCGCAGGCACTGGGCGCGCTGGGGGGCTCGGACACGGGCGCAGAGGCACGCTGGGCGCTAGGCACACGAGGCATGGGCGCGGAGTCTGCGCGGCGCGAGCGGGACGAGGCGAGCGCGCGCGCGCGCGGCTCGGCCTGATGGGCGGCGCGCGCGCAAGCTCGGCAAGCCACGAGGGCGCCGCGCGCGCAGGTGCGGCAGACACGCGAGCGCTCTGAGGGGCGCGACGGGCTCGGGCGCTCGATCCGCACGACACTTTGTGCAAGTTGCTGGCGGCGGCGCGCGTCGCGCGCTCAACACGATCACGGGCGACACGGACCTGGGCGAGGCGGATCTGGGCGACACGGGCTTGGGCGAGCAGGGCTGGGCGACCAGGAGCTGCTCGGGCTGGGAGGAGAGGGCAAAGGGGGGGCTCGGGCTGGAGGAGAGAGAAAAAGGAAAATGGGAAAATAAAATGGATTTTTCCTTTTTTTTCTTTTCTTTTTCTCTTTTATTTAAATTCCAACCTTATCCAATTAAATTCAATTTATCCATTTTCTAATTTTTCCAAAAATCCTTAAAATCCTTAAATCTCATTTCCCGGCTTCCTCCTTCGAGACCCGACTGAAGCAACCTTTCCAAACAACAAAACTCACTGAAATCAACCTCCCAAACCAATACTAAAGGCCCGGCTCGAATCCCGAAGGAAACACCGAAACAACCATCATTTTGCCCAAAACCCAAATCTCAACCGAACTCCCAAACGAATAACCCAAACATCTCGGGACTCGCAGCCCACAACAAACAAGCCTCAACAAATGCAGGAGCTGCCTCGAAGCCCTGAAAAACCACAAATCCTGCCCAGGGAGCAAAAGACCAAAATGCCCCTAAGGGACAAAACAGCTTTAACGGCCCAACCGAACCACTGAATCTAAACCGGAAGCTCCTCGAAAACCGGGATAGAAAACTGGGCCGTTACACAGCCCGAGCAGCCCCAGCCCTTGGTAGCCCGAGCCCAGCCCCCGCGCGCCCTCGCCTTGCCCGGGTCGCGTCGCCCAGCTCGCCTGCTCGCGTCGCCCAGCCAGCCCGAGCCTTTAGCCCGCCGCGATCTGTCGCCCGCACCGTGCGCCCCGCGCCCCTCGAGCATCCGTCGCCCGACCCACCGCCGCGTCGCCTAGCTCGCCCGAGCCTCGCGCAGTGTCGCCAGGTCTCGTTCGCGTCCGTGTCACCCGAACTCGCCCGTCGCGTCGTGTCGCTCGCGCCGTCGCGCGCCATCCATGTCTTGCCGAAGCCGCGCGCCGCGTGCCTGTGGCTTGCGTGCGTGCCGTCGCGCCAGCCGGCGCCAGCGCCGCGCCGCGCGCACCAGCCCCCTGCGTCAGAGCCCAGTGAGCCAACACCCATCCCTGCGCCTGTCTGCGCCCAGCTGCTGCCTAGCCCGTGCAGCCGGCTCGTTCGCGTGTCAGCCGCGCCTCATGAGTTGCTCCCGAGCCGAGCCTTGTTTATTTTATTATTATTTAGGCATATTGTGTGATTATTGATGTGTTTGTTTGGCTCGTTATAGGTTGCTCGTGTTCGATCGCAGTTAATTTTATTGTGTGTTGTTGCCTTCCGACCAGGTAAGGATTTCTTAATGGAGTTGTGTGGGCCCTGCGATATTTTCATGATTATGCCTTGTATGTTTGCTGGTTTTTATGAGCATGATAGTAATAGATCAGCTTTGATTGATTTCTGCTAGCATGTTTGCTTGATTGTACATGTTAGTGCCATGCTAGGTTTGTTCTGCCAGCATGCTTATGATTCCTGCTTAAGCTCGTAGTATCATGCTAGGTAAATGTGATTGAGGTCGGTCATTGTTTGCTAGCCAGGAATCATTGATTTTTACTCTGTACTCTTAGATAGAGTTGTAGGGTTTGTCATCATCCAGAGGCTGAGCGGACATAACGTACTTTGTCCCCACTGATCGGGAGTAAAGTGTGCGCAGCATAACGTATCGTGCTTCCCCCCCCAGTCGCCAAGGTGGATTTAGCTCTTGTCGGGAGTAAAGTGTGCGCAACATAACATATCTTGCTTCCCCCCCCCCCCGACCCGCCGGTTGTGGAATTAGCTACCCACTTCGGCATAGCCTAGTTTGTAGACTACTAGAGCGGAACCCTGCCATCGGTGTAAGCCTGCCCTGGCCGGTTCTTAGCTTCAGGTCGGTGGATCATGCTGCACAGATGAGCGCCGAGGGCCTCGCACTACTGTGATCAGTGACACCGCTTCCGACTCATAGGCATGCGTACCTGGCCCTCGTAGTTTGCCCTTAGGCCCCCGCATTTATGCGATTCTGAGAGAGCATGCAGTGTGCGCACACACGCGTTAGTTGCCGGTTCGGAGAGCTCTCCCGGGCTAATGTCGTGAGTACACCATTCTTTCCGTTAGAGCCTGACTTCGGGTACTCTCCCGTAAGTCCAGATTAGTGCAATGGTAAGGAGGACCTTGACGACATTCTAGGGATTAGTGTATTCCGCCCGAGTGACAGATACCTCGGTGATGTCCAGGATTGGTCAGTGTATCCAATCCCTAGGTCGGAAGAAAGCGACTTCCGATGAATCCAGATCTTCTTTTATAAGCTCGTTGAGCCATGATCTGTGTTGGTAGCTGTTTGCTTGCATGCTTTGGTACTAGATGACTGATTATATCGTATTGTACCCCGGTTGGGGATTCTTACTGAGTAATTCGTTACTCACCCTTATTTTTGTGGTTTTTCCACAGGTAACCATGGTGCGAGACATGATGGCTGGAGGAGGAGCTGTGATCATGGAAACCCGTTGTTTAACTCTGAGTCTTATTTATGTTTATGATGTAAATGTTCTCTGAATGCATGTAGTTGGGCATGAAGCCCTAGGGTGTTTTCTGAATGTATTTCCGGATTCTAGCATTGTTGTAAAGTTTTTATTTTTTAAATGAATCTCTGATCAGATTAAGTTTTGTAAATGTATTTGACTTGGAACAGGTGCTTGGAAACAGGGACAGGTTCCAGGAATTGATGTTGATTTTAAATGGATGTTTTATGTTTTAGTTTTTACTTAGAATCCGAACACCATATTGCAAATTTTCTATTGATTTGAATGCATGCATTGAGGTAACGGCCTAGTTAGAACCCCTTTCGGGTCGGGTCGTTACAAAATAAAACAATGACTTAGAGCAAAACGGTTGAATTAGGCTATGAGCAACTTCTAGAGCGAGCCTATTCAAGGGCTTTCATCTACAGCCTATCCTAGGTTCTACACTTGGATGCCCTTCGGGCCTTACACAACCTAGGACTCAGTGATGCCCAGTGGGGCCTTACACACCTAGGATGCCCATCGGGGCCTTACACCTCCAGAATCAGTGATGCCCAGTGGGGCCTTGCACACCTAGGATGCCCATCGGGGTCTTACACCTCCAGACTCAGTGATGCCCAGTGGGGCCTTACACACCTAGGATGCCCATCGGGGCCTTACACCTCCAGAATCAGTGATGTCCAGTGGGGCCTTACACACCTAGGATGGCCATCAGGGTCTTACACCTCCGGATGTCCATTGGGGTCTTACCCAAGCAGGACCTAAACTAGTTACCCCTACAGTCTTCTACACTATACATTACCCGCCTATGCCAAGCATAGAACTAACAGGATAAAATAGGACAAGGTATGCCAAGATAATTAAACCCCTTGCATGGAACTAACAGAATATATCAGGGACACAAGAGCAACACGATCTGGAAGCAAGAGAAAACATGTAACCTACCCACTGGAAATTTCATACAATCACAAGACATGGCATGCTGGAAGTACAAACCTAGCATGGCACTAACATGAACAACAAGCAACATGCTAGGAAGATTTCAAACACAAGTTGTTCAATAGCTAACATACTCATAACAGCAACCAAGCATACAAGGCACAATCATGATAGCATCGCAGGGTCCACACAACCACGGTAAGAAATCCTTACCTGCAGGCAAGCGGAAAATAATGACCACAACCAACAAGCCACCCTCGAGCTTCTAAGAGAACCCGAGCAACCTAAGCAAACAATAAAAATCATCCTAATTAAGCAACCAACAACTAACATCTTAAGGTCCAAAAGAGTGGAGGCTCGGGAATTACCAACCGAGAAGGCACAAGGTCTCGGCCCAACTTTCTTGGCAAAACTCAGGCTCTCGGCAGCAAGGAGCAGGCAGGTTGGGCGGTAGAGGCGAGCAATCTGGCGCCTTCTGGCGCTCTGAGCCCATTTCTTGGGCGTGTTGCGCGCAAAAAAGATGGGCGCGCTACCGCACGGTGACTTCGGGAGGCGCGGCGCGCAGAGAGAGAAAGCGCGCGGTCGCCTGCACGGCGACGACACGGATGGGCGCGCGCGCGGGCGCGACGCAAGCAGGCTGGCGGGGCGTCTGGGCGCGATCTGAAGGCTATCTTTGGGCGTCTGGGCTGCTCGGCCGGTGTCACGCAACAGCAGCTGCTGCTGCTAGTGCTGGTGGCTCAATGTGGCTCGGTGTGGCTCGGTTGGGTTTCTTGGTGAGGTCTGCAAGGAGAGAGAGAGAGAGAGAGAGAGACAGAGAGAGAGAGAGAAGGGGAAAGACTAAGGTTTTTTCTCTTTTCTTTTCCTTTTTCCTAAATTAAATAGGCTTTGGGTGGTCCAAAATCCCTTCCCAAGGCTTTCCTCCTTCGAGTCATAGCTGACGCATTCTTTTCCATTTAATAAAACCCATTTAAATCAAGCCTCCTAATAACCGTTAGGTCGAGGGTTCAATTCCCAAAGGAAGCACTCTAATTAACAATAATTTTGCTAATTACCAAAACACCTCCAAACTTCCAAACAACTAGCCCGAACTTCTTGGGTCCTGCAACCAACAATAATCAAGCCTCGACAAAGGCAGGAGTGTGACCCGAGTCCTCAAAATCCACAAAACCCTAACCGGGGGCAAAAAGACCAAAATGCCCCTAAGGGTTAAAATAGCACTAACGACCCATCCGAACATCCGAATAATGAACCGGTAACACCTGGGAAACCGAAATAGAAAACTGGGCCGTTACAACAGCCCTGAAGAACTCCCAAGTAGGGGGTGGGGATCCTGCAGGTCTGCCTCGAAGTGTGGACTCCCACCACCGTACTACTGTGTCAGCAAGGACATGCGCGGCACACCACGGTCTCTTAGTATCGGGGAAATCCATAACCTAGAAAATATATTCCATCCTGGCCAAACATCTCGCTGGCTTGAGCAGACCCTCAGTAGCATTGAACTGCTTAGGCTTCCACTTGCAAAAATCTTTGAGCCAGTGGCCATTGTCAGCGGCTCCATTTCCTACAGCAGCTTCAACAACTACAGGCCCCTGGACTCCTCAAGGGTTCACTGGGGCTGGAGGTGCAACTGGCGTCGCCTGTAGGAGCAACTCAACTAACTGAGCCGTTTGGGCTCGAGACTCCTCTTTCTACACTGCAAGATGTGATGAAAACTGTGCCTTTGACTCGGCCCTCTGCTCAGCCATCGTGAACATCATCTCTCGCATCATCGATGCCAGCTCTGCTCTAGAAGCTGTAGTATAGGGCTGTTAGGTCTCTCCCCCAGTTCGGGGCATATCGACAACTGGGGCCACAGGCGGCCAACGGTTCTTGTTCAGTCCTGATGCTGCCTCATCAGTCGTTATCTCAATGCCAACACCTCGGTTAGTTGCACCAGACGATCCTGCTCCACGTCAAGTAATCGGCATACTGGCGATTTGTACCGAAAACACAAGTTAGTCCCCACTCGGACCAACACTGCCAACAACAATACAAGATTAGTATGCGAGATGCAAGTAATGTAACTTAACCCTTAAATAGGTTAAACACATACTTGGCGGCTGTTGGAGTGCTGATGATCATGGGACACAATGACCTAACCCACTAGGTCAGTCTACAGTATCTATGACTCTGAGCTCTAATACCAACTGTAAGGACCCGACCCTAAATGGCCTCAATGATCCTTACTAAATGCCAGAACTCATGAATTGAAAACAAATCATAGACTTAAAAGTTTGAAGAAACATGCACTAATAAATAATTTCAATGTTCCAGTAAATCAACAGTTAAAAATATAACCCTTAAAATCCTTTAGCCTCTAACCATAGTTTACAAAAGCTCATCAAACCAACATAATAATAATCTTTCAGAAAACAAGTACAATGCAGGACAAATAATGCAACGGACTCGTCCCCATGATCAATCAGCTCCTCCTCTAGCCACCTCAATGTTGTGCCAAGTTACCTGGTGGAAGAAACGACAGAAAGGGTGAGTACAATTGCACTCGGTAAGAATTCCTAACTGGGGTACATTACGCAAGATAAATCATTTAGCATCCTAGCATACAAGCACACAACTATAACACACAAAGGCAGTCTCAACATCAAGGGTCAACTAGTGACGAGCTTGGTTAGCACACATCTGGGCTGAATAAACAGGATGTCTATCTCTAAGACAACTAGGTTAGCACTCAACTGGACTAACTAAGGGCAACACTCCACTGGGCTTGTCCTAACTACACCAGGTAGCACACAACTGGGCTTAACCCTAACACTACCAAGCCAGCACGCAACTCGACTGTCACTCGTTGGTCATCCAAGCCAGCACGCAACTCGACTGTCACTTGGGAAACAAGCCAAAGCCGCGTAACTCGATTGTCACTCACTCGTGGGTATAACCGAGCCAAGACGCGCCTTTCGATCATCACTCGGGGCTCCCTATCAAACACTACTATAATAAACAGCTTAGGCCAACAGTGTCTGAAAATCAACAAGGCTTTTGATCAACAGAACATGTGTAGGCAAATCAAGACACTAATTAATCGTACTACAACCAATCTCAGGATCTACATGCCAAGCCCTAACAACAGTACGTGCATAACGATAACAGGGAAACAAGCAAGTAAACAGGCATACATGGCATACAAAATAGATCCAAGGACACATCAACCTTGCACAACCTAATCCACTAGCAATTTATAAGACATGCAGAACATACAACTAGGAGTCTATCGAAACCATACGCAAGGTCTACACAACCCCAACAAGGAACCCTTACCTGAACAGTGGGAAAAAGGTCGACAAACGAGAAGTGATCCCGGGTTACAAGAAAGCACGAATCCACCTAACAATAACATGGCACAACATAAAATTAATCCTAAGCATTCAATCCAACAAATGACAACAACATCCTCGGGAAAAGTGCCTTACCCAAAACTGAAGGCACAAGCTCGGTAGCTAGGCTTGGTGGTCAAGGCAGCGTGCGGCGTGTCTCGATAGGCGTGGGCGGTGAGGCTCGGCAGGGGTGCAGCAGACCTCGTTAAGAAAATCGGCGAGGGGCTACGGCAGGAACGACACCACGACGAGGCGGGCAGGACGTACGGGCGTGAGCGACTGTGTGCGGTCTACACGGTTGGGCGTGCTATAGCGAGCGAACGGGAGAGGTGCTGCGTCGAGCAGTAGGCTTTGCTCGGGCGAAGCGAATAGGCGACGTGCGGAGGCTGCGGCTGTGCTTCACGCGGGAGAGCAAAGGCGATGTGGGCGAGGCGAGCAGGCGAGCTTCGACTGCATGCTGCGGACGGATGGGCGGTGCTGCTAAGCTACTCCGGGCCTGTGCGTATGGTGCGATCGCACGTGCAGGGCTGCTACTCTCGGCGACGTGGGGCAGTGTGGCGTGGGCTGGGTTCGGTGCCAGTGATGGAGCTGCAATGGGCGATGGTGGCGAGGGCTGCGATTTGCGATGGAGAAGATGGAGATTGTGGGGAGTGTGTTTCTCGGCCAAAAAGGGGTGAAGTGATGAAGAAGAAGGGGAATTCGGCTAGGGCTAAAAGAGAAGTCAAATGAATTTTTCCCTCAATTTTCCAATTAAAAATGATCCAAAAAAACTTCCAAGTGCCATGTGTTAAATGAGGTTCCCCCTTCGAGTCCTGGCAAGCTGAGATTTAAAACTAATTTTTTCCATTTAATTCTAAGCGGCCTCCAACACTGACAGTCGTGAAACCTTAAACCAAAGTACAAATAACAACTCAACACAAGTCCGAGTGGCAACTCAAAACCCTAAGAAATTACTAGAGTGCGCCTAGAGGAAAAATGACCAAAATGCCCCCTGGGAGCACAGAAAGCCCTAACGGCCCAACCAACTGACCGAATAAAAAACTGAACATACCTGGAGAATCGGAATTAAAACCTGGGCCGTACACTAACCAACAACCGAACTAGAAACCAAAAACTATCGGTTCAAGAAGCTAACTAACAACCAGGGATTGGTGCTCATGGCTACAAGGTGCTCTCGGCCACAACTCCTGCACAAGGTGACCTAGCTGCTCCCAACTTTCTTGGCAACACAAGCTCTCGTCAACTTGCCGCAACAAGGACTCCTAGACTTAGGGCATCACAACAACCAACCACCAACAAAAATTAGTTTCTTGGCAACAAAACACTCCCACACCTACCCTCAAGGGCCTCAAGGGCCTCTCACCCTCGCTAACAAATCTGGACTAACGGGAGAGTACCCGAAGTCTGGCTCGAAACTGGAAGAAACTGGTGTACTCACCAAAATTAGCCTGGGGGAGCTCTCCGTATGTAAAGACCCGACCCAAAAGGGGCTCTAAATGGGCCTTTACCCCAATGCATGTATTGAAAAATAAAAGACATTATGAAAAATATATTTGGATCCCAAGTAAAAAGAAACATTCAACAACCAAAACATACATTTCTAAAAGCATACTCGATCGAGATTTATTTAAACCATTTAAACAATCCACAAGTACAAATATCTTTGGAATCCATAAAACGTAAGAAAACATCCTAGGGCTCGTGCCCGTCTACATGCATTCGGAAATAACAAAAGTCAAGAGTCAAGATATAATAAAATGGTCGAGATGACAACAGATTCCATGATCACGGCTCCTCCTCTGACCATCCTGTCTCCCGCTTGATTACCCGTGGAAAACCACGAGAATAAGGGTGAGTAACGAATTACTCAGTAAGAATCCCCAACCGGGGGTACAATACGATATACATGATCATCTAGAAGAATGTATGCAAGCTATGAGTACAAACACGAGCGGAGCACATAGCTAAGTCCACACTTGGACCTCGGATGCCAACTCGGGGTCTTAGTCCGGAAATACCACAACACACTATACGCTCTATACGGGAACAAGTCCCGGCCTCGGCTGTCTCTCATCGTCAAAAGGTGCACGGCTTAAGATCCCGAGGAGCTCTCGATCGTGGCGCTGTAATGAGCGTAAGCGCGCACCGCATGCTCTCGCAAACTCGGGGGTGCCGGGTCTAGTGGCAAGCTGCCCGAGTTCGATCACCATGCCTAACTAAATCTGGGATCGGTGTCACCGACATAGGGGTGTGAGACACGGACACGTGAACTATGTCACTGTACCACCGCACCGAGGCTAAGGAACCGGCCGTGGTAGGCTTACACCGAAGCGGTCCTTGCCCTAACAGTGGCAATCAAGGGCTACGGCCGAACACGCCGAGGACGTGCCGATTGCCGGGGGCGAGGCAATGCCAAGTCATCATCCCGACCGTTGGGGCATTTAACGATCGCCACCACCACCCAAGATTGCGGGGCGGCCGTTAGGGTTAGCTAAACCCTAACGGGATCGAGGACGAGTACCATCTCGTACATCCTGTCGGGGATGCAAGTTACGTTATGCATCCGGCCCGGATGATGCTACCTACGAACTCTAAACCATAGCAATAATAACAATTCAATCAATGCGGTCCAATACGTGCTCAACAGATACAAGGAACCTAGCATGATACTACGAAGCAAGAACAGAGATATCGAACATGCGAGATGGAACAACCTAGCATGGGCTAACATGAGAAACAATACAAGAGTTCATGCGATCAGAAATTGAACAGAGCACCTAGGGCTAAACATGCTAGTAATCATACACGGCATACAAAACAACAATCACAAATATACCGCGAGGCCCACACAACTCCGGTAAGAAATCCTTACCTTGGTGGGGAGGCTTCTACACACAAATCCTAAGGCTGCAGAACAATCCCGAGCTAGCGGCGGGAACCTAGCAAACCAAAAATAATCAGCATCTAAAACGTCTAAACAACAAAAGAACGACAAGCTCGGCTCGGGAAACTCACGCGGCACGCGACACGAGCTTGGAGCTGCTTTGCGAGCCGGGCACGGCAGGTCGGGCGCAGTCGCGAGCCGCACGGCAGGGTCGTCTGCTGTCGTACGCGCACCGCACGCACGGCAACACGGATGCAGGGGTAGGACGCAGCGCGCGCGCGGCGCGGCGGCGCGCTTCGCGCGCGCGCGCGGCGCCAGTGTGTTCTTCTTCGCGATCGATCACAACGCGACGACGAGCGATGGCGTCGCGAGAGAGGCTGCGACGGTGGATTTGGCGCGACTGGCGGCGATGGCGGCGTCGGCGCGGCGGTACGCTTCAACAGATCTGGGCGACTGGTGAGCGATGGCGTCGCGGCGGTGCTCAACGGATCTGAAGCGATCCGTGCGGCGGCGAGGCGATCGGTGCGACGGCGGTGATCTGGCGTGCGATCGGCGGCCGGGCGTCGTGCGGCGATGGCTCTTGGCCGGGCTTCTCTCGGTGGCCGCAATCAACACAAACACACACAACACACCTCTTTGCACTCGGCCAAAAGCACACCAAACGGATGAGAAGAAGAAGAGGAAGATCGATACCTACCCTAATGATGATGAACGATCCAAGGGAGCCGCAAGGATGAAGAATCGGCAAGGGCTATGGAGAGGAGAGCTTGTGCGGCCAAGAGGAGATTTGGAGAAGAAGATGGAATAAACCTAATTCTATTTCATTTAACCAAATGCACCAAAACTCCAAAATCCAAGGTTAACTAAGATGTGATGCGAGAAAGAGCAACAAGAGCACCTAATGGCTCAATTGGCACACATCTCTACAAGCTTCCCAGAGACCGGGTTCAAACCCATACTGCGGCACAAATTCCTTTATTTTTACTTTTGCATCAAACCTTGCTCAAACCAAACCACAAACCCCTCCAAAAACCTACAAAAACCATCCAATAATTTTAGTAATGCTTGGAAATGACACAAACGACCACGACGGCCCGACCAAATTACCAAATTACCCCTAGGGCATACCCGGAAGACCGAAAAGAAAAACACAGGTCGTTACAATATTCCCTCCTTTTTATGACTTTCGTCCTCGAAAGTCCTTAAGACAGTAAAACATTTCGGGGGTAATGCAACCTCATCTCGTCTTCCCGCTCCCAAGTGGCTTCCTCGAACCCCGATTCTTCCACTGAACCTTTACCAAACGAATCTCGCGATTACGCAACGTCTTGGTCTCAAAGGCAAGGATCCTCACCGGCTTCTCCTCGAAGTTCAAATCCTCATTCACCGCAAAGGCTCAAAGTCCACAATGTGCGACGGGTCCGGCACATCTTGCCTCAACATCGATACATGAAAAACACTATGCACCGATAGTGACGGAGGAAGGAGCTAACCGGTAAGCAACTCTACCAATCCTCTCTAGGATCTCAAATGGACCAACAAAACGGGGACTCAACTTCCCACGCTTACAAAACTCGAACACCTCGCATCGGAGCAACCTTAAGGAACACATGCCGACCAACCTCAAACTCCAAATCTCGACGCCGAACATCGGCGTAACTCTTCTACTCGCTCTGAGTTTGTCAACATACGAGCTCTAATCTTACTCGCTTTGCACCATTGGTCAAGCTGCGGTAACTCGGGACCCAAAACTCATCTATCACCAACCTCTTCCCGAAACACACGGGGACCGACAACGCTTACCATACAATGCCTCGAATGGAGCCATCTGAATCGCCGATCGGTAATCGTTGTTATAGGCAAACTCCATCAAGTGAATCTTCCTCCCAAGCGCACAGGAAATCCAACACACAAGCCCTCAACATATCCTCGAGAATCGATTCACTCTCTCGGTCGACCATCCGTCTGAGGGTGAAAAAGTCATCTTTGAAATCGCACTCTGTGCCCAAACCCTTCTCGAGCGCTCTCCGAGCGAGAAGTGAACCGCGGGTCACGATCGGACACAATCCTCACCGGCACACCATGATAACGGATGATCTGCTCCAAAAACAAGCTACCCCACTGTTCCACGGTATAAGTGTCTCTACCGGGAATGAAGTGTGCGCTCTTGAAACAAGCGGTCGACTATCACCCAAATCTGAGAGAACTTCCTCGAGTCCTCGGCAAACCAGAGATAAAGTCCATGGAGATCTCTTCCCATTTCCACTGGGGCACACTCGATGGTTTGCAACAAACCAGTGGCCTCTGCACAGGTGCCTTCACTTGCGACAAGTGAGACACCTACCGACAAACTCTGCCACATCTCTCTTCATTCCCATCCACCAAAAGGTCTGCTTAAGGTCTGATACATCTTGGTACCCCGGGTGCCAAGCAAAAGGGGAGTCAGGCCTCAGAGAGCAACTCTGCTCGCAAACTCGCAATATCCGGAATGCACAACCGGCCTCTATAAGTCAACCCACCGTCTGGTGAATAAACAAAGTCAAAGTCACCGTCAAGACTAACTCTGTCAACCAATCTCTTAAGTGCGGGGTCACCCAGCTGGCTGTCTATAATCCATTGCCTAATCGACGGTGAGCAGTCAATCGAGCTACCACAGCGGTAACCTCACCCAACAACACTTTGCAACCTCGGCCCGCTCGAACTCTCTCCCAAACTGGCTGGAACTCAACAACGCCCGCAGAGTGCGACGCTCTTTCTACTCAAAGCATCGGCCACTACATTGGCTTTACCGGATGGTACAAAATCTCGCAGATCATAATCCTTTACCAGCTCTAACCATCTCCTCTGCCTCATATTCAACTCCTTACGAGTAAACAGATACTTGAGGCTCGGTGATCGGTAAACATCTCAATCCGCTCACCATACGGGTAATGCCTCCAAATCTTGAGCAAACACCACTGCTGCGCCAACTCCATATCATGAGTCGGGTAGTTACGCTCATACGGCTTCAGTGACGGAAGCATAGGCAATGACCTTCCGTCTTGCATCAACACACAACCTAATCCAAACTTGGAAGCATCACTGTAGACCACGAAACCACTGTCCCCTCCGGATCGCAACACTGTCTTGAAGTCAAATCTGCGCTTGAGCACAGCAAAGCTCTCATCACACTGCTTTGTCCCAAACAAACTCGACACCCTTCCTCGCCGACGGCGAGTGAGGGGCGAGGCTAAAGCGAAAAAGTCCTTGACGAACCGACGGTAGTAACTCGCCAAACCAGAAAGTCTGCGAATCTCGGCAAGCCCGAAGTCGGCCGGGCCCATGAACTCACGGCCTCAATCTTGGCGGGGTCCACGGCTATGCCATCTCTCGAAACCACGTGGCCTAGGAAGGCCACCGCTCCAACCAGAAATCACATTTGGAAAACTTCGCATAAAGTGGGTTTTCCCTCAAAGCCGCCAATACTCGCCTCAAATGCTCTGCATGGTCTTCTTTAGACCTCGAATAAATCGAGAATATCGTCAATGAACACGATGACGAAGCCGTCCAAAAATGATTTGAACACCCTATCCATCATGTCCATGAACGCAAATGGGGCATTGGTCAATCCAAACGACATGACCACAAACTCATAGTGACCATATCTAGACACGAAAGTTGTCTTAGGAATGTCGGCATCCCGATCCGCAAATCGATGGTAACCGGATCTTAGATCTATCTTGGAGAACACGAAGCTCCTGAAGGCGATCGAACAAATCATCGATCACGGGCAACGGATACTTATTCTTCACTTTGTCACCTTATTAAGCTCGCGATAATCAATACATAAGCGCATAGAACCATCCTTCTTTTTCACAAACAAAATCGGTGCTCCCCACGGGGACACTCTCGGACGGATGAACCCTCGATCTAACATCTCCTGCAGGCCCCAATCTTGATTCCTTTAACTCCACGGGCGCCATACGATACGGGCCTTCGAGATAGGGAGGGTCCTCGCTCTCGAGCTCAATTGTGAAGTCAACCTCTCTCTTCGGGGCAACCCGGTAACTCCTCGAAACACGTCCCGCAAACTCCTGCACGACCGGTGCACTGATCAGCAGACAACGAGGGCGGCTCTTCCCGGACAACTTGGCTAGATAGCCCCAAGCTCCATGAGCTAGCAACCGAAACGAGCTTTCACACGTGACACCATCGGCGGGCAAACTCCACCTGGACTCCACGAAACTTAAAGTCAGGCGACACGGCGGCTGAACACTACTTCTTTCGGTGGCGGTCAATCAACGCGTGGTTAGCGACTAACCACTCCATACCAAGAATCACATCAAAACCGCTCATAGGCGGAACTATGAGCGTAGCCACTAGCAACTCTCCTGGATATCTCGATCCGCCATCCCTAATCTTATCTCTAGCCAACATATCAACTCCCGAAGGAGTTGCAACAGATAACTCGAAACCTAGAGGCTCTAGTCTTAACTTAGCATGCTCGAAGAAACAACACAGATACAAATGAATCGTGAGAACGAGAATCAAACAAGGCAAATGCGCGATGATCTAAAACAAGAAGCGTCGTGCCACAGCCGCATCCGTACACTCGGCCTCTGACGGGTCGTAGCAAACACTCGACCTGCTGCTGCTGCTTGGTTTGAGCCGCCATAGCCGGCCGATCACAAAAAGCGGGCCATGTGCCCCTCTCTACCACAACGGAAGCACAATCTAGGTCCAGTGACAAGCTCGGCGTGGACTTTCCCACAAGTAGCACAAGCGGGAACTGCTGGGGTCCTCCTGCTGCCGGGTGGAAACGGACTAGAGCTCTCCGTAGATCTCCGTTCCGAATCGCCCTTGGCGGCGCTGCCGCCTCCCGAAAATCAAACTTCGTCTTACGCCCCACAATGCTGGGACGGGGCGGCTGAACAGAGCGGCAACAACTCGCTCAGCGAGATACTTCCCATTATAGATCGTGGCTAATCGACAGACCTAGCATAAGTGTCGGGAGCACGAGCCACGACATCTGGGAAACACCTGCCTCAATCCAGATATGAACTTCCGAATCTTCTCACTTTCGGGTGGCAATCAACGCGAGGAGCAAAATACCCATACTCTGAGAGAACTTGCGCTCATATTCCTCAATGGAATCGAACCTGCTTCGAGTTACGGAAGAGCTCCACCATCTTCTCTTGAGCCTCATCACCGATGAACTTTACCTTGAACTCACTTGAAGAACTCCCAAGTAGCGGGTGGAGACCCAGTGGTCTCTCGCTCAAGGTGGACTCCCACCACCATCTCGCCAGGCCTCCTAGCACATGAGCCGCACACCTCGACCTCTGAATATCGGGGCACACCATGATCGGGAAGGTGTACTCCAAATGGGCAATCCACACAGGCCGCCGCTAACGCATCACCGGTGGCATCAAACTTCTCGAAGCTTCCACTTCACAAAATCCTTCACCACCTACCCAATTCCTCGGCACCCTCTGCCATATCTCGCTCTGGGCTACTTGCTCTGTGGAGGCTGGAGGTGCTCTTGAGCTCTCTTTGAACCAATCGAGTCACCGCTCGATCTGGGCTCGGGACTCTTCCCATTGCGCCGCCAACAAGGCACAGGTCTCGCCCCTCTGGTCACTCAACATGCTGACCATAAAAGCCCTCATAGACTCGGCAAACTCTGCTCCGGGAGCGATCTCCACGGCGCTTCGATCGCCTCAACGCCCGCTCTAGGCGTAACGGGAGGAGCTGGCTTTGGTGGAATGCCATCGATCTCGGCTTGGGGCGATGTCCTGCGATGATCGATCCGATCCTCGATACCTCGACACGCTCTCGAACCTCCTCTCTCGATGCGGGTGATGGCATCTTTGGCGATCTACATCCAAACCAACAACGAATCAAAACACACTGTCACCACCACCACACAACACCAAACAAGGCATACACTAGATGATAGGTATTGTAAATTCTTAACCCTTTTTTTTTTTTCTAAAACAATAAACCTAGGCGTACTGATGATGGCTAGCGAGTCTTTGGTGATCATGGAAGGATGACCTACAACAAAAGGTCGATCTCTGAGAATCTATGACTCGAGCTCGATACCAATCAGTAAAGACCCCTACCCAAAGGGGCTCTAAATGGGCCTTTACCCCAATGCATGTATTGAAAAATAAAAGACATTATGAAAAATATATTTTGGATCCCAAGTAAAAATAGAAACATTCAACAACCAAAACATACATTTCTAAAAGCATACTCGATCGAGAGATTTATTTAAACCATTTAAACAATCCACAAGTACAAATATCTTGGAATCCATAAAACGTAAGAAAACATCCTAGGGCTCCGTGCCCGTCTACATGCATTCGGGGGAAATAACAAAAGTCAAGAGTCAAGATATAATAAAATGGTCGAGATGACAGCAGATTCCATGATCACGGCTCCTCCTTCACCATCCTGTCTCCCGCTTGATTACCTGTGGAAACCCACGAGAATAAGGGTGAGTAACGAATTACTCAAGTAAGAATCCCCAACCGGGGTACAATACGATATACATGATCATCTAGAAGAATGTATGCAAGCTATGAGTACAAACACGGAGCGGAGCACATAGCTAAGTCCACACTTGGACCTCGGATGCCAACTCGGGGTCTTAGTCCGGAAATACCACAACACACTATACGCTCTATACGGGAACAAGTCCCGGCCTCGGCTGTCTCTCTGTCGATACGAAAGGTGCACTGGCTCAAGATCCCGAGGAGCTCTCGATCGGCGCTGTAATGAGCGTAAGAGCGCACCGCATGCTCACCGCAAACTCGGGGGTGCCGGGTCTAGTGCAAAAAGCTGCCCGTGTTCGATCCACCATGCCTAACTAAATCTCGGATCGGTGTCACGACATAGGGGTGTGAGACACGGACACGTGAACTATGTCACTGTACCACCGCACTGAGGCTAAGGAACCGGCCGTGGTAGGCTTACACCGAGAAGCGGTCCTTGCCCTAACAGTGGCAATCAAGGGCTACGGCCGAACACGCCGAGGACGTGCCGATCGCCGGGGCGAGGCAATGCCAAGTCATCATCCCGACCGTTGGGGCATTTAACGATCCGCCACCCTCACCCAAGATTGCGGGGCGGTAGTTAGGGTTAGCTAAACCCTAACGGGATCGAGACGGAGTACCATCTCGCATGCGTCCTGTCGGGGATGCAAGTTACGTTATGCATCCGGCCGGATGATGCTACCTACCTGAACTCTAAACCATAGCAATAATAACAATTCAATCAATGCGGTCAATACGTGCTCAACAGATACAAGGAACCTAGCATGATACTACGAAGCAAGAATGTGTATCGAACATGCGAGAATGGAACAACCTAGCATGGGCTAACATGAGAAACAATACAAGAGTTCATGCCATCGAGAATTGAAACAGAGCACCTAGGGCTAAACATGCTAGTAATCATACACAGGGCATACAAAATAACAATCACAAATATACCGCAGAGGCCCACACAACTCCGGTAAGAAATCCTTACCTTGGTCGGAGAGGCTTCTACACATAAATTCTAAGGCTGCGGAACAATCCCGAGCTAGCGAGCGGGAACCTAGCAAACCAATAATAATCAGCATCTAAAACGTCTAAACAACAAAAGAACGACAAGCTCGGCTCGGGAACTCACGCGGCACGCGACACGAGCTTGGAGCTGCTGCGAGTTGGCACGGCAGGTCGAGCGCGCAGCTGCTACCGCACGGCAGGTAGGCTGGCGCTGGCTGCTACCGCACGGCGCGGCGCGGATACACAGCAGGACGCCAGCGCGCGCGCGGCGAGCGTCTAGGCGCGCGGCGAGCGGCTTCGGGCGAAAGCGCGCGCGGCGCGCGGGCGTGCCACGACGCTGACGCGGTGGCGGCGCGCGGCGCGGCGCGCGAAGCGGCGTCGCGCGGCGCGCAGTGTCTGCTGCTGCGCGCGATTTGGCGCGACCTGGCGAGCGATGGCGTGCGGGAGGGCTGCGACGGTGGATTTGGCGCGACCTGGCGAGCGATGGCGTGCGGCAGGGCTGCTTCAACAGATCTGGGCGACCTGGTGAGCGATGGCGTGCGGCAGGGGCTGCTCAACGGATCTGGGCGATCTGGTGCGACGGCAGGGGTGATCTGGCGTGCGATCTGGCCGGCTGGACGTGCGATGATGGCTGCTGGCTGGGCTTCTCTCGGCTGGCTGCAATCAACACAAACACACACAACACACCTCTTTGCACTCGGCCAAAAGCACACCAAACGGATGAGAAGAAGAAGAGGAAGATCGATACCTACCCGAAATGATGATGAACGATCCAAGGGAGCTGCAAGGATGAAGAATCGGCAAGGGCTATGGAGAGGGAGAGCTTGTGCGGCCAAGAGGAGATTTGGAGAAGAAGATGGAATAAACCTAATTCTATTTCATTTAACCAAATGCACCAAAACTCCAAAATCCAAGGTTAACTAAGATGTGATGCAGAAAGAGCAACAAGAGCACCTAATGGCTCAATTGGCACACATCTCTACAAGCTTCCCAGGAGACCCGGGTTCAAACCCCACTGCAGCAAGACAAATTCCTTTATTTTTACTTTTGCATCAAACCTTGCTCAAACCAAACCACAAACCCCTCCAAAAACCTACAAAAACCATCCAATAATTTTAGTAACTGGAAAAGACACAAACGACCCTGACGGCCCGACCAAATTACCAAATTACCCCTAGGGCATACCTGGAAGACCGGAAAGAAAAACCTGGGTCGTTACACCGTACCAGCGACTAACGCGTGTGCGCGCACACCCCATGCTACTGCAACCGGCTTAAATATGGGGGCCTAGGTACAAACTACGCGGGCCAGGTACGCATGCCTAAAGACTCGGATGCGGTGTCACTGAACACAGTAGTGCGAGGCCCTCGACACTCATCTGTAACAGCCTGTACCACCGACCTGAAGCTAAAAACCGGCCAAGGTAGGCTTGCACCGTTGGTAGGGTTCTGCTCTAGCAGGCTACAAACTAGGCTTATGCCGATATGGTAGCTAAATCCACATCGGCTGCCGGGGGGAAGCAATGTACGTTATGCTTCGCTCTAACTCCCGAACCGTGGGGACAGCGTACGTTATGTCCACTCTCAGCCTCTAGATGATGACAAACCCTACTATTCTAACTACGAGCACAGAATAATTGATTCCTGGCTAAACATACATATTCAACATCAATCACACTTAACCGAGCATGATACTACGAACTTAAAGCAGGAATCATAAGCATGCTGGAAGAAAAAACCTAGCATGGCACTAACATGTACAAACAGGCAAACATGCTAGCAAGAGATCAATCATAGTTGTCCTATCACTATGATGCTCATAACAGTCCACAAGCATACAAAGCACAATCATGAAACATCGCAGGGTCCACACAACCACGGTAAGAAATCCTTACCTAGAAACAAGAATTAAATAAGTATAACGCTCCTATAGCTGCAGAACACACAACCTAGCAAAACAACCAAAATACATTAACATCTAAACTAGCTAACCCTATCTCCAAACCAAGAGAAACAAGAGCTGGGAAACTACCTAGCTAGTCTCACAAGCTCTCGGCCAAGCTTGGCTTTTGGCCTTCACACACAACAACTTCCTGGAACTTGCTCGACTTCACCTCAACAGGAAAGAACACAAGTTAGCTAACTGGGGAAGCAAACCTCACACTCCTAAACACACCATCAAGCTCTCGGCTAGGATGGGGAATTTTACCTTGGGATTGCATTTTGCTTGGCTATTACTCACGGCTTCTAGGGTTAGTTGAGGGAACTCTTCCGACTTCGTTCGGAGCTTGCAAAACAAAGGAGAAGCACTTAGAAAACTACCAACCAGCAACCAAAGGTTCTCGGCCAAGGAAAGGAAAAAGTTACCACAAGAAGTTTCGGTTGCAAGGAAAGCTAGGGAATTGATTCGGCAACAATGGGGATGAGCAAGGATGAAGGCTCGGCTCTTTGCAAGATGAATCATCAACTTCAGCAGCCCCAAACTCCTCCTACCTCTCGGCTACAAGCTAGGGCAATGAGTTCTTGCTTGGTTAGGGTTTGCGCAATCAACAAGGGAAAAGACTTCGGCAAGGAGAAGAAGGAAAAGAAAGGAAAACTCACCTCTCGGCCTTGGTTCTTGAATTAGTTTGAGGCTACACCAAGAGAGGAATCAAGAAGGCAATTCGGCACTCTCCAAGAAAGGGAACTCAAGGCTTGACAACTCCAAGAAACACCCAAGAGGGTCTCGGCCACACGGAAAACACCAACTCCTCGCTTAGGGATTGGCCAAACACCAAAGGAAACAATTTGGCTTTGAGGAGAAGAAGGAGAAGAGGAACTTACATGATTCTTGATCTTGATGAAACGACAATGTAACGGCCCAGGTTTTCATCCCGGTCTTCTAGGTATGCCCTAGGGGTATTTTGGTAATTTGGTCGGGCCGTCTGGGCCGTTTATGTCTTTTGCAGTTTCTAAAATTATTGGATGGGCTTAAGTAGGATTTTGATGCTTTGAGGTTGTGTTTGGGCATGGTGAGATGCAAAAGAAAAATTGAGGAATAAAGATGTGTTTGTTAGTATTCGAATGTAACGGCCCAGGTTTTCATCCCGGTCTTCCAAGTATGTTCTAGGGGCATTTTGGTAATTTGGTTGGGTCGTTTATGTCTTTTGCAGTTGTTAAAAATTATTGGTTGGTCTTAAGTAGGATTTTGATGCTTTGTGGATGTGTTTGGGCATGGTGAGATGCAAAAGAAAAATTAGGAGTTAAAGGTGTGTTTGGTGGGTTTCGAACCCAGGTGGCCTGGGAAGTGAGTTGGGTGTCGTTGCCGGTTGAGCCTCGAGCAGTTTCGTTACTCTTTCTGCAGCATAGCTTGGTTAGCCTTGAGTTTTCGGGATTTTGGTGCATTTGATTAAATGAAAGGAAATTAGGTTTTTGGTCTTCTTCTCCATAAGCCCTCGTCCAAATTTTGTCGCACGCGTGCAGCTGCAAGGCCAAATGCGTCATACACATACAAGATTGTAATGCCCCGGTTTTATTAAATGTAAAATAAGGTCCCCTTTTATATTTTTTTAGTTTGGGAGGAGTCATTGGAAGGACTCGAACCCTTGGCCTAAAAGGGGTTTGGAAGCTTGGGTTTAAATAAGGAAAATAAACGCATCAGCCGGGGTTCGAAGGGGAGTCTTGGGAAGGCCATATGAGATTCCCAAGTCTATGTAAGTTAACAAAGGGAATTATATTTAAGGAGAAAGAAAAGAGAAAATAAGGAAAAAAAAGGAAAGAACCCAAAACCCTAGACTTCTCCTTCACCCTCGCCACAGACGCCCCACACCGCCGCCGCAGCTCGCCCCACCACACGCCGTGCCTCGCCCACGCCGCCGCCCAACACCCTGCTGCTTCGCCCCGCGACATCGCACGCCCTGCTGACCACTGCCGACCGCGCCGAGCCACCGCCCGGCCAAGATCGCGTCGGCGGCAACGGCTCGCCACCACCGCAAGCAACAGCCCGGCCTCCACTCGCACCAGTCGCCTAACAGACCGGCCGTGTAACCGCCCGCGCGCCAAGACGACATCACCCAGCCCATTGCCGCGCCAAGACGCCCATCACCGCACCGCCCGCGTCTGCGTGCCCGTGCCTCTCGTCCGCGTTCGCCACCCGGCTGCGCTGCGCTGTCTCGCCACGCGCGCAGCCAGGCGCCAGCTTTCGTCCCTCGCTACGCCAATATACGCCAAGCCAAGAAGGCCGATAAGCGCCAGTCGCGCGCCGCCCCTGCCTAGCCTAGCGCGCTGGCCCTGCTTGCTGCTGCTGCGAGACGAGTGCCTTCTCGGTTGGTAAATTCCCGAGCCTCCACCCTTTGGACTTCCCCGATTTTAGATGTTTGTTTATTAATTAGGATGTTTTATTACTTGTTTAGGTTGCTCGAGTTCGCTTAAAAGCTCGAGGGTCGTTATTTGATTCGGGATAATTAACCTCCACTTATTTCCGTGTAAGGATTCTTACCCGGGGTTGTGTGGACCTGCGAATAGTTGATAGCACGCTGATTCTCAGTAATTATATGAGTTTCTAGTGATAGCTTTCATGTTTTCTTTTGATTCATGTTCGTGACATGTTTACATCCCGTTGAGTTCCATTTTAGGCTTTCCTATCTTGATAGAACCATGCTTTTGCCTATTGTATCTTTGCTAGATTCAAGTTACGGTTAGATGTGTGATATATAGTATAGAGGGCCGTAGAGGTAACTATTTTGGGGTCCCGCTCAAGCAAGACCCGATGGACATCTCGAAGGTGTAAGGCCCGATGGGCATCCTAAGTGTGTAAGGCCCCACCGGGCATCACCGAATCAGTAGGTGTAAGGCCCTCACGGGCATCCTAGGTGTGTAAGGCCCACCGGGCATCACCGAGTCCGAGGTGTAAGGCCCTATGGGCATCCTAGGTGTGTAAGGCCCACCGGGCATCACCGATACCGAAGGTGTAAGGCCCGATGGGCATCCTAAGTGTGTAAGGCCCCACCGGGCATCACCGTGTCCTAAGTGTGTAAGGCCCCACCGGGCATCACCGAGTCCTAAGTGTGTAAGGCCCCACCGGGCATCACCGTGTCCTAAGTGTGTAAGGCCCCACTGGGCATCACCGAGTCCTAGATTGTGTAAGGCCCGGGGCATCCAAGCGTAGGGACTTAGGAGTGATCGTGGATGGGAGCCCTTGAATAGGCTCGCCTAGAAGTAGCTCATAGCCTAAGCCACCCGCTTCGTGCTCTAAGTCTTTGTATGGTTGCTGCATCTGTGTGCTAAATGAGATGATTTCGTATTGTACCCGATTGGGGATTCTTCTTGAGTAACTTGTTGCTCACCCTTATTTTCTGTGGCTTTCCACCGTAACTTGGGACAGAGGCTGGATGGCTAGGAGGAAGCGGCTCGATGATCATGGATAGTCGACTGGGTCGCACGTTTCTTTAAATGTTTTCCTTAATGATTTAGCATGTAGTGGGACTTGGGTCCCTAGGAAAAAGCACTCAAACTATTTTATGTTCTCGTGCTGCTTTTCCTTTGAATTGTTTTAAGAAAGTCTTGATCGAGTCATTTACCTGCTTTTATTTAATTGAAATCATGGTTTTGTTTTAAAAGTGTTTATTGCAAAGCTTTAAACTTCCGACTCTACGAATGATGTTTATAATCTTAATCATGCATGCTAAGTATGGACTTTAGGTTAGAGACCATTTTCTTGGGTCGGGTCCTTACGATTGGTATCGAGCCCGAGTTATAGGTTCTGTAGACCGACTGCGAGCTTGTAGGTTGTTTTCCATGATCATCAGTATCACGCCACCCATCGTGTATGTCCGTAAGTTTAAAGTTAAGGGTTAAGAATTACAATACCGGTTGCACCTTGCATGTACATGACTTGTTGTTGTAGAGCAGGAAGACAGTGTTTTGACCCATTTTGGTTGGTTTGGTCAGAGATTTTTGGTATGCCACCACTCGTAGAGGGCAGGGAGGCTCGAGGCCGACCACCCAGGGCATTCGTATCGATTCTGACACCGGGGGGACCTCGTCCCAAGCTGATGCTGAGGTTAGGCCACCATCAGGCCCTTCAACTGTGTTGCCCGGAGAGGGTGTAGGGGCAAGCGAGTCTCGAGAGGCTGCACCGGGAGCTGCTTTTGTGGAATCTATGAGGGCTCTTATGGTTGGGTTGCTAGCCGACCAGAGGGCCGAGCAGAGAGCTGAAACGCAAGCTTGGTTAGCTGCGCAGAGGGAGGAGTCCGCGTTCGAGATCACAACAATCGACCGAGTTGGTTCAAAGAGAGGATCACAGCGCCACCAAGACCGCCAGACTCCGCGAGAGCCAATTGTGAATGAGGCCGTTATGGCGGAAGGTGCTGAGGATCTAGGCAAGTGGCTGAAGGATTTTGTGAAATGGAAGCCGGAGAAGTTTAGTGCCCCTGGGGAACCATTGGTAGCTGCCACGTGGATTGCTGAGTTAGAATATACGTTTATGGTAATGGAGTGTCCTGAGGTGCAGCGAGCTCGATGTGCAGCTCACGTATTAGCTTGAAGTGATGACTAAGTGGTGGTGGGATTCCACCTTAAGTGAGAGACCGGCTGGGTCTCCACCTGCCACCTGGGAGTTCTTCAAGGCGGAGTTCAAGGCAAAATTTATCAGCGAAGAAGCCCAAGAGAAGATGATTGAGCTGTTTTCAAACCTTAAGCAGGGGTCTGACTCGATCGAGGTGTACGAGAAGAAGTTCTCAGAGTATGGATACTTCGCGCCACAGTTGATTTCTACCCCGGAACTGAAGATCAGGAAGTTTATTGCGGGTTTGAGACAGGGAGTGTCTAATGATGTTAGGGCACAGGCCCCAGAAACTTTTGCCAAGACAGTACAGTTGGCAACAATTTATGATGGGAAGTATCCTCCGGAGCAGGTTGTTAGTACCGTAGTGTCTAAGGCCCCAGTGTATTCGGGCCAGAAGCGCAAGTTTGACTCAGGGAGCAATGTCCGGGGGGGCGGTCAGCGCCCCCAGGGTTCTTATCATGGCGAGACCAAGATCGAGATCAGAATCGGGATCAGCCTCGCCAACAGGGCGTAGGGAGGCCGCCACCGTATTGTAAATCCTGCGGAAAGCAGCATTGGGGACCCTGTGGTGGTAACCCTAGGGCTTGTTTCAATTGTGGAAAGGAAGGGCATCGGGCCCTGACTGCACACCAGAGCGCGGTGGTGGCACAAAGCTTCTGAAGCGAGGAAGAGTATATGCTACGACTCGCTAGGAGGTCGAGAGCCGGACCCACTTGATGGCGAGTGCGCTCCTAGTTCTTGATCACCTCGCCTTTGTGTTGTTTGATTCGGGTTCCACCCATTCGTTTGTTTCTGCTGCTTTTTTGAGCTTGCTTGCATGAATTTAGAGCCTCTAGGTTTTGAGTTGTCTGTCGCTACTCCCTGGGAACTAGTATCTTTGGCTAGCGGAAAGGTAAGGGACGATCGGATCACAGTGTCCGACCAGACTCTGCAGTCACCCTCATTGTGTTAGCTATGAGCGGTTTTGATGTGATCCTCGGCATGGATTGGTTAGCCGAGAACCACGCTATGATTGGTATCGTTGTAAGGAGGTGGTGTTCGTGCCGCCGTAGGCCTACCTTTAAATTTCGGGGCACCCAGAGTGGGTGGTTCCGCCGGTGAATTCGGCAATTAAAGCTCACCGTTTGTTAGCTCGAGGAGCTTGGGGTTTCTTAGCTAAGTTGACCTGGGGAGAACCGTGACCCCCTACTGTCGAGCAGGTGCCCATAGTGCAGGAGTTTGCAGATGTTTTTCCCGAGGAGTTGCCCGGCTGCCGCCAAGAAGAGGAGGTGGACTTCTCAATAGAGCTTGAGCCGGGGACTCGCCCTATCTCGAAAGCTCCTTATCGCATGGCACCAGCAGAGCTAAAAGAGTTAAAAGAACAGCTGCGGGAGATGCTTGACAGAGGATTTATTAGGCCGAGTGTGTCCTCGTGGGGAGCACCCGTGCTGTTTGTTAAGAAAAAGGATGGCTCGATGCGCCTATGCATCGATTACAGGGAACTGAACAAGGTAACCATTAAGAACAAATACCCGCTGCCTCGTATCGATGACCTGTTTGACCAGCTCCAGGGAGCTTGTGTGTTTTCGAAGATTGACTTGAGGTCGGGCTACCACCAGTTGAGGATTCGGGATGCAGATATTCCCAAGACAGCGTTCAGGTCGAGGTATGGGCATTATGAGTTCGTAGTCATGTCTTTCGGACTGACGAACGCCCCAGCTGCATTCATGGACATGATGGACAGAGTGTTCAAGGCATTCTTGGACCGCTTTGTCATCGTGTTCATAGATGACATTCTTGTGTACTCTAAGTCTAAGGAGGACCATGCCTCGCACCTAAGGCAGATTTTGGCAGCCTTGCGCGAGAACAAGCTCTATGCGAAGTTCTCAAAGTGTGACTTTTGGCTCGAGGAGGTAGCATTTCTGGGACACGTTGTGTCTAAGGAGGGAGTGGTTGTGGACCCTTCGAAGGTAGAGGCCGTTAGTTCGTGGGCGGCACCGACGACGATCGTGGACGGAGATTCGTAGCTTCCTGGTCCGGCCGGATATTACCGACGCTTCGTTCAAAATTTTTCCGCTATAGCCGCCCGCTTACTCGATTGACGAGGAAGGGTGTTGATTTCGTTTGGGATAGGAAGTGCGATGAGAGTTTTGCGAAACTAAAGAGCGATTTGACGTCTGCCGGTGTTGGCGGTTACGGAGGGACTGGGGTTTCGTGGTGTCAGATGATGCCAAGCAAGTTTGGTTTGGGATGCGTTACGATGCAACACGGTAAGGTGATAGCATACGCTTCGTGCGCTTGAAACCGCACGAGCGCAATTACCCGACTCATGATATGGAGTTGGCAATGGTCGTCTTTGCACTTAAGATTTGGAGGCACTACTTGTATGGGGAGAAGATTGATTTTCTCGGATCACCAAAGCCTCAAGTATTTCTTCACTCGAAGGACTGAACATGAGGCGGAGGAGGTGGTTGGAGCTCGTGAAGGATTACGATTGTGAGATCTGGTATCACCCCGAAAAGCAAATGTTGTGGCCGATGCACTAAGTAGAAAGGCCTCGATCGGCAACATTGGCAAACCCCAAGAGTATCATCGGGAAGGATCTCGAGAGGCGTAAATAGCGATGTTGTTAGGGGATGTTACCGCGAGGGTAGCTCGATTGACCATCCAAATTCTCGATAAGGCAAAGGATTATCGACAACCACCGAAAGATCCTAAGTTAAAAAGTTTGTATGAGAGGGTTCAGTGATGGTGACTTCGACTTTGTGATACTTGCGGATGGGGTCCGAGATATAAAGGTCGGTGTGTGTTCCAACCGATGCCGGTGTTCGTGCACAGAGTTATTGACCGAGGCTCACACCTCGCCTTTTCTTGGCACCTGTGGGGTAACAAGATGTACCAAGATCTTAAACAGACTTTTTGGTGGATGGGGATGAAGAGGAGATTGCCCACCGTTAGTCGGTGTCTCACTGTCACAGCAGTGAAGGCGCCTGAGCAGAAAGCCAGAGGTTTGTTGCAACCGCTCGGGGTGCCACAGTGGAAGTGGGAGAGATCACCATGGATTTTATCTCGGGTTTGCCCAGACTCCTAGAGGATATGCACAGATTTGGGTGGTCGTTGATAGGTTGACTAAGAGTGCCCATTTCATTCCAGCGGGATAAACTACACCGTGGAGCGAGTGGGCACAACTGCTCCTTGAGCAGAGATAGTGAGGTACCACGAGTGCCGCTTAAAATTATCTCCGATCGGGATTCCCGTTTTACATCACGGTTTTGGAAGGCCCTTCAGTGTTTGGGCACAGTGCGCTGCAGCACAAGACCTTCTTCCACCCACAGGCCGATGGCGGCCGACCGAGCGGTAAATCGGATCTTAGAGGATATGTTGCGAGCTGCGTGTTGGATTTCCCCGGCAGATTGGGACCAAAGATTTTGTACTTGATGGAGTTTGCCTACAACAACGATTTTGATCGACCATTCGAGATGGCACCGTTTGAGGCGTTGTATGGTAAGCGCCGCATCCCCGGCCTTACGGGAAGAGGTTGGTGACCGGCAGTGTTAGGCCCGGTTGCTTCACCGACCAATGAGGTCGTTGAAAATCGAGCTCGTATGCTGACCGCCCAAAGCGAGAAAGAGCTACGCCGATGTTAGGCGTAGGGAGCTGGAGTTTGAGGTTGGCCAAAGATGTTTTCCTCAAGGTAGCTCCGTCGCGAGGGGTCCCGAGGTTCGGTAAAAGGGGAACCGAGCCCTGTGTTTGTTGGACCTTTCGAGGTCCTTGAGAGGATTGGGGTTGTGGCCTATCTCGGTTAGCATTGCCGCCGTCCTTGGTGCGCAGTATAGTGTGTTCCACGTTTCGATGCTCCGCCAGTATGTGGCAGATCCTTCGCACGTCATAGATTTTGAGCCTTTACAGTTGAACCATGACCTGAGCTTTGAGGAGAAACCCATAAGGATCCTGGCATTTGAGAAAAAGGTTTTGAGGAACCGAGCCATTGACCTAGTGAAAGTGCAGTGGCGGAATCAGGGAGTTGAGGAAGCTACTTGGGAGTTGGAAGGGGAGATGAGGAGGAGTTACCCAGAGTTGTTTTAGGAGCAGCGACTTCCGGGGACGGAAGTCTTCTAAGGAGGGAGTATTGTAACAGCCCGGTTTTCAGCTAAATGTAAAATAAGGTTCCCTTTTATATTTTTTAGTTTGGGAGGAGTCATTGGAAGGACTCAACCCTTGGCCTAAAAAGGGGTTTGGAAGCTTGGGTTTAAATAAGGAAAATAAACGCATCAGCCGGGGCTCGAAGGGGAGTCTTGGGAAGGCCATATGAGATTCCCAAGTCTATGTAAGTTAAGGAAGGGAATTATATTTAAGGAGAAAGAAAAGAGAAAATAAGGAAAAAAAAAAAGAACCCAAAACCCTAGACTTCTCCTTCACCCTCGCCCAAGACGCCCCACACCGCCGCCGTGCTCCGCCCCACACCGCCGCCGCGCCTCGCCCACGCCGCGCCTAACGCCCGGCTGCCGCCCGCGCGACATCGCATGCCTGCGACCATCGCCGCACCGCACCGAGCCATCACCAGCCAGATCGCGTCGGCGGCCAACTCGCCACACACCGCATACGGCCCGGCCTCCACTCTGCACCAGTCGCCCGGCGCAGACCGGCCAGTAGCCGCCTCGCGCCAAAGACGACACCACCCAGCGCCATTCGCGCGCCGCCGCTCGCACTGCACCGCGTCTGCGTGCGCGTGCGTGCTGCGTCCGCTTCGTCGCGCCGCCAGCACAGCGCTGCGCTGGCGTCCTCTACCGCGCAGCGACCAGCGCCAACGCTGCGTCCTCGCTGCGCGCCAGCGCCAAAGCCAGCGCCGAGATAGCGCCAGATCGCGGCGCCAGCGCCTGGCGCCGCCTAGCGGCGCTCCCTCTTGCTGCTGCGCCGAGGCGAGTGCCTTCTCGGTTGGTAAATTCCCGAGCCTCCACCCTTTGGACTTCCCGATTTTAGATGTCATTTTATTAATTAGGATGTTTTATTACTTGTTTAGGTTGCTCGAGTTCGCTTAAAAGCTCGAGGGTCGTTATTTGATTCGGGATAATTAACCTCCACTTATTTCCAGGTAAGGATTCTTACCCGGGGTTGTGTGGACCCTACGAATAGTTGATAGCACGCTGATTACTGTAATTATATGAGTTTCTAGTGATAGCTTTCATGTTTTCTTTTGATTCATGTTCGTGACATGTTTACATCCCGTTGAGTTCCATGTTAGGCTTTCCTATCTTGATAGAACCATGCTGCCTATTGTATGCTGCTAGATTCAAGTTACGGTTAGATGTGTGATATATAGTATAGAGGGCCGTAGAGGTAACTATTTTGGGGTCCCGCTCGGGCAAGACCCGATGGACATCTGAAGGTGTAAGGCCCGATGGGCATCCTAAGTGTGTAAGGCCCCACTGGGCATCACTGAATCCGTAGGTGTAAGGCCCTACGGGCATCCTAGGTGTGTAAGGCCCACTGGGCATTACTGAGTCTGGAGGTGTAAGGCCCTATGGGCATCCTAGGTGTGTAAGGCCCACTGGGCATCACTGATACTGAAGGTGTAAGGCCCGATGGGCATCCTAAGTGTGTAAGGCCCCACCGGGCATCACTTTGTGTCCTAAGTGTGTAAGGCCCCACCGGGCATCACCGAGTCCTAAGTGTGTAAGGCCCCACCGGGCATCACTGTCCCTAAGTGTGTAAGGCCCCACTGGCATCACCGAGTCCTAGATTGTGTAAGGCCCGGCGGGCATCCAAGCGTAGGGACCTAGGAGTGATCGTGGATGGGAGCCCTTGAATAGGCTCGCCCTAGAAGTAGCTCATAGCCTAAGCCACCCGTTCGTGCTCTAAGTCTTTGTATGGTTGCTGTCCAGTGTGCTAAATGAGATGATTTCGTATTGTACCCGATTGGGGATTCTTACTTGAGTAACTTGTTGCTCACCCTTATTTTCTGTGGCTTTCCACCGTAACTTGGGACAGAGGTCGGATGGCTAGGAGGAAGCGGCTCGATGATCATGGATAGTGACTGGTCGCACGTTTCTTTAAATGTTTTCCTTAATGATTTAGCATGTAGTGGGACTTGGGTCCCTAGGAAAAAGCACTCAAACTATTTTATGTTCTCGCACCGCTTTCCTTTGAATTGTTTTAAGAAAGTCTTGATCAGTCATTTACATTTTATTTACTTGAAATCATGGTTTTGTTTTAAAAGTGTTTATTGCAAAGCTTTAAACTTCCGACTACGAATGATGTTTATAATCTTAATCATGCATGCTAAGTATGGACTTTAGGTTAGAGACCATTTTCTTGGGTCGGGTCCTTACACGCATGCACCCCCCTGCCCCATCGGTAGCCGCAAGGCCACGCCAAAGATACCAAAGCAGCAGCCTGCGGTGCCTGTGTCATGCGCACTGCCCGTCCGCGTGTCGGTAGCCACGTGAGTTGCTTCCGAGCCGAGCCTTCTTTATTTTATTATATTTAGGCCTATGGATTGTGATAATTATTGTGTTTGTTAGGTTCTCGTTAGCTAGCTCGGGATCGATCGCAGCTTAGGATTCTTGTGTGTAGTTGCCTCCCGACCAAGGTAAAGATTTCTTACCAGAGTTGTGTGGGCCCTGCGATATATTATGTGATGATGTTTGTATGCTTGTTTGTGTTTATCAGCATGTTTAGTGATAGGTGCTCTGTTCTGAATTCCCGACTGGCATGATTTCTTATGTTGTTCCTCATGTTAGTCCATGCTAGGTTGTTCCATTCTGGCATGCTCGTATCTGTTCTTTCTTCGTAGTATCCTGCTAGGTTTATTGTATCTGTTGAGCACGTATTGGATTGTTTGTTGTTGATATTATAGTTTAGAGTTCAGGTAGGTAGCATCATCCAGGCTGGATGCATAACGTAACTTGCATCCACGATAGGGACGTATGAGACGGTACTCCGTCCCTGATCCCGTTAGGGTTTAGCTAACCCTAACGGCTGGCCATGCAATCTTGGGTAGGGTGGCAGACTGTAAAATGCCCCAACGGTCGGGATGATGACTTGGCATTGCCTCGTCCCCGGCAGTCGGCACGTCCTCAGCGTGTTCGGCCGTAGCCCTTGATTGCCACCTGATAGGGCAAGGACAATTTCCTGGTGTAAGCCTACCACGACCGGTTCCTTAGCCTCAGGTGCGGTGGTTCAGGCTGACATAGTTCACGTGTCCAAGTCTCACACCCCTATGTCAGTGACACCGATCCAGAGATTTAGTTAGGCATGGTGACTGGACCACTAGACCCCGCACCCCGCATGGTTTGTAGTAGCATGCGGTGGTCGCATACGCTCATTACAGCACCGACCGGAGAGCTCCTCGGGATCTTGAGCCAGTGCACCTTTCGTATCGATAGTAGACAGGCTGAGGCCGAGACTTGTTTCTCCTATAGGGCGTATCATGAGGTGGATTATTCCGGAGTAAGTTCCTGAGATGGCATCTAAAGTTTATGTGTGGATTTAAGCTATGTGCTCTATTCTGTGTTTATATTCATAGCTTGCTGTAATGGCCCAGTTTTCTATTTCTGTTTCCCAGGTGTTTCTGGTTCATTATTCGGATGTTCGGATGGGTCGTTAGTGCTATTTTAACCCTTAGGGGCATTTTGGTCTTTTTGCCCCCGGTCAGGGATTTGTGGATTTTGAGGACTCTAGGGTCACTCCTGCCTTTGTCGAGGCTTGATTGTTGTTGGTTGCAGGACCCAAGAAGTTCGGGCTAGTTGTTTGGAAGTTTAGAGGGGTTTTGGTAATTAGCAAAATTATTGTTAATTAGAGTGCTTCCTTTGGGAATTGAACCCTTGACCTAACGGTGATTAGGAGGCTTGATTTAAATGGGTTTTATTAAATGGAAAAGAATGCGTCAGTTAGGACTCGAAGGAGGAAAACCTTGGGAAGGGATTTTAGACCACCCAAAGCCTATTTAATTTAGGAATAAGGAAAAGAAAAGAGAAAAACCCTTATTCTTTCCCCCTTCTCTCTCTCTCTCTCTCTCTCTCTCCCCTTGGCGACCTCACCAAGAAACCCAACCGAGCCACACCGAGGGGCACCGAGCCACCAAAAGACTAAGAGAACAACACCCTACCTGTCGCCTGATCGGCGAGCGGCCAGACGTTCAAGATGACCCCTGCACTGTCGCCGCACCACCGAGCAGCCCAGACGCCCAAGCACAACCCCTGCATCGTGCCCAGACGCCCCGCCAGCCTGCTCGTGCCTCGCCCGCGCGTCGCACAGCCCGTCGCCCAGCTCAGTGCACCCGCGTCGGGTGTCTCCGTCAGTCGCCGAGCCCACACATACCTCCAGCCGCCAATCCGTCGCGTCTGCGCACCCGTGTCGCCCCTGCCAGCGCGGTCCCCTGCCGCGCCAGCGTGCCCAGCAGCGCCCGCCAGCGCCCAGTCTACTCGCCATAGCTGCACGTCCGGCCTGCCCACTTGCCGCCGATAGCCTATTTTGCCAAGAGAGATGGGACCGAGACCTAGTGCCTTCTCTGTTGGTAATTCCCGAGCCTCCAATCTTTTGGACCTTAAGATGTTAGTTGTTGGTTCCTTAATTAGGATGATTTTTATTGTTTGCTTAGGTTGCTCGGGTTCATTTAGAAGCTCGAGGGTTTCTTGTTGGTTGAGGTAGTTAGTTCTGCTTGTTTCCAGGTAAGGATTTCTTACCGTGGTTGTGTGGACCCTGCGATGCTTTCAGGATTGTGCTTTGTATGCTTGGTTACTGTTATGAGCATGTTAGCTATAGGACAGCTTGTGTTTGAAATCTTGCTAGCATGTTTGCTTGTTGTTCATGTTAGTGCCATGCTAGGTTTGTTCTTCCAGCATGCTTTTGATTCCTGCTTGAGAACGTAGTATCATGCTAGGGACTCCTCTTATCCTGCCATATCCTTTTTCCTGTTATATACTGTTAGTTCCTTGCTAGGAATAGGCAGGTGATGTATAGGGCTGAAGACTGTAGAAGTTTCTAGTCTAGGTGTGTAAGTCTCCGATGGGCATCATTGAGTTGGAGGTGTAAAACCCCGATGGGCATCCTAGGTTTGTAAGTCCCCGATGGGCATCACTGAGTTGGAGGTGTAAGACCCCGATGGGCATCCTAGGTGTGTAAGTCCGCGATGGGCATCACTGAGTTGGAGGTGTAAGACCCCCATGGGCATCCTAGGTGTGTAAGTCCCCGATTGGCATCACTGAGTTTGGAGGTGTAAGACCCCGATGGGCATCCTAGGTGTGTAAGTCCCCGATGGGCATCCTAGGTGTGTAAGTCCCCGATGAGCATCACTGAGTTGGAGGTGTAAGACCCCGATAGGCATCCTAGGTGTGTAAGTCCCCGATGGGCATCACTGAGTTGGAGGTGTAAGACCCTGATGGGCATCCTAGGTGTGTAAGTCCCCGATGGGCATCACTGAGTCTGGAGGTGTAAGACCCTGATGGGCATCCTAGGTGTGTAAGTTCCCGATGGGCATCACTGAGTCTGGAGGTGTAAGACCCTGATGAGCATCCTAGGTGTGTAAGTCCCCGATGGGCATCATTGAGTCCTTGGTTGTGTAAGACCCCGAAGGGCATCCAGGTGTAGAACCTAGGATAGGTTGTAGATGTAAGCCTTGAATAGGAAATTCCTAGTTCGGCAGTTAGTCTGAGCCAACCTGAGGTTTCTGAGCTCGTTTTTGTTTACATGTATACTAGGGTGCTAGATGACTGATGTATCGTATCGTACCCCGGATGGGGATTCTTACTGAGTATGTTTATACTCACCCTTATTTCTGTGGTTTTTCCACCAGGTAACTTGAGACAGCACCAGGATGGCTAGCGGAGGGAGCTGTTTTATCATGGGGGCTTCCGGCACTCTGTCGTTTATTGTTTGCATTTATTTATTCAGCATGTAGATGGACAGGAGTCCTAGGGGAATGATGTTAAAGTTGTTTAAACTGTTTTCAATGTTCTTTTATAAATACTGGCCAGGCTTATTTTACCTTATTGGATTTGCTTTATGAAAATTGTTGGTTATGTTTTAAGTGTTCCACGTTTCCAAATGTTTTGAAAAAGTTTTAAATATGAGCACTAAATCGCCTTTTGAAATATTTAACTTGCATGCTGAGCAAGGACCTAGGTTTAGGACCGTATTTCAGGTCGGGTTCTTACAGTTGGTATTAGAGCACAGAGTCATAGATTCTGTAGACTAACCTGCTTTGTAGGTTGTTGTCCCCATGATCATCAGCACTCCGCGGCCGTCAGGTTTGTCTGAGTTCATTATGCTAAGTGTTTTATTTTACAATACTACACCTAGTATACATGTGTTACCCTTGTTGGGTAGTGAGAGTCCCGGTGTGGACTAGCTTTGTGTTTAGTGTAGATCGCTTATGTTGGTTACACATAGAGGAGCAGGGACGTTGGGTATTTCCAGCCAAGGAGTTGGACTGCTCATGTCGATGATGAGACCACGTCCAGGGTTGTTTAGACCCGTAGGCCACCTTTGGCCCTGGCAGTTGAGTTGCCTAGAGAAGAGGGTAGAGGCTAGCATGCCTCAGAGTGAGACTCCTTGAGTAGAGTGTGCTCTAGCCATGAGAGAATTGATGGCAGGTATTTTAGCTATCAGAGAGCGGAGACCCAGTCTCAGTTTGTATCCCGTAGTGAGGAGTCCCGGGCACAGATAGCCCAGCTGACAGAGTTTATTTAGGAGACACCCCAGGTAGCTCCAGTAGCCCCAGAGGTTCCCAGGAGGGCATGATCAGCAGGTTTATGCTGATGAGTTAGTTGGCGTGATGGAGCCACCGAGTTTGGCAAGAAGAAGCGAGGTGGTTGGCCGGGATCGAGTTTATCATCCGAGTGTGGGGATGACTTGAGGTTCAGAGGCCAAGGCTTGCTGTTATGGTGCTGTTTGATGCAGCAGTTTGGTGGTGGAAGTCCCTTGAGAAAGGTGGACTAGCAGAGTCTCCACCAGTCACCCGGTCGATTGGCAAGTGTCGTGTTAGTAGCTTTTGAGGAAGATGTAGAGACATCTTGACCCCTTGCAAGCCTGCTGTAGTTTTGCAGCCAGTTCTTTTAGTACCCCCGTAGCCAGGGTGTAGTGTGGAGGTTGCTTGTCAGGACTTAATCAGTCCGTGGATTTCCGTTGGCTAGTAGAGTGGAGCACTCTTTTTGTTAGCATGTTCCAAATGTGGAACTAGTTGTTGCCAACTGAGGGTTGGCTTGAGAATTTGTTGAGCATCGAGTGGGATGCGAGGTAGGTCGTGGGCATTCTGTTAGATGAGATGCCGAGATTGGACCGCTTTCGAGTGTTGGGCTTCTTGTTTTGAGTGCCATTGTCCCGTGTAACGACCAGTTTTTCATCCCGCCTTCCGTATATGCCCTAGGGTATTTTAGTAATTTGTTCGGGCGTCAGGACCGCTTATGTCTTTTTCCAGCTTGCTAAAATTATTGGATGGATTTATGTAGGTTTTGGAAGGATTTGTGGTTTGGTTTGAGCAAGGTTTGGTGCAAAAGTAAAAATAAAGGAAATTGTCTTTGCAAATTGGGGTTTGAACCCGGGTCTCCCGGGAAGCTTGTGGGGATGTGTACCAATTGAGCCATTAGGTGCTCTTGTTGCTCTTTCTCGCATCACATCTTAGTTAACCTTGGATCTTTGGTGTTTGGTGCATTTGGTTAAATGAAATAGAAATTAGGTTTGTTGTGTTTTCTTCTCCAAAAGAGTTGTGGCCGCCCAAGCTTTCTCCCAAGCTCTCCTTGCCGATTCTTCATCCTTGCAGCTCCCTTGGATCGTTCATCATCATTGCGGGTAGGTATCGATCTTCCTCTTCTTCTTCTCATCCGCTTGGTGTGCTTTTGGCCAAGTGAAAAGAGGTGTGTGTGTGTGTGTGTGTGTTTGTTGCAGTCGCCCAAAGATGCCCAGATCTGCCAAAGAAGAAGCCCAGGCCGCCCAGATCGCCTAGCAAAGAAGCCCAGTCGCCCAGATCGCGCAAAGAAGCAGCACCAGCCGCCCGCACCGCCAGCCCCGCGGCTCGTCGCGCGCACCATCTCGAGCAGCCGCGCGCGCGCGCGCTCGCGCCGTCGCGCGCGCTCGCTGCGCTGCCGCAGCGCGTCGTCGCGCCTCGCGCCCGGCGCGCTCGTCCCGTCCGCTTGCTCGCGCGCGTGCGCTGCGCCAAGGCCCGCCCAGCGTCTGCATACAGCGTCGCGCGCCTCTGCCGCCTCCTACCGCTTTGTCGGCGCCTAGTGTGCGGTCCCCGCCGCCATCAGCCCCTCTCTGCGCGCGTCGGCGCCAAGAAGACTTCCCGCCGTCTTTGCTGCCGCCCGTCCGCATGTCAGCCGAGTCGCGTGAGTTGCTCCCGAGCCGAGCCTTGTTTATTTTATTATATTTAGGCTTATGGATTATGATTATCATTGTTTTGTTAGGTTCTCGGTAGCTAGCTCGGGTTCGTTCATTGCTTAGGTTTTGTGTGTAGTTGCCCCCGCTGGTAAGGATTTCTTACCGAGTTGTGTGGACCTGCGATGTTCTATGTGATTGTTGTTTGTATGTTTGTTGTGATTATCAGCATGTATAGTTTAGGTGCTCTGTTCTGAATTCCTGACTATCATGACTTCGTATGTTGTTTCTCATGTTAGCCCATGCTAGGTTGTTCCATTCTGGCATGTTCGATATCTGTTCTTGCTTCGTAGTATCATGCTAGGTTCCTCGTATCTGTTGAGCACGTATTGGACTGCATTGATTGAATTGTTATTATTGCTATGGTTTAGAGTTCAGGTAGGTAGCATCATCCGGGCCGGATGCATAACGTAACTTGCATCCCCGACAGGGACGTATGAGATGGTACTCCGTCCCTGATCCCGTTAGGGTTTAGCTAACCCTAACGGCTGGCCCTGCAATCTTGGGTGAGGGTGGCAGACTGTTAAATGCCCCAACGGTCGGGATGATGACTTGGCATTGCCTCATCCCGGCGATCGACACGCCCTCGGCGTGTTCGGCGTAGCCCTTGATTGCCACCGATAGGGCAAGGGCGGCTTCTGGTGTAAGCCTACCACGACCGATTCCTTAGCCTCGGTGCGGTGGTTCAGCCGACATAGTTCACGTGTCCGTCTCTCACACCCTATGTCGCTGACACCGATCCGGAGATTTAGTTAGGCGTGGTGATCGGGACATGGGCAGCTTGCCACTAGACCCTGGCACCCCATAGTCTGCGGTAGCACGCGATGCGCGCTTACGCTCATTACAACACCGGCCGGAGAGCTCCGCGATCTTGAGCTAGTGCACCTTTCGTATCGGCGGTTGATGCAGGCCGAGGCCGGACTCGCTTTCGTATAGGCGTATTGTGTGGTGGATTTATTTCCGACTAAGACCACGAGTTGGCATCCGAGGTCCAAGTGTGGACTTAAGCTATGTGCTCTATTCGTGTTTATACTCATAGCTTGCATTCATTCTTCTAGATGATCATGTATATCGTATTGTACCCTGTTGGGGATTCTTACTTGAGTAATTCGTTACTCACCCTTATTCTGTGGTTTTCCACGGGTAACCAAGGCGCGAGACAGATGGTGAAGGAGAAGTCGTGATCATGGAATCCTGCTTGTCATCTCGACCATTTTATTATATCATGACTCTTGACTTTTGTTATTTCCCCCTGAATGCATGTAGACGGCACGGAGCCCTAGGATGTTTTCTTACGTTTTATGGATTCCAAAGATATTTGTACTTGTGGATTGTTTAAATGGTTTAAATAAATCTCGATCGAGTATGCTTTTAGAAATGTATGTTTTGGTTGTTGAATGTTTCTTTTTACTTGGGATCCAAATGTATTTTTCATAATGTCTTTTATTTTCAATACATGCATTGGGGTAAAGGCCCATTTAGAGCCCCTTTTGGGTCTGGTCTTTACTGATTGGTATCGAGCTCGTAGTCATAGATTCTCAGAGACGACCTTTTGTTGTAGGTCGTTTTTCCATGATCATCGGACTCAAGCTACCATCAGTACGCCTAAGTTTACTATTTGTTGTTGAAAAAGGGTTAAGAATTTACAATACCTGTCCATCTTGTGTATGCCTTGTGTAGTGTTGTGGAGCGGAGACGAGCGGTGTTCGACTCGTTGTTGGTTTGGGCTTAGTGAGCCATCATGCCAACTTTCTTCTCCAGTCTGATCGAGCGATTTGTTTAGCGGCTTGTTGAGGTATCCAGATAGATTCGGATGCCCCCGGACATCGTTCTAGAGGGAGGCGAGCTTAGACTCCGTTGGCCATTTGTGGCCCGATTCTTCGCTTTTCCCTAGTGAGAGGTTGAAGGTGCTTCGTGCGGTCGCCAAGATGTTGATCGCACCCAGAGGAGCAGGCGCTTGGCATGTCCGACCGAGGAGTTGGACCGATCGTGTTGATGTTGAGGCCGCGTCCCAGGTTGTTAGGCCCGCATGCCGATGCCGATTTGCCGGCAGCTTGAGTTGCCTAGAGGAGGGGGTAGAGGCTAGCAGGCGCCTCAGTGAGACTCCTTGAGCGAGTGTGCTCCACCATGAGAGATTTGATGGCGAGTCTTTAGCTATCGAGAGCGGAGACCCGTGCGCAGCTTTGTAGCGCGTAGTGAGGAGTCCCGGCACGATAGCCCAAATTGGCGTGAGTTGTTTCAAAGATTTTTCCCCAAAGAGTAGCTCTTGTAGCCCCTGAGGTTCCCGGGAGGGCATGATCAGCAGGTTTATTCAGATGAGTTTGTTGGCGTTGATGGAGACGCCCGTGTTGGCAAATGGATGCCTGTAGAGCTCGATGTTTTAGTAAGTCGTCATCGCTAGTAGTAAAGTAGTTGGCCAGTGTTTGAGTTTAGCATCCGTGTGTGGGATGCCCTACTGCTCGAGAGGCCGAGGTGTGCCATTCCCGTGGCCGTTTGGTTCATCGGATGGTGGTGGAAGTCCCTTGCGAGAGGTGGACTAGCGAGTCTCCACCGATCGCCCGATTGTTTGGCAAGTTGCCGTGTTAGTGGCTTGAGGCGGATGAAGGGTCATCTTTGCCCCCTTGCGAGCCCTTTGTTGTTTAATAGCCCACTTCCTCGGATGTGGATTTGGTAGTAGTAGCACTTGAGGTGCATTGGTTGGTGTGCCACTTTGGCACTAAGTCCGTTCAAGCTTGAGTTTGGCTTGGGCATAGCGAGATGGTTCTATGCCGTTCGAGTTCAGCGTACTCCTTTAGCCTTGGATCTGCTTTATGGCGCTTGCACCCGCTTAGGTCGTGTTGGAGGGCTAGTTCGGTGGTAGTCGATGGACTACAAGCGAAAGGATGCTCGAGAGGAGCGGAGCCTCTTCCCATGTTTACGGAGGTTGAGTAAGTCAAGAGTTTGCCGGTTGGTAAATGTTGGTGCGCGTGAGTCTCGCGCTAGTGTTAAGGCCAAGAGATTTTCTTTGTGGTTGGTAGTGCGGTCAACTACCTTCGAGTGCCTAAATATGAGGAGAGTTAAGCATTGTAGATGCGAATTTGGTCCAGCTGAGGGACCATGAGTTGGATGCTTATCGATGAGTCGGATGCCTATGAGGCGAGTTGGATGCTTTTGAGGCGAGATGAGCTGATGCCTTGCGAGAGGTTTTGAATGCCTTAGGGGTAAGCACCCTTGGTAGAGGCTTGGTACAAAGTAAGTTTGGTTTGGCATGATTATGCTTTGGTAGAACAAGGTTGCCTCAGCTTCGAGTATCGTGTGGAGATGGAACTTTTGGTGTTCCTTGGATTGTTTGTATCATTGCCAGAGTTATCGTTGCTTTGTGGAAAAGCGCTTGTTAGTCTTGGATCTCTAAAGGAAGGTTGGGAGTTGTGCACACAAGTGTGTTTTGTGTGGTTCGTTCCGTGGCGAGAGTTTGAGATCCATGTAGGGTTTGCTTTGGAGATCTCGTGCTCGGTTCCTTGAGAAGTTGGACTCTGTGGTTGTTGTAAGGCTTTGGTTGAGGTGGTAAGGATACCGTGCTCGTGGTATCAAGTTGTTGCTTAGGCAAGATTTGCTAAGTTGGGCCTAAGCTTGGTTGGCGGATCTTCTTGTTGATCGTTGGTTGGAGTTCGCTTGGAAACCGAACAAGAGCGATGGTAGCTAAGCCGCGTGGTTTCGATCGTCATGGCTAAGAGAGTTGTTCGGATCCTTCCTTGGGTAGAAGTTATGTTGTGGCCGATGCTTTGAGTAGGAGGATGACGCGTGCAGTAGCGTTTCGGGTCCTCTAGGTTCCCAAGGAGTTGGAGTTGGCCAAACATGGTTGGGATGCTTGAAATTGGAGTTGTTTGTTCAGCGGTTGTCTGCATTAGATCGTATGCCTAGCGGTGTGTGTGTCGAGGGTTGCCGAAGAACCCTAGGTTGTGGAGAGCCTCTCGAGAGCTCGGTCAGCCCAAATAGTGAGTTTGATTGGCTAGCCGGAGGCGTGTAGTTTGTAGCCTCGGTGGAGTTGCTAGCGCCTTGGTAGACTAGCAAGCTATTGTTTGTTTGGAGTAAAGTCCGGAGTGGTTTCGGTGTGGTGGCAAGTTGATGCTTGGTGTTGACCAAGGTGTGGATTGAGTTGCTAGAGTTTAGTTTTGCTCGTGGGGGCGAGTGGTTTGTGCCATGTTGGTTGTTTTTCCTGTTTCCAGGATGTTGAGTTGCCCCGTTTGGCATTTGGAGGTTCAGTCTGAGATGGACCCTTGTTGTGCCCCGTGAGATTAGATGTTGTTGCTCTGGTGGAGCAAGACAAAGGCGTATGTGGAGTTCTCTCGTCCGTTGGTTGTCCGCTTGTAAGAGCCGTTTCCTTCGGGGAGTTGTCGTTACTACTCCTTGGTCTTGGAGTTAATGGTGGAAGCGCTAGCTTGAAGGAAAAGTTTGTTGGTCGCTTGGAAGTAGTCGTTTGTCCAGCTTAAGCGGATTCTTGGATGGTGTTCTAGAGGCCGCAGTAAAGGTTGTTCTCGCCTCTTGTGAGTGTTTGGCCAAGATTTGGTTCGTTTGTTGTTTCGAGAGCTAGTTCGTTTCTAGTGAAGGGCGTTGCCACTGAGGTCTTGTTCCTAGTCGATGTAAGTTTTGGGAGTTGACCCCTCCCTCGGCAGTTGAGCAAGTGCTGTTTGTTTCGGTTTGGTGGTCCGATTGGTTGAGTTTTCTCTTGGGTGTTGCTTCCAAGAGAGTTGGTTCTTGTTGCCTTGGGTTTGAGCAAGTCAGTGGCGTGTGTGGAGTTCATTGCCCTTCTCGAGTTTGCTTGCCGGGAAGTCGTTTCCCGCTTGGCGAGTCGACTTAGCTTCCGAGTTGTGTAGTCGATCGAGTAGCGCAGCGTCACCCAAATGAGAGGGTCCTCGCTTTGTGTTGTTAGCAAGCAAGAGTTGTTTGTTCCCGCAAGAGCGGAGGCCACTAGTAAGAGTTGAGTTGTTCTCGGCAAGTTGTTGGTTCTTTGGGGATTGAAGATTTCCTTTCCCTCTAGCCTCTGTGGTGGTTGAGTTGCTCCTTGGATGCCACCTCGAGTGATAGCTTGCGAGGTAGTCTTGCGGATTCGTGTGGCTCGTGATCCGTAAGCTTTGAGGTTGTCGTTATCCGCTTTCCTTGTGAGGTTTTGGGAGTGGAGCTTCTGGTTGGAAGATGAGTTAGGCTTAGGCTTAAAGGGGAAGTCCTTTGAGTAGCCAGTTGGATTTTAAGAGTTGAGTAGTAGCTTGGAGGCGAGCGTTGCTCGTTATAAGTTTGGGTTGAGTTCTGCTGAGCAAGCCCTTCTCGGGCTTTGTTCCTAGTTGTTGTGAGTTCCCAGTTGGCGTTAGCACACCGCGCGTTGAGTGAGTTGGCACAGAGGTGCCGTGGCATTGGTTGGTAAGTCGTTGAGCCGCTTTTCCTCAAGGTGTTGTGTCGCAGATAGCTGCGTGATGGTTTAGTCCTTGCTTCCCGAGTTTTCCTTGAGAGGAAGGTTGGATGTTCCTTGCCTGGCGATGTTCTCCTTGGTCGGTTGCTGGTAGGTGTTCGTTGGAAAGTTTGCGTTCGGCCGATGAGGAGTTCTAGTTTGTTGGCTTGGCCGAGTGGAGTCCAGCTTGGCCCTTGTTTTTTTAGGTGGCCGTGAGCCCGAAGTTTGGTGGTGTGAGTGTTGTTAGCCGTCCGGTGTACCAGGATGGTGCCCTTGCCTTTGGTTCGGCGATTTCTCCTTAAGATGGTTGCTTTAGTGTTGTGGTCGTGTTCTAGTTGGAGAAGTTTGTCTTTTGGATCGATCGCTTGGTTGGTGGTTCGTTTGTATCTCGTTAAGGTCAGTAGTCAAGGTTTGAGGTTTGTTGGTCTCTTGTGAAGTAAGAGTAGGCCGTTTTGTTTTGGAATCTGGAAGGTTCGATTGTTTGGCCGATTTGTTGTAGGGTTGAGTTTGTTTGTTGACAGCTGTGCACAGGTGTTTTTATGTATCGATGTTGGGGCAGCATGTGCCGGACCCATTGTTCATTGTGGACTTTGAGCCCTTGCAGCTGATTGAGGGTTTGGGCTTCGAGGAGAAGCCTATGAGTATTCTGGTCTTGAGTCGAAGACGTTGCGTAGAAGTGAGATCCGTTGGTAAAAGTTTAGTGAAGGAGTCTGAGTTCGGAGGAGGCCGCTCGTGAGCGGGAAGGACGGGATGAGAATGCAGTATCCTGTGTTGTTTCAGTCTTAAGGACTTTCGAGGACGAAAGTCATAAAAAGGAGGGAATATTGTAACGACCCAGGTTTTCATCCCGGTCTTCCAGGTATGCCCTAGGGGTATTTTAGTAATTTGGTCGGGCCGTCAGGGCCGTTTATGTCTTTTTCCAGTTGCTAAAATTATTGGATGGATTTATGTAGGTTTTTGGAAGGGTTTGTGGTTTGGTTTGAGCAAGGTTTGATGCAAAAGTAAAAATAAAAGGGAATTGTCTTTGCAATGGGGGTTTGAACCCGGGTCTCCTGGGAAGCTTGTGGAGATGTGTGCCAATTGAGCCATTAGGTGCTCTTGTTGCTCTTCCTGCATCATTTTATGGTTAGCCTTGGATTTTGGAGTTTTGGTGCATTTGGTTAAATGAAATAGAAATTAGGTTTATTCCATCTTCTTCTCCAAATCTCCTCTTGGCCGCACAAGCTCTCCCTCTCCATAGCCCTTGCCGATTCTTCATCCTTGCAGCTCCCTTGGATCGTTCATCATCATTCCGGGTAGGTATCGATCTTCCTCTTCTTCTTCTCAGCCGTTTGGTGTGCTTTTGGCCAAGTGAAAAGAGGTGTGTTGTGTGTGTTTGTGTTGATTGCACGCCACCGAAAAGAAGCCCACCCAAGACCATCGTCGCCGCGTCCAGTGGCCAGATCGCCGCGCCGGATCGCGCCCGGCGGCGGACAGACGCCCCTACCGTCGCACGGATCGCCCGGATCTGTTGAGCGAGCCTGCCCGCACGCCATCGCTCACCAGTCGCCCAGATCTGTTGAAGCGGCCGTCACGCCGCGCCATCGCTCGCGGATCGTGCGGATCGCGCGCTGCAGCAGCGAGACGCCAGACGCCAGCCAGCCACGCCGCGCCGCGCGCTCGAAGCCGCCGCCGCCGCATAAGCCGCGCCGCGTCGCTGTCGCACTCCAAAGCACCGCGTGCCTTCGCCCGAAGCCGCTCGCCTCGCTACGCCCAGCGTCGCGTCCGCGTCGCTGTCGCCGCGCTAGCACCCGCGCGCCGCGCCGCCGCCGCTCGCCCTTCGCCCAGACGCTCGCCCGCGCGCGCCCTCCTCCTGCGTGAATCCGTCGTGCGCGTGCGTGCGCCGCAGCAGCGCCAGCCACCGCTTGCCAAAGCGCGCTGCGCCCCTGCCTGCCGTGCCCGGCTTGCCAGCAGACTCCAAGCTCGTGTCGCCGTGCGCGCGTGAGTTCCCGAGCCAAGCATGCTTTGTTCTATTGTTGTTTAGACGTTTTAGATGCTGATTATTTTTGGTTTGCTAGGTTCCCGCCCGCTAGCTCGGGATTGTTCCGCACTTAGGATTTGTGTGTAGAAGCCTCCCACCAAGGTAAGGATTTCTTACCGGAGTTGTGTGGGCCTGCGGTATATTTGTGATTGTTGTTTTGTATGCCTGTATGATTATTAGCATGTTTAGCCCTAGGTGCTCACATCAATTCCTCGATCGGCATGAACTCTTGTATTGTTTCTCATGTTAGCCCATGCTAGGTTGTTCCATTACGGCATGTTCGATATCTGCTTCTTGCTTCGTAGTATCATACTAGGTTCCTTGTATCTGTTGAGCACGTATTGGACCGCATTGAATGAATTGTTATTATTGCTATGGTTTAGAGTTCAAGTAGGTAGCATCATCCGGCCGGATGCATAACGTAACTTGCATCCCCGACGGGGCGTGCGAGATGGTACTCCGTCCACGATCCCGTTAGGGTTTAGCTAACCCTAACGGCCGGCCCCGCAATCTTGGGTGAGGGTGGCGGTCGTTAAATGCCCCAAAGGTCGGGATGATGACTTGGCATTGCCTCGTCCCCGGCGATCGGCACGTCCTCGGCCGGTTCGGCCGTAGCCCTTGATTGCCACTGTTAGGGCAAGGACCGCTTCTGGTTTAAGCCTACCACGGCCGGTTCCTTAGCCTCAGTGCGGTGGTACAGTGACATAGTTCACGTGTCCGTGTCTCACACCCCTATGTCGGTGACACCGATCCGGAGAGATTTAGTTAGGCGTGGTGATCGGACATGGGCGGCTTGCCACTAGACCCGCACTTCCCCATAGTTCGCAGGTAGCACGCAGCGCGCGCTTACGCTCATTACAACGCCCGACCGAGAGCTCCTCGGGATCTTGAGCTAGTGCACCTTTCGTATCGACGAGACAAAGCCGAGGCCGGGACTCGTTTCTCGTATAGGGCGTATTGTGTGGTGGATTTATTTCCGGACTAAGACCACGAGTTGGCATCCGAGGTCCAAGTGTGGACTTAAGCTATGTGCTCTATTCTCGTGTTTATACTCATCGCTTGCATACATTCTTCTAGATGATCATGTATATCGTATTGTACCCCTGGTTGGGGATTCTTCTTGAGTAATTCGTTACTCACCCTTATTCTGTGGTTTTCCACGGTAACCAAGGCGGGAGACAGGATGGTGAAGGAGGAGCCGTGATCATGGAATCCTGCCTTCATCTCTCGACCATTTTATTATATCATGACTCTTGACTTTTGTTATTTCCCACGAATGCATGTAGACGGGCACGGAGCCCTAGGATGTTTTCTTACGCTTTATGGATTCCAAATATTTGTACTTGTGGAATGTTTAAATGGTTTAAATAAATCTCCGATCAGAGTATGCTTTTTAGAAATGTATGTTTTGATTGTGGAATGTTTCTGTTTTTACTTGGGATCCGAAATGTATTTTTTCATAATGTCTTTTATTTTGAATACATGCATTAGGGTAAAGGCCCATTTAGAGCCCCTTTTGGGTCGGGTCTTTACTGATCACCGGGGCGGCGACAGATCGGGCGCTGGCGAGGCAGGGACCGCCTACTGCACACGGATACCTGGCGCCGGCGCGGCAGGGGGGACAGCGCGCCGACACGCTACCGCAACAACACGTCGTCTGGTGCGAGCAGTCTTTGGCGCGCAAGCGCGCGCTGCGCTCGCAGGCAGACGGAGACGCCCGACGCGGGCGCTGTGGCGCTGACGACGGCCGGCGTAAGCGCGCTCTTGGGGCGTTTGGCGTCTGGCGACGGCTGCCGGCCGCGACAGCGCTCTGGCTGCTCGATCAGGCTCTGTGGCTGATGGATGGGCGACTGGGCTTGTGGCTGGGCGACAGGTGATGGGTCAGGGCGATCACGGTGATGGATGGGCGATGAGTGATGGTAGGCGGTGGTCTGGGGTCAGGTGGCTCGGGGCTCGGGCATGCGGCTGGGTTTCTTGGTGAGGCTTCAAGGTTGAGAGAGAGAAAGAGAGAGAGAGAGAGAGAGAGAGAGAGAGAGAGAGAGAGAGAGAGAGAGAGAGAGAGAGAGAGAGAGAGATAGTGAGGTAAAACAAGGGGAATGGGATTTTCTTGATTTTCTTTCCTTTTCCTAATTTAAATAGGTCTTGGTGACCTAAATCTCTTTCCCGGGCTTCCTCCTTCGAGTCCCGGCTGAAGCAACCTTTTCTCCTTATTAAAACTCATTTAAACCAAGATCCCAAATCACCATCAAGGGCAAGGGTTCAAATCCCAATGGAAGCACTTAAATTAACAATAATTTTGTTAATTACCAAATCACATCCAAACTTCCAACCAACTAGCCCGAACTTCTTGGGTTCTGCAACCAACAACAATCAAGCCTCGACAAGGGCAGGAGTGACCCTGGAATCTTGAAAATCCACAAAACCCTGACCGGGGGCAAAAAGACCAAAATACCCCTAAGGGTTAAAAGAGCTCTAACGGCCCATCTGAACATCCGCATAATGTCCCGAAAACACCTGGGAAACCGAAATAGAAAACCGGGCCGTTACAATACTCCCTCCTTTTAAGACTTTCGTCCTCGAAAGTCCTAAGACGAAAAAACATAGGAAATCTCCACTGATCCTTAACCAACCAAACTCCCGGTCAAGACAACACTAAACCTTCTTCGAAATCCAAACCCCCTTGGGTTCCCAAAGGCTCCAAGCCTTAAAGACATCGAGCTTCGAAGAAAACATGCGATCGTTCTAGTCTGTGAGCCACATCCTCTCACTCGAACCAACACTCAAACGGTCTTACGACCCTACGGCTCACTTATCCCTGCTAACCCAACTCGGAACGCCTCTCTACGGCGCTACTCACAGCAAACTCGAAGACTGGTCACAAGCTCTAAACTCTCCTGCTGCGCGCGATCTGCTGCTGCTGCTGCTGCGCGATCTGGCGTGACGTCAGGCGTCTGCTGCTGCGGGCGTCAGGCGTCTGCTGCTGCGCACGATCTGGCGTGACGTCGGGCTGGCGATGGCCGAGCGGTGGCCGGGCCGGTTCTTGTGGCGAGATTTGGGCGCGGCAGTGGGCCGTGGACGGCAAGAAGCGTCGATGCGCAGACGACGAAGCGATCTGGGCTTCTTCTTTGCGCGATCCGGGCGTGGCGTCTGGTGGCGGGTGGACGTCGCGACGATGGTCACTGGTGGGGCTTCTCTCGGCTGGCTGCAATCAACACAAACACACACAACACTCCTCTATTCACTTGGGCAAACAGCACACCAAACGGATGAGAAGAAGAAGAGGGAGATCGATACCTACCCTAATGATGATGAACGATCCAAGGAGCCGCAAGGATGAAGAATTCGGCAAGGCAATGGAGAGCAAAGCTTGGGCGGCCACACACTTTGGAGAAGAAGATGGACAAACCTAATTTCTATTTCATTTAACCAAATGCACCAAACACCAAAGATCCAAGGTTAACTAAGATGTGATGCGTAAAGAGCAACAAGAGCAACTAATGGCTCAATTGGCACACATCCCTACAAGCTTTCAGAGACCCGGTTCAAACCCCACCACAAAACACAATTTCCTTTATTTTTACTTTTGCATCAAACCTTGCTCAAACCAAACCACAAATCCTCCAAAACCTACATAAATCCATCCAATAATTTTAGTAATCGAAAGACACAAACGGCCCTGACGGCCCGACCAAATTACCAAATTACCCCTAGGGCATACCTGGAAGACCGGGATGAAAAACCTGGGTCGTTACAGCGTCGCAGCCCCAGTGCCCGTCGCCGTCCCAGCCCGTGCCGTGTCGCCCGCCCGCATTCAGCCATCGCCTCTGCTTGTCCGCGCCCAGCCAAATTTTGTCATACAAGCGCGAGCGCACCTTGTCGCCCATCTGCGCGCGTCTGGGCGCCCAGTAGCACACCACGCGCCATTTGAGCCCAAAGAAGAACCCCCGACTGCGGCTGTATGTTCAAGCGTTAACTGTGTGCGCGTGAGATGCTCCCTAGCCGAGCCCTGTTTATTTTATTATATTTAGGCCTATGGATTGTGATTATTATTGTGCTTTGTAGGTTCTCATTAGCTAGCTTGGGATCGATCGCAGCTTAGGATTCTTGTGTGTAGTTGCCTTTCGACCAGGTAAGGATTTCTTACCGGAGTTGTGTGGGCCCTGCGATATTATATGTGATTGCCGTTTGTATGCTTGTTGTGTTTATCAACATGTATAGTGATAGGTGCTCCGTTCTGTATTTTCGACTAGCATGATTTCTTATGTTGTTTCTCATGTTAGTCCATGCTAGGTTGTTCCGTTCTGGCATGCTCGTTATCTATTCTTACTTCGTAGTATCATGCTAGGTTCGTTGTATCTGTTGAGCACGTATTGGATTTTTTGTTGTATCTGTGTAACGGCCCAGTTTTCTATTTCGGTTACCCAGGTGATTTCGGGTCATTTTGGTCTTTTGCCCCCGATCAGGGTTTTGAGGATTTTCAAGATTTCAGGGCCTTTCCTGCCTTCGTCGAGGTTTGGTGGTTGTTGGTTGCAAGACCCAAGAGGTTTGGGCAAGTTGTGTGGGAGTTTGGAGGTATTTTAGTTATTGGCAAAATTAATGGGTTTTTGAGTGCTCCCTTTGGGATTTGAACCCTTGCCCTAAATGGTTTTGGGAGTTTGAAGGAAAAAGAGTTTTATTAGAAAGAAAAGTTTGTTTGGGCCGGGTTTTGAAAGAGGAAGCTTTGGGAAGGGATTTTAGACCCATTTAAATTAGGAAAAGGGAAGAAAATCAAGAAAGTCCCTTTCCCCTTGTTTTGCAATCTCTCTCTCTCTCTCTCTCTCTCTCTCTCTCTCTCCTTGCCGACCTCACCAAGAAAACCCAACCCTAGCCACACCACCCTAGCAAAGACTAACCCGAGCCACACCCGCCCACCGCCCCAAGACCACTTTCGCCACATGCCCAACTGGGCTGCACGACCGCGCCACGCGGTCCGGCCACTCCGCCCGATCGCGCCGCCAACACCACCAGACCGCCAAGACGTGTCGCGCGCCTCGCACGCCACGCCTAAAGCCGCTTCGCGCGCGCTTCGTTGCCGTCCACACACGCGCGCCCAGCGCCGCTCAGGCCGCTTCAAATTTGTGCGCCCGAGCGCGCGCCGCGCCCCCGCAGACCAAAGTCGCCCAGACGCGCCACACAAGCTCTCGCTGATGCCGCCCAGACGCGTCGCCCGCGCGCTGTCCTCGCAGACCCGATGTCTCGCCCGCGCGCTTAACCTAGGGTGTTCGCTCGCTGCGGCGGCCAGCGTCTGCCACACATCCTCGCCTCGCTAGCGCCCGGCGCCAGCGCTAACGCCAAGCGCAACGCCCAGCGCCCAAGACGCCCGCTTTGTCCTTGCAGACGGACAGCCTGCCCTGCCGTGCGAGTAGGGGCGTGACCTTGTGTCTTCTCGATCGGTAATTCCCGAGTCTTTTCTCCTTTGGGCACTAGGCTATTGGCTGCTGTTTAATTAATTAGGTTGTTTTTACTAAAATGCTTAGGTTGCTCGGGTTCGCTTTAAAGCTCGAGGGTCGTTATTGATTGTGAAAGTTATTTCTGCTTGCTTCCAGGTAAGGATTTCTTACCGTGGTTGTGTGGACCCTGCGATGCTTTCTTGATTGTGCCTTATATGCATGTTTACTTGTATGAACATGATTAGTGGATAGGACAGCTTGTGATTGCACTCTTGCTAGCATGTTTGCCTGTTTGTACATGTTAGTGCCATGCTAGGATTGTTCTTCCAGCATGCTTCAGATTCATGCTTTAAGTTCGTAGTATCATGCTAGGTTATGTGTGATTGATGATGATATGTATGTTTAGCCAGGAATCAGTTATTCTGTACTCCTAGCTAGTATAGTAGGGTTTGTCATCATCCAGAGGCTGAGAGCGGACATAACGTACTTTGTCCCCACCGGTCGGGTGTAGAGCGAAGCATAACGTACATTGCTTCCCCGGCGACCGATGTGGATGTAGCTACCACATCGGCATAAGCTTAGTTTGTAGCTCGCTAGAGCGGAACCCACCATAACGGCCCGCTTTTCTATTCCAGCCTCGAGGTGCTTCCGGCTCGATTCGATGGTTCATTGGGCCGTTAGAGCTGCTTTTGACCCTTAGGGGTATTTTGGTCTTTTGCTCCCGGGCGAGATTTGTGGATTTTTAGGGTTTCGAGGCAGCTCCCGCCTTTGTTGAGGCTTGTATGTTGGTGGTCATGCGAGTCCCGAGATGTTTGGGCTATTCGTTTGGGAGTTCGGTTGTGATTTCGGTTTTGGGCAAAGTGATCTTTGTTTGGGTGTTTCCTTTGGGATTCGAGCCTGTGCCCTTAGAGTGATTTGGGAGTTTGTTTTAGTGAGAGTTATTGTTTGGAAAAGGTTGCTTCACCGGGTCTCGAAGGAGGAAGCCGGGGTGGGATTTAAGGACTTTAAGGCTTGTTTTAATTAGGAAAAAGGGAAGAAAAATCAAGAAAGTCCCTTTCCCCTTGTTTTGCAATCTCTCTCTCTCTCTCTCTCTCTCTCTCTCTCTCTCTCTCTCTCTCTCTCTCTCTCTCTCTCTCTCTCTCTCTCTCTCTCTCTCTCTCTCTCTCTCCAAGCCGACCTCACCAAGAAGACCCAACCCTAGCCACCCAACCATGCCCTAGCCGCACCACACCGGCCGCATCGCATCGGCCGCTCACCCAAAGAAAGCCCTCGCCTAGCCCCGCCGCACCAGACGCACTCCATCGCCACCAGTGCGCCCGGATCGTTGCATCGTCCAGCCCTAGCCGCGCCTCGCACGAGCCGCCCGTGTCACCCATGCCGCGCGTCGAGCCACCCGTCGTCCGATCGCCGCGCCGCCCTAGTTGCGCCGAGCCCAGATCCGCTTCGCCCAGCCGCCTCTCGTCGCCTAGGTCGCGCCGAGCCCAGATCGGCATCGCCGAGCCGCCTCCGTGTCGCCCGTGTCCGTGTCGAGTCGCCCGAGCCCTGCCCGCACCGAAGTCGCTTCGCCCACAGGGTCGCCGTGCCTTCCCGAGCGCCCCGAGCCCATCGCGCGCCGCCTCGCGCGCGCGCGCCGTCTGCCGTCTTACGCTAAGCCGCGCGCGTGTGTCGCGCGCCAGCCCGAGCTCGAGCCGTGCCCGTGCGCCTTTGCTTTCGCCCAGCGCGCCGCTGCTGCGCCGCGCCACGCCTGCGCGCGCGCTGCACTCGGCGCCCCCGCCTGCGCCCACAATGCCCAGCGCCCCACTGCGATGTGTGCTTTGGTTGGCCCGAGCCTTGTGGCTTCTCGGATGGTATTTTCCCAGTCTTTTCTTCGTTGGGCCCCATTTTGTTGGCTCTTGTTTAGGGATTTGATTTGGGCCGCTTTATTTTATGTTTAGGTTGTTTGGGTTCGATTAGAGGCTCGAGGATCGCTTGGTTGAGTTATGATTATTTTCTCGCTTGTCCTGTAAGGATTTCTTACCGTGGTTGTGTGGACCTGCGATATGTCTCGATTGTGCCTTGTATGTTTGCTTGATTGTTATGAGCATGATAGTGATAGGCGACTTTGTTTGATCTCTTGCTAGCATGTTTGTTGATTTTACATGTTAGTGCCATGCTAGGTTTGTTCTTCCAAAGATGCTTGTGATTCTGCTTTAAGTTGTAGTATCATGCTAGGTAAACGTGATTGATGTCGGTCATTGCTTGCTAGCCGTGAATCATTGATTTACTCGGTATTCTTGGATAGAGTAGTAGGGTTTGTCATCATCCGGGCCGAGAGCGGACATAACGTACTTTGTCCCCACCGGTCGGGAGTAGAGCGAAGCATAACGTACATTGCTTCCCCGGCGATGTGTGGATGTAGCTACCACATCGGCATAAGCCCGGTTTGTAGCTCGCTAGAGCGGAACCACCGCCAGCGGTGCAAGCCCGCCTTGGCCGTTCTTAGCTTCGTGTCGGTGGTACAGTGCCGCATGATATAAGCCGAGGGCCTCGCACTCATCGTGTTCGGTGACACCGCTTTCGAGTCTTAGGCATGCGTACTGCCCGCGTAGTTTGCCCTTAGGCCCCGCATTTACGCCGGTTGCGAGAAGAGCATGCGGTGTGCGCGCACACGCGTTAGTCGCCGGTTCGGAGAGCTCCCTGGCTAATGTTCGTGAGTACACCGCCTTCCAGCTTAGAGCCGGATGGGGTACTCTCCCGATAGTCCAGATTGTTAGCGAGGGTAAGAGGCCCTTGAGGACACCCATTGGGATTGGCTTTTGAGTTAATCAATTGGTCGAGGAGAAAGACCCTCGAGGGTGTCTGGACATCTTGGGATCGGTTTTGAGTCGATCAATTGGCCGAGGAGAAAGACCCTCGGAGATGTCCCGGATTGGTTATGAGAACCAATCATTAGGCCTAAGTAGGAGACTTCCGATGATTCCGGAAGTAAGAGACTTCCGATGTTTCCGATCTTGTGTTATGAGCTCGTTGAGCTATGATCCGTGTTGGTAGTCAGTTTGCTTGCATATTGAGGTGCTAGATGGTCGATGTATCGTATTGTACCCCTGGTTGGGGATTCTTAACTGAGTATGTTTATACTCACCCTTATTTATCTTTCTGTAACTCGAGACAACACCGGGAGGGCTAGCGGAGGGAGCCGATTGATCATGGGGAACCGCCAACTCTGTCTTTATTTATTGCATTGTTTATTCAAAGATGTAGATGGACAGAGTCCTAGGGGAACATTGTTTAAAAAATTGCTTGAAATTGTATTGTACATTTTATTAAACATCGCCGTGATGTTTTAATTTGTTGGATTGTTTAAACTTAAATTGTTGGTTATGTTTTAAGGGCTCCCCCTTCTCATATGTTTTGAAAGGTTTTAAATGTAAGCTCTAAACCGCTTTTTATCATATTTAACTTGCATGCCGAGTAAGATCCCGTGTTTAGGACCATGTTTTGGGTCGGGTTCTTACAGCTGGTATCGAGCACGAGTCATAGATTCTGTGAGACTAACTGCTCGCTTTGTAGGTTGTTGTTCCCATGATCATCAAGCCTCCACGGCCGCTTGGTTTGTCCGAGTTCAATTAAGTTAAGGGGTAAGAATTTACAATACTTTTCTTCTAGCTTTTATGCATGTGTAGAGTTGTGGAGCGGAGACGAAGCAGTGTTCCGACTCGTTGTTGGTTTGGGCTTAGAGAGCCATCATGCCAACTTTTCCGCGCAGCGAGTAGTTTGATGAGCGGTGAGAGCCCCGTGTGGGCGATTTTGTTGCTTTGTGCGGATCGCCAGGTGTCGATCGCACTCGAGAGGGAGGCGAGATTAGACTCCCATAGGCCATTTGTGGCCCGGGGCTGTTGGTTTCTCCCCTAGTGAGAGGGTGGAGGTGCCTTGTGCGAGATCACCGTATGTTGATTGCACTCGAGAGGAGCAGGGGCGCTTGGCATGTCCGACCAAGGAGTTGGACCGATCTTGTTGATGTTGAGGCCGCGTCCCTGAGGTTGTTTAGCCCTTTGGCCAGAGTTGGCCCCGCGCTTGAGTTGCCTAGAGGAGGGGGTAGAGGCTAGCACGCCTCGAGTATGACTCCTTGAGCAGAGTGTACTCCACCATGTGAGATTTGTTGGCGTGTCTTTAGCTATCGAGAGCAAAGACCAGTGCGCAGATTTGTAGCGCGTGAGCGAGGAGTCCCGGGCATAGATAGCCCAAATGACAGAGTTTGTTTCAGCATTTTCCCCGGTAGCTCTCGTAGCCCTGGAGGTTCCCTGGAGGGCTTGATCAAGCAGGTTTATGCAGTTGAGTTTGTTGGCGTTGATGGAGCCGCCCGATTTGGCAAGTGGATGCCTCAGAGAGCTTGATGTATTAGAAAGTCCTACTTTGCTAGTAGTAAAGCGGTTGGCGTGTTCGAGTTTAGCATCCGTGTGTTGGGATGCCCCATTGCTCAGAGGCCGAGGTGAGCCGCTCCGTCTTTATTGATTCCGCAGCTTGGTGGTGGTAGTCCCTTGAGAGAGGTGGACTAGCGAGTCTCCACCGATCGCCCGATTGATTGGCAAGTTGCCGTGTTAGTGGCTTGAGGCGGATGTAGAGACATCTGTGCCCCCTTGCAAGCCTCTTTGTTGTTTTGCAGCCCGATTCTCTTTGTACCCTCGTGAGCTGTGTGTAGTGTGGAGTTTGCTTGCCGTGGTTTTATCCATCCGTGGATTTCGGCAGCTAGTAGAGTGGAACCCTCTTTTATTTGGATGTTCCGAGTGTGGAACTAGTTGTTGCCTCCCGAGGAGTTGGCTCGAGCTTTTGTTGAGCATCGAGTGGGATGCGGGGAGTAGGCCGTGGCAAGTCTGTTGGTCGAGATGCCGAGAGATTAGGTTTGCTCAGTGTTTGGACTCTGTCTTTGAGTGCCATTGCCCCGCCACTTGGAGAGTGACTTTCCCTTTCTCGAGGGGGCATAAAGCTCGCTTTGAGGCTGATTCGTGTTGTAATGGATGTAGTGCTGTGGCACCAAGCTTTGAGAGGAGGCCTAGTTTCGTGCCGGTTGGCACTTTTGGTGCGAGTGGTTCCATGGTCGCCTGCAGTATAGCATCCCCGTTTGTCTTGTACCCCTTTCCGAGGTTTACTTTTGCTTTGGGTTGCTTAAGAGATCTAGCTCGGTGGTAGTCGAGGGACTACAAGTTTGAGGTTTTCGAGGGAAAGTAGGAGCTGCTCGGGATCTCCGAGAGTTGGGTGTAAAGGATGCTATAGGTCATTAAGAGCTAGCGCGTTCGAGTTCTCGCGCTGTGGTGTGAGCCCGTGAGCCAGCTTGATGGTAGCATGATTCGGCTACCCTTTGAGTTGCCCTAGTATGGTTAGTGTTGGCATCGTGGACGCGTGGTTGATCCAGTGATAGAGCCATGAGTTGGATGGCTGATCGGAGCTCGTTTAGTGAGCACATTGTTTCGAGGAATGTTAGCTTGGTGTGGTTTTGCGCTTATAAGAGTAAGTTGGCCAATGTGGCTTTTCGTGGTGAGTTGGCCCCGAGTGGGTTTGAACTCTCGTTGCTCCCTTGTTTGTTGTGGCTCTGTTTGGAGGCAAAGGTTGCCCTGTGTGAGAGCCCTTGTTGGCTTTGGATCTTAAGAGATCAAGTTGGAGCTGTGCACCCCTGGTGCACTTTTGCGTAGCTCGCCCGTGGTTTATGTTTGGAAAACCACGAGAGGTTCGTGTTGAGGGCCCAAAGGCTCGATCTTTGAGGTGTCAAGGCTTTAGTTCTTGGCAAGTGCCCTAGCTTTGGCTATTAGGATGCCGTGCTCGTTCTGTAGGCCATTGGGTAAGCAAGTTTTGCTAGTTGGTCCTTGCCACTGTTAGACTTCGCTTGGGACCGAACAAGAGCAATGTGGCAAGCCGCGCGATTTACGATCGTTTTGGCTAAGAAAGCTGTTCGGATCCTTACCTTGAGAAGAAGGTATGTTGAGGTTGTTGCTTTGAGTAGGAGGATGACGCCTCCGTAGCGTTCTGGTCCCCTTGGTTTCCAAGTTGGAGTTGGCCACTTAGTTGAGATCTTTGGAGAGGTTGTGCCCGCGTGGCCGGTTGTTTGTTAGATCGTTGTCGACCGTGTGTGTCGGAGGGTGATCGAGAGGATCTCTAGTTGTGGAGAGCCTCTCCGAGCTCGATTAGACCCAGCGCAGTTGTTCCTTGGGTGAGTTGCTTGCAGATTTGGCGATCTAGCAAGCTAGTGCTTGTTTGGTTTTGGAGGTTAGTTGGTGCTTGGTGTTGACCAAGATTTTGGTTCTCTTGATGTTCCAAGAGCTTGCTCGGTTCGAGCGCAGGGCGTTGCCACGAGGATTCGTTCTAGTCCGGTTGTTTTGGGAGTTGATTCCTCCTTCGGTGGTTGAGTAAGTTCGGCTAGTTCTGGATTGGTGGTCCAATCGCTTGAGTTTCCCTTGGGTGTTGCTTCCAAGAGAGTTGGTTGATGTTGCCCTTGGGTTTGAGCAAGTCAACGGCGTGTGTGATGTTCGCCGCCCTTTAGAGTTTTGCTTGCTTTGGGAAATCGTTCCCGTTGAGGAGTCGCGTAGCTCCCGAGTTGTGTAGTTGATCGAGTAGCGCAGTTGGTTAGCCCAACGAGAGGTCCTCGCATTGTTTTGTTAGCAAGCGAAAAGTTGTTTGTCCCCGCAAGAGCGGTGGCCACCAGTTTAAGAGTTGAGCTTGAGTTGAGTCTCTGCTTGAGCAAGGCCTTCTCGGGCTTTGTTTCTAGTTGTTGAGCTTTCAGCTTGGCGAATAGCCGAGCCTTAGTTGAGTGTGTTGGCACAGAGGTGCCGTGGCATTGGTTGGTTAGCCTTTGGCCGCTTTTCCTCAAGCCGTTGTGAGTTGCTTGGTAGCCCCGTGAGGGTTTGGTCTTTCTTTGCGAGATTTTCCATGAGAGGAATGTTGGGTGTTTCCTTGCACGCAATGTTCTTTTTGGCCGATTGCTAGTAGGTTTGCATGGAAAAGTTTGTGTTCGGCCGTTGTGAGGCTCTCAGTTGTTGGCTTGGCCGAGTGGAGCTCATGCTGGTTTTTTGGCCATTTAGGGTTGGCCGTAGCTGAAGTTTCACTTGTGCTAGTGGGAAAAAGTTTGCCTTTTGGATCAATCGCCAGATTGGTGGTTCGATTGTTTTTCGTTAAGGCTTTAGGCAAGCCTTGTGGTTCGCCGGTCTCTTGTGAAGAAAGAGTAGGCCGTTTGGTTTCTCGGAACCCGAGAGGTTCAGTTGTTTGGCCACTTGGCGTTGTGTTGAGGCAAGCGATATGTTATCGGCCAGTGGGCATTCAGAGAAGTTACGCCAAAGGCGTGGCGTTGAGTTTTGGAGCTTGTGCCGAGTCCGCGGGGCTTTGAGAGTAACACCGTTGAAAGGTGTTCCGTGTTGGTCTAGCGGGGTTTTGGCTAAGCGCCAAGTTTGTAGGGCTTTTGAGATCCTTGAGCGGATTGGAGCAGTTGGTTAGCTTTGCCCCGTCATTGGCAAAGTGATTGCAAGTTTTGTGTTCCTCGTCTCTTGGTTGATATAGTTTGTGACAGACTGGAGAGCATTGTGGCTTTGAGCCTTTGAGAACCCAGGAGGGTTTGGTTTTCAGAGAAGGGTTAGTGTTGTTTTGGCGAGAAGTTTTGTTGGCTAGGAAACATTGGAGTTTTCCTAGAGTCAAGCTCGTTTTAGGACTTTCGAGGACGAAAGTCTTAAAAGGAGGGAGTATTGTAACGGCCCGATTTTCTATTCCAGCCTCGAGGTGCTTCCTGCTCAGTTCATGGTTCGGTTGGGCCGTTAGAGTTTTTTGACCCTTAGGGGTATTTTGGTCTTTTGCTCCCCGGCGGGATTTGTGGATTTTCAGGGTTTCGAGGCAGCTCCTGCCTTTGTTGAGGCTTGTATGTTGGTGGCTGCGAGTCCCGAGATGTTTGGGCTATTCGTTTGGGAGTTCGGTTGTGATTTGGGTTTTGGGCAAAGTGATCTTTGTTTGGGTGTTTCCTTTGGGATTCGAGCCCAGGCCCTTAGAGTGATTTGGGAGTTTGTTTTAGTGAGAGTTATTGTTTGGAAAAGGTTGCTTCAGCCGGGTCTCGAAGGAGGAAGCCGGGAAATGGGATTTAAGGACTTTAAGGCTTGTTTTAATTAGGAAAAAGGGAAGAAAAATCAAGAAAGTCCCTTTCCCCTTGTTTTGCAATCTCTCTCTCTCTCTCTCTCTCTCTCTCTCTCTCTCTCTCTCTCTCTCTCTCCCCTAGCCGACCTCACCAAGAAGACCCAACCCTAGCCACCCAGCCATGCCCTAGCCGCACCACACCCTGGCCGCATCAGACCGCTCAGCCCAGCATAGCCCTGCCTAGCCCGCCGCACCAGACGCACTCCATCGCCACCAGTGCGCCCGGATCGTTGCATCGTCCAGCCCTAGCCGCGCCCTCGCACCAGCCGCCCAGTCACCCATGCCGCGCGTCCGAGCCACCCCTGCGTCCGATCGCCGCCCGCGCCCTAGTTGCGCCGAGCCCAGACTGCGCTCGCCCGGTCGTCTCCGTGTCGCCTAGGTCGCGCCGAGCCCCGATCGGCATCGCCCAGGCCGTCTCCGTGTCGCCCAGGTTCGTGTCGAGTCGCCCAAGCCCTGGCCGCACCGAGTCGCTCGCCCACATCGTAGGTCGCCGTGCCTTCCCGAGCGCCAGAGCCCATCGCGTCGCCTCGCGCGCGCGCGCGTCGCCGCCGTCTTACGCCAAGCCGCGCCGTGTGTGTCGCCGCCACCCGAAGCTCGAGCCCGCGCCCGTGCGCTTTGCTTCGCCCAGTCGCGCCCGCGCTGCGCGCCGCGCCCACGCCTGCGCCCACAGTGCCCAGCGCCAGTGCCAGGCCCGGCCACTGCTGATGTGTGTGCTGGTTGGCCCGAGCCTTGTGGCTTCTCGGATGGTATTTTCCCTAGTCTTTTCTTCGTTGGGCCCCGATTTTGTTGGTCTTTGTTTAGGGATTTGATTTGGGTTTGCTTTATTTTATGTTTAGGTTGTTTGGGTTCGATTAGAGGCTCGAGGATCGCTTGGTTGAGTTATGATTATTTTCTACTTGTCCCGGTAAGGATTTCTTACCGTGGTTGTGTGGACCTGCGATATGTCTCGATTGTGCCTTGTATGTTTGCTTGATTGTTATGAGCATGATAGTGATAGGCGACTTTGTTTGATCTCTTGCTAGCATGTTTGTTGATTTTACATGTTAGTGCCATGCTAGGTTTGTTCTTCCAAAGATGCTTGTGATTCCCGTTTAAGTTGTAGTATCATGCTAGGTAAACGTGATTGATGTCGGTCATTGCTTGCTAGCCAGAATCATTGATTTACTCGGTATTCTTGGATAGAGTAGTAGGGTTTGTCATCATCCGGAGGTGAGAGCGGACATAACGTACTTTGTCCCCACCGTCGGGAGTAGAGCGAAGCATAACGTACATTGCTTCCCCGGCACCGATGTGGATGTAGCTACCACATCGGCATAAGCCCGGTTTGTAGCTGCTAGAGCGGAACCACGCCAACGGTGCAAGCTGCGCCTGGCGGGTTCTTAGCTTCGTGTCGGTGGTGCGTACAGCCGCATGATAAGTGCCGAGGGCCTCGCACTCACGTGTTCGGTGACACCGCTTTCCGAGTCTTAGGCATGCGTGCGCCCGCGTGGTTTGCCCTTAGGCCCCCGCATTTACGCCCGGTTGCGAGAAGAGCATGCGGTGTCGCGCGCACACGCGTTAGTCGCCGGTTCGAGAGCTCCCGGGCTAATGTTCGTGAGTACACCGTTCCTTCCAGCTTTAGAGCGGTCGCGGGTACTCTCCGATAGTCCAGTTGTTAGCGAGGTAAGAGGCCCTTGAGGACACCCATTGGGATTGGCTTTTGAGTTAATCAATTGGTCGAGGAGAAAGACCCTCGAGGGTGTCGGACATCTTGGGATCGGTTTTTGAGTGATCAATTGGCCGAGGGAGAAAGACCCTCGGAGATGTCCCGGGATTGGTTATGAGAACCAATCATTAGGCCTAAGTAGGAGACTTCCGATGATTCCTAAGTAAGAGACTTCCGATGTTTCCAGATCTTGTGTTATGAGCTCGTTGAGCTATGATCCATGTTGGTAGTCGTTTGCTTGCATATTGAGGTGCTAGATGGTGATGTATCGTATTGTACCCCGGTTGGGGATTCTTCTTGAGTATGTTTATACTCACCCTTATTTATCTTTCAGGTAACTCGAGACAACACCGGGAGGGCTAGCGGAGGGAGCCGATTGATCATGGGGAACCGCCGGCACTCTGTCTTTATTTATTGCATTGTTTATTCAAAGATGTAGATGGGCAGAGTCCTAGGGAACATTGTTTAAAACGTTCTTTGAAATTGTATTGTACATTTTATTAAACATTTGCCGTGATGTTTTAATTTGTTGGATTGTTTAAACTTAAATTGTTGGTTATGTTTTAAGGGCTCCCCCCTTCTCATATGTTTTGAAAGGTTTTTAAATGTAAGCTCTAAACCGCTTGTTATCATATTTAACTTGCATGCTGAGTAAGATCCCAGGTTTAGGACCATGTTTTGGGTCGGGTTCTTACACCAGCCAACGGTGCAAGCCTGCCTTGGCCGGTTCTTAGCTTCACGTCGGTGGTACAGGCTGCACAGATGAGTGCCGAGGGCCTCGCCTCATCGTGTTCGGTGACACCGCTTCCGAGTCTTAGGCATGCGTGCTGGCCCGTGTAGTTTGTACCTAGGCCCCCACATTTACGCCGGTTGCGATGGCATGCGGTGTGCGCGCGCACGCAGCGTTAGTCGCCGGTTCGGAGAGCTCCCCCGGGCTAATGTTCGTGAGTACACCAGTTCCTTCCAGTTTAGAGCCATACTTCGGGTACTCTCCCGATAGTCCAGATTTATTAGCGAGGGTAAGAGGCCCTCGAGGACACCCATTGGGATTGGTTTTTGAGCTGATCATATGGTCGAGGGAGAAAGACCCTCGAGGGTGTCAGACATCTTTGGGATCGGTTTTTGAGCTGATCAATTGGCCGAGGGAGAAAGACCCTCGGAGATGTCCCGGGATTGGTTATGAGAGCCAATCATTAGGCCGTAAGTAGGAGACTTCTGAGGATTCCAGATTCTACCTTGTAAGCTCGTTGAGCTATGATCTGTGTTGGTAACTGTTTGCATGTATACTAGGGTGCCAGATGATTGATGTATCGTATTGTACCCCGGTTGGGGATTCTTACTGAGTATGTTTATACTCACCCTTATTTATGTGGTTTTCCACAAGGTAACTTGGGACAGCACCGGGACGGCTAGCGGAGGGAGCTGATTGATCATGGGAGCCGCCGGCACTCTGTCTTTTATTGTTTGCATAATTTGTTCAGCATGTAGAAGGACAGGAGTCCTAGGGGGACGTTTTTAAAAGTTGTTTAAATTGTATTGTATGATTTTATAAACACTGGCAAGGCTTGTTTTACTTTGTTGGCTTTGCTTAAATGAAGGTTGTTGTTTATGTTTTAAGTGTCCCCGCTTTTAAATGTTTTGAAAAGTTTTAAATATGAGCACTAAACCGCTTGATGAAGTATTTAACTTGCATGCTGAGTGAGAACCTAGGTTTAGGACCGTGTTTTTGGTCGGGTTCTTAGAATCTGTTTATAGGTTGAGATATGGTAGGTAGCACCATCCGGGCCAGGATGCATAACGTAACTTGCATTCACGGCAGTGACGTACGAGGCAGTACTCCGTCCCTGATCCCTCGTTAGGGTTTAGCTAACCCTAACGGCAGGCCCTCCAATCTTGGGTGAGGGTGGCAGACTGTTAAATGCCCCAACGGTCGGGATGATGACATGGCATTGCCTTGTCCCCGGCAGTCGGCACGTCCTCAGTGTGTTCGGCCGTAGCCCTTGATTGCCACCTGTTAGGGCAAGGACGACTTCCTGGTGTAAGCCTACCATGACCCGTTCCTTAGCCTCAGGTGCGGTGGTTCAGGCTGACATAGTTCACGTGTCCAGGTCTCACACCCTTATGTCAGTGACACCGATCCAGAGATTTAGTTAGGCATAGTGACTGGACCTGGGCAGCTTGCCACTAGACCCGGCACCCCCCATGGTTTGCAGTAGCATGCGGTGCGCGCACACGCTCATTACAGCGCCGACCGGAGAGCTCCTCGGGATCTTGAGCCAGTGCACCTTTCGTATCGACAGTAGATAGGCTGAGGTCGAGACTTGTTTCTCTTATAGGATTGTATTATGAGGTGGATTATTCCGGAGTAAGACCCTGAGATGGCATCCGAAGTTTATGTGTGGACTTAAGCTATGTGCTCTCTTCTGTGTTTATATTCATAGCTTGCATACCTTTCTGCTAGATGACCATGTATATCGTATTGTACCCCGGTTGGGGATTCTTACTGAGTAATTCGTTACTCATCCTTATTTTGTGGTTTTCCACAGGTAACCATGGTGAGAGAGAGGATGGCTGAAGGAGGAGCTGTGATCATGGAAGCTCGTTGTTTCGAACTCTGAGTCTTTTATTTATGTTTTCATGTTTTAAATGTCCTCTGAATGCATGTAGTTGGGCACGGAGCCCTTAGGTTGTTTTCTGGTTGTTGCCCGGATTCTGACACTGATGTAAACCATTTTTGGATTTGAATGTGAAATAAATCTCTTATCAGAGTACGCTTAAATTGTATTTAGCTTGGAACAGGTACTTGGAAACAGGGACAGGTTCCAGGACGTTTTGTTCTTGTTTTGAATGGATGCTTTATTGTATTTTGTTTTAATTAGAATCTGGCATTCAACCTTGCATATTATTTTATAAGTTTTAAAGCATGCATTGAGGTAAAGGCCTATTTTAGGACCCCATTCGGGTCAGGTCTTTACAGCTCCCTAGCCGAGCCCTATTTATTTTATTATATTTAGGCCTATGGATTGTAATTATTGTTGTGCTTGTTAGGTTCTCATTAGCTAGCTCGGGATCGATCGCAGCTTAGGATTCTTGTGTGTAGTTGCCTTCCGACCAAGGTAAGGATTTCTAACCGGAGTTGTGTGGGCCCTGCGATATAATATGTGATTGTTGTTTGTATGCTTGTTGTGTTTATCAGCATGTATAGTGATAGGTGCTCCATTCTGTATTTCCGACTGGCATGATTTCTTATGTTGTTTCTCATGTTAGTCCATGCTAGGTTGTAAAGACCCGACCCAAAAAAGGGTTCTAAATTAGGCCTTTACCTCAATGCATGCATTCAAAAGTTAAAGACAATATGCAAGAATGGTTTTCGGATTCTAAGTGAAAACTAAAACATACAAACACCCATTTAAAAAGTCAATATAAAATTCCTGAAACCCGTCCCTGTTTCCAAGCACCTGTTCCAAGGCAAATACATTTCCAAAAGTCACTCTGATCAGAGATTTATTTAAAACACTCAAAACTTTCCAATAGTTACAACAGTGCTAGAATCCGGAAAAGCAGTCAGAAAACAACCTAGGGCTCTGTGCTCAACTACATGCATTCAGAGGAAAATAAAACACAAAGAATCATAGACATAAACTCAGAGTTCGAACAACGGGTTTTCCATGATTACAGCTCCTCCTCCAGCCATCCTGTCTCGCACCATGGTTACCTGTGGAAAACAACAAAATAAAAGTGAGTAACGAATTACTCAGTAAGAATCCCCAACCGGGGTACAATACGATATACATGGTCATCTAGCAGAAAGGTAAGCAAGCTATGAATATAAACACAGAAGAGAGCACATAGCTAAAATCCATATATAAACTTCGGATGCCATCTCAGGGTCTTACTCCGGAATAACCCACCACATGATACGATCCTATACGAGAAACAAGTCTCGGCCTCAGCCGACTGTCGATACGAAAGGTGCACTGGCTCACAATCCCGAGGAGCTCTCCAGTCGGCGCTATAATGAGCGTATGCGCGCACCGCATGCTACTGCAAACCATGGGGGGTGCCGGGTCTAGCGGCAAGCTGCCCAAGTTCAGTCACCATGCCTAACTAAATCTATGGATCGGTGTCACTGACATAGGGGTGTGAGACCTTGTAAGAACCCGACCCAAAATACGGTCCTAAACCTAGGTTCTCACTCAGCATGCAAGTTAAATACTTCATCAAGCGGTTTAGTGCTCATATTTAAAACCTTTCAAAACATTTAAAAGCGGGGAACACTTAAAACATAAACAACAACCTTCATTTAAGCAAAACCAACAAAGTAAAACAAGTCTGGCCAGTGTTTATAAAAACATACAATACAATCTAAACAACTTTTAAAAATGTCCCCATAGGACTCCTGTCCGTCTACATGCTGAACAAATTATGCAAACAATAAAAGACAGATTGTCGGCGGCTCCCATGATCAAACAGCTCCCTCCGCTAGTCGTCCCGGTGCTGTCCCAAGTTACCTGGTGGAAAAACCACAGAAATAAGGGTGAGTATAAACATACTCAGTAAGAATCCCCAACCGGGGTACAATACGGTACATCAGTCATCTAGCATCCTAGTATGCATGCAAATAGTTACCAGCACAGATCATAGCTCAACGAGCTTACAAGGAAGAATCTGGAATCCTCGGAAGTCTCCTACTTCCAGCCTAATGATTGGTTCTCATAACCAATCCCGGGACATCTCCGAGGGTCTTTCTCCCTCGGCCAATTGATCAGCTCAACAACCGATCCCAAAGATGTCCGACACCCTCGAGGGTCTTTCTCCCTCGACCATATGATCAGCTCAAAAGCCAATCCCAATGGGTGTCCTCAAGGGCCTCTTACCCTAGCTAATAAATCTGGACTATCGGGAGAGTACCCGAAGTCTAGCTCTAAACCGGAAGGAACTGGTGTACTCACGAACATTAGCCCGGGGGAACTCTCCGAACCGGCGACTAACGCGTGTGCGGGCACACCGCATGCTGCTGCAATCGGTGTAAATGTGGCGGCCTAAGTACAAACTACGCGGGCCAGGTACGCATGGCTAAAGACTCAGAAACGGTGTCACTGAACACAGTAGTGCGAGACCCTCGGCACTAATCTGTGCAGCATGTACCACCGACCTGAAGCTAAGAACCGGCCAAGGCAGGCTTGCACCGTTGGTAGGGTTCCGCTCTAGCAGGCTACAAACTAGGCTTATGTCGATGTGGTAGCTAAATGCACATCGACTGCCGGGGGAAGCAATGCACGTTATGCTTCGCTCTACTCCCGACCGGTGGGGACAAAGTACGTTATGTCTGCTCTCAGCCTCTGGATGATGACAAACCCTACTATACTGGCTAAGAGTACAAAATAACTGATTCCTGGCTAAACATAGATATCAACATCAATCACACATAACCTAGCGTGATACTACGAACTTAAAGTAGGAATCATAAGCATGCTGGAAGAACAAACCTAGCATGGCACTAACATGTACAATCAGGCAAACATGCTAGCAAGAGATAAAACATAGCTGTCCTATCACTATCATGCTCATAACAGGAAACATGCATACAAGGTACAATCAAGGAAGCATCGCAGGGTCCACACAACCACGGTAGGAAATCCTTACCTGGGAACAAGCAGAATTAGCTATCAAATAACAATCAAGTGACCCTCGAGCTTCTAAGCGAACCCGAGCAACCTAAGCATTTAATAAAAACACCTAAGTAAATAAAACAACAGCCAGCAGCTTAAAATCGAAAAGGGGAAAGGCTCGGGAATTACCAATCGAGAAGACACGCGGTCTCGGCAACAAGGGGCAGGAATGGGCACTGGCGCTGTGCACTGGGCGCTAGCGAGGCAGGCGCTGGCAAGGCGAGCAGACACGCTGGAGCTGGCGCGTGCACGCGCGGGCGAGACATCGGGTCTGCAAGGACGGCGCGAGGGCGACGCGTCTGGGCGGCAGCGAGCGGAGCGGTGCAGGGCAGCCTAGTGCGGGGCGGGGCGGCGCGTCTGGGCTGGGTGGTGGCTCGGTCGCGGTCTGTGTATTGGGGGACGATGGGCAACACATCGTCTAGGCGATCGTGGGGCTGAGCGATCCAGGCGGCTGGCAGCCACCTGGTGGGCGACTGGGTGCGTGGGTGCGGCTAGGGTGTGGTGGCTCGGCTGGGGTTGGTGCGGCTAGGGTTGGGCATGGTGCGGTTAGGGTTGGGCATGGTGCGGCTAGGGTTTGGAGAGAGAGAGAGAGAGAGAGAGAGAGAAGGAGAGATAGAGAATCTTGCAAAACAAGGGGGAAAGGGATTTTTCTTGATTTCTTTCCTTTTCTTCTTTTAAATAGACCTAAAATCCCTTCCCAAAGCTTCCTCCTTCAAGACCAGGCTGAAACAACTTTCCTTTTTAAAATAAAACCCTTTTTTCCTACAAACTCCCCAAACCATTTAGGGCAAGGGTTCAAATCCCAATGGAAGCACTCAAATAACAATTAATTTTGCCAAAATCTAACTTACCTCCAAACTTCCAAACAACTTGCCCAAACTTCTTGGGTCTTGCAACCAACAACCACCAAGCTTCGACAAAGGCAGGAATGGCCCTGAAATCCTGAAAATCCACAAAACCCTGACCGGGGGCAAAAAGACCAAAATACCCCTAAGGGTTAAAATAGCTCTAACGGCCCATCTGAACATCCGCATAATGTTACGAAAACACCTGGGAAACCGAAATAGAAAACCGGGCCGTTACAATACTCCCTCCTTTTAAGACTTTCGTCCTCGAAAGTCCTAAGACGAAAACAGCTCTAGGAAATCTCCACTGATCCTTAACCAACCAAACTCCTGGTCAAGACAACACTAAACCTTCTTCGAAATCCAAACCCCCTTGGGTCCCCAAAGGCTCAAAGCCACAAAGCCATCCAGTCTGCCACAAACTATCCCAACCAAGACTGGGCATACACAGAACTCCGAAGAAATAGACGCGATAGTGCTAAATGGTAAGCCACATCCTCAAACTCGCACCAACTCTCAAACGGTCTACGACTCTAGGGCTCACTTATCCCTGCTATCCAAGCTCTAACGCCCTCTCTGGTGTGCTACTCTCGAAAAAACTCGTAGATCGTTCACAACCTCAAAACTCTCACACAGCCGCATGCACAGACTTCTTCTGGGCTCACAAATTGTTATCAAACAGCCTCAACTCTACACCATGCTGACCAAACAACTGAACCTCCCTGGTTTCAGAAACTAAACGGCCTACTCTTACTTCACATGAGACCTGCGAACCCCAATGGTTGCCTACAATCCTTAACGAAATCCAAATCGAACCACCAACTGGTGACAGATCCCAAGGCAAACTTCTCCAACTAGCACGCGTCAACAACACTTAAGCAACCATCTTGCGAGAAATCGAAACACCAAAGCCAAGGGGCACCTTTCTGGTTCATCAAACGGCTACCACCATCACACCAAAACTTCACTCTGACCTGCCACCTTTAAAAGACAAGGTCCAGGCACAGGCTCCACTCGGCCAAACTAACAAACTTGAGCCCCTCAACAGCCGAGAACAAACTTTCCAATGTAATCCGATCAACCACTGGCCTAAGAGAACATCGCCAGACAGGAAAACAAACGACATTCCTCTTACGGAAATCTCGAGCAGTAAGGAATAAAACATTACGTGGCTACTAGCAACACAATAGCTGGAGGATACAACTCAAAGGTTTTACCAACAAATGCCACGACACCTCCGTACCAACCCACTTAACTGTGGCTCAGCTATAACGCCAACTGCGAACGCACATCAACTAGGAACAAAGCTTGAGAAGGCTTGCTCTGCAGAAACTCAACCCAAGCCTCACAACGAGCGAAGTTTGCCTCCAAGCTACCACCAACTCTTAAGTCCATCTGGCTGCTCCAAGGACTTCCTCCTTTTAGCTTAGACCTAACTCTTCTTCCAATCCAGAAACTCCACCCACGAAACATCGCGAGGAATAAGGATAACGACAACCACAAAGCTCGTGGATCATGAGCAACACCAAGCACCACCTTGCAAGAATTCTGAAAACCAACACGGAGGTTAATAAGAACAACTCTAGCTTGTCAACCGACAACAAGCATCCAGCAACTCAACCGAGGAACACTGCCTGGGTCTGACTGAGCTCTGGTGAGGCTCTCCACAACTTAGGGTTCCTCCGATCACCCTCCGACACACACTGTCGTCAAACGGTCTAACAGACAACTGGCTCCACGGGCACATCTCCCTCCAGCATCTCAACTGTGCTGGCGAAAAGCTCTTCCTTGCCACATCTGTAGCAAGCACGGGCAATGCTCCACACAATCCGAAAGGAGCCTTACCACACTTGATGCAATGAGTCGGCTGCCTGGCCCCACCCTGCTGACGATCCTGAGCTCTAACCTGCGGTCGGCGCTGATCCCGACCCCTAGACTGGCCCTATCGGCGAGTCTACTATCCACCTGAGCGGGAACCACAGGAAGACCCAAACTTCCTCTTGCTCAAAGCATCAGCCACATCGTAGCTTCTACCCAGGGTAAGGATCCGAACAACACTCTTAGCCATGGCGGCCAGAAACTCAGCGATTTTGCTACCATCGCCTGGATCGGTTCAATCAACTCCAACCATCGATCAACAAGAAATGCCTCTACCGTGTCAAGGGCCAACTAACATAACTTGCCTACGCAACAACCCGCTCGCAAGACGCAGAACCACTCAACCCAAGTTAGGGCACTTGCCAAGAACTAAAGCCCTAACTCCTCAGAACTGAGCACTGGTTTCTCAACCCGAATCCTCCCGTGGTTCCTGAAAAATACCCCACGGAACGAGCTACACAAAAAGTACACCAGCGTGTACAGCTCCAACTTGGTTCCTTAAGATCCAAACCACCAAGTATTCTCACACAAGGCAACTTTTGCCTCCCAATAGAGCCAGATCTAGCAAAGGGGCAACAAGAGTTCAACCCACTCGGGGTCAACTCACCACGGAACGACACATTGGTCAACTCACTCAACAAGAGCATAGCCATACCAAGCTAACTTACCTCATACCAATGGTCCACTAAACGTGCTCCGATCAACCATCCAACTCATGGCTCTAACACTGGATCAACCACGCATCATCGATGCCAACTCTACTCATATCAGGGTAGCTCTAGGGTAGCCAAATCACACTACCATCCAACTGGCTCACAAGCCCACAACACAGGCGCGAGAACTCGGACGCGCTAGCCCTTAACAACCAACAACATCCTTTGTACCCAACTCTCGGTGACCCTGAAAGGCTCCTACTTATCCCTCGAACGACCTCACACTTGTAGTTCTCTGGCTACCACCGAGCTAGATCTCTTATGCAGCCCAAATAGGTGCAATCTCAGGAATGGGTACAAGACTAGTGGGGATGCTAAACTCCGGGCGGGTCTTGGAACCACCTGCACGAAAAGTGCCAACTGGCCTGAATCTAGGTCTCCTCTCAAAGCTTGGTGCCAACAGGCACTACTTCCTTTACAACACAAACATCCCTTTACGGGCTTTAAGCCCCTCTGAGGGTAGGGAAGGTCACACTCCAGATGACAGGGCAATGGCACTCAACACAAGAGTCTCAACACTCGAGTAGACTACTGTCTGACATCACGTCTAACAGACAAGCCAAGGCCCACTCCTGCATCCCACTCGATGCTCAACGAATACTCAGGCCAACCCTCGGGTGGCAAACACCTAGCTCCACACACGGAACATGCTAATGAAGGTGCTTCTCTCTACTAGCCAGCCGAAAACCACGGACGGATTAAGTCCTGAGAAGCAAACTCCACACTACCCCCTGGCTACGAGGGTACTAAAAGAACTGGCTGCAAAACGACTGCAGGCTTGCAGGAGGACAAAATGTCTCTACATCTTCCTCAAAAGCTACTAACTTGGCAACTTGCCAATCGACCGGGTGGCTGGTGGAGACTCTGCTGGTCCGCCTCTCACAGGGGACTTCCACCACCACACTGCTGCATCAAACAACACAAGAACGACATGCCTCGACCTCTGAACATCAGGTCATAGGCCTCTGAATACCAGGTCATCCCAACACTTGGATGATAAACTCGATCCTGGCCAACCACCTCGCAGCTAGCAGTAGGTCTAAAAAACATCCAGCTCTACAGGCTTTCACTTGCCAAACTCGGCGGCTCGATTAACGTCAACCAGCTCATCAGCATAAACCTGCTGATCAAGCCCTCCCGGGAACCTCCGGGGCTACTAGAGCTACTAGGGGGGGGTGTCTCCTAAATAAACTCTGCCAGCTGGGCTATCTGTGCCCACGACTCCTCACTACGCGCTACAAACTGCGCCTGGGTCTTCGCTCTCTGTTAGCTAAGAGACCTGCCATCAAATCTCTCATGGCTGGAGCACACTCTGCTCAAGGAGTCTCACTTTGAGGCAGACTAGCCTCTACCCCCTCCTCTTGGCAACTCAACTGCCAGGGCCCAAAACTGGCCTACGGGTCTAAACAACCCTGGACGTGGTCTCATCATCAACATGAACAGTCCAAGTCCTCGGTTTGAAATACCAAACGTCCCTGCTCCTCTAAGTGTAATCAACATACTGGCGATCTACACAAAGCATAAAAGCTAGCCCACGCTGGGGCTCTCACTGCCAAACAAGGGTAACACATGTATACTAGATGCAGTATTGTAAAATAAAACCCTTAGCTTAATGAACTCAGACAAACCTGACGGCCGCGGAGTGCTGATGATCATGGGGGCAACAACCTACAAAGTAGGTTAGTCTACAAAATCTATGACTCTGTGCTCTGATACCAACTGTAAGAACCCGACCCAAAATACGCTCCTAAACCTAGGTTCTCACTCAGCATGCAAGTTAAATACTTCATCAAGCGGTTTAGTGCTCATATTTAAAACCTTTCAAAACATTTAAAAGCGGGGAACACTTAAAACATAAACAACAACATTCATTTAAGCAAAACCAACAAAGTAAAACAAGTCTGGCCAGTGTTTATAAAAACATACAATACAATTTAAACAACTTTTAAAAACGTCCCCCTAGGACTCCTGTCCGTCTACATGCTGAAAAAATTATGCAAACAATAAAAGACAGAGTGTCGGCGGCTCCCATGATCAATCAGCTCCCTCCGCTAGCCGTCCCGGTGCTGTCCCAAGTTACCTGGTGGAAAAACCACATAAATAAGGGTGAGTATAAACATACTCAGTAAGAATCCCCAACTGGGGTACAATACGATACATCAATCATCTGGCACCCTAGTATTCATGCAAACAGTTACCAACACAGATCATAGCTCAACGAGCTTACAAGACAGAATCTGGAATCCTCGGAAGTCTCCTACTTCCGGCCTAATGATTGGTTCTCATAACTAATCCTGGGACATCTCCGAGGGTCTTTCTCCCTCGGCCAATTGATCACCAACAATACCGATCCCAAAGATGTCCGACACCCTCGAGGTCTTTCTCCTCGACCATATGATCACTCAAAAGCCAATCCCAATGGGTGTCCTCAAGGGCCTCTTACCCTCGCTAATAAATCTGGACTATCGGAGAGTACCCAAGTCCGCTCTAAATCGAAGGAACCGTGTACTCACGAACATTAGCCCGGGGGAGCTATCCGAACCGGCGACTAACGCGTGTGCGCGCACACCGCATGCTGCTGCAACCGGCGTAAATGTGGGTGCCTAAGTAACAAACTACGCGGGCCAGGTACACATGCCTAAAGACTCGAAAACGGTTTCACTGAACACAGTAGTGCGAGGCCCTCGACATTCATCTGTGCAGCCTGTACCACCGACCTGAAGCTAAGAACCGGCCAAGGTAGGCTTGCACCGTTAGCAGGGTTCTGCTCTAGCAGGCTATAAACTAGGCTTATGCCGATGTGGTAGCTAAATCCACATCGGCTGTCGGGGGAAGCAATGCACGTTATGCTTCGCTCTACTCCCGACCGGTGGGGACAAAGTACGTTATGTCCGCTCTCAGCCTCTAGATGATGACAAACATACTATACTGGCTAAGAGTACAAAATAACTGATTCCTGGCTAAACATACATATCAACATCAATCACACATAACCTAGCGTGATACTACGAACTTAAAGCAGGAATCATAAGCATGCTGGAAGAACAAACCTAGCATGGCACTAACATGTACAATCAGGCAAACATGCTAGCAAGAGATAAAACATAGCTGTCCTATCACTATCATTCTCATAACAGGAAACATGCATACAAGGCACAATCAAGGAAGCATCGCAGGGTCCACACAACCACGCTAGGAAATCCTTACCTGGGAACAAGCAGAATTAGCTATCAAATAACAACCAAGCAACCCTCGAGCTTCTAAGCGAACCCGAGCAACCTAAATATTTAATAAAAACACCTAAGTAAATAAAACAGCAGCCAACAGCTTAAAATCTAAAAGGGGAAAGCCTCAGGAATTACCAACCGAGAAGACACGCGGTCTCGGTAGCAAGGGGCAGGAATGGATGCTACTGGTGCGGCAGGGGCGCTGGGCGCTGGCACTCGGCACTCTGGCGCGTAGGCGGCGCGCCGGCAATGCGAGCGCAGACACGCGAGCAGCGCGCGCGGCGAGCCGCACGGAGAGACGCTCCCGTTCGCGAGGACGGCGCGCAGGCGACGAGTCTGGGCGGCAGCGAGAGGAGCGGTGCAGAGCGGCAGCGTGCGGCGAGACGCAGGGTGGTCTAGTGCGGGGCGGTGCTGCGCGTCTGGGCGGGGTGGTGGCTCGGTGCGATCACGGCACTGGCGATCAGGCAGCGACCGGCCGGGCGATCGTGGCCGAGCGATCAAGCGGCTGGCGCCACCGCTGGTTGACCTGGTGCGGGGGTGCGGCTAGGGTGTGGTGGCTCGGCTGGGGTTGGTTTGGCTAGGGCTGGGCATGGTGCGATTAGGGTTGGGCATGGTGTGGCTAGGGTTTGGAGAGAGAGAGAGAGCGAGAGAGAGAGAGAGAGAGAGAGAGAGAGAGAGAGAGAGAGAGAGAGAGAGAGAGAGAGAGAGAGAGAGAGAGAGAAAAGGAGTGTAACGACCCGACCCAAAGAAGCGGTCGTTAACCTAGATCCTTACTTAGCATGCATGTCTAGGAATGTAAAACACCATCCAACTGTAAAAAAATTTAAGACTTTTGCAATCAACAAAACTTTAAACAAACCACAAAAGCCAATGTAAAAATCAAGAGTAATTTGACTGATCAGTGCTTTTCTTAAAAACGAATAAGAGTACGGTACGAGAACCATAAAATAGTTTGAGTGTTTCCCTAGGGACTCAAGTCCCACTACATGCTAAATCATAAAGAAAACAATTAAAGAACATGCATCCCAGAGTCAGCTATCCATGATCATCCACCGCCTCCTCCTAGCCATCCCGCCGATGTCCCAAGTTACCCGGTGGAAAACCACGAGAAAATAAGGGTGAGCAATAAGTTACTCAAGAAGAATCCCCAACCGGGTACAATACGAAAACATATCATTTAGCACACGGACATGCAACCATGCAATGACTCGAGCAAACAGATGGGTCAACAGAACGTCACTCCCGGGCTTGCCTATTCGAGGCTTACAGCTACCAAATACCCTAGGTTCCACACTGGGTGTCCTTCGAGCCTTACACAACCTAGGACTCGGTGTTGCCCATCGGGACTTATACACCTAGGATGCCCATCGGGTCTTACACCTCCAACTCGGTGATGCCCATCGGGGACTTATACACCTAGGATGCCCATCGGGTCTTACACCTCCTACTCGGTGATGCCCATCGGGACTTATACACCTAGGATGCCCATCGGGTCTTACACCTCCTACTCGGTGATGCCCATCGGGACTTATACACCTAGGATGCCCATCGGGTCTTACACCTCCTACTCGGTGATGCCCATCGGGACTTATACACCTAGGATGCCCATCGGGTCTTACACCTCCTACTCATTGATGCCCATCGGGGACTTATACACCTAGGATGCCCATCGGGTCTTACACTCTCAACTCGGTGATGCCCATCGGGGACTTATACACCTAGGATGCCCATCGGGTCTTACACCTCCGGATGTCCATCCGGGGCCTTCCCGAGCGGGACGCACTAGTTACCTCTACAATCTCTTACACTATACATCATCCGCCAATTCCAAAGATGGCACTAACAGATAACAAGGTCACGGTTATGCCGAGACAATTTAACTCCTAGCATGATAACTAACAGGATATATCAGGAATCTCAAGCACAAAATCACCTGGAAAGAAGAAAAAGCAAGTAACCTATCCACTAGAAATTCCATACAAACACAACACATGGCATGCTATCAAAGTATTCGCAGGGTCCACACAACCGCGGTAAGAAATCCTTACCTGGAAGTGAATAGAACCAACGATCAACGGACGACTCTCGAGCTTCTAAGCGAACCCGACAACCTAAGCAAGTAATAAAATCAACCTAGTTAACCAACAGCAACTAAAAAGAACATAAAGTCCAAAGGGTCAGTCTCGAGAATTTACCAACCGAGAAGCACACGTCTCGGCAGCAAGGAGCAAGAACGACGCTGCTGGTGCGGTAGGGGCGCTGGCGCTGGCACTGGCTCAGGCGCACTGTCAAGGCGTCTGGGCAGCCGGGCGCAGTCGCGGCGACTGGGCCGTGGGCCGGCGCGCGAACGAGCGACACGTTCGGCGACGCAGCGGCGAAGGGCTCTGCTACGCGGGCGACGGACGAGCGACGCGGCTGGTGCGCGGATCGTGGCGGATGCGGCCGGACAGGCGATCGAGGCGGCGTGTGCGCTGGGGCGCCGGTGCGGCGACGGTGGCGCTGGGCGCGACGCCGCGGCGACGGCGGCGCTGGGCGACGGCAGGCGGCAGCGTGGCGCATGCGGGCGCGGCAGTGCAAACAGCGACAGCGTGGCGCTGGGATCACGGATTCGCGACGGCCGGGCTGATCGGTCATGGGCAAAGGTCAAGCAAAGTGCGACGAGCGAGGGGTGTGGGGAGAGGGTTTTTTAAGAGAGGAGAGTTTTCTCTTTTTTTCTTTTTTTCTTTCTTCCTCAAATTAAATAAGCTTTGGAAATCCAAAATTCCCTTCCTAAGGTTGTTCTCCTTCAAACCCTAGTTGACGCATTTATTTTCCTTAATTAATTCCAAACTCCCATCTCTCTTTGAGGTGAGAGGGTTCAAATCCTCCAAACAACATCATTTAAACCTTATTTTATGTTTAACTAAAATCCGGCCATTACAATACTCCTCCTTGGAGGACTTCCGTCCTCGTGTTGCTTTGCACTAAAACAACGCCGGGTAATTTCTCCTCATCTCCCTTCCAACTCCCAAGTAGCTTCCTCAACTCTCTGATTCCGCCACGCACTTTCACTAAATCAATAGCTCGGTTCCTCAAGACTTTCTTCTCAAATGCTAAGATCTTTATGGGTTTTTCTTCAAAGCTCGAGTCATGGTTTAGCCGCAAAGGCTCAAATCTATGACATGCGAAAGGTCCGCCACATATCGCGAAGCATCAAACATGGAACACACTATGCACTGCAGCGCCAAGGATGGCGGCAATGCTAACCGTAGCTTACGGCCCCAATCCTCTCGAGGATCTCGAATGGTCCAACAAACACAGGGCTCACTTCCCTTCCTACCAAACCTCGTAACTCCACACATCGGAGCAACCTTAAGGAACACGTCTTTGGCCAATCTCGAACTCCAACTCTCTACGCCTCGACATCGGCGTAGCACTTCGCCTTGCTGGGCGCGGTCAACATGCGAGCTCGATCTTCTCGGATGACTTCATTGGTCAATCGGAGCAACTCTGACCCAATACTGCTCGTCTCCAACCTCTCTTCCTGCAATACCGGGGATCTGCAGCTGGCTTACCATACAACGCTTCAAACGGTGCCATCCGAATGGTTGATCAAAACTATTGTTGTAGGCGAACTCCATCAAATACAAGTCATCGGTCCCAATCGCCGGGAAATCCAACACACAAGCTCGCAACATATCCTCTAAGATCTCGATTACCCGCCGGTCGGTCGCCATCGGCCTCAGGGGTGGAAGGTCAGTCTTTGTAGCCGCACTCGTGCCCAAACCTGCTCAAGGGCTTTCCAAAATCGTGATGTAAAACGGGAATCCTGGTCGAGATAATTTTAATCGGCACTCCATGGTACCTCACTATCGCTCAAGGAACAAACGTGTGCCCACCGCTCCACGGTGTAGTTTATCCTGCCTTAATGAAGTGGGCACACTTAGTCAACCTATCAACGACCACCCAGATCTGTGCATATCCTCTAGGGGTTCTGGGCAATCCCAAATAAAATCCATGGTAATTTCCTCCCACTTCCACTTTGTGGCACCCCGAGCGATCGTAGCAACCTGCTGGTTTTTACGCCTTAGGCGCCTTCACTTGCCGACAAGTGAGACACCGACTCGACAAACCGGGCAATCTCTCTCTTCATCCCCATCCACCAAAAAGTCTGCTTAAGATCTTGGTACATCTTGTTACCCCCTGGGTGCCATGCAAAAGGCGAGGTGTGAGCCTCGGTCAACAACACCGAACGAATACCGGCATCGGCTGGGACACATAGCCGACCCTTATATCTCAAGCCACCATCTGCAAATATCTCAAAATCAAAGTCACCATCACCTGACCTCTCTCATACAACTTTTTCAACTTATGATCTTTCAATTGGCCGTCAATAATCCTTTGCCTTACCAAGGCCGGATGGTCAATCGAGCTACTACAGCGGTAACATCCCCTAACAACATCGCTATTTCTCGCTCTCTCGAGGTCTTTCCTTATGATACTTTTGGGATTTGCCAACGTTGCTAGATGCGAGGTCTTCCTACTTAGTGCATCTGCCACAACATTTGCCTTTCCAAGGTGATACAATATCTCACAGTCGTAATCCTTTACCAGCTCCAACCACCTCCTCTGCCTCATGTTTAGGTCCCTCTGAGTGAAGAAATACTTGAGGCTTTGTGTAAGGACCCGACCCGAAAGGGGCTCTAAATGGGCCCTTACCTCAATGCATGCATACAAATCAACACTAGAATTTGCAAGATGGTTGTTTCGGATTCTAAGTAAAACCAAAACCGGCAAGAGTTCATTTAAAAAGTCAATACAAAATTCTTGAAACTCCGTCCCTGTTTCCAAGCACCTGTTCCAAGACAAATACATTTCCAAAACTTACTCTGATCAGAGATTTATAAAACATACAACTTTACAACATTTACAACAATGCTAGAATCCGGAAATACATTCATAAAACAACCTAGGGCTCCGTGCCCAACTACATGCATTCAGAGGACATTTAAAACATAAATACAAGACATAAGACTCGAGTTGAACAACGGGTTTTCCATGATCACAGCTCTCCTCCTCCACCCATCCCGCCTCGCGCCATGGTTTCCAAAGATAAGTAAGGGTGAGTAACGAATTACTCAAGAAGAATCCCCAACCGGGTACAATACGATATAATCAATCATCTAGCACCAAAGCATGCAAGCAAACAAATACCAACACGGATCATAGCTCAACGAGCTCAAAAACAAGATCCGAGTCATCGGAAGTCTCCTACTTCCGGCCTAATGATTGGTTATCCTAATCAATCCTCGGGACATCTCTCGAGGGTCTTTCTCCTCACCAGGTTGATCACTCAAAACCGATCCCAAGGATGTCCTCAAGGGCCTCTTACCCTTGCTAACTGGACTTACGGAGAGTACCCAAGTCGCTCTAACGGAAGGAATGGTGTACTCACGAACATTAGCCCGGGAGCTCTCCGAACGGCAACTAACGCGGCGTGTGCGCGCGACACCGCATGCTCTTCTGCAACCGGCGTAAATGCGGGGGCCTAAGGGCAAACTACGCGGGCGAGTACGCATGCCTAAGACTTCGGAAGCGGTGTCACCGATCACGATGGCGCGAGGCCCTCGGCGCTCATCTCATGCGGCTGGTCCACCGACTGAAGCTAAGAACCGCCAAGGCGGGCTTACACCGCTGGCGGGGGTTCCGCTCTAGCAAAGCTACAAACTAGGCTATGCCAAAGTGGGTAGCTAATTCCACAACCGGCTGGTCGGGCGGGGTAGCAAGATACGTTATCTTTGCGCACACTTTATTCCCGACCGAGCTAAATCCACCTTAGTGACCGGGGAAGCAAGATACGTTATCGTCGCACACTACTCCCGATCGGTGGGGACAAAGTACGTTATGTCCGCTCACCTCTGGATGATGACAAACCCTACAACTCTATCTAAGAGTACAGGGAAAAAGCAATGATTCCCGGCTAGCAAGCAAAGACCGACATCAATCATACTACCTAGCATGATACTACGAGCTTAAGCAGAATCATAAGCATGCCGCCAGAACAAACCTAGCATGGCACTAACATGTAATATCAAGCAAACATGCTAGCGAGAAATCAATCAAAGCCGCTCTATTATTATCATGCTCATAACAATCGGAGAAACAAGCAAGGCAAAAATCATGACAATATCGCGGGGCCCACACAACTCCGTAAGAAATCCATACCGGTGGAAGGCAACAACACACAATAAAAGTAACTGCGATCGAACCCGAGCAACCTATATCGAGCCAAACAAATACATCAATAATCATAAAATAGCCCTAAATACTCTAAAATAAATAGGGCTCGGCTCGAGCAACTCACGAGGCGCGGTGACACTCGAACGAGCCGATCAGACTAGGCGACCAAAGGGGCTGGCTGGCGCTACGCTGGGCGCTGCCTGGCACGGCGCTGGCGCGAGCGCGCGCGCGAGGGGCGCGGCGCCGCTGCGCGCGGGGCGCTGGCGCTGCACGCGGCGCGGCTTCGGCAGAGAGGCGCGGCGGCGCGAGCGACACGACGCGGGCGCGCGATCTGGGCGCTGGACGCGCGACGAGCCGGGCGAGGCTCGGGCGACGCGACTTCAAGATCGCGGCACGGCCAAGCACAAAGACGCGGTGGCGACACGGACGAGGCGGGCGAGGTGTAACGCCCGATTTTCTATTTCGGTTTCCCAGAGTTTTCGGGACATTATGCGGATGTTCGGATGGGCCGTTAGAGCTTTTTAACCATTAAGGGTATTTTGGTATTTTGCTCCCTGGCCGAGGTTGAGGATTTTCGTGGCTTGAGGTCATTTCGCCTTCGTTGAGACTTGATTAATGTTGGTTGCAAGACCCAAGGAGTTTGGGTTAGTTGATTAGAAGTTCGGAGACATTCCGGTTGATAGCAAAATTAATTGGAATTTAATTGGTCCCATTGAGATTTGAACCCTTGCCCTAATGGTGAAATTGGAGTTTTTAGAAAAAGAAGATTTAGTTAAAAAGAAAAGAATTTCTTTAGCGGGACCCGCAAGAGAAAGCCTTGGGAAGGGATTTTAGACTCATTTAAATTAGGAAAAGGAAAAGAAAATCCTATTCCCCTTGTTTTGGAAAAATCTCTCTCTCTCTCTCTCTCTCTCTCTCTCTCTCTCTCTCTCTCTCTCTCTCTCTGCTTAGAGCCCCTCACCAAGAAACCCTAGCCGCCCTACCCGCACTTCCGCTCACTCCTGCTCGGCCAGTGCACCAGCACCACCCAACCAGCACACCTCAGCGCACCAGCAAATTTCAAATGGCCCAAATTTCAGCGCGCACGTGACAAATTTCTCGCTCCGCAGACTAGCGCCTAGCGCGCCCAGCCAGACTGACCAGATCGGTCGCCCAGACGCTGCGCGCCACGTCCCCGCACTGAGCCGCCACACCGCGCCACGCCGCGCCGCTTTGACGCGCGCCGCTCGCCCTCAAGACTGTCCGCGTCTGCGTGCCGTGCCGCTTCGTCGCGTCCGCCCATCAGAGCGCTGCGCCATGTCGCGCCTCGCACAGCCTTTCAGCGCCGGCGCCCCTCTGCCACGCCCATAAGCCCAAAGAATACCGATTAGCGCCCAGCCAGCGCCAAATCGCCCCTTGCTGCGAGACCAGGTGCCTTCTCGGTTGGTAATTCCCGAACCTATCCCTTTATATTTTTAAGTCACTGCTCTCAGATATTTATTTAGGATGCTTTTAAAATGCTTAGGTTGCTCGGTTTTGCTTTAAAGCTCGAGGGTCATTATTTGATTGTGAAGGTTATTTCGCTGCTTTCCGGTAAGGATTCCTTACCGTGGTTGTGTGGACCTCGCGATGCTTTCTTGATCGTGCCTTATATGCATGTTTACTTTTATGAACATGATTAGTGGATAGGACAAACTTGTGATTGCATTCCTGCTAGCATGTTTGCTTGTTTGTACATGTTAGTGCCATGCTAGGATTGTTCTTCCAAAGATGCTTGAGATTCCCGCTTTAAGTTCGTAGTATCATGCTAGGTTATGTATGATTGATGATGATTTTGTATGTTTAGCCAGGAATCGTTTACTTTAAACTCTAGCTAGTGTGTTAGGGTTGTCATCATCTAGAGGTGAGAGCGGACATAACGTACCTTGTCCCCACCGATCGGGAGTAGAGCGAAGCATAACGTACATTGCTTCCCCGGCAGCCAATGAGGATTAGCTACCTCATTGGCATAAGCCTAGTTTGTAGCTCCTAGAGCGGAACCACGCCAATGGTGCAAGCCTACCTTGGCGGGTTCTTAGCTTCGTGTCGGTCGGTGGTACAGCCGCACAGATGAGTGCCGAGGGCCTCGCACTCATCGTGTTCGGTGACACCGCTTCCGAGTCTTAGGCATGCGTGCACGGCCCGCGTAGTTTGTACTTAGGCCCCACATTTACGCCTGCAGGCAGAAGATGGTGTGCGCGCACACGCCAGCGTTAGTCGCCGGTTCGGAGAGATCCCCTGCCTAATGTTCGTGAGTACACCGCCCCTTCCGCTTTAGAGCCGGACTTCTGGGTACTCTCCGATAGTCCAGATTTATAGCGAGGGTAAGAGGCCCTTGAGGACACCCATTGGGATTGGCTTTTGAGCCGATCATATGGTCGAGGGAGAAAGACCCTCGAGGGTGTCGGACATCTTTGGGATCGGTTTTTGAGCTGATCGATTGGCCGAGGGAGAAAGACCCTCGGAGATGTCCCGGGATTGGTTATGAGAGCCAATCATTAGGTCGGAAGAAGGAGACTTCCGAGGATTCCAGATTCTGCCTTGTAAGCTCGTTGAGCTATGATCTGTGTTGGTAACTGTTTGCATGTATACTAGGGTGCTAGATGATTGAAGTATCGTATTGTACCCCGGTTGGGGATTCTTACTGAGTATGTTTATACTCACCCTTATTTCTGTGGTTTTCCACCAGGTAACTTGGGACAGCACCGGGACGGCTAGCGGAGGGAACTGATTGATCATGGGAGCTGCCGGCACTCTGTCTTTATTGTTTGCATATTTGTTCAGCATGTAGATGGACAGGAGTCCTAGGGGAAACATTATAAAAAGTTGTTTGAACTATTTTGAATGTTTTTATATACTGGTGTAACGACCCAGGTTTTCATCCCGGTCTTCCAAGTATGCCCTAGGGGTATTTTGGTTATTTGGTCGGGCCGTCAGGGCCGTTTATGTCTTTTTCCAGTTGCTAAAATTATTGGATGGATTTATGTAGGTTTTTGGAAGGATTTGTGGTTTGGTTTGAGCAAGGTTTGGTGCAAAAGTAAAAATAAAGGAAATTGTGCTTTGCACTGGTGGGGTTTGAACCCGGGTCTCTGGGAAGCTTGTGGGATGTGTACCAATTGAGCCATTAGGTGCTCTTGTTGCTCTTCCTGCATCATTTTATGGTTAGCCTTGCATTTTGGGAGTTTTGGAGCATTTGGTTAAATGAAATAGAAATTAGGTTTGTCTCATCTTCTTCTCCAAAGTGTGTGGCCGCCCAAGCTTTTCTCTCCATTGCCTTGCCGAGTTCTTCATCCTTGCAGCTCCCTTGGTTCAATCATCATTCCGGTAAGTCTTCATCCTCTTCATCTTCTCGATTGGGTGTTCTTGTTGGCCAAGGTAAGGAGAAGAGCTTGTGTGTGTGTGTGTTTGTTGCAGTCGCCCGGCAGATGCCCATATCCGCCAAACAAGCCCGAGCCGCCGCCCGGATCGCTTAGCGGCAAAAGCCAGCTGCTCCAGTCGCCCAGATCGCAGGCAGAAGAAGTGCACCAAAGCCGCCTGCACACGCGCCAACCTCGCCGGTGGCAAAGACGCCGCGCCGCGCTACCGAGCAGCCAGCGCGCGCGCCGCGCCCGCTGCGCGCGCGCCGTTTCGCGCCGCGCGCCGCGCGCTGCTGTCGCGCGCGCGCTGCGCAGCGTCGCTGCCGCGCGCCGCGCGCCAAGCTCTGTCCCGCTTGCTTTCGCGCCGCGCCAGCCGCGCCCGGCGCGTCGTCGCGCTTCGCGCGCGCTGCCTGCGCCGCCTACCGCCCGTCGGCGCCCGGTGTGCGGTCGGTGCCGCCCATCGCCCCTTCTCGCGCGTCGGCGCTCGCAGCCCAGCCGCCGTCTTTGCCGCCGTCCGTCCGTGTCACCCGAGCCGCGTGAGTTGCTCCCAGCCGAGCCTTGTTTATTTTATTATATTTAGGCTTATGGATTATGATTATCATTGTTTTTGTTAGGTTCTCGGTAGCTAGCTCGGGTTCGATCGCACTTAGGTTTTGTGTGTAGTTGCCCGCCAAGTAAGGATTTCTTACCGAGTTGTGTGGACCTGCGATGTTCTATATGATTGTTGTTTGTATGTTTGTTTGTGATTATCAACATGTATAGTTTAGGTGCTCTGTTCGAATTCGACTAGCATGACTTCGTATGTTGTTCTCTCATGTTAGTCCATGCTAGGTTGTTCCGCTTCTGGCATGCTCATATCTCTGCTTCTTGCTTCGTAGTACCATGCTAGGTTCGTTGTATCTGCGAGCACGTTTTGGATTGTATTGGATTATATGCTATTGAAATGATATGTTAGAGTGTAGGTAGGTAGCATCATCCGGCCCGATGCATAAAGTATCTTGCATCCATGGCAGGGACGTACGAGGTAATACTCCGTCCCTGGACCCCGTGAGGGTTTAGCTAACCCGACCGATAGGCCCTGCAATCTTGGGTGAGGGTGGCGGATCGTTAAATGCCCCAACGGTCGGGATGATGACTTGGCATTGCCTCATCCCCGGCAATCGACACGCCCTCGGCGTGTTCGGCCGTAGCCCTTGATTGCCACCGATAGGGCAAGGACGGCTTCTGGTGTAAGCCTACCACGACCGATTCCTTAGCCTCGTGTGCGGTGGTTCAGCCGACATAGTTCACGTGTCCGTGTCTCACACCCCTATGTCGGTGACACCGATCCGGAGATTTAGTTAGGCGTGGTGGATCGGACATGGGCAACTTGCCACTAGACCCGTGCACTTCCATAGTCTGCAGAGCACGCACGCAGCGCGCGCTTACGCTCATTACAACGCCACGACCGGAGAGCTCCTCGGGATCTTGAGCTAGTGCACCTTTCGTATCGTCGAGAGACAGCGGAGGCCGGGACTCGTTTCTCGTATAGGGCGTATTGTGTGGTGGATTTATTTCCTGACTAAGACCACGAGTTGGCATCCGAGGTCCAAGTGTGGACTTAAGCTATGTGCTCTATTCTCGTGTTTATATTCATAGCTTGCATACACTCACCTAGATGACCATGTGCATCGTATTGTACCCCGGTTGGGGATTCTTCTTGAGTAATTCGTTACTCACCCTTATTTTGTGGTTTTCCACGAGTAAACTACCAAGGTGCGAGACAGGATGGTCAAGGAGGAGCCGTGATCATGGGAACTCTGCTGTCGTCTCGATCTTTTATTTCTATGACTCTTGTCTTCTATTTTTCCCCGAATGCATGTAGTCGGACACGAGCCCTAGGATGTTTTCGAATGTTTTGTGGATTCCCGCTTCATTGAATTTTAGGATGTTTCAAATGTTTTAATAAATCTCTGATCGAGTGTACGTTTGGAAATGTATTTGCCTCAAACAGTGCTTGGAGACAGGGACGTGTTTCAAAGAAACCAACTTGATTTCTCGATTGAATCTCTTTTGTTTTTAATTGGGAATCCGAAAACCTATCTGCATATTGTTCTTTACTTTGAATGCATGCATTGGGGTAAAGACCTATTTTGAGCCCTTTTTGGGTCGGGTCTTTACAACTGGCCAGACTTGTTTTACTTCGTTGGTCTTTCTTAAACAAAATTGTTGATTATGTTTTAAGCATTCCCCGTTTCTAAATGTTTTGAAAGGTTTTAAATATGAGCACTAAACCGCTTGATGAAGTATTTTAACTTGCATGCTGAGTGAGAACCTAGGTTTAGGACCGTATTTTGGGTCGGGTTCTTACAGTTGGTATCAGAGCACAAAGTCATAGATTCTGTAGACTAACCTGCTTTGCAGGTTGTTGCCCCCATGATCATCAGCACTCCGCGCGGCCGTCGTTTTATGCGAGTTCATTAAGCTAAGGGTTTTATTTTACAATACTGCATCTAGTATACATGTGTTACCCTTGTTTGGCAGTGAGAGCCCCAGCGTGGGCTAGCTTTTATGCTCTGTGTAGATCGCTAGTAGGTTGATTGCACTTAGAGGAGCAGGGACGATTGGTATTTCCAACCGAGGAGTTGGACTGTTCATGTTGATCATGAGACCACGTCTAGGGTTGTCTAGACCCGTAGGCCACCTTTGGCCTTGGCAGATGAGTTGCCAAGAGTATGGGGGGTTGAGGCTAGCACGCCTCAGAGTGAGACTCCTTGAGCAGAGTGTGCTCCAGCCATGAGGGAGTTGATGGCAGGTCTATTAGCTAACAGAGAGCAGAGACCCGAGCGCGGTTTAGTAGCGTGTAGTGAGGAGTCTTGGGCACGATTAGCCCGGTGGTAGAGTTTATTTAGGAGACACCCCTCCTAGTAGCTCCAGTAGCCCCGGAGGTTTCCGGAAGGGCTTGATCAGCAGGTTTATGCTGATAAGATAGTTGGCGTTGATCGAGCCGCCGAGTTTGGCAAGTGGAAGCTTGTAGAGCTGGATGTTTTGAGACCTACTGCTAGTAGCAAGGTGGTTGGCCAGGATCGAGTTTATCATCCAAGTGTTGGGATGACTCGGTGTTCGGTGAGGCCGATGACCGATGTTCGAGGTTGTGGCGTGCCGTTCTTGTGTTGTTTGATGCAGTGGTGGGGTGGTGGAAGTCCCCGTGAGAGGCGGACCAAGTGAGTCTCCACCACCCCACCGGGCCGATTGGCAAGTCGCCAAGTTAGTAGCTTTTGAGGAAGATGTAGAGACATCTTGTCCTCCCGCAAGCTGCAGTCGTTTTGCACCAGCTTCTTTTAGTACCCTCGTAGCCAGGCGGTAGTGTGGAGTTTGCTTGTCAGGACTTAATCCGTCCGTGGTTTTCAGCTGGCTATTAGAGAGAAGCACCTTCTGTTAGCATGTTCCAGGTGTGGAGCTAGGTGCTGCCACCCGAGGGTTGGCTGGAGTATTCGTTGAGCATCGAGTGGGATGTAGGAGTAGGTCGTGGCATGTCTGTTAGGTGAGATGCCAGAGTTTAGGCTGCTCGAGTGTTTGGACTCTTGTGCTGAGTGCCTTTGCCCGTCACTTGAAGTGTGACCTTCCCTATCCTTAGAGGGGCATAAAACTTGTTTTGGGCTGATTTGTGTTGTAAAGGATGTTGTGCCTGTTGGCACCAAGCTTTGAGAGGAGGCCTAGATTCGGGCCGCTTGGCACTACAGTGCGAGATGGTTCCGTGCCCGCCCGGAGTATAGCACACCCACCATCCTTGTACCCATTTTTCTGAAGTTGCATCTGTTGGATTGCTTAAGAAATCTAGCTCGGTGGTAGTCAGAGAACTACAAGTGTGAGGTCGTTCGAGGGAAAAGTAGGAGCTTTTCAGGGTCACCGAGAGTTGGGTGCAAAGGATGTTGTAGGTTGGTGAGGGCTAGCGTGTTCGAGTTCTCGCGCTTGTGTGTGGGCTTGTGAGCCAGTTGGATGGTAGTGTGATTCGACTACCCTGGAGTCACCCTAATATGAGTAGGGTTGGCATCGATGATGCATGGTTGATCCACTGTTAGAGCCATGAGTTGGATGGTTGATCGAGCACGCGTTTAGTGGACCATCGGTATGAGGTAAGTTAGCTTGGTGTGGCTATGCTCTTGTAAGAGTGAGTCGACCAATGTGGCATTCCGTGGTGAGTTGACCACGAGTGGGTTGAACTCTTGTTGCTCCATTGCTAGACGTGGCTCTCATTGGGAGGCAAAAGTTGCCTTGTGTGAGAATACTTGTTGGTTTGGATCTTAAGGAACCAAGTTGGAGCCGTACACGCCGGTGTACTTTTGTGTAGCTCGTTCCGTGGTGTATTTTTTCAAGAACCACGAGGGGTTTTGGGTTGTGAAACCAGTGCTCAGTTCTGAGGAGTTAGGACTTTAGTTCTTGGCAAGTGCCCTAACTTGGGTTGAGAGGTTACCGTGCCGGTAGCCTGGTTGTTGGGTAGGCAAGTTATGCTAGTTGGCCCTTGACCTGGGTAGAGGCATTTCTTGTTGATCGATGGTTGGAGTTCAGTTGGAACTGATCCAGGGCGATGGTAGTAAAATCGCGGAGTTTCTTGCCGCCATGGCTAAGAGAGTTGTTCGGATCCTTACCCAGGGTAGAAGCTACTGTAACGGCCCAGTTTTCTATTTCGGTTTCCCAGGAGTTTTCGGGACATTATGCGGATGTTCGGATGGGCCGTTAGAGCTTTTTAACCTTTAAGGGTATTTTGGTATTTTGCTCCCGGTCGAGGTTGAGGATTTTCGTGGCTTGAGGTCATTTCGGCCTTTGTTGAGACTTGATTAATGTTGGTTGCAAGACCCAAGGAGTTTGGGTTAGTTGATTAGAAGTTCGGAGACATTCCGGTTGATAGCAAAATTAATTGAAATTTAATTGGTCCCATTGAGATTTGAACCCTTGCCCTAATGGTGAAATTGGAGTTTTTAGAAAAAGAAGATTTAGTTAAAAAGAAAAGAATTTCTTTAGCCAGGACCCGCAAGAGAAAGCCTTGGGAAGGGATTTTAGACTCATTTAAATTAGGAAAAGGAAAAGAAAATCCTATTCCCCTTGTTTTGGAAAAATCTCTCTCTCTCTCTCTCTCTCTCCTTGCCGAGCCTCTCACCAAGAAACCCTAGCCGCCCTACCCGCACCCCGCTCACCTGCTCGGCCCAGCGCACAGCGGCCAAATCCCAAATGTCCAGCCCTCAGCGCACGAGATAGCCCAGCCGCTCGCACCAGGCTGCCCAGCGCGCGCCGCCAGCGACTGACCAGATCGGGTCGCGCCGAGACGCGCCGCAAGCCCGTCTGCACCAGGCCGCCTTGCACCAAGCCGCGCCGCGCCGCCGCGCCCTGCGCGCGCGCGACTGCCCCGTCGCGTCTGCGTGCGTGATGCTCGTCGTCGTCGCCCAACAGCGCGCGCTGCGCCTATCGCGATCCTCGCGCGCGCAGCCAGCGCCATCGCGCTTGTCCTCTGCCGCGCCACAAGGCCAAAGCCAGCCAGCGCCGTTGCGCCCGGCGCCAGCGCCCGCGCCAGCGCCAGCGCCCACCACAGCGGCGCCAAAATCGCCCCCTTGCTGTCGAGACCCCGTGCCTTCTCGGTTGGTAATTCCCGAACCTATCCCTTTTAGATTTTTAAGCTGCTGGCTGCTGTATATTTATTTAGGATGCTTTTAAAATGCTTAGGTTGCTCGGTTTTGCTTTAAAACTCGAGGGTCATTATTTGATTGTGAAGGTTATTTCTGCTTGTTTCAAGGTAAGGATTCCTTACCGTGGTTGTGTGGACCCTGCGATGCTTTCTTGATTGTGCCTTATATGCATGTTTACTTCTATGAACATGATTAGTGGATACGACAGCTTGTGATTGCATTCTTGCTAGCATGTTTGCCTGTTTGTACATGTTAGTGCCATGCTAGGATTGTTCTTCCAGCATGCTTGAGATTCCTGCTTTAAGTTCGTAGTATCATGCTAGGTTATGTATGATTGATGATGATTATGTATGTTTAGCCAGGAATCGTTTACTCTATACTCTAGCTAGTGTGTTAGGGCTGTCATCATCTAGAGGCTGAGAGCGGACATAACGTACCTTGTCCCCACCGGTCGGGAGTAGAGCGAAGCATAACGTACATTGCTTCCCCCCGGCAGCCGATGTGGATTTATCTACCACATCGGAATAAGCCTAGTTTGTAGCTCGCTAGAGCGGAACCACGCCAGCGGTGCAAGCCTACCTTGGCCGGTTCTTAGCTTCGTGTCGGTGGTACAGTGCCGCACGCATGAGTGCCGAGGGCCTCGCACCACCGTGTTCGGTGACACTTGTTTTTGAGTCTTAGGCATGCATACCGCCCGCGTAGTTTGTACTTAGGCCCCACATTTACGCCGGTTGCGGCGAAGATGCGGTGTGCGCGCGCACACACGCGTTAGTCGCCGGTTCGGAGAGCTCATCGGGCTAATGTTCGTGAGTACACCAGTTCTTCTGTTTAGAGCCGGACTTGGGTACTCTCCGATAGTCCGGTTATAAGCGAGGGTAAGAGGCCCTTGAGGACACCCATTGGGATTGGCTTTTGAGTGATCATATGGTCGAGGAGAAAAGACCCTCGAGGGTGTCGGACATCTTTGGGATCGGTTTTTGAGCTGATCAATTGGCCGAGGGAGAAAGACCCTCGGAGATGTCCCGGGATTGGTTATGAGAGCCAATCATTAGGTCGGAAGAAGGAGACTTCCGAGGATTCCAGATTCTGCCTTGTAAGCTCGTTGAGCTATGATCTGTGTTGGTAACTGTTTGCATGTATACTAGGGTGCTAGATGATTGAAGTATCGTATTGTACCCCGGTTGGGGATTCTTACTGAGTATGTTTATACTCACCCTTATTTCTGTGGTTTTCCACCAGGTAACTTGGGACAGCACCAGGACGGCTAGCGGAGGGAGTTGAATGATCATGGGAGCTGCCGACACTCTGTCTTTATTGTTTGCATATTTGTTCAGCTTGTAGATGGACAGGAGTCCTAGGGGAAACATTATTATAAGTTGTTTGAACTGTTTTGAATGTTTTTATATATCGGCGGCAGCTTGTTTTACTTCGTTGGTTTTTCTTAAACAAAATTGTTGATTATGTTTTAAGCATTCCCCGTTCTAAATGTTTTGAAAGGTTTTAAATATGAGCACTAAACCGCTTGGTGAAATATTTAACTTGCATGCTGAGTGAGAACCTAGGTTTAAGACCGTATTTTGGGTCGGGTTCTTACAGCTACGATGTGGCTGATGCTTTGAGCAAGAGGAAGTTTGGGTCTTCTGGTTGATCCCGCTCAGGTGGATGGCAGACTCGCCGACAGGGCCAGTCTAGGGGTCGGGATCAGCGCCGACCGCAGGTTAGAGCTCAGGATCGTCAGCAGGACGGGGCCAGGCCGCCGACTCATTGCATCAAGTGTGGTAAGGCTCTTTTCGGATTGTGAGGAGCATCGCCCGTGCTTGCTACAGATGTGGCAAGGAAGAGCTTTTGGCTAGCATAGTTGAGATGCTGAAGGGAGTTGTCTTTGGTGTAGCGGATGTCCATTAGACCGTTTGTCGACAGTATGTGTTGAAGGGTGATCAGAGGAACCCTAAGTTGTGGAGAGCCTCACCAGAGCTCGGTCAGACCCAGGCAGTGTTTCTCGGTTGAGTTGCTGGATGCTTGTAGACGGTTGACAAGCTAGAGTTGTTCTTAGAACCTCCGCGTTGGTTTTTAGAATTCTTAGCAAGGTGGTGTTTGGCGTTGGCCAAGGTTTGGTTCCTTTGCTGTTTTCTAGGGCTAGCTTGGTTCGACCAAGCTGGCGTCGCCCTGAGGACTTGTTCCTAGTCAGGTAGTTTTGGGAGTTGGCCTCCCCCTCAGCGGTTGAGTAAGTACCGCTAGTGCTTAGTTGGTGGTTCAAGCGATTGAGGAATCCTTGGATGTTTCTTCTGAGAGAGTTGGTGGTTGTTACCGTTGAGTTTGAGCAAGACAGCGAGCGTGTGTGAAATTCGCTGTCCTTCGGAAGTCCGCTTGCTAGGAAATCGTTCCTGTAGAGGAGGAGTCAGCTTAGCTCCTGAGTTGTGTAGTTGATCGAGTAGTAGCGCGCGATGGCCACCAAATGAGAGTGTCCTCTGCGTCTGTTTGTTAGCAAGCGTAAAGTTGTTTGTTCCGCGAGGGCGAAGGCCAGCCAGTTCAAAGGCTTGAATTGTTGGCGGAAGGTTGTTGGATCTTTAGAGTTTGTAGAACCCCTTAGTTCTTTGGTAATTGAGTTGCACCGTGGATGTCGGCCTCGAGTTTTAACTTTTGAGGTAGTATTGCCGACTCGTGTTGTTCAGGATCCGCAAGCTTGTGGTCGTCGCTATCCTTATTCCTCGCGATGTTTCGTGGGTGGAGTTTCTGGAAGAAGAGTTAGGTCTAAGCTATAAGGAGGAAGTCCTTGGAGCAAACGGATGGGCTTAAGAGTTGAGTGGCGGCTTGGGCGAGCTTTGCTCGTTCACGAGCTTGGTTTGAGTTTCTGCTAAGCAAGCCTTTCTCGGGCTTTTCTTTTAGTCGTTGTGCATTCGCAATTGGCATTTTAGCTGAGCCACAGTTAAGTGAGTTGGCACAGAGGTGCCGTGGCATTGGGTGGTAAAGCCCTTGAGTTGCGATCCTTCAGCTATCGTGTTGCTAGTAGCCACGTAATGTTTTATTCCTTGTCGCTGCCGAGGTTTCCGTGAGAGGAATGTTGTTTGTTTTCCGTCTGCGATGTTCACCTAGGCCGGTGGCTGATCGGATTGCATTGGAAAGTTTGTTGTCGGCCGTTGAGGGGCTCCGCTTATTAGTTTGGCCGAGTGGAGCTCGCTTGACCCACCGCTGTTCGGGTGGCCGAAGGCGGAAGTATCGGCTAGTGTGTGTGGTGGTAGCCGTTTGGTGAACTGAGAAAAGTGCCCTTGGCTTTGGTGCTTCGATTTCTCGTAAGATGGTTGCTTTAGTGTTGTGGACGCATGCTAGTTGGAGAAGGTTGCCTAGGATCACCACCGGTTGGTGGTTCGAATCGGATTTCGTTAAGGATTGTAGGCAACCAGTGGGGTTCGCAGGGTCTCTTGCGAAGTATGAGTAGGCCGTTTAATTTCTTAAACCTGGGAGGTTCAGTTGTTTGGTCAGCATGGTGAAGGGTCGAGGCTATTTGATAACAGCTATGAGCATTCAGAGAAGTTACGCCGGAGCGTGGCGTTGAGTTTTAGAGCTTGTGACCCGTCCACGAGTTTGCTGAGAGTAGCACCGTAGAGAGGCGTTCCGAGTTGGGTTAGCAGAGATAAGTGAGCCCTAGAGTCGTAAGACTGTTTGAGAGTTGGTGCGAATCAGAGGATGTGGCTCACCGACTAGTTATCGCATGTTTTCTTCGAAGCTCAGTGTTAGTTCAGTTTTGGTTGAGATAGTTCGTGGCAGACTCGTTGTCTGTTGGGCTTGGAGCCTTTGGGAACCCAAGAGGGTTCGGTTGCAAAGAAAGATTTGTGTTGTCTTAATCAGGAGCTTGGTTGGTTAAGAATCAGTGGAGTTTCATAGAGTTGTTTTCGTCTTAGGACTTTCGAGGACGAAAGTCTTAAAAGGAGGGAGTATTGTAACGGCCCAGTTTTCTATTTCGGTTTCCCAGGAGTTTTCGGGACATTATGCGGATGTTCGGATGGGCCGTTAGAGCTTTTTAACCATTAAGGGTATTTTGGTATTTTGCTCCCCGGTCAGAGGTTGAGGATTTTCAGGGCTTCAGGGTCATTTCGGCCTTTGTTGAGACTTGATTAATGTTGGTTGCAAGACCCAAGGAGTTTGGGTTAGTTGATTAGAAGTTCGGAGACATTCCGGTTGATAGCAAAATTAATTGGAATTTAATTGGTCCCATTGAGATTTGAACCCTTGCCCTAATGGTGAAATTGGAGTTTTTAGAAAAAGAAGATTTAGTTAAAAAGAAAAGAATTTCTTTAGCCGGGACCCGCAAGAGAAAGCCTTGGGAAGGGATTTTAGACTCATTTAAATTAGGAAAAGGAAAAGAAAATCCTATTCCCCTTGTTTTGGAAAAATCTCTCTCTCTCTCTCTCTCTCTCTCTCTCTCTCCTTGCCGAGCCCCTCACCAAGAAACCCTAGCCGCCCTACCCGCACCCCCCGCTCAGCCCTGCTCAGCCCAGGCGCACCAGCAGCCAGCCAATTTCAAATCTAGCCAGCGCAGCGCACTGTGACAAACCCCACCAGCTCCGCACCAGTCGCGCCCAGCGCGCCTGCCAGACTGACCAGACGGTCGCCCAGACGCCGCGCTGCGCCGTCCCGCGACCAGCCGCCTCGCGCGCGCGCGTCGACGCTGCCGCTTCGCCATGCCCGCTTCTACCGTCTGCGTCTGCGTGCATGCGCTTCGTCGCGTCGCCCAGCAGGCGCGCTGCGCCAAGGCCGCGATTCGTGCGCATCAGCCAGCGCCAGCGCCACAAGGTCCCCTGTCCCTCACAAGCCCCACGCCCCAGCGTTAGCGCCCGTTAGCGCCCAGCCAGCGCCCAGCCGCACTTCAAGAAGCGCCAAAATCGCCCCTTGCTGCGAGACCCCGTGTGCCTTCTCGGTTGGTAATTCCCAACCTATCCCTTTTAGATTTTTAAGTCACTGTCTCTGTATATTTATTTAGGATGCTTTTAAAATGCTTAGGTTTCTCGGTTTTGCTTTAAAGCTCGAGGGTCATTATTTGATTGTGAAGGTTATTTCTGCTCGTTTCCAGGTAAGGATTCCTTACCGTGGTTGTGTGGACCCTGCGATGCTTTCTTGATCGTGCCTTATATGCATGTTTACTTTTATGAACATGATTAGTGGATAGGACAGCTTGTGATTGCATTCCTGCTAGCATGTTTGCTTGTTTGTACATGTTAGTGCCATGCTAGGATTGTTCTTCCAGCATGCTTGAGATTCCTGCTTTAAGTTCGTAGTATCATGCTAGGTTATGTATGATTGATGATGATTTTGTATGTTTAGCCAAGAATCGTTTACTTTATACTCTAGCTAGTGTGTTAGGGCTGTCATCATCTAGAGGCTGAGAGCGGACATAACGTACCTTGTCCCCACCGGTCGGGAGTAGAGCGAAGCATAACGTACATTGCTTCCCCCCAGCAGCCAATGAGGATTAGCTACCACATTGGCATAAGCCTAGTTTGTAGCCTACTAGAGCGGAACCCTGCCAACGGTGCAAGCCTACCTTGGCCGGTTCTTAGCTTCAGGTCGGTGGTACAGGCTGCATGCAGATGAGTGCCGAGGGCCTCGCACTCATCGTGTTCGGTGACACCGCTTTCGAGTCTTAGGCATGCGTGCACGCCCGCGTAGTTTGTACTTAGGCCCCCACATTTACGTCGGTTGCAACAGCATGCGGTGTGCGCGCACACGCGTTAGTCGCCGGTTCGGAGAGCTCCCCCGGGCTAATGTTCGTGAGTACACCAGTTCCTTCCGCTTTAGAGCCGGACTTCGGGTACTCTCCCGATAGTCCAGATTATAAGCGAGGGTAAGAGGCCCTTGAGGACACCCATTGGGATTGGCTTTTGAGTCGATCATATGGTCGAGGAGAAAGACCCTCGGGTGTCGGACATCTTTGGGATCGGTTTTTGAGCCGATCGATTGGCCGAGGGAGAAAGACCCTCCGAGATGTCCCGGATTGGTTATGAGAGCCAATCATTAGGTCGGAAGAAGGAGACTTCCGAGGATTCCAGATTCTGCCTTGTAAGCTCGTTGAGCTATGATCCATGTTGGTAATCGTTTGCATGTATACTAGGGTGCTAGATGATTGAAGTATCGTATTGTACCGGTTTGGGGATTCTTCTTGAGTATGTTTATACTCACCCTTATTTCTGTGGTTTTCCACCAGTAACTTGGGACAAAGACCGGACGGCTAAGCGGAGGGAACGATTGATCATGGGAGCCGCCAAGCACTCTGTCTTTATTGTTTGCATATTTGTTCAAAGATGTAGATGGACAGAGTCCTAGGGAAACATTATAAAAGTTGTTTGAACTATTTTGAATGTTTTTATATATCGCCAGCTTGTTTTACTTCGTTGGTCTTTCTTAAACAAAATTGTTGATTATGTTTTAAGCATTCCCCGTTTCTAAATGTTTTGAAAGGTTTTAAATATGAGCACTAAACCGCTTGATGAAGTATTTTAACTTGCATGCTGAGTGAGAACCTAGGTTTAGGACCGTATTTTGGGTCGGGTTCTTACAGAGGGCGCGCGGGCTGGGCGACGCTGGGCGAGGGCGCGCGACGCTCGGGCTAGGCGAGGCAGGGGCGCGCGGGCGCTGGGCGAGCTCGGGCTGGCTCTGGTGACGCTAGGCTCGGGCTGGCTGGGCTTGGGCGAGCCAGTGGCTGCAGTGACGGCCGGGCAGGCGAGCCAAGGCTGGCCTAGGTGGGGGGGGTGCTCGGGGAGAGAGAGAGAAGGAGAGAGAAAGTTGATTTTGGGGAAAAATAAAAGAAAAAAAGAAATAAAAAGGAAAAAATGGGAAATAAAAGGGAAAAATGGGATTTAAATTCCATTTTCCATCCTTATCCACTTAAAACCTCAAAATCCCATTTCCCGGCTTCCTCCTTCGAGACCCGATCAAAGAAATCTTTTCCAATCAATCAAACTCACTTAAATCCAACTCCCAAAGAACACTAAAGGCTCGGGCTCGAATCCCAAAAGAATCACACAACCAACCATCACTTTGCCAAAACCCAAAACCACAACCGAACTTCCAAACGACTAGCCCAAACATCTCGGGACTCGCAGCCAACAACAAACAAGCCTCAACCAAGGCAGGAGCTACCTCGAAGCCCAGAAAACCACAAATCCTTCCCGGAGAGCCAAAAGACCAAAATACCCCCAAGGGTCCAAACGGCTCTAAAACCCAACCAAAACAACCGAATCTTGACCCGAAGGCACCTCGAAAACTGGAATAGGAAACTGGGCTGTTACACTTTGGTGGTCCGAGAAAATCTGAATCTTTTCCCCATACAAGTAGTGTCTCCAGATTTGAAGTGCAAAGACGACCGCTGCCAACTCCATATCATGAGTCGGATAGTTCTGCTCGTGCTGTTTCAACTGTCTCGAGGCGTACGCTATCACTTTACCGTGTTGCATCAGGACGCATCCCAAACCAAACTTGCTAGCATCACTGTACACCACGAAACCCCATGCTCCTCCGGAATCGCCAACATCGGCGCAGACATCAAGTCGTTCTTCACTTAGCAAAACTCTCATCGCACTTCTTATCCCAAACGAAATCGACGCCCTTTCTCGCCAACCGAGTAAGCGGGCCGCTATAGCGAAAAAAATTTTGAACGGCGTCGGTAATATCCGGCCGGACCCAAGAAGCTACGAATCTCCGAAACCACGATCGTCGGTGCGCCCACGAACTAACGGCCTCTACCTTCAAGGGTCCACGACCACTCCTCCTTAGACACAACGTGTCCCGCAAAAACTACCTCCTCGAGCCAAAAGTCACACTTTGATAACTTCGCATAGAGCTTGTTCTCGCGCCAGGTCGCCAAAATCTTCCTTAGGAGCGAGGCATGGTCCTCCTTAGACTTAGAGTACACAAGAATGTCATCTATGAACACGATGACAAAGCGGTCCAAGAACGCCTTGAACACCACGTCCCATCATGTCCATGAATGCAACAAGGGCGTTCGTCATCCGAAAGACATGACTACGAACTCATAATGCCCATACCTCGACTAACGCTGTCTTGGGAATATCTCATCCCGAATTCTCAACGGTGGTAGCCCGACCTCAAGTCAATCTTCGAAAACACACAAGCTCCCGGAGCTGGTCAAACAGTCATCGATACGAGGCAGCGGATACTTGTTCTTAATGGTTACCTTGTTCAGTTCCCTGTAATCGATGCATAGACGCATCGAGCCATCCTTTTTCTTAACAAACAGCACGGGTGCTCCCCACGAGGACACACTTGGCCGAATAAATCCTCTGTCAAGCAACTCCTGCAGCTATTCTTTTAACTCTTTCAGTTCTGTCGGCGCCATACGATAAGGAGCTTTCGAGATAGGGCGAGTCCCCGGCTCAAGCTCTATTGAGAAGTCCACCTCTCTCTTCGGCGGCAGGCCAGGCAACTCTTCAGGAAAAACATCTGCAAACTCTTGCACTATGGGCACCTGCTCGATAGATAACTGGTCACGATTCTCCCCGGTCAACTTAGCTAAGAAACCCCAAGCTCCTCGAGCAACAAACGGTGAGCTTTAATCGCTGAAATCACCGGCGGACACACCCCATTCAGGTGCCCCGAAATTTAAAGCTAGGCCTACACGGCGGCTCCAACACCACCTCCTTACAACGACAAATCAATCATAGCGTGGTTATCGCCTAACCAATCCATGCCGAGGATCACATCAAAACCGCTCATAGCTAACACTATGAGGGTAACTCGCAGAGTCCAGTCCTGACACCGTATCCGACCATCCCTTACCTTCTCAGCTAGCCAAAGATACTAGTTCAGGGAGTAGCGACAGATAACTCAAAACCTAGAGGCTCTAAATTCATGCAAGCACGCTCAAAGAAAAACAAAGAAACAAAAGAATGGGTGGAACCCGAATCAAACAACACAAAGGCGAGGTGATCAAGAACTAGGAGCGTGCACCTTGCTCATGGTCCGGCTCTCTCAGCCTCCTGGCGAGTCGTAGCATATACTCTTCCCTGCTGCTGAGCTGGCTGTGCCACCACTGCCTTCTGGTTGCAATGCCGGGCCTGATGTCCCTCCTTACCACAGTTATAGCAAGCTCTAGGGTTACCACCACAAAGCCCCCAATGCTGTTTACCACAGGGTCTACAATACGGTGGCGGCCTCCCTACGCCCTGTTGGCGAGGCTGATCGCGATTCGATCCCTGTCTGGGTCTCTCGCCATGATAAGTACCACGACGGCCGCGACCGCCTCCATGTCCATTACCTCCTGCGTCAAACTTATGCTTCTGACCCGAGTACACTGGGGCCTTCTGCACTACAGTACTAACAACCTGCTCTGGAGGATACTTTCCATCATAAATAGTTGCCAACTGCACTGCCTTGGCAAAAGTCTCTGGGCTCAGTGCCTAACATCCCGAGACACTCCACGCCTCGGACTCCGCAATAAACTTCCCGATCTTCACTCGGGAGTAGCAATCAATCTGCGGTGCAGAAGTACCCATACTCCGAAAACTTCCTCTCATACACCTCGATTGGGTCGGACCCGCTTAAGGTTCAAAAAGCAGCTCAATCATCTTTTCTTGGGCCTCTTCACCGATAAATTTTGCCTTGAACTCACTTTTGAAGAATTCCCGGTGGCGGGGGAGACCCAGTAGGTCTCTCACTCAAGGTGGAATCCCACCACCACTTAGTCGCTTCAAATAAAGCATGAGCCGCACATCGAGCTCACTGCACCTCGTGACAAGCCATCACCATAAAAGTATACTCTAGCTCGGCAATCCACCGGCCGCCACCAAAGTGGTTCTCCAGGGCACTAAACTTCTCTCGCTTCCATTTGACGAAATCTTTTAGCCACTTGCCCAAATCCTCGGCACCTTCCGCCACAACGGCCTCGTTCACAATTGGCTCCTCGCCGAGTCAAGCAGATTGGTGGCATCATGTCCTCTCACAACCAACTCGGTCCACCGCTTCTATCTGAATCCGGACTCCTCCTCTGTGAAGCTAACAGAGCTGCGTCTCGTCAGCCCTCTGTTCGGCCCTCTCAGTCGACAAAGAACCCAACCATAAGAGCCCTCATGGACTCCACAAAAGCAACTCCCCTGCAGCCTCCCGAGGCCGAAGTTGCCTCCACGCCCTCACCGGCAACATGTTGGCGAAGGGCCTGTAGGCGGCCTAACATCGGCATCGCTTGGGACGACGTCCCTCCCGTGTCAAAATCAATACGAATGCCACGGTTGGTCGGCCTCGAGCCTCCTCGCCTCTCTACGAGTGATCGGCATAACGACAATCTACACTCAAACGAACAATGAGTCGTAACTGCTTTCCTGCTCCTCAACAACAAGTCATATACATGCAAGGTGCAAATGGTATTGAAATTCTTAACCCTTAACCTTAAACTTTCGGACATACCTGATGGCTGGCGGAGCGCTGATGATCATGGAAAACAACCTACAACTGCAGGTCAGTCTACAAAACCTATAACTCTGGGATCTGATACCAACTGTAACGACCCGACCCAAAGAAGCGGTCGTTAACCTAGATCCTTACTTAGCATGCATGTCTAGGAATGTAAAACACCATCCAACTGTAAAAAAATTTAAGACTTTTGCAATCAACAAAACTTTAAACAAACCACAAAAGCCAATGTAAAAATCAAGAGTAATTTGACTGATCAAAGCTTTTCTTAAAAACAAAAAAGAGTACGGTACGAGAACCATAAAATAGTTTGAGTGTTTCCCTAGGAACTCAAGTCCCACTACATGCTAAATCATAAAGAAAACAATTAAAGAACATGCATCCCAGAGTCAGCTATCCATGATCATCCAGCCGCCTCCTCCTAGCCATCCTGCCGATGTCCCAAGTTACCTGGTGGAAAACCACAGAAAATAAGGGTGAGCAACGAGTTACTCACTAAAAATCCCCAACCGGGGTACAATACGAAAACATATCATTTAGCACACGGACATGCAACCATGCAATGACTCAGAGCAAACAGATGGGTCAACAGAACGTCACTCCTGGGCTTGCCTATTCGAGGCTTACAGCTACCAGCTACCCTAGGTTCCACACCTGGGTGTCCTTCGAGCCTTACACAACCTAGGACTCAGTGTTGCCCATCAGGGACTTATACACCTAGGATGCCAATCGGGGTCTTACACCTCCAACTCAGTGATGCCCATCGGGGACTTATACACCTAGGATGCCCATCGGGGTCTTACACCTCCTACTCAGTGATGCCCATCGGGGACTTATACACCTAGGATGCCCATCGGGGTCTTACACCTCCTACTCGGTGATGCCCATCGAGACTTATACACCTAGGATGCCCAACGGGTCTTACACCTCCAACTCGGTGATGCCCATCGGGACTTTTACACCTAGGATGCCCATCGGGTCTTACACCTCGGATGTCCATCGGGGCCTTCCCGAGCGGGACGCACTAGTTACCTCTACAATCTCTTATACTATACATCATCCGCCAATTCCTAGCATGGCACTAACAGATAACAAGGTCACGGTTATGCCGAGACAATTTAACTCCTAGCATGATAACTAACAGGATATATCGAGAATCTCAAGCACAAAATCACCTGAAAACAAGAAAGAGCAAGCAACCTATCCACTAGAAATTCCATACAAACACAACACATGGCATGCTATCAAAGTATTCGCGAGGGTCCACACAACCCCTGTAAGAAATCCTTACCGAAGTGAATAGAACCAACGATCAACTGGACGACTCTCGAGCTTCTAAGCGAACCCGACAACCTAAGCAAGTAATAAAATCAACCTAGTTAACCAACAAAGAACTAAAAAGAACATAAAGTCCAAAGGGTCGGTCTCGGAATTTACCAACCGAGAAGCACACGTCTCGGCGAGCAAGGAGCAAGAACGACGCCTGGCTGGTGCGCGCAGCGGCGCGGCCGCTGGCTGGCGCTGGCGCTGTAGCTCGCTCGGGCGCCGCAGGCCAAGGCGTCTGGGCGGGGCGCGCAGCGGCGACTGGCCGTGTGGGGCGGTCTTTGAACGAGCGACACGTTAGGGCGACGCGCGGCGAAGCGGCGACGCGCAGCGGATGGACGAGCGGCGCGCGGTGCGGCGCGCTGTGCGCGGTCGTCGCGGATGCGGCGACAGACAGGCGATCGCGAACCATGCGCTGGGCGCCGCAGTCGCGGCGGCGGGGCGGTCTTGGGATCACGGTCGCGACGACGGTCGGTGATCGGTGCGGGGCAAAGGCTGGGCGGAGTCGACGCGAGCCGTTGATCGGTCAAGGGGCGAAGGTCAAGGCGGTCGACGACGACGGTGGGTGTAGGGAGAGGGTTTTTGCGAGAGGAGAGTTTTCTCTTTCTTTTTTTCTTTTTCTTTCTTCCTCAAATTAAATAAGCTTTGGAAATCCAAAATTCCCTTGCCAAGGTTTTCCTCCTTCAAACCCTAGTTGACTCATTTATTTTCCTTAATTAATTCCAAACTCCCATCTCTCTTTGAGGCTGAGGGTTCGAATCCTCCAAATAACATCTTTTAAACCTTATTTTATGTTTAACTAAAATCGGGGTTGTTACAAGGAGAGATAGAGAATCTTGCAAAACAAGGGGGAAAGGGATTTTTCTTGATTTCTTTCCTATTCTTCTTTTAAATAGACCTAAAATCCCTTCCCAAAGCTTCCTCCTTCAAGACCCGGCTGAAACAACTTTCCTCTTTAAAATAAAACCCCTTTTTCCTACAAATTCCCCAAACCATTTAGGGCAAGGGTTCAAATCCCAATGGAAGCACTCAAATAACAATTAATTTTGCCAAAATCTAACTTACCTCCAAACTTCCAAACAACTTGCCTAAACTTCTTGGGTCTTGCAACCAACAACCACCAAGCTTCGACAAAGGCAGGAATGGCCCTGAAATCCTGAAAATCCAAAAAACCCTGACTGGGGGTAAAAAGACCAAAATACCCCTAAGGGTTAAAATAGCTCTAACGGCCCATCCGAACATCCGCATAATGTCCCGAAAACACCTGGGAAACCAAAATAGAAAACCGGGCCGTTACAGACCTGGACACGTGAACTATGTCAGCCTGTACCACCGCACCTGAGGCTAAGGAACCGATCGTGGTAGGCTTACACCAGGAAGCCGTCCTTGCCCTATCAGGTGGCAATGAAGGGCTACTGCCGAACACGCTGAGGACGCGCCGACTGCCAGGGACAAGGCAATGCCATGTCATCATCCCGACCGTTGGGGCATTTAACAGTCTGCCACCCTCACCCAAGATTGCAGGGCCTGCCATTAGGGTTAGCTAAACCCTAACGGGGATCGTGGGGCGAGTCTTGCCTCGTGCGTCCTGCGCCGTGGATGCGAGTTACGTTATGCATCCTGGCCCGGATGATGCTACCTACCATATCTCAACCTATAAACAGATACAACAAACAATCCAATATGTGCTCAACAGATACAACGAACCTAGCATGATACTTCGAAGTAAGAACAGATAACAAGCATGCCAGAACGGAACAACCTAGCATGGACTAACATGAGAAACAACATAAGAAATCATGCCAGACGGAAATACAGAACGGAGCACTTATCACTATACATGCTGATAAACACAACAAGCATACAAACAACAATCACATATAATATCGCAGGGCCCACACAACTCCGGTAAGAAATCCTTACCTGGTCGGAAGGCAACTACACACAAGAATCCTAAGCTGCGATCGATCCCGAGTTAGCTAATGAGAACCTACCAAGCACAATAATAATCACAATCCATAGGCCTAAATATAATAAAATAAACAGGGTTCGGCTAGGGAGCAACTCACGCGGCACGGTTGACGCGCGGACGGACAGGCTGCACGTCATTGGGCGCTGCGTGGCTGAGCGTGCTGGCACGGCTCTGGGGCGCGCTGGCACAGACGAGCTGCGCGCGAGACAAGAGCGCGCGGGCGAGGGCGCAGACGCGAAAAGGCGAACGCGGGCGTGCGGGCGCGAGCTCGGCTGGGCGATGGCGTCTGGTGCGAGCGCGACGGCGCGGACGGGCGAACGCGCGCTCAAGGCGCGTCTGGGCTCGCGACGGCTCGAGCAACGCGCTTTGGCCGGGCGTCTGGCGCTGGCCGGGTCGCTGGCTGCGACAGATCACCGTGTTGGGGTGGGCGTCTCACGCGACGATGGGGCCGCAGTGCGATCCGGCCGGGCCGCTGCTAGGCCCGGGGTGCAAGGCTGGGTTTCATGGCTGGCCGAGACGACGGTCGGTCTATCTGTAAAGACCCGACCCAAAAAGGGCTCTAAATAGGCCTTTACCCCAATGCATGCATTCAAAGTAAAGGACAATATGCAAATAATTTTCGGATTCCCAATTAAAACAAAACAATCAAGGTTCAATCGTAAATAAAGATAGTTTGTTTGAACTCACTCTGTCTCCAAGCACTGTTTCAAGGCAAATACATTTCCAAAACGTACACTCGATCGTGAGATTTCTTAAAACATTTGAAACATCCTCAAATTCAATAAAGCGAGAATCCACGAAAACATTGAAAAACATCCTAGGGCTCTGTGCCCGACTACATGCATTCAGGGGAAAATAAAAGACAAGAGTCATAGAAATAAAAAGTCGAGACGGCAAAAGAGTTCCCATGATCACAGCTCCTCCTTGACCATCATCCCGCCTCGCCATGGTTACCCGAAAGATAAGTAAGGGTGAGTAACGAATTACTCAAGAAGAATCCCCAACCGGTACAATACGATGCACATGGTCATCTAGATGAGTGTATGCAAGCTATGAATATAAACACGTAATAGAGCACATAGCTTAAGTCCACACTTGGACCTCGGATGCCAACTCGGGGTCTTAGTCCGAAATAAAACACACCACACAATACGCCCTATACGAGAAACAAGTCTCGGCCTCACTGCCTCTCACTGTCGATCGAAAGGTGCACTAGCTCAAGATCCCGAGGAGCTCTCCGGCCGGCGTCAGTAATGAGCGTAAGCGCGCGCACCGCGTGCTCACCGCAACTATGGGGTGCCGGGTCTAGTGGCAAGTCGCCCATGTCCATCCACCACGCCTAACTAAATCTCCGGATCGGTGTCACCGACATAGGGTGTGAGACACTGACACGCGTGAACTATGTCACCAACCACCGCACTGAGGCTAAGGAATCGGCCGTGGTAGGCTTACACCGAGAGCCGTCCTTGCCCTATCGGATGGCAATCAAGGGCTCGGCCGAACACGCCGAGGACGTGCCGATCGTCGGGGCGAGGCAATGCCAAGTCATCATCCCGATCGTTGGGGCATTTAACGATCTGCCACCCTCACCCAAGATTGCAGGGCCTACCGGTCGGGTTAGCTAAACCCTAACGGGGTCCAGGGACGGAGTACTACCTCGAACGTCCCCGCCATGGATGCAAGATACTTTATGCATCGTGCCCGATGATGCTACCTACCTACACTTTAACCTATCATATCAATAACATACAATCCAATACAATCCAAAACGTGCTCAACAGATACAACGAACCTAGCATGGTACTACGAAGCAAGAACAGATATGAGCATGCTAGAATGGAACAACCTAGCATGGGCTAACATGAGAGAACAACATACGAAGTCATGTTAGTCGAAATTCGCACGAGCACCTAAACGATACATGCGATAATCACAAACAAACATACAAACAACAATCACATAGAACATCGCAGGTCCACACAACTCCGGTAAGAAATCCTTACTCGCCGGCAAACTACACACAAAACCTAAGCTGCGATCGAACCCGAGCTAGCTACTGAGAACCTAACAAAAACAATGATAATCATAATCCATAAGCCTAAATATAATAAAATAAATAGGGCTCGGCTCGGGAGCAACTCACGCGATGCGGCTGACACGCGACGGGCGGCAAAGCGCGGCGGCGCGGGCGGCTGGCTGCGCGATGGGCGCTGATGGGCGGCAAATGGGCGCACATCTGGCGCTGGCCAAGCGCGACGGACAGCGCTGGGCGCGATGGCGCGCTAAACACGGACGCTACTGACGGCACGCGAACGCACGCGCACGACGAGCGGAGGGCGCGCGCGCGCGCGACGCGCAGGCGCTTCGCGCTGCGACGACGCAGACGCGCGAGCTCGGTAGGGCGATGGCGAGGCGCTGGCGCGCGCGCGGCGAGCGGTGTGATGCGGCGGCGCGCGACGCGACGGGACGCGGCGCCGGATCGGTGCCGCGACGCCTCTCGCTGGCGGCTGCGGCGGCGCTGGCGCTGGCGCTCTGGCGACTCGCTCTTCTTTGGCGCTGAAATTGCTGGTGCGATCGGGCTGGCCGCTCGGCCGGGGCTGCTCAGGGTCGCTTCGCTTGGCTTCTTTGGACAGCGCTCGTTCTTTGCAGGGAAGAAAAAATCACGGCAAGGGGCTTGGGAGAGAAGAGGGTTGGGCGGCCATGGAGTTTTGGGGAAGAAAACACAAAACCTAATTTCTTTTCATTTAACCAAATGCACAAAACTCCAAAGATCCAAGGGTAACTAAGATATGACGCGGAAAGAGTAACAAGAACACACAGGTGGCTCAACCGGCCACACCACCCACCGACTTCCCAGACCACTTGGGTTCGAAACCCACCAAACACATCTTTAACTCCTAATTTTCTTTTTGCATCTCCCCATGCCCAAACACCACCACAAAGCCTCAAAAACTTACCTAAGACCATCTAATAATTTTAGCAACTGGAAAAAGACATAAACGGCCCTGACGGCCCAACCAAATTACCAAAATACCCCTAGGGCATACTCGAAGACCGGGATGAAAACTCAGGCCGTTACAATATTCCTCCTTTTTATGACTTTCGTCCTCGAAAGTCCTTAAGACTCAAATTGCTCAAGATATCTGCAATCTCATCCCGTCCTTCCGCTCACGAGCGGCCTCCTCTGAACTCTGACTCCTCCACTGAACTTTTACCAAACGGATCTTACGGCTTCGCAACGTCTTCGCCTCAAGACCAGAATACTCACATGCTTCCCCTCGAAACTCAAACCCTCACTCAGCTGCAAAGGCTCAACGTCCTCAATAAGCAAAGGGGGTCCGGCACATACTGCCCCAACCTCAATACATAAAAACACTGTGCACAGCTGTCAATGACAGGGAACTGCTAACCGATAAGCGACTCTGCCAATCTTCTCGAGAATCTCAAAACGGACCGACAACTGGGGACTCAACTTCCCTCGCTTACAAAACCTCAACACAACTCACAACGGCACAACTTTAAACTACGCATTGTCCAACCTCAAACTCTAAAACTCGACGCCGAGCATCATCGTAACTTTTCTCGCTGCTCTGCCTCGAGCTAACAACACTAGCTCTAAACTCCCGCACATCACCTCTGGTCAAATGCAAACAACTCAGACCCAAAACAAAATTGATGGCCACCAACCTTTTCCCGAACACTTTGGAATCCTGCAGATTTACCTTGCAATGCCTCAATGGAACCACAAGAATCGACCCACGAGAACCGCAACCAAAGGCAACCTCATAAAACCACTCTAGTCTTCCGCTGCCTAATCACGGAAACACCAACTCGCAACAAGCTCCAAAGGTTCTGGATCACTCCTCCTAAAAGACCATCGGTCGAGAGGGTGAAAACACTCAGAAACTCGCACTCGGCTCATAAGCCTCTTAACCACGCTCTCGAAACCACAACTCATCCATGCACTTTGCCTAGAACAAACCTTTGTTGCCACCCCACAGTGACAACAACTCCACTGGCCCGACATGACTCTACTCCATAGAAATGGCAAATGCACACGAAACGAGGTGCGAGCTCTAGCTATCAAATCAATCCTCCAAAAATCCGAACTCACACAACAACCTCAACTAGTGACAGCTCCCACACGGAAACTTACAATCCAACAACTTGAGTGCTACGAACTAGGAAGCTCAAACAACTACAAACCGCATAGCTATGCCAATCCACTCATCTCTAGCTCGACTAAAATCACTAGTCGGGCAAGACAACTCAAAACAACCGAGGCCCCAGAGGGCTCCATCCACTAAACATACCTCCATGCAAACAACGGAACAAAGCTCGCCTCAAATATGAAACACATCTCACAAGTCCAAACGATAACACATACAAAGCTTAACCCTCAAGCTTAGGCTTAATGCACCTTCCCACCGAAACTTCATAAACGGAACTCCACTACCTGGTCAACACCAACTACCAAGAACAAGAATACCAACAATGGCTGGCAGAGTGCAAGCTACACTAACCAACAAGGATCCCTCAATAGGTCCAGATCCTAATCCAGCCACAAAGGTGCAACCTCATCCACAACTGAAACAAAGGGGCCTTCAACTACAAAGGTGCAACAGCTTCCAAGCCAACACTCAAAACCTTAACCAACTAGGCCAAACACTCATAGGAGGCGAACAACCCTTATCGCAACTTCCGAAACACCACTCACGAGTCCGCTTTAATGGACAAACAAGCTGCTTCTAAGCGACCAACAAACTTTTCCTCCTACTAGCACCACTACCACCAATTCCAAGACCAAGGAATAACTCGACAACTCCCAAGGAGAAACAGGTCCTTACAAGCGGACATCGGAAGGACAGAGAGCTACACAACCGCTCGCTGTCTTCCTCAAACTAAGCACAACATCCAACTCTCCCGGAGGCAACAACAAGGGGTCCACCACAGATGGACCGCCAACCACGAGCAAGAGAAGACTCACCCCAAACACCAAAAACTCTCAAACTCTGGAAACAGAAAGACATCCGCTGAGTGGCAATACCACTTGCCCCACGAGCAAGGCTAACTTCTAGCAACTCAAAAACCACACCTTGGTCAACACCAAGCACCAACTTGCCACCACCCGAACCACTCCGGACTCTACTCCAAACAAACTCCACTTGCTAGCCTACCAAATCGCCAAAGAACTCACCCGAGGTCTACAACCTACACGACTCCGGCTTGCCAACCAAACTCACTACTGGGCTTGACTGAGCTCGGTGAGGCTCTCCACAACTAGGGTTCTTCGGCAACCTCGACACACACTTGTCGTCAAACGGTCTAATAACCAACCGCTGAACAAACAACTCCTTTCCCAAAGATCACAACCACGCCGGCTGCTCCAAACCTCGAAACCAAAAAGACCGTAAACGCTTGAGAATGTGTCATCCTTCTACTCAAAGCGTCGACCACCATGTAGCTTCCACCTGTGTAAGGATTTCGAGCAACACTCTTAGCAACTACTGAACAGGAACTACGCGGCTTCACTACAACCACCATTTGTTCAGTACCATCTGAACTCCAACCATGAACAACAAGAGGTTCCACCAACCAAGCTTAGGTTCAACTTAACAAACTTGCCTAAGCAACAACCTAACTACGAGCACGGTATCCTTACAACCTCAACCAAAGCCTTACATCATCCACCTGGAGTCCAACTTCTCCAAGAACTGAGCACCAGTTCTCCAATGCAAACCCTACATGGTTCTGGAACTCTTGCCGCCAGAACAAACTACACGAAACACACTTGTGTGCACAACTCTCAACCTTCCTTCAGAGATCCAAGACTAACAAGTGCTTTCCAAAAGGCAACACTAACTTCTGGCAGGGATACAACCAATCAAAGGAACACCCAAGGGTTCCAACCCCCCCACAATACTCGAAGCTGTGGCAACCCTGCTCTACTAAAGCATAACAATGCCAAACCGAACTTACCTCATACCAAAGTGGCTTACACACAAGGCAGCCCACTCATCTCATAAGCATCCAACTCACCTCATGAGCGTCCAACTCACCTCATGAGCAACCAACTCATCTCATGGGCATCCAACTCATCTCGAGAGCATCCAACTCACCTCATGAACAACCAACTCATCTCGTGAGCATCCAACTCATGGTCCATCTGCTGGACTGAACTCGCATCTACAATGCCCACTCAACTCAGGTTTAGGCATTCGAAGGTAGTGGACCGCACTACCAACCACAAAGATCTCTTGGCCTTAACACTAGCGTGAGACTCACACGCACTAACACTTACCAACCGTCAACTTGCTGACTTACTCAACCCCTAGTAACACTGGGAAGAGGCTCCAGCTCCTCTCGAACATCCTTTCACTTGTAGTCCTTCGACTACCACTGAACTAGCCCTCTTGCACGACCTAAACAAGTGCATTTTTCCATAAATGGATCCAATGGCTAAAGAAGTGTGCTGAACTCCGGACGGTCATAGAACCATCTGCTATACCCATGCCAAACTCAAGCCTGAACCAGACTTAGTGCCAAGCGGCACACCAACCAATGCACCTCAAGTGCCGCTATTACCAAATCCACATCTTACTACAAATGGGGCTCGCAAGGTCACAACCTCAAGTGACAAAAACTATGGCTAGGCATACAAGGGCTCAAAACTCAAACAACCAGACTATGGCATCTCAACAAACTGGAGGCTCACGGCCTACTCTTGCATCTCCACATGATGCTCAACAAAACTCTGGCCGGCTCTCTCAACATGCAGCGGCTAGCCCTACTCTAGGGGCTCACCATAAGAAGAGTGCTCAACTCTACCAGACAACTGGGGAAACCACCAACGGATCACGTCCGATGGGAACACTGCTCGCTGCACCCTTAACCACAGGGTTCCGACTTACTAGCTGCAAAACAACAACACTTACAGGAGAACAAGGATGTCTCAAAGAACCACCTCGAAGGCTACCAACTCTGCAGCTACTCACTGGGCAATCAACCATCTGCTAAGGTTCAAGATCAACACCTGAACTACCCAGGCTAGTCCACACTAGGACCTGCTCCACAAGCATCAACATGAGCAAAAGCCAAAGCTAACTCCTCTCCTGGAGTGGTACTCCAGGGCAAAACACCTCCACCCTCTCACTAGGGGAATTAACAGCTGGGCCACACGTGGCCTACGGGAGTCTAACCTCTGCCTCCATCTGGAACGATGTCCCAGCGGTATCCGAATCTATCTGGATATCTCAACAAACCACAACATACACTCACCTTTGCGGGAAGTTGGCATGATGGCGCTCTAAACCCAAACCAACGATGAGTCGAAACCTCGCTCGCCTCGCTCCACAACACAAAACAAGGCATACACTAGATGAAAGGTATTGTAAATTCTTAACCCTTTTCTAAAAATGTAAAACTTAGGCGTACTGATGACCGCTCGAGTCTTTGGTGATCATGGGAAAGACGACCTACAACAAAAGGTCGGTCTACAAAGTCTATGACTCTGAGCTCGATACCAATCAGAAAGACCCGACCAAAAGGGCTCTAAATAGGCCTTTACCCCAATGCATGCATTCAAAGTAAAGGACAATATGCAAATAATTTTCGATTCCCAATTAAAACAAAACAATCAAGGTTCAATCGAGAAATAAAGATAGTTTCTTTGAAACACCTTTGTCTCCAAGCACTGTTTCAAGGCAAATACATTTCCAAAACGTACACTCGATCGAGATTTCTTAAAACATTTGAAACATCCTCAAATTCAATAAAGCGAGAATCCACGAAAACATTCGAAAAACATCCTAGGGCTCTGTGCCCGACTACATGCATTCAGGGGAAAATAAAAGACAAGAGTCATAGAAATAAAAAGTCGAGACGACAAAGAGTTCCCATGATCACAGCTCCTCCTTGACCATCCCGCCTCGCGCCATGGTTACTCGAAAGATAAGTAAGGGTGAGTAACGAATTACTCGATAAGAATCCCCAACCGGGTACAATACGATGCACATGGTCATCTAGATGAGTGTATGCAAGCTATGAATATAAACACGAGAATAGAGCACATAGCTTAAGTCCACACTTGGACCTCGGATGCCAACTCGTGGTCTTAGTCCGGAAATAAAACACACCACACAATACGCCCTATACGAGAAACAAGTCTCGGCCAACCAGCACATCTCTCGCCGATCGACGAAAAGGTGCACTAGCTCAAGATCCCGAGGAGCTCTCCGTGTGGCCAGAATGAGCGTAAGCGCGCGCCGCGTGCTACTGCAGACTATGGGGTGCCGGTCTGGTGGCAAGTCGCCCATGTCCAATCCACCACGCCTAACTAAATCTCTCGGATCGGTGTCACCGACATAGGGGTGTGAGACTGGACACGTGAACTATGTCACCTGAACCACCGCACTGAGGCTAAGGAATCGGTCGTGGTAGGCTTACACCAGAAGCCGCCCTTGCCCTATCGGTGGCAATCAAGGGCTACGGCCGAACACGCCGAGGACGCGCCGATCGTCGAGGGCGAGGCAATGCCAAGTCATCATCCCGATTGTTGGGGCATTTAACGATCGCCACCCTCACCCAAGATTGCGGGGGCCTACCGGTCGGGTTAGCTAAACCCTAACGGGGTCGGGGGACGAGTACTACCTCGAACGTCCCTGCCATGGATGCAAGATACTTTATGCATCGGGCCGGATGATGCTACCTACCTACACTTTAACCTATCATATCAATAACATACAATCCAATACAATCCAAAACGTGCTCAACAGATACAACGAACCTAGCATGGTACTACGAAGCAAGAACAGATATGAGCATGCTAGAATGGAACAACCTAGCATGGGCTAACATGAGAGAACAACATACGAAGTCATGCTAGTCAGGAATTCAGAACAGAGCACCTAAACGATACATGCTGATAATCACAAACAAACATACAAACAACAATCACATAGAACATCGCAGGTCCACACAACTCCTGGTAAGAAATCCTTACCGCCGGGCAACTACACACAAAACCTAAGCTGCGATCGAACCCGAGCTAGCTACTGAGAACCTAACAAAAACAATGATAATCATAATCCATAAGCCTAAATATAATAAAATAAATAGGGCTCGGCTCGGGAGCAACTCACGCGATGCGGCTGACACGCGGACGGGCAGCAAGACGGCGGCGGCGGCCGCTGCCTTTGGCGCGATGGCGCTGATGGCGGCAAATGGGCGCACACTGCGCGCTGCTGCCGCGCGCACCGACAGCGCGCTAGGGCGCGATGGCGCGCTAGGCACGCAGCGGCCCCAGGGCGGCACGCGAACGCGACGCGCGCGCAGACGCGAGCAGGGGCGCGGGCGCGAGGCGGACGACGGGCGCTCGAGCCGCGACGCAGACGCGAGCTTCGGTGGCGATGGCGAGGGCGCTGGCGCGCGCGGCGAAGCAGCGATGATGCGGCGGCCGCGGCGCGACGGACACGCGGATCGGTGCCGCGACGCCTCTCTGGCTGGCGGCTGCGACGGCTGGGCGCTCTGGCGTCTGGGCGGCTCTTCTTTGGGCGCTGGGTCGCTTTGTGCGATCTGCTGGCCGCTGCTCTCTGGGCCGCTCGGTGGTCGCTTGGCTGGCTGGAATGGCGCTCGGGGCTGCAAGGGAAGAAAATCACGGCAAGGGGCTTGGGAGAGAAGAGGGTTGGGCGGCCATGGAGTTTTGGGGAAGAAAACACAAAACCTAATTTCTTTTCATTTAACCAAATGCACAAAACTCCAAAGATCCAAGGGTAACTAAGATATGACGCGAAAGAGTAACAAGAACACTGTGGCTCAACCGCCACACCACCCACCTGACTTCCCAGACCACTTGGGTTCGAAACCCACCAAACACATCTTTAACTCCTAATTTTCTTTTTGCATCTCCCCATGCCCAAACACCACCACAAAGCCTCAAAAACTTACCTAAGACCATCTAATAATTTTAGCAACAGGAAAAAGACATAAGCGGCCCTGACGGCCCAACCAAATTACCAAAATACCCCTAGGGCATACCTGGAAGACCGGGATGAAAACCTGGGCCGTTACACTATCTCTCGGGAGAAGACACACGCAAGGGGCTTGAGAGAAGAGGGTTGGGCGGCCAAGGAGTTTGTAGATCCCAAAGAGAAGAAAACCTATTTTTCTCTTCATTTAATCAAATGCACCAAAACCCCAAAGACCCAAAGCTAACCAAGATATGCCGCTGAAAGAGCATCAATAATAGCTCGAGGCTCAACCGGCAACGACACACAACTAATGTCCCAGACCACCTGGGTTCGAAACCCAACCGCTACACTTTAATTCTCAATTTTTCTTTTGCATCTCACCATGCCCAAATACATCCACAAAGCATCAAAATCCTACTTAAGTCCATCCAATAATTTTAACAACTGAAAAAGACATAAACGGCCCTGACGGCCCGACCAAATTACCAAAATACCCCTAGGGCATACCTGGAAGACCGGGATGAAAACCTGGGCCGTTACATAGGTTGTCCTCTTCTAGCATGCTCGATTTCCGTTCTTGCTTCGTAGTACCATGCTAGGTTCGTTGTTTCTGTTGAGCACGTTTGGAATGTTTGCTATTTATGTTATAGTTTAGAGTTCAGATAGGTAGCATCATCCGGGCAAGGATGCATAATGTAACTTGCATCCACGGTAGGGACGTACGAGGCAGTACTCTGTCCCTGATCCACCGTTAGGGTTTAGCTAACCCTAACGGCAGCCCAGTGCAATCTTGGGTGATGGTGGTAGACTGTTAAATGCCTGAACGGTCGGGATGATGACAAGGCATTTCCTTGTCCCCGACAGTCGGCACGTCCTCAGCGTGTTCGGCCGTAGCCCTTGATTGCAACCTGTAAGGGCAAGGACCGCTTCCTGGTGTAAGCCTACCACGACCGGTTCCTTAGCCTCAGGTGCGGTGGTTCAGGCTGACGTAGTTCACGTGTCCAGGTCTCACACCCCTATGTCAGTGACACCGATCCAGAGATTAGTTAGGCATGGTGACTGGACTAGGGCAGCTTGCCACTAGACCCGGCACCCCCTGGTTTGCAGTAGCATGCGGTGCGCGCACATGCTCATTACAACGCCGATCGGAGAGCTCCTCGGGATCTTGAGTTCAGTGCACCTTTCGTATCGACAGTAGACAGGCTGAGGCCGAGACTTGTTTCTCGTATAGGATCGTATCGTGTGGTGGATTTTCCGGAGTAAGGCCCTGAGATGGCATCTGAAGTTTATGTGTGGATTTAAGCTATGTGCTCTCTTCTGTGTTTATATTCATAGCTTGCATACTTTCTGCTAGATGTAAAGACCCGACCCAAAAGGGGCTCTAAATGGGCCTTTACTTCAATGCATGCATTCAAAGTAAAGGACAATATGCAGGTATGTTTTCGGATTCCAATTAAAACTAAAACATTCAACATTCAATCCATAAATCAATCTAGTTTACTGAAACCTGTCCCTGTCTCCAAGCACCTGTTTCAAGACAAATACGTTTCCAAAAGTTTACTCTGATCAGAGATTTATTAAAAACATTCAAAACCTTCTCAGTTACAACAATGATGGAATCCACAAAAACATTTTAGAAAACATCCTAGGGCTTCGTGCCCGGCTACATGCATTCAGAGGAAATAAAAAGGCAAAGAGTCATAATATAAAAATCAGAGACAACAGCAGGTTCCCATGATCACAGCTCCTCCTTCAACCATCCTGTCTCGCACCTTGGTTACCTGTGGAAAACCACAAAAATAAAGGTGAGTAACGAATTACTCAGTAAGAATCCCCAACCGAGGTACAATACGATATACATGATCATCTAGATGAATGTATGCAAGTTATGAATATAAACACAGAATAGAGAACATAGCTTACATCCACATATAAACCTCGGATGCCAACTCAGGGTCTTAGTCCGGAAAATCCACCACACAATACGCCCTATACGAGAAACAAGTCCGGCCTCGGCGTCTCTCGTCGATCTGAAAAGGTGCAGCGCTCACAATCCCGAGGAGCTCTCCGATCGGCGCCGTAATGAGCGTATCGCACACACGCATGCTCATGCTGCGGACTACTCGGGTGCCGGGTCTAGTGGCAAGTCGCCTAGGTCCGATCCACCATGCCTAACTAAATCTACGGATTGGTGTCACCGACATAGGGGTGTGAGACACGACACGTGAACTATGTCAGCCTGAACCACCGCACCTGAGGCTAAGAAATCGGTCGTGGTAGGCTTACACCAGGAAGCCGTCCTTTCCCTAACAGGTGGCAATCAAGGGCTACTGCCGAACATGTTGAGGACGTGCCGGCTGCTGGGGACAAGGCAATGCCAAGTCATCATCCCGATCGTTGGGGCATTTAACAATCTGCCACCCTCACCCAAGATTGCAGGGCCTACCGGTAGGGTTAGCTAAACCCTAACGGGGTCCAGGGACGGAGTACTACCTCGTACGTCCCTGCCATGGATGCAAGATACTTTATGCATTCTGGCCCGGATGATGCTACCTATCCGGACTCTAAGCTATACATCAACAACAAACAATCCAATACAATCCAATACGTGCTCAACAGATACAACGAACCTAGCATGATACTACAAAGCAAGAACAGATAACGAGCTTGCCAGAACAAAACAACCTAGCATGGACTAACATGAAGAACAACATAAGAAATCATGCCAGTCGGGAATTCAGAACAGAGCACCTATCACTAAACATGCTGATAAACACAAACAAGCATACAAACAGCAATCACATATAATATCGCAGGGACCACACAACTCCAGTAAGAAATCCTTACCTGGTCAGAAGGCAACTACACACAAAATCCTAAGCTGCGATCGATCCCAAGCTAGCTACTAAAAACCTAACAAACACAATAATTATCACAATCCATAGGCCTAAATATAATAAAATAAACAAGGCACGGCTCAGAAGCAACTCACGCGGCGAGGCTAACACGCGGACGGGTAGGCTGCACGATGGGCGTGTGTAACGACCCAGGTTTTCATCCCGGTCTTCCAAGTATGCCCTAGGGGTATTTTGGTAATTTGGTCGGGCCGTTAGGGCCGTTTATGTCTTTTTCCAGTTGCTAAAATTATTGGATGGATTTATGTAGGTTTTTGGAAGGATTTGTGGTTTGGTTTGAGCAAGGTTTGGTGCAAAAGTAAAAATAAAGGAAATTGTCTTTGCACTGGGTTTGAACCCGGGTCTCCTGGGAAGCTTGTGGGGATGTGTACCAATTGAGCCATTAGGTGCTCTTGTTGCTCTTCCTGCATCATTTTATGGTTAGCCTTGCATTTTGGGAGTTTTGGAGCATTTGGTTAAATGAAATAGAAATTAGGTTTGTCTCATCTTCTTCTCCAAAGTGTGTGGCCGCCCAAGCTTTTCTCTCCATTGCCTTGCCGAGTTCTTCATCCTTGCAGCTCCCTTGGTTCAATCATCATTCCGGGTAAGTCTTCATCCTCTTCATCTTCTCGATTGGGTGTTCTTGTTGGCCGAAGGTAAGGAGAAGAGCTTGTGTGTGTGTGTGTTTGTTGCAGTCGCCCAAAGATGCCCAGATCTGCCGAGCGGCAAGCCCCAGCCGCCCGGATCGCGTGAGCAAGAAGCCCAGCTGCCCAGATCGCGCAGCGAAGAGAGCACGTGCCGCCGCCATCCGCCACCCCGCCGCAGCGCGGCCGTCGCGCGCCACCGTGGCGCAGCCACGCACCGCGCTCGCGCCGCGCGCGCCCGCTCTCGCCAGGCCTGCGTCGCGCGCATCGCGTCGCCGCTTCGCGCCAACGCGCTGCTCCCGTCCGTCCGCTTGCCCGCGCGCGTGCGCTGCGCCCGGCCAGCCATTGCGCGCGCGCGCGCTGCGCAGCCTGCCGCCTCCTCGCCGCCGTCAGCGCCCGGTGTCGCGGTCCTGCCGCCATCAGCTTCTTTCGCGCCGTCGCGCCACAAAGAAGCCAGCCGCCGTCTTTGCCGCCCCGTCCGCGTGTCGGCCAAGCCACGTGAGTTGCTCCTTGCCGCCGAGCCTTGTTTATTTTATTATATTTAGGCTTATGGATTATGATTATCATTGTTTTTGTTAGGTTCTCGGTAGCTAGCTCGGGTTCGATCGCAGCTTAGGTTTTGTGTGTAGTTGCCCCGCTGTAAGGATTTCTTACCGGAGTTGTGTGGACCTGCGATGTTCTATGTGATTGTTGTTTGTATGTTTGTTTGTGATTATCGCATGTATAGTTTAGGTGCTCTGCTTCAATTCCTGACTAGCATGACTTCGTATGTTGTTCTCTCATGTTAGTCCATGCTAGGTTGTTCCGCTTACGCATGCTCATATCTGTTCTTGCTTCGTAGTACCATGCTAGGTTCGTTGTATCCGTTGAGCACGTTTTGGATTGTATTGGATTATATGCTATTGAAATGATATGTTAGAGTGTAGGTAGGTAGCATCATCCGGCCCGATGCATAAAGTATCTTGCATCCATGGCGGGGGACGTGCGAGGTAATACTCCGTCCCCGACCCCGTGAGGGTTTAGCTAACCCGACCGTAGGCCTCGCAATCTTGGGTGAGGGTGGCGATCGTTAAATGCCCCAACGGTCGGGATGATGACTTGGCAATGCCTCATCCTCGGCGATCGACACGTCCTCGGCGTGTTCGATCAGTAGCCCTTGATTGCCACTTGATAGGGCAAGGACGGCTTCGGTGTAAGCCTACCACGACCGATTCCTTAGCCTCAAAGTGCGGTGGTTCAGCCGACATAGTTCACGTGTCCGTGTCTCACACCCCTATGTCGCTGACACCGATCCGTAGATTTAGTTAGGCGTGGTGATCGGACATGGGCGACTTGCCACTAGACCCGCACTTCCATAGTCTGCAGTGAGCACGCAGCGCGCGCTTACGCTCATTACAACGCGACCGAGAGCTCCTCGGGATCTTGAGCTAGTGCACCTTTCGTATCGTCGATAGATAGGTGAGGCCGGACTCGTTTCGTATAGGGCGTATTGTGTGGTGGATTTATTTCCGACTAAGACCCCGAGTTGGCATCCGAGGTCCAAGTGTGGACTTAAGCTATGTGCTCTATTCTGTGTTTATATTCATAGCTTGCATACACTCACCTAGATGACCATGTGCATCGTATTGTACACCGGTTGGGGATTCTTACTGAGTAATTCGTTACTCACCCTTATTTTGTGGTTTTCCACAGTAACCAAGGTGCGAGACAGATGGTCAAGGAGGAGCCGTGATCATGGGAACTCGCTGTCGTCTCTGATCTTTTATTTCTAATGACTCTTGTCTTCTATTTTTCCCCGAATGCATGTAGTCGGGCACGGAGCCCTAGGATGTTTTCTGAATGTTTTGTGGATTCCCGCTTCATTGAATTTTAGGATGTTTCAAATGTTTTAATAAATCTCTGATCAGAGTGTACGTTTTGGAAATGTATTTGCCTCAAACAGTGCTTGGAGACAGGACACGAGTTTCAAAAAACCAACTTGATTTCTGGATTGAATCTCTTTTGTTTTTAATTGGGAATCCGAAAACCTATCTGCATATTGTTCTTTACTTTGAATGCATGCATTGGGGTAAAGACCTATTTTGAGCCCTTTTTGGGTCGGGTCTTTACAGCGTGCTAGGCGCGCTGGCACGGCGTTGATGGGCGGCAAGTGCACGCGCGCGCGCGCACGCTGGATGGTCGGGCCGGGCGCAGAGCACGGCGCGACAACTGATGCGCGCGAGCGACACGACACGATGCGGACGCGAGAGCGATCAACGCAGAACGGCTGGGCGCGCGAGCCAGCGAGCGACGCGATGCGGCGGGCGACTTGGGTGTTTGACGGCTGCGACGGTGGGCGTCGCGACGGCTGGCTGCGGTCGACAGTTTGTTCTTCTTGGGCGTCACGGGGCCTAGGGTGCTAGCCGCGATGCACTGGCCGCTAGGTCGGGCGTCTGCTTCTTGCGACGATGGGGCCGCTTATTTGCGATCTGGCTGGGCTGCTCGGCTGGGTTGCTTGGCTGGCCGGGACGTCAGTCGGAGGGGCTCTCGGGAGAAGACTCATGCAAGGGGCTTTAGAGAAGAGGGTTGGGCGGCCATGGAGTTTGGAGATCCCAAAGAGAAGAAAACCTATTTTTTCTTCATTTAATCAAATGCACCAAAACCCCAAACCCAAGGCTAACAAAGCTATGACGTGGAAAGAGCAACAAGAGCTCTCCATAGATCAACTGGCACGCATCCCCACAGGTTTTCCTGAAGACCCGGGTTCGAAACCAAGCTGCAACACAATTTTCCTTTATTTTTACTTTTGCATCTATCTTTGCTCAAACCCATCCACAAAGCCTAAAAAATCTACATAAACCCATCCAATAATTTTAGCTACTGGAAAAAGACATAAACGGCCCTGACGGCCTGACCAAATTACCAAAATACCCCTAGGGCATACCTGGAAGACCGGGATGAAAACCTGGGCCGTTACACTAGATGACCAGTTATATCGTATTGTACCCCTGTTGGGATTCTTCTTGAGTAATTCATAACGGCTCGCTTTTCTATTTCTGCTTACCAGTGTGATTTCGGGTCATTATTCGGATGTTCGGATGGGCCGTTAGAGCTATTCTAACCCTTAGGGGCATTTTGGTATTTTGCCCCCGGTCAGGGTTTTGTGGATTTTCAGGATTCCAGGGTCATTCCTGCCTTTGTCGAAGCTTATTGGTTGTTGGTTGCAAGACCCAAGAGGTTTGGGCAAGTTGTTTGGAAGTTTGGAGGTGTTTTAGAAAATGGCAAAATTAATTGTAATTTTGGTGCTTCCATTGGGTTTTGAGCCCTTGCCCTAAATGGTCTTAGGGAGTTTGTAGGAAAAGAGATTCTTATTTTAAAATAAGTTTGTTTGGGCCAGGTTTTGAAAGAGGAAGCTTTGGGAAGGGATTTTAGACCCATTTAAATTAGGAAAAGGGAAGAAAATCAAGAAAGTCCTTTTCCCCTTGTTTTGCAATCTCTCTCTCTCTCTCTCTCTCTCTCTCTCTCTCTCTCTCTCTCCTAGCCGACCTCACCAAGAAACCCTAGTCGCCCTAGCCGCACCTGCTCGGCCAGCGCACCAGCGCCACCAGCAACCACCGCACACCCAGCGCACAGCAAACGCCAAAGAAATTTCCGCCCAGCGCGCCTGCGCCGCCAATGCGAATGCGCCCGATCTCCTCATCGCCTCGCCCGCCCAGACGCGTCGTGCGGTTCCGCACCGCACCAGTCGCCCGAAGCGCCGCGCTCGCTTCTTTGCCGCGCCGCTTCGCCGCTTCGCGCTTCGGCTGCGCCAGACGCGTCGCCGCCGCGCACATGTCTCGCGCACCGACGTCACGCCTTGCCGCGTGCGACCCAGCTCAGCGCCCGGCACCCAGCCCAGCGCCCAGCGCGCCAGCGCCCTGCTGCCAAAGCAGCGCCGCTCCCTGCCGCTGCTGCTTTGCGAGGCGTGTGCCTTCTCGTTGGTAAATTCCCGAGCCTCCACCCTTTGGACTTCCCGATTTTAGATGTTTGTTTATTAATTAGGATATTTTATTACTTGCTTAGGTTACTCGGGTTCGCTTAAAAGCTCGAGGGTCGTTATTTGATTCGGGATAGTTAACCTCCACTTATTTCCGTAAGGATTCTTACCCGGGGTTGTGTGGACCTCGCGAATAGTTCATAGCACGATTCATCAGTATTTATATGAGTTTCTAGTGATAGGTTACATGTTTTCTTTTGATTCATGTTCGTGGCATGTTTACTTCCCGTTAGTTCCATGTTAGGCTTTCCTATCTTGATAGAACCATGCTGCCATTTGTATGCTGCTAGATCCAATTTACGGTTAGATGTGTGATGTATAGTATAGAGGATCAGTAGAGGCAACTAGTTTGGGGTCCCGCTCGGGCAAGACCCGATGGACATCTGGAGGTGTAAGGCCCTATGGGCATCCTAGGTGTGTAAGGCCCACTGGGCACCACTGATTATGGAGGTGTAAGGCCCTATGGGCATCCTAGGTGTGTAAGGCCCACTGGGCATCACTGATTATGGAGGTGTAAGGCCCTATGGGCATCCTAGGTGTGTAAGGCCCACTGGGCATCACCGATTCGAGGTGTAAGGCCCTATGGGCATCCTAGGTGTGTAAGGCCCACCGGGCATCACCGATCTCGAAGGTGTAAGGCCCGATGGGCATCCTAAGTGTGTAAGGCCCCACTGGGCATCACTGTGTCCTAGGTTGTGTAAGGCCCGAAGGGCATCCAAATGTAGGACCTAGGAGAGGCTATAGACGGAAGCCCTTGAGTAGGCTCGCCTTTGAAGTAGCTCATAGCCTACACCAACCGTGCCCGCTCTAAGTCATTGTATGGTTGCATGTTCGTGTGCTAAATGAGATGTTTTCGTATTGTACCCCGGTTGGGGATTCTTACTGAGTATGTTTATACTCACCCTTATTTTCTGTGGTTTTCCACCAGGTAACTTGGGATAGAGGCTGGATGGCTAGGAGGAGGCTGCTGTATGATCATGGATAGCTGACTCTGAGTTGCACGTTCTTTCATTGTGTTTATGATTTAGCACGTAGTGGGACTTGAGTCCCTAGGAAAAATACTCAAAAACTATTTGATGATTCTCATACCGTTTCCCTTGATTTGTTTTAAGAAAGTACTGATCAGTCGTTTACTTGTTTTTATTTAATTGGAATAATGGATTTGTTTTAAATATGTCTACTGCAAAGTTTTAAATTTCAAACTCTGAACGACGTTTTACATTCCTAATCATGCATGCTAAGTAAGGACTTTAGGATAGCGACCGTTTCTTTGGGTCGGGTCCTTTCAGTTGGTATCAGAGCTTAGAGTTATAGGTTCTGTAGACTGACCTGCAGTTGTAGGTTGTTTTCCATGATCATCAGCGCTCCGACAGCCATGAGGTATGTCCATAAGTTTAAGGTTAATGGTTAAGAATTACAATACTGCATCTAGTATACATGTGTTACCCTTGTTGGGCAGTGAGAGCCCAGCGTGGGCTAGTTTTTATGCCTTGTGTAGACCGCCAGTTGTTGATTACACATTGAGGAGCAGGGACGTTTGGTATGTCCAATCGAGGAGTTGGACTGATCGTGTTGTTGTTGAGACCACGCCCGTGGTTGTCTAGACCCGTAGGCCGATTTTGGCCCCGCGATTGAGCGACCAAGAGGAGGGGGTAGAGGCTAGTCTACCTCGAGCGAGACTCCTTGAGCAAAGTGTGCTCCCGCCATGAGAGAGTTGATGGCGTGTCTTTTAGCTATCAGAGGGCGGAGACCCAGGCGCAGATTGTAGCGCGTAGTGAGGAGTCCCGGGTGCAGATAGCCTAGTTGACAGAGTTTATTTAGGAGACACCCCCTAGTAGCTCCAGTAACCCCGGAGGTTTCCGGAAGGGCTTAATCAGTAGGTTCATGCTCATGAGTTAGTTGGAATTATTCGAGCCGCCGAGTTTGGCAAGTGGAAGCCTGAGGAGCTTGATGCTTTAGAGAACTTGCTGGTAGCGACAAGGTGGTTGACCAGGTTCGAGTTTATCATCCAAGTGTTGGGATGACCTGGTGTTCAGAGACCGATGACCTGATGTTCAGAGGTCGAGGCGTGCCGCTCTGTGCCGCTTTGATGCAAAGAAGTGGTGGTGGAAGTCCTCAGTGAGAGGCGGACCAGCAGAGTCTCCACCAGTCGCCCGGTCTATTGGCAAGTTGCCGTGTTAGTAGCTTTTGAGAAGGATGTAGAGACATCATGTCCCCTTGCAAGCCTGCTGTCGTTTTACAGCCAGTTCTTTCAGTACCCTCGTAGCCAGGGGGTAGTGTGGAGTTTGCTTGTCAGGGCTTAATCCGTTTGTGGATTTCAGCGGGCTAGTAGAGCGGAGCCCTCTTTTGTTTGGATGATCCAATTGTGGAACAAGTTGTTGCCACCCGAGGAGTTGGCCTGAGCTTTTGTTGAGCATCGAGTGGGATGCAGAAGTTGGCCTGAGCTATTATTGAGCATCGAGTGGGATGCGAGGAGTAGGCCGTGGCATGTCTTTAGGCGAGATGCCGAGATTAGACTGCTCGAGTATTTGGACTCTTGTGCTTAGTGCCATTGCCCCGTCAATTGGAGTGTGACCTTTCTTTTCCTCAAAGGGGTATAAAGTTCGTTTAGGGCTGATTTGTGTTGTAAAGGATGTAGTGCCTGTTGGCACCAAGCTTTGAGAGGAGGCCTAGATTCAGGCCAGTTGGCACTTTTGTGCAGGAGGTTCCATGGTCGCCGAGAGTATAGCATCCCCGCTAGTCTTGTACCCATTTCCGAGGTTGCACTGCTTGGGTTGCATAAGAGATCTAGCTAGGTGGTAGTCGAGAGGACTACAAGTATGAGGTTTTCGAGGGAAAATAGGAGCATTTCAGAGTCACCGAGAGTTGGGTACCAAAGGATGCTGTAGGCTGTTAAAGAGCTAGCGCGCTTCGAGTTCTCGCGCCTGTTTGTGAGCTTGTGAGCCGCTTTGTTGGTAGCATGATTCGGCTACCCTTGAGTTACCCTAGTATGGGTAGTGTCGGCATCAAGGATGCGTGATTAATCCAGTGTTAGAGCCATGAGTTGGATGGTCGTTCAAGCACGCTTAGTGGGCACATTGGCTTGAGATATGTTAGCTTGGTATGGATGTGCTCTTGTAAGAGTGAGTTGGCCAATGTGGCTTTTCGTGGTGAGATGGCCCGAGAGGGTTTGAACTCTTGTTGCTCCTTGGTTAGTAGTGGCTCTGTGGAGGCAAAAGTTGCCAATGTGAAAATCCTTGTTGGCTTTGGATCTTAAGGAATGCAGTTTGAGCCGCACACGCTGTGTACTTTTGTGTAACTTGTTCCGTGGTTTATGTTTGTGAAACCACGAGAGGTTCGTGTTGAGGAACCAGTGCTCAGATCTTTGAGGTGTCAAGACTTTAGTTCTTGGCAAGTGCCCTAGCTTTGGTTGTAAGGATGTCGTGCTCGTGTGTCGGGTTGTTGTTTAAGCAAGTTTTGCTAGTTGGACCTTAGCCTGGTTAGAGTTCAGTTGGAACTGAACAAGAGCGGTGGTGGCAAAGCCGCGTAGTTTCTGATCGTCATGGCTAAGAGAGTTGTTCGGATCCTTACCTTGGGTAGAAGGTTTGTTGTGGCTAATGTTTGAGTAGGAGGATGGCTCATTCTGTAGCGTTTCCGGTCCTTTTGGTTTTCAAGCAGTTGGAGTTGGCCAGCGTAGTTGAGATGCTGGAGAGGGTTGTGCCCGTGTTGCCGGTTGTCTGTTAGATCGTTTGACGACCGTGTGTGTCGGAGGATGAACGGAGGATCCCTAGGTTGTGGAGAGCCTCTCCAGAGCTCAGTCACCCAAGCAGTGTTCCTCGGGTGAGTTGCTTGCAGATTTGGTAGACTAGCAAGCTAGTGTTTGTTTGGAGTAGAGTCCGGATTGGTTCCAGTGAGGTGGCTAGTTGGTGTTTGGTGTTGACCAAGTTTTGGTTCTCTTGTTGTTTCAAGAGCTAGCTCGGTTCGAGCAAGAGGGCGTTGCCACGAGAGGACCTGCTCCTAGTCGGGAAGTTTTGGGAGTTGACCCCTCCCTCGGTGGTTGAGTAAGTTCGCTTGTTCGGGATTGGTGGTCCAATCGGTTGAGGTTTCCCCTTGGGTGTTGCTTCCAAGAGAGTTGGTTGTTGTTGCCCTTGGGTTTGAGCTAGTCGAGCATGTGTGATGTTCACGCCCTTGAGAGGTTCGCTTGTCGGGAAATCGTTTCCCGTTGAGGAGTAGTCGCAGCTCTTGAGTTGTGTAGTTGATCGAGTAGCGCAGCTGGTTAGCCCAATGAGAGGGTCCCCGCCTTGTGTTGTTAGCAAGCAAAAAGTTGTTTGTCCTCGCAAGGGCGGAGGCCACCAGCTTTTTAAGAGTTGAGTTTTTGCTTTGGAAAGTTGTTGGTTCTTTGGGGTTTGAAGAAAACCCTAGTTTCTTTGGTGGTTGAGTTGCACCATGGATGCCAGCCTCGAGTATTATCTTTGGAGATAGCCTCGTCGGTCCGTTTCCCTTGCGATGTTCCGAGTATGGAGTTTCTAGTCGCAAGATGAGTTAGGCCTAGGCTAAAAGGAGAAAGTCCTTTGAGTAGCCAGTTGGACTTAAGAGTTGAGTGGCAGCTTGGAGGCGAGCCTTGCTCGTTATAAGCTTGGGTTGAGTTTCTGCAGAGCAAGCCCTTCTTGGGCTTTGTTCCTAGTTGATGTGCGTTCGCAGTTGGCGTTATAGCTGAGCCACAGTTGAGTGGGTTGGCACAGAGATGTCGTGGCATTGGTTGGAAACCTTTGAGTTGTTATCCTCCAGCTATTGTGTTGCTAGTAGCCGCGTGATGTTTTATTCTTTGCTGCTCGAGGTTTCCGTGAGAGGAATGTTGTTTGTTTTCCTGTCTAACGATGTTCACCTAGGCCAGTGGCTGAACGGATTGCATTGGAAAGTTTGTTGTCACCGGATGAGGGGCTCCGGTTTTTTTAGTTTGGCCGAGTGGAGCCTTCTCTCGACCTTGTCGTTCGTGGTGGCCGCCCGGGTTTCACTAGTGTGAGTGGTGGTAGCCGCTTGGTGAACCGTAAAAGTTCCCTTGGCTTTGGTGCTTCGATTTCTCGTAAGATGGTTGCTTTAGTGTTGTCGACGCATGCTAGTTGGAGAAGGTTGCCTAGGGATCACCACCGCTTGGTGGTTCGAATTGGATTTCGTTAAGGATTGTAGGCAACCAAAGGGGTTCGCAGTCTCTTGCGAAGTAAGAGTAGACCGTTTTGTTTCAAACACGGAGGTTCAATGTTTGGTCAACATGGTGAAGGGTCGAGGCCGTTTGATAACAAATGGCGAGCATTCGAGAGAAGTTACGCCGAGCGTGGCGTAGAGTTTTAGAGCTTGTGACCCGTCCACGAGTTTCTTTGTGAGTAGCGCCAGTAGAGAGCGTTAGAGTTGGGTTAGCGGTGGCTAAGTGAGCCCTAAGATTTTAAGACCGTTTGAGAGTTCGTGCGAGTCGAGGGTGTGACTCACCGACTAGCTATCGCATGATTTCTTCAAGCTCGATGTTAGTTCGGTTTTGGTTGAGATAGTTTGTGGCGCACTCGGTGTCTTTTGGGCTTGGAGCCTTTGGGAAACCAAGAGGGTTCGGTTTCAAGAAGGATTTGTGTTGTCTTAACCGGAGCTTGGTTGGTTAAGAATCGGTGGAGTTTTCCTAGAGTTATTTTCATCTTAGGACTTTCGAGGACGAAAGTCTTAAAAGGAGGGAGTATTGTAACGCCCCGCTTTTCTATTTCGTTACCCGAGTTATTTCGGTCATTATTCGGATGTTCGGATGGGCCGTTAGAGCTATTTTAACCCTTAGGGGCATTTTGGTATTTTGCCCCTGGTCGTGGTTTTGTGGATTTTCGTGATTCCGTGGTCATTCCCGCTTTGTCGAAGCTTATTGGTTGTTGGTTGCAAGACCCAAGAGGTTTGGGCAAGTTGTTTGGAAGTTTGGAGGTGTTTTAGAAAATGGCAAAATTAATTGTAATTTTGGTGCTTCCATTGGGTTTTGAGCCCTTGCCCTAAATGGTCTTAGGGAGTTTGTAGGAAAAGAGAGTCTTATTTTAAAATAAGTTTGTTTGGGCTGTGTTTTGAAAGAGGAAGCTTTGGGAAGGGATTTTAGACCCATTTAAATTAGGAAAACGGAAGAAAATCAAGAAAGTCCTTTTCCCCTTGTTTTGCAATCTCTCTCTCTCTCTCTCTCTCTCTCTCTCTCTCTCTCCTAGCCGACCTCACCAAGAAACCCTAGCCGCCCTAGCCGCACCCCTGCTCACCAGCCGCACTGCAGCAGCCAGTGCCCAGACAAACACGCACCCAGCAAATTTCAAGCCCATGCCCAGGCGCGCCCAGACGCCCTACATCGCCCATGCCAGCGCGCCCGGGGCCAGATCGCCTCGCCCAGCCAGACGCGCGTCGCGCCGCTCCGCACCGAGCCGCCAGACGCGCGCCATGCTCGCGCTTCTTTGCCGCCCCGACGCTTCGCCAGCGCAATGCTTGCTGCCGCCCAGACGCGCGCCGCACGCCTTGTCCTCGCGAACCGATGTTCGCCTTGCGCGCGCCCGACCAGCGCCAGCGCCCTGGCGCCAGCGCCAGCGCCAGCCGCCCGCCAGCGCCGTCGCCCTTCTTTGCTAGCTGCGCGAGACGTGTGCCTTCTCGGTTGGTAAATTCCCGAGCCTCCACCCTTTGGGCTTCCTGATTTTAGATGTTGTTTATTAATTAGGATATTTTATTACTTGCTTAGGTTGCTCGGGTTCGCTTAAAAGCTCGAGGGTCGTTATTTGATTCGGGATAGTTAACCTCCACTTATTTCCGTGTAAGGATTCTTACCCGGGTTGTGTGGACCACTGCGAATAGTTCATAGCACGCGATTCTCAGATTTATATGAGTTTCTAGTGATAGGTTACATGTTTTCTTTTGATTCATGTTCGTGGCATGTTTACTTCCCGTTAGTTCCATGTTAGGCTTTCCTATCTTGATAGAACCATGCCGCCATTTGTATGTTTGCTAGATCTAAGTTACACTTAGATGTGTGATGTATAGTATAGAGGATCAGTAGAGGCAACTAGTTTGGGGTCCCGCTCGGGCAAGACCCGATGGACATCCGGAGGTGTAAGGCCCTATGGGCATCCTAGGTGTGTAAGGCCCACTTTGGGCATCACCGATTCTCGGAGGTGTAAGGCCCTATGGGCATCCTAGGTGTGTAAGGCCCACTGGGCATCACTGATTATGGAGGTGTAAGGCCCTATGGGCATCCTAGGTGTGTAAGGCCCACTGGGCATCACTGATTCTGGAGGTATAAGGCCCTATGGGCATCCTAGGTGTGTAAGGCCCACCGGGCATCACCGATCATCGAAGGTGTGTGGGCCCGATGGGCATCCTAAGCGTGTAAGGCCCCACTGGGCATCACCGTGTCTAGGTTGTGTAAGGCCCGAAGGGCATCCAAATGTAGGACCTAGGAGAGGCTATAGACGGAAGCCCTTGAGTAGGCTCGCCTTTGAAGTAGCTCATAGCCTACACCAACCGTGCCCGCTCTAAGTCATTGTATGGTTGCATGTCCGTGTGCTAAATGAGATGTTTTCGTATTGTACCCCGGTTGGGGATTCTTACTGAGTATGTTTATACTCACCCTTATTTTCTGTGGTTTTCCACCAGGTAACTTGGGACAGAGGCTGGATGGCTAGGAGGAGGCTGCTGTATGATCATGGATAGGTTGACTCGAGTTGCACGTTCTTTCATTGTGTTTATGATTTAGCATGTAGTGGGACTTGAGTCCCTAGGAAAAATACTCAAAAACTATTTGATGATTCTCATACCGTTTCCCTTGATTTGTTTTAAGAAAGTACTGATCAGTCGTTTACTTGTTTTTATTTAATTGGAATAATGGATTTGTTTTAAATATGTCTACTGCAAAGTTTTAAATTTCAAACTCTGAACGACGTTTTACATTCCTAATCATGCATGCTAAGTAAGGACTTTAGGATAGCGACCGTTTCTTTGGGTCGGGTCCTTTCAAATTCGTTACTCACCCTTATTTTGTGGTTTTCCACAGGTAACCAAGGTGCGAGACAGGATGGCTGAAGGAGGAGCTGTGATCATGGAAACCACCTGTCGAACTTTGAATTTATGTCTATGATTCTTTATGTTTTATTTTCCTCTGAATGTATGTAGCTGGGCACGGAGCGCTAGGTTGTTTTCTGACCACTTTTCCGGATTATAGCACTGTTGTAACTATTGGAAAGTTTTGAATGTTTTAAATTAATCTCTAATCAGAGTGAGTTTTGGAAATGTATTTTTCTTGGAACAGGTGCTTGGAAACAGGGACAGGTTTCAGGAATTTTATATTGACTTTTTAAAGGGATGTTTGCACGTTTTAGTTTTCACTTAGAATTCGAAAACCATTCTTGCATATTGTCTTTAACTTTTGGATGCATGCATTGAGGTAAAGGCCCATTTTAGGACCCCATTCGGGTCGGGTCTTTACAACGTCTCTCTTCATGCCCATTCACCAGAACGTCTGCTTAAGATCCTGATACATCTTGGTACCCCCAGGGTGCCAAGCAAACGATGAACTGTGGGCCATTGAAAGCAACTCCGCTCTCAATCCTGCGACCTCCGGTACACACAATAGGCCTCTGTAAGTCAACCCACTGTCTGGTGAATACAGGATGTCAAAGTCTCCGTCAGCGCTAACTCTGTCAACCAATCTCTTAAGTGCTGGGTCACTCAGCTGGCTATCAATAATCCATTTGTCTCGATCGAAGGTGAATCATCAACCGAGCTACCCGGCGATAACCTCACCCAACAACACTGCAACCTCGGCCCGCTCGAACTCTTTCCGCAATCTGTGCTGGGAACTCAACAACGCCGCGGAGTGCGACGTCTTCCTACTCAACGCATCAGCCACAACATTGGCTTTACCCGGATGGTACAAAATCTCGCAGTCATAATCTTTCACCAACTCTAACCATCTCATTTGTCTCATATTCAACTCCTTTTGAGTAAACAGATACTTGAGACTCTGGTGATCAGTAAACATCTGAATCTACTCTCCGTACAGGTAATGCTTCCAAATCTTCAACGCAAACACTACTGCTTCCAACTTCATATCATGGGTAGGGTAGTTCTGCTCATCAACACACAACCTAACCCAAACTTGGAAGAATAATTGTAGACTACGAAACCACCTGTCCCCTCCGGGACTACTAACACTAGTGCTGAAGTCAAACTGCGCTTAAGCCTGGCAAAGCTCTCATCACACTTACCATCCCAAACAAACTCGACACGCTTCCTCGTCAGACGAGTGAGGGGCAAGACTATGGCGGAAAAGTCCTTGACGAACCGACGGTAGTAACCTGCCAAACCCAAAAAGCTGTGAATCTCTGCAACGGAAGTCGGCTTGGCCCACGAACTAACGGCCTCAATCTTTGCGGGGTCCACGGCTATACCATCTCTTGATACTACGTGACCTAGGAAGGCCACCTACTCTAGCCAGAAATCACACTTGGAAAACTTCGCATAAAGTTGGTTTTCCCTGAAAGCTGACAACTCTCGCCTCAAATGCTATGCATGATCCTCCTTAGTCCTCGAATAGATTAGAATGTCGTCAATGAACACGATGACGAAGTTGTCCAAAAATTATTTGAACACCCTATCCATCATGTCCATGAACGCTGCTGGGGCGTTAGTCAAACCGAACGACATGACCACAAACTCGTAGTGACCATATTTAGACCTAAAAGCTGTCTTAGGAATGTCGACACCCCTGATCCGCAACTGATGGTAACGTGATATCAAATCTATCTTGGAGAACACGGAAGCTCCCTGAAGCTGGTCGAACAAATCATCAATACGAGGCAACGGGTACTTATTCTTCACGGTAACCTTATTAAGCTCACGATAATCTATACACAAGTGCATCGAACCATCCTTCTTCTTTACAAACAGAACTGGTGCTCCCCACGGGGACACACTCGGACAAATAAACCCTCGATCTAACATCTCCTACAACTGAACCTTAAGTTCTTTTAACTCTGCTGGCGCCATACGATACGAAGCCTTCGATATAGGGAGGGTCCCTAGCTCGAGCTCGATTGTGAAGTAAACCTCTCTCTTCGGGGGCAACCCCGGTAATGCCTCAGGAAATACATTCGCAAACTCCTGTACGACCGGTACCTGATCAACAGTCAGCGAGGGGCGGCTCTCCCCAAACAACTTGGCTAGGTAGCCCCAAGCTCCACAAGCTAACAGATGACGAGCTTTCACAGCTGAAACTATCGGCAAGCAAACTTCACCCTGGACTCCACGAAACTTAAAGCGGGGCCGACCCAGCGCTCTAAACAATACTTATTTTCGATGGCAGTCGATCAACGCGTGGTTATCAGCTAACCACTCCATACCAAGAATCACATCAAAGCCGCTCATAGGCAGGACTATGAGCGTAGCTACAAGCAACTCTCTGGATATCTCAATCCGACCATCCTTAACCCTATCTCTAGCTAACATACTGACTCTCGAAGGAGTTGCAACTGACAACTCAAATCCTAGTGGATCTAATCTCAAACTAGCATGCTCAGCAAACATAACAAATACAAATGAATGCGTAGAACCAGAATCGAACAAAACAAATACGCACTGATCTAAAACAAGTAGAGAACACCCGACCCTGCTACTGCTGCACTGGTTGAGCTGCCATAGTTGGCTGATTACAAAAACGGTCCAGATGCCCCTCCATACCACAGCGGTAACAAAGTCTGGTCCCTGCCTGACAAACTCCAGTGTGGGATCTCCAACAAGTAGCACATAGGGGAATCTGTCTAGGACCGCCTCGCCGGGCGTAGGCCGAAGAGAACTGAGCTCTACGCCGATCCTTGCTTCGACATCGCCTTGGCGGTCTTGGCGCCTCCTCTGAAGTCAAACTGCCTCTTCTGCCCCGATGTGGCTGGGACAGGACGCTCAATCGGAGCGGCGATGTGGCTGGGACAGGACGCTCAATCGGAGCGGCGACAACCTACTCGACTGGGTACTTTGCATTATAAATGGTCGCCAACTGCACTGCCTTAGCATAAGTATCGGGGGTCTGTGCCCTGACATTTTGGGATACACCCTGCCTCATACCAATAATAAACTTCCTTATCTTTAACTCAGGAGTAGCTATCAACTGCGGAGCAAAGTATCCATACTCCGAGAATTTCCTCTCATACTCCTCTATCGAATTAGATCCATGCTTCAGGTTCTGGAACAGCTCTACCATCTTCTCCTGGGCCTCATCACTGATATACTTGGCCTTAAACTCCGTCTTAAAGAAATCCCAGGTGGCAGGTGGAGACCCAGCTGGTATCTCACTCAAAGTGGACTCCCACCACCATCTAGTTGTGCCTCCTAACACATGAGCTACACAACGCGGCCTCTGGACATCAAGACACACCATAATCAGAAAGGTGTACTCCAGATGGGAAATCCATCTGACTGCTGCTAGTGGATCTCCTAGAGCGTCGAACTTCTCTGACTTCCACTTCACAAAGTCTTTCAGCCATCTGCCAAGTTCCTCAGCACCCTCTGCCTCAACTGCCTCTATGGCTGCTTGCTCCTGTGGAGCTGGCGGTGCTGCAGTGTAAAGACCCGACCCAAAAAGAGGTCCTAAACTAGGCCTTTACCTCAATGCATGCTTTAAAACTTAAAAACAATATGCAAGATAATTTCCAGATTCTGAAAGAAAAAGAAAAAACTTGAAAACATCCATTCATAAATCAAATGTAAAACGTCCTGGAACCTGTCCCTATTTCCAAGCACCTGTTCCAAGCTAAAAGCATTTTAAAACATACTCTGATCAGAGATTTATTCAAATCATTCAAAACCTCTAACAGTTACAACCGTGTCAGAATCCAGAAAACAATCAGAAAACATCTTAAGGGCTCCGTGCCCAACTACATGCATTCAGAGGACAACAAAACTTACACATAAACTCAGAGATTTAAAACAGCTGGTTTCCATGATCAGCATCTCCTCCTTTAGCCATCCTGTCTAGCGCCCTAATTAGCAGTGGAAAGCCACAAAATAAGGGTGAGTAACGAATTACTCAGTAAGAATCCCCGACTGGGGTACAATACGATATAACTGGTCATCTAGCAGAAAGTGTGCGAGCTATGAATATAAACACAGAAGAGAGCACATCACTTTAATCCATACATAATTACCACGGATGCCATCTTACGGTCTTACTTCGAAAATCTACAACGCATCTCGATACTCTACGAGAAACTAAACTCGGCCTCAGCTTTCCTACTACTGTTGATTCAAAAGGTCCACTGAACTCAAGATCTCGAGGAGCTCTCCAGTCTACGCTGTAATGAGTATGCGCGCGCACCACAAGCTGCTGCAAACCAGGGAGGTGCTGGGTCTAGGGCATGCTGCCCTGGTCCAGTAAGCATGCCTAAATAATCTCTGGATCGGTGTCACTAAACATAGTGGTGTGAGACTAGGAAACTATGACTATGTCAGCCTGTACCACCGCACTTGAGGCTAAGAAACCGGCCGTGGCAGGCTTACACCAGGAACCGGTCCTTGCCCTATCAGGTGGCAATCAAGAACTACTACCGACATGCTGAGGTCGTGTCGACTGTCGGGGACAAGGCAATGCCTCCTCATCCCCCCGACCGTTGGGGCATTTAACAGTCTGCCACCCTCACCCAAGATTGCACTGGGCAGCCGTTAAGGTTAGCTAAAAACTAACGACGGATCAGGAATGGAGTACTGTGTAACGGCCCAGGTTTTCATCCCAGTCTTCCAGGTATGCCCTAGGGGTATTTTGGTAATTTGGTCGGGCCGTCAGGGTCGTTTATGCTTTTTTCAAGTTTCTAAAATTATTGGATGGGTTTATGTAGGTGTTTTAGGCTTTCTGGATGGGTTTGAGCAAGGATAGATGCAAAAGTAAAAATAAAGAAAAATTGTGTTGCAGCCGAGGTTCGAGCCAGGGTGGCCTTGTGTGCTAGAGGAAAGCCTTGCCAAGTGAGCCACCAGGTGTTATTGTTACTCTTTCCGCGTCATATCTTAGTTACCTTTGGATCTTTGGAGTTTTGGTGCATTTGTTTAAAGAAGAGAAAATAGGGTTTTGGGTCTTCTTCTCCAAACTCCATGGCCGCCCAATCTTTTTCACCCTAGCTCCCAAACCGAGTTCCTTCTCCCCTTGCAGCCCCGTAGTTCATGCGTCGTCCCGGCCGAGGAGCCCAGCTAGGCGCCCAGCAAGAAGTCGCCCGCACGCCTGACAGCCCCGTGATCGCGGCCAGCCGCCCATATCGCCAGCACAACCCCTGTCGCACGCCCAGCCCTTGTCGCACGCCTGCAGCTGCCGGTCCATGCGCGCAGCCCGCGCCCCAGCGCTTGTCCAGCGTGCAGTGTAAAGACCCGACCCAAAAGGGGCTCTAAATGGGCCTTTACCCCAATGCATGTATTCAAAATAAAAGACATTATGAAAAAATACATTTCGGATCCCAAGTAAAAATGTAAACATTCCACAATCAAAACATACATTTCTAAAAGCATACTCGATCGGAGATTTATTTAAACCATTTAAACATTCCACAAGTACAAATATGCTGGAATCCATAAAACGTAAGAAAACATCCTAGGGCTCCGTGCCCGCCTACATGCATTCAGGGGAAATAACAAAAGTCAAGAGTCATGATATAATAAAATGGTCGAGATGACAAAGCAGAGATTCCATGATCACAGCTCCTCCTTCACCATCCTGCCTCCCGCTTGGTTACTCGTGGAAAACCACGGAATAAGGGTGAGTAACGAATTACTCAAGAAGAATCCCCAACCGGGTACAATACGATATACATGATCATCTAGAAGAATGTATGCAAGCTATGAGTATAAACACGTAATAGAGCACATAGCTTAAGTCCACACTTGGACCTCGGATGCCAACTCGTGGTCTTAGTCCGAAATAAATCCACCACACAATACGCCCTATACGAGAAACGAGTCTCGGCCTCCGGCTTCATCTCATCGTCGATACGAAAGGTGCACTAGCTCAAGATCCCGAGGAGCTCTCGGTCGGGCGCTCAGTAATGAGCGTAAGCGCGCACGCGCGCGTCTACCGCAGAACTATGGGGTGCCGGTCTAGTGGCAAGCTTGCCCATGTCCATCCACCACGCCTAACTAAATCTCTGGATCGGTGTCACCGACATAGGGTGTGTGAGACTGACACACGTGAACTATGTCACTGTACCACCGCACTGAGGCTAAGGAACCGGTCGTGGTAGGCTTACACCGAAGCGGTCCTTGCCTAACAGTGGCAATCAAGGGCTACGGCCGAACACGCCGAGGACGTGCCGACTACGGGGGCGAGGCAATGCCAAGTCATCATCCCGACCTTTGGGGCATTTAAAAGTCCGCCACCCTCACCCAAGATTGCGGGGCCACCGTTAGGGTTAGCTAAACCCTAACGGGATCGAAGGACGAGTACCATCTCGTGCGTCCCCTGTCGGGGATGCAAGTTACGTTATGCATCCGGCCGGATGATGCTACCTACTTGAACTCTAAACCATAACAATAATAACAATTCATTCAATGCGGTCCAATACGTGCTCAATGAGATACAAGGAACCTAGCATGATACTACGAAGCAAGAACAGATATCGAACATGCCGAATGGAACAACCTAGCATGGGCTAACATGAGAAACAATACAAGAGTTCATGCCATCAGAATTGAGCAGAGCACCTAGGGCTAAACATGCTAATAATCATACACAGCATACAAAACAACAATCACAAATATACCGCAGGCCCACACAACTCCTGGTAAGAAATCCTTACCTTGGTCGGGAGGCTTCTACACACAAATCCTAAGTCATGAACAATCCCGAGCTAGCGAGCGGGAACCTAGCAAACCAATAATAATCAGCATCTAAAACGTCTAAACAACAATAGAACAGCAAGCTCGGCTCGGCGACACGAGCTTGAGCCGCCGCAAGCCGCACGGCAGGCCGGGCGCAGCCGCGCGCCGCACGGCAAGGCCGGGCGCTGGCGCTGCTGCACGCACAGCACGGCACGGACGGATTGAGGTGGACGCGCGCGCGGCGAAGCGTCTGGGCGTCTGGGCGAGCAACTGAGCGGCGCGCGCGGCGCTGGCGTCTGGCGTCTGCCGCGCGCGATCTCGCACGATCCGGCGAGCGATGGCGTCGGCAGGGCGCTTCAACGAGATCCGGGCGACTGGTGAGCGATGGCGTGCGCGGCGGTGGCCTCCAACAGATCTGGGCGATCCGTGCGATCGCAGGGGCGATCCGGTGCGACGGCAGGGCGATCGTGCGGGTGCTTCTTGGCGCGATCCGGCGTCGCGATCCGCCGGTGGGGACGTGCGACGATGGCTTTCTGGCCGGGCTTCTCTCGGCCGGCCGCAATCAACACAAACACACACAACACACCTCTTTTCACTTGGCCAAGAGCACGCCAAACGGTTGAGAAGAAGAAGAGGAAGATCGATACCTACCCTGAATGATGATGAACGATCCAAGGAGCCGCAAGAATGAAGAATCGGCAAGGGCTATGGAGAGGAGAGCTTGTGCGCCAAGAGGAGATTTGGAGAAGAAGATGGAATAAACCTAATTTCTATTTCATTTAACCAAATGCACCAAAACTCCAAAATCCAAGGCTAACCATAAAATGATGCAGGAAGAGCAACAAGAGCACCTAATGGCTCAATTGGCACACATCTCCACAAGCTTCCCGGGAGACTCGGGTTCAAACCCCACCAAGAAGACAATCCCTTTTATTTTTACTTTTGCATCAAACCTTGCTCAAACCAAACCACAAACCCTTCCAAAAACCTACATAAATCCATCCAATAATTTTAGCAACCGAAAGATATAAAACGCCCTGACGGCCCGACCAAATTACTAAAATACCCCTAGGGCATACCGAAAGACCGGGATGAAAACTCGGGTCGTTACAATATTCCCTCCTTTTTATGACTTTCGTCCTCGAATGTCCTTAAGACTGAAACAACACAGATACTGCATTCTCATCCCGTCCTTCCCGCTCACGAGCGGCCTCCTCCGAACTCGCACCTTCACTAAACTTTTACCAACGGATCTCACTTCTACGCAACGTCTTCGACTCAAGACCAGAATACTCATAGGCTTCTCCTCGAAGCCCAAACCCTCAATCACCGCAAGGGCTCAAAGTCCACAATGAACAATGGGTCCCAGCACATGCCGCCCCAACATCGATACATAAAAACACTGTGCACAAATGTCAACAAACAAACTCAACCCTACAACAAATCAAGCCAAACAATCGAACCTTCCAGATTCCAAAACTAAACGGCCTACTCTTACTTCACAAGAGACCAACAAACCTCAAACCTTGACTACACTTTAACGAGATACAAACGAACCACCAATCGCGCATCGATCCAAAAAGACAAACTTCTCCAACTAGAACACGACCACAACACTAAAGCAACCATCTTAAGGAGAAATCGCCAACCAAAGGCAAGGGGCACCATCCTGGTACACCGCACGGCTAACAACACTCACACCACCAAAACTTCACCTCACGCCACCTAAAAAAAAACAAGGGCCAAGCACGCACTCCACTCGGCCAAGCCAACAAACTAGAACTCCTCATCGGCCGAACGCAAACTTTCCAACGAACACCTACCAAAGAACCGACCAAGGAGAACATCGCCAGCAAGGAACATCCAACCTTCCTCTCAAGGAAAACTCGGGAAGCAAGGACTAAACCATCCCGCAGCCTATCTCGCGACACAACACCTTGAGGAAAACAACTCAACACCTTACCAACCAATGCCACGGCACCTCTGTGCCAACTCACTCAACGCGGCTCGCTAACGCCAACCGGGAACTCACAACAACTAGGAACAAAGCCCGAGAAGGGCTTGCTCAAAGAGAACTCAACCCAAACTTATAACGAGCAACGCCGCCTCCAAGCTACTACTCAACTCTTAAAATCCAACGGCTACTCAAAGGACTTCCCTTTAAGCCTAAGCCTAACTCATCTTCCAACCGAAGCTCCACTCCCAAAACCTCACAAGGAAAACGGATAACGACAACCTCAAAGCTTACGGATCCCGAGCCACACGAATCCGCAAGACTACCTTGCAAGCTATCACTCGAGGTCGCATCCAAGGAGCAACTCAACCACCACGAGAGGCTAGAGGGAAAGGAAATCTTCAATCCCCAAAGAACCAACAACTTGCCGTAACAACTCAACTCTTACTAGTGGCCTCCGCCCTTGCGGGAACAAACAACTCTTGCTTGCTAACAACACAAAGCAGGGACCCTCTCATTGGGGTGACCATTTGCGCTACTCGATCGACTACACAACTCGTGGCTGTCCGACTCACGCCAAACGGGAAACGACTTCCCGGCAAGCAAACTCCGTATGGGCAAATGAACTCCACACACGCTCGCGACTTGCTCAAACCCAAGGCAACAAAGAACCAACTCTCTTGGAAGCAACACCCAAGAGAAAACTCAACCAATCGGACCACCAAACCAAAACAAACAAAGACTTGCTCAATCGCGAGGGAGGGGTCAACTCCCAAAACTTACATCGACTAGGAACAAGACCTCGTGGCAACGCCTTCACCTAGAAACGAACTAGCTCTCGAAACAACAAACGAACCAAATCTTGGCCAAACACTCACAAGAGGCGTAACAACCTTTATCGCAGCCTCTAGAACACCATCCAAGAATCGCTTAATCGACAAACGACTACTTCCAAGCGGCCAACAAACGTTTCCTTCAAGCTAGCGCTTCCACCATTAACTCCAAGACCAAGGGTGTAACTCGACAACTCCCGAAGGAAACGGCTCTTACAAGCGGACAACCAACGGAAGAGAACTCCACATACGCCACTGTCTTGCTCCACCAGAGCAACAACATCTAATCTCACGGGGCACAACAAGGGTCCATCTCGCATCAACCTCCAAATGCCAAACAGGGCAACTCAACATCCTAGAAACAGGAAAAACAACCAACATGGCACAAACCACTCGCCCCACGAGCAAAACTAAACTCTAGCAACTCCAATCCACACCTTGGTCAACACCAAGCATCAACTTGCCACCACACCGAAACCACTCCGGACTTTACTCCAAACAAACACTAGCTTGCTAGTCTACCAAGATCGCTAGCAACTCCACCGAGGCTACAAACTACACGCCTCCAGCTAGCCAATCAAACTCACTAGCTGGGCTCGACCGAGCTCTGGAGAGGCTCTTCACAACCTAGGGTTCTTCGGCAACCCTCGACACACACACCGCCAAGATACGATCTAACAGACATAACCGCTCAACAAACAACTCCAATTTCCAAAGCATCCCAACCATGCTGGCCAACTCCAACTCCTTGGGAACCTAGAGGACCCAAACGCTACTGCACGCGTCATCCTCCTACTCAAAGCATCGGCCACAACATAACTTCTACCCAAGGAAGGATCCGAACAACTCTCTTAGCCATGACGATCGAAAACCACGCGGCTTAGCTACCACGCTCTTGTTCGGTTTCCAATCGAACTCCAACCAACGATCAACAAGAAGATCCGCCAACCAAGCTTAGGCCCAACTTAACAAATCTTGCCTAAGCAACAACTTGATACCACGAGCACGGTATCCTTACCACCTCAACCAAAGCCTTACAACAACCACCGAGTCCAACTTCTCAAGGAACCGAGCACGAGATCTCCAAGGCAAACCCTACATGGATCTCAAAAACTCTCGCCACGGAACGAACCACACAAAACACACTTGTGTGCACAACTCCCAACCTTCCTTTAGAGATCCAAGACTAACAAGCGCTTTTCCACAAGGCAACGATAACTCCCGGCAAATGATACAAACAATCCAAGGAACACCAAAAGTTCCATCTCCACATGATACTCGAAGTCGAGGCAACCTTGCTCTACCAAAGTATAATCATGCCAAACCAAACTTACTTTGTACCAAGCCTCTACCAAGGGTGCTTACCCCTAAGGCATCCAAAACCTCTCGCAAGGCATCACTCATCTCGCCTCAAAAGCATCCAACTCGCCTCATAGGCATCCAAAATCATCCGATAAGCATCCAACTCATGGTCCTCACCGGACCAAACTCGCATCTACAATGCTCAACTCTCCTCGATTTAGGGCACTCGAAGGTAGTTGACCGCACTACCAACCACAAGGAAAATCTCTTGGCCTTAACACTAGCGCGAGACTCACGTGCACCAACATTTACCAACCCAGGTAACCTCACGACTTACTCAACCTCCGTAAACATCGGGAAGAGGCTCCGCTCCTCTCGAGCATCCTTTCGCTTGTAGTCCATCGACTACCACCGAACTAGCCCTCCGCACGACCTAAACGGGTGCAACCGCCATAAACAGATCCAAGGCTAAAGGAGTACGCTGAACTCCGAACGGCATAGAACCATCTGCTATGCCTAAGCCAAACTCAAGCTCGAACCGGACTTAGTGCCAAAGTGGCACACCAACCAATGCACCTCAAGTGCTACTACTACCAAATCCACATCCGAGGAAGCTGGGTCATTAAACAACAAAGAGGCTCGCAAGGGGGCAAAGATGACCCTTCATCCGCCTCAAGCCACTAACACGGCAACTTGCCAAACAATCGGGCGATGGTGGAGACTCGCTAGTCCACCTCTCACAAGGGACTTCCACCACCATCCGATGAACCAAACAAAGACAGAGAACGGCACACCTCGGCCTCTCGAGCAGCAGGCATCCCACACACGGATGCTAAACTCAAACTGCCAACTACTTTACTACTAGCGATGGACTTACTAAAACATCGAGCTCTGAGCATCCATTTGCCAACCTCAGGCGCTCTCAATCAACGCCAACAAACTCATCCGAATAAGCTCGCTGATCATGCCCTCCCGGGAACCTCCGGGGCTACAAGAGCTACTTGGGAAAAAAATCTGAAACAAACTCGCTGTGGGCTATCTCGTGCCGGGACTCCTCACTACGCGCTACAAATCGCGCTGGGTCTCCGCTCTCTAATAGCTAAAGACTCGCCATCAAATCTCTCATGGCCGGAGCACACTCGCTCAAGGAGTCTCACTCGAGGCGCCGCTAGCCTCTACCCCCTCCTCTAGGCAACTCAATCTGCCGGGGCCAAATCGGCATGCGGGCCTAACAACCCCGACGCGGCCTCAACATCAACACGATCGGTCCAACTCCTCGGTCGGACATGCCAAGCGCCTGCTCCTGCGGGTGCGATCAACATATTGGCGATCGCACACGAAGCACCTCCACCCTCTCACTAGGGGAAAAGCGAAGAATCGGGCCACAAAATGGCCAACGGGAGTCTAAGCTCGCCTCCTCCGAACGATGTCCCGGGGCATCCGAATCTATCTCGATACCTCAACAAGCCGCTAAACAAACTGCTCGCATCATGAAAGTTGGCATGATGGCTCACTAAGCCCAAACCAACAACGAGTCGTAACTCGCTGCGTCTCCGCTCCACAACACCAAACAAGGCATACACTAGATGATAGGTATTGTAAATTCTTAACCCTTTTTCTTTCTAAAACAATAAACCTAGGCGTACCTGATGACTGTCGGATTGCTGGTGATCATGGAAGGATGACCTACAACAAAAGGTCGGGCCTACGAGAATCTATGACTCGAGCTCGATACCAACTGTAAAGACCCAACCCAAAAGGGGCTCTAAATGGGCCTTTACCCCAATGCATGTATTCAAAATAAAAGACATTATGAAAAAATACATTTCGGATCCCAAGTAAAAATAGAAACATTCCAAAATCAAAACATACATTTCTAAAAGCATACTCGATCGTAGAGATTTATTTAAACCATTTAAACATTCCACAAGTACAAATATGCTGGAATCCATAAAACGTAAGAAAACATCCTAGGGCTCGTGCCCGTCTACATGCATTCAGGGGAAATAACAAAAGTCAAGAGTCATGATATAAATAAAATGGTGAGAGATGAAAGCAGGATTCCATGATCACGCCTCCTCCTTCAAACCATCCTGCTCTCCTTGCTTGGTTACTGTGGAAAACCACGAAATAAGGGTGAGTAACGAATTACTCAAGAAGAATCCCCAACCGGGTACAATACGATATACGTGATCATCTAGAAGAATGTATGCAAGCTATGAGTATAAACACGTAATAGAGCACATAGCTTAAGTCCACACTTGGACCTCGGATGCCAACTCGGGGTCTTAGTCCGGAAATAAATCCACCACACAATACGCCCTATACGAGAAACGAGTCCCGGCCTCACCGCATCATCTGCCGATACGAAAGGTGCACTAGCTCAAGATCCCAAGGAGCTCTGGTCGGCGCCAGAATGAGCGTAAGCGCGCCCGCGCGTGCTCTGCGCAGACTATGGGGTGCGGGTCTAGTGGCAAGTCGCCCATGTCCAATCCACCACGCCTAACTAAATCTCTCGGATCGGTGTCACCGACATAGGGTGTGAGACTCGACACGCGAACATGTCACCAGACCACCGCACCGAGGCTAAGGAACCGGCCGTGGTAGGCTTACACCAGAAGCGGTCCTTGCCTAAACAGTGGCAATCAAGGGCTACGGCCGAACACGCCGAGGACGCGTGCCGATCGCCGGACGCAGGCAATGCCAAGTCATCATCCCGACCTTTGGGGCATTTAACGACCGCCACCCTCACCCAAGATTGCGCAGGGGCCACCGTTAGGGTTAGCTAAACCCTAACGGGATCGGGACGAGTACCATCTCGTGACGTCCCTCGCTCGGGGATGCAAGTTACGTTATGCATCCGGCCCGATGATGCTACCTACTTGAACTCTAAACCATAACAATAATAACAATTCATTCAATGCGGTCCAATACGTGCTCAATGAGATACAAGGAACCTAGCATGATACTACGAAGCAAGAATGATATCGAACATGCAAGAATGGAACAACCTAGCATGGGCTAACATGAGAAACAATACAAGAGTTCATGCCATCGAGAATTGAATGAGCACCTAGGGCTAAACATGCTAATAATCATACACAGCATACAAAACAACAATCACAAATATACCGCATGCAGGCCCACACAACTCCGGTAAGAAATCCTTACCTTGGTCTGAGAGGCTTCTACACACAAATCCTAAGTCATGAACAATCCCGAGCTAGCGAGCGGGAACCTAGCAAACCAATAATAATCGGCATCTAAAACGTCTAAACAACAATAGAACGACAAGCTCGGCTCGGGGAACTCATGCGCACGCGGCGACACGAGCTTGGAGCCGCTGCAAGCCGCACGCACAGTGGTCGGGCGAGGCGCGCGCACCGCGCTGCACGGTGGGCTGGCGCTGCTGCTGCACGCCGCACGACGGCGACGGCAGATTCCACAGCGAGGAATGCGCGCGCGGCGTCTGGGCGTCGCGCGCGCGGGCGAGCGCGCGCGCGGCGTCTTTGGCGTCGGCGACGGCGACAGCGACGCGACGCGCCGGCGCGGGCGGCGAGCGGCGGCTTCGAAGCGCGGGCGGCGCGCGGGGCGTTTGGCGTCTATTCTCGCTGCTGCATGATCCGCACGATCCGCGAGCGATGCGCGGCGGCGCGGCGTGCTTCTTCAGACCTGGGCGACCGTGAGCGATGGCGTCGCGGTGAGGCCGCTCAACGGATCTGGGCGATCTGGTGCGATCGCGAGGGCGATCCGTGCGACGGCAGGGCGATCAGTCTTCTTCTTTGGCGCGATCCGGCGTCGCGATCCGCCGGTGGGCGTCGCGACGATGGTCTTCGGCTTGGCTTCTCTCGGCGGGCTGCAATCAACACAAACACACACAACACACCTCTTTTCACTTGGCCAAAAGCACACCAAACGGTGAGAAGAAGAAGAGGAAGATCGATACCTACCCTAATGATGATGAACGATCCAAGGAGCCGCAAGGATGAAGAATCGGCAAGGGCTATGGAGAGGAGAGCTTGTGCGCCAAGAGGAGATTTGGAGAAGAAGATGGAATAAACCTAATTTCTATTTCATTTAACCAAATGCACCAAAACTCCAAAATCCAAGGCTAACCATAAAATGATGCAGAAGAGCAACAAGAGCACCTAATGGCTCAATTGGCACACATCTCCACAAGCTTCCCAGAGACCTGTTCAAACCCCAAATGCAAAGACAATTCCCTTTTATTTTTACTTTTGCATCAAACCTTGCTCAAACTAAACCACAAACCCTTCCAAAACCTACATAAATCCATCCAATAATTTTAGCAACTGAAAAAGACATAAACGGCCTGACGGCCCGACCAAATTACTAAAATACCCCTAGGGCATACCGGAAGAACGGGATGAAAACTGGTCGTTACATGCACCTCTCGCGCCCACCGCGCCAACAACACCTCACCGTCTTTGCTGCCCGTCCAGCGTGTCGGCGCGCGCGTGAGTTGCTCCGAGCCGAGCCTTGTTTATTTTTATTCTATTTAGGCCTATGGATTGTGATTATTATTGTGTTTGTTAGGTTCTCGTAGCTAGCTCGGGTTCGATAGCGACTTAGGATTTTGTGTGTAGTTGCCTCCCGGCGTAAGGGATTTCTTCACCGAGTTGTGTGGGCCTGCGATATATTATGTGATGCTTTGTTTGTATGCTTGTTTGTGTTTATCAAAGCATGTTTAGTGATAGGTGCTCTGCTCAATTCCCGGATCGCATGATTTCTTATGTTGTTTCTCATGTTAGTCCATGCTAGGTTGTTCCGCTTCGCATGATCGTATTTGTTCTTGCTTCGTAGTATCATGCTAGGTTCCTTGTATCTATTGAGCACATATTGGATTGTATTGGATTGTTTCTTTGTTGATATTATAGGTTAGAGTTCAGGTAGGTAGCATCATCCAGGCCGGATGCATAACGTAACTTGCATCCACGATAGGGGCGTACAAGACGGTACTCCGTCCCTGATCCCGTTAGGGTTTAGCTAACCCTAACGGCTGGCCCTGCAATCTTGGGTGAGGGTGGCAGATCGTTAAATGCCCCAACGGTCGGGGGATGATGACTTGGCATTGCCTCGCCTCGGCGATCGGACGCCCTCAACGTGTTCGTCCCGTAGCCCTTGATTGCCACTGTTAGGGCAAGGACCGCTTCTGGTGTAAGCCTACCACGACCGGTTCCTTTAGCCTCAAAGTGCGGTGGTACAGCCGACATAGTTCACGTGTCCAGTGTCTCACACCCTTATGTTAGTGACACCGATCTCGAGATTTAGTTAGGCATGGTAACTCAGACTCGGCGACTTGCCACTAGACCCTGCACTCCCCCAGAGTCTGCAGTGAGCATGTGGTGCGCGCTTACGCTCATTACAAACTTCCACCGCAGAGCTCCTCGGGATCTTGAGCTAGTGCACCTTTCGTATCGACGAAGAGATGTGGCCGAGGCCGAGACTTGTTTCTCGTATAGGGCGTATTGTGTGGTGGATTATTCCAGACTAAGACCCTGAGTTGGCATACGAGGTCCAAGTGTGGACTTAAGCTATGTGCTCTATTCTGTGTTTATATTCATAGCTTGCATATCTATCGGCTAGATGACCATGTATATCGTATTGTACCCCGGTTGGGGATTCTTCTTGAGTAATTCGTTACTCACCCTTATTTTGTGGTTTTTCCACAGTAAACAACAGGTGCGAGACAGATGGTCAAGGAGGAGCCGTGATCATGGGAACTCGTTGTTGTCTCTGATTTTTATATTATGACTCTTTGCCTTTTATATTTCCCCTGAATGCATGTAGTTGGGCAAGGAGCCCTAGGATGTTTTCTCAATGTTTTTGTGGATTCCTGCATTGTAGTATCTGAGAATGTTTTGAATGATTTTAATAAATCTTTGATCAGAGTAAACTTTTGGAAATGTATTTGTCTCAGAAATGTGTGCTTGGAGACAGGGGACAGTTTTAGTAAATCAGTATTGATTTCTGCTTTCAATGCTTGAATGTTTTAATTTTAATTGGAATCCGAAATCATATTTGTATATTGTCCTTACTTTGAATGCATGCATTGGGGTAAAGGCCCATTTAGAGCCCCTTTTGGGTTGGGTCTTTACAGTTGGTATCAGAGCTCAGAGTCATAGATTCTGTAGACTGACCTGTTATTGTAGGTCGTTTTCCCCATGATCACCAAAGACTCCGACTACCATCAGTGCACGCCTAAGTTTACTGTTTTAAAGAAAGGGTTAAGAATTTACAATACTTTTCATCTAGTGTATGCCTTGTGTGGTGTTGTGGAGCGGAGACGAGTAGGTTCTGACTCATTGTTGGTTTGGGTTTAGAGCGCCATCATGCCAACTTCCCACTGTGTGTGATGTATGTTGTGGCTTGTTGAGGTATCCAGATAGATTCGGATGCCACTAGGACATCGTTCCAGAAGGAGGCAGAGGTTAGACTCTCGTAGGCCACTTGTGGCCCAGTTGTTTGTTTTCCCCTAGTGAGAGGGTTGAGTTGTTTTGCCTTGGAGTACCACTCCAAGAGAGGATTTAGCTATGGCTTTGTTTATGTGGATGCTTGTGGAGCAGGTCCTAGTATGGACTAGCCTGGGTAGCTCAAGTGTTGATCTTGAGCCTTAGCCGATTGTTTGATTGCCCAAAGGAGAGTGGCCGCAGCAGAGTTAGTAGCCTTCGTGGAGGATGTAGAGGCATCTTTGTGCTCTTGTAAAGTGCTGTCGTTTGCAGCCAGTAAGCTGGAACCCTGTGGTTAAGGGTGCAGCGAGCAGTGTTCCCATCAGACTTGATTCGTTGGTGGTTTCCTCAGTGGTTTAATAGAGTTGAGCACTCTTCTTTTGGTGAGCCCCTAGAGTAGGGCTAGCTGCTGCATGTTGAGAAAGCCGGCCAGAGTTTTGTTGAGCATCATGTGGAGATGCAAGAGTAGGCCGTGAGCCTTCAGTTTGATGAGATGCCATAGGCATGGTTGTTTGAGTTTTGAGCCCTTGTATGCCTAGCCAGAGTTTTGTCACTTGAGGTTGTGACCTTGCTGGCCCCATTTGTAGTAAGATGTGGATTTGGTAGTAGTGGCACTTGAGGTGCATTGGTTGGTGTTCCGCTTTGGCACTAAATCTGGTTCAGACCTGAGTTTGGCACGAGTAGGACAGATGGTTCTATAATTCGTCCGGAGTTCAGTGCACTCCTTTAGCCTTTGGATCCATTTATGGCAGTTGCACCTGTTTAGGTCGTGCAAGAGAGCTAGTTCAGTGGTAGTCGAAGGACTACAAGCGAAAGGATGTTCGAGAGGAGCTGGAGCCTCTTCCCAGTGTTTCTGGTGGTTGAGTAAGTCAGCAGGTTGACGGTTGGTAAGTGTTAGTGCGTGTGAGTCTCACGCTATGGCTGAGGTCAAGAGATCTTTGTGGTTGGTAGTGCGGTCCACTACCTTCAGGTGCCTAAACCTAAGTTGAGTGAGCATTGTAGATGCGAGTTTGGTTCAGTAGGGGAACCATGAGTTGGATGCCCGTGAGATGAGTTGGATGCCTATGAGATGAGCTGGATGCCTATGAGGGGAGTTGGATGCCTATGAGATGGGTAGGATGCCTTATGAGAGGAGTTGGACGCCTTATGTGTAAGCACACTTGGTAGAGGCTTGGTATAAAGTAAGTTCGGTTTGGCATCGTTATGTTTTAGCAGAGCAAGGTTGCCACTGCTTCGTGTATCGTGTGGAGATGGAACTTTTGGTGTTTCTTTGGTTGATGGTATCCCTGCCAGAAGTTAGTGTTGCCTTTTGGGATGCACCTGTTAGTCTTGGATCTCTGAAGGAAGCTTGAGAGTTGTGCACATAAGTGTGTTTTGTGTAGTTCGTTCTGGTAGCGAGAGTTTCGGAACCATGTAGGGTTTGTATTGGAGAACTGGTGCTCAGTTCTTGGAGGAGTTGGACTCCATGTGGATGTTGTAAGGCTTTAGTTGAGGTTGTAAGGATACCGTGCTCGTAGTTGGGTTGTTGCTTAGGTAAGTTTGGTTAGGTTGGACCTAAGCTTGGTTGGTGGAACCTCTTGTGTTCATGGTTGGAGTTCAGATGGTACTGAACAAATGGTGGTTGTAGTGAAGCCGCGTAGTTCCTGACCATAGTTGCTAAGGGTGTTGCTCGAAATCCTTACCGGGTGGAAGCTACGATGTGGTGATGCTTTGAGTAGGAGGATGACGCGTTCAGCCGCTTCGGTCTTTTGGTTTCGAGGTTCGAGCGAGCCGAGATGATTGTGATGCTGGAAAAAGGAGTTGTTTGTTTAGGCAGTTGGCTGTTGACCGTTAGACGACAGTGTGTGTTGAGGGTTGCCGAAGAACCCTAGTTGTGGAGAGCCTCACCAGAGCTCAGGTCAGAGCCTGTAGTGAGTTTCAGCTGGCAAGCCGAGTCGTGTAGGTTGTAGACCTCGTGAGTTCTTGGCGATTTGGTAGGCTAGCAAGTCGGAGTTTGTTTGGAGTAGAGTCCGGATTGGTTCTGTGTGGTTGCAAGTTGGTGCTTGGTGTTGACCAAGGTGTGGTTTTGAGTTGCTAGAAGTTAGCTTTGCTCGTGGGGCGAGCGAGTGGTTTGTGCCCTGTTGGTTGTTTTCCTGCTTCCGTGATGTTGAGAGTTTCCCCTTTGGTGTTTGGAGGTGTGTCTTGGCTAGTGTGTGGTTGGAGGTTCACCATGGTGGACCCCCTATTGTTGCCCCGTGAGACTTAGGTGTTGTTGCTTTAGTTGAGCAAGACAGAGCGTGTGTGGAGCTCTCTCTCTTCCTTCGGTTGTCCGCTTGTAAGGAATCTGCTTCTCTTTGGGAGTTGCAGATTATTCCTTGGTCTTGGAGTTGATGGTAGTGGTGCTAGCAAGAGGGAAAAGTTTGTTGGCTGCTTGGAAGCAGTTGTTTGTCCAGTTAAGCGGACTCTTGAGTGGTGTTCGGGAGGTTGCAGTAAGGGTTATTCTGCTTCCTATGAGTGTTTGGCCTAGTTGGTTAAGGTTTTTGTGTGTTGGCATGGAAGCTGTTGCACCTTTGTAGTTGAAGAACTCATTTGTATCAGTTGTGGGTAGAGGTTGCACCAATGTGGTTGGATTAGGGTCTTGACCTTTTGAGGATCCTTGCCGGTTAGTGTGGCTTCGCGCTCTGCTGCATTATTGGTATTCGGTTCTTGGTAGTTGGTGTTAACCGAGTAGTGGAGTTCCGTTTATGAAGTTTCGGTGGGAAGGTGCAATAAGCCTAGCTAGAGGGTTAAACCTGTATGTGTTATCGTTTGGACTTGTGAGATGTGTTTCATATTAGAGGCAAGCTTCGTTTCGTTGCTTGAATGGAGGTAAGTTTGGTGGCGGAGCCCCCTCTGGGGGGCCGGTTGTTGTGATCGACTTTTCGCATAGCTTATCTAGGTCGAGTTGGAGTTGAGTAGATTGGCGTGGTTATGTAGTGTGCGGTTGGTTAGGCTGCCGAGTTCGTAGCACTCAAGTTGTTGGTTTGTAGGATTCCGTGTGGAAGCTGGTAGTTGGTTGAGTTTGTTGACTGGGTTCGGTTGTTTGGCGGATTAGTTGTTGTAGCTAGAGCTTGCACCTCGTCCCGGTGGAGATGTCATTACTATGGAGCAGTGACATGGCGGTTTCAGGCTAGAGTTGTTGGCAACAGGGTGTGGCAACAAAGGTTATTCTAGGCAGTGCGTTGATGAACTGTGGTTCTAGAGAGCGTTGTTAAGAGACTTATGAGCCGAGTGCAGTCCTGTAGTGTTTTCACCCTCTGACCGATGGTCTTTTGGGAGGAGTGAACCAGATCCTTCAGAGCTTGTTGCGAGTTGGTGTTTCCGTGATGAGGCAGTTGGAGACCAGTGTTGGTTTTATGAGTTTTCTTTGGGTAGCAGTTCTGTAACGACCCAGGTTTTTCATCCCGGTCTTCCAGGTATGCCCTAGGGGTAATTTGGTCGGGCCGTCAGGGCCGTTTGTGTCTTTTCCAGTTACTAAAATTATTGGATGGATTTATGTAGGTTTTTGGAAGGATTTGTGGTTTGGTTTGAGCAAGGTTTGATGCAAAAGTAAAAATAAAGGAAATTGTGCTGCAGCTGGGGTTTGAATCTGGGTCTACTGGAAAGCTTGTGGGGATGTGTGCCAATTGAGCCATTAGGTGCTCTTGTTGCTCTTCCTGCATCATTTTATGGTTAGCCTTGGATTTTGGGAGTTTTGGTGCATTTGGTTAAATGAAATAGAAATTAGGTTTGTTCCATCTTCTTCTCCAAAGTGTGTGGCCGCCAAGCTATTCTCTCCATTGCCTTGCCGAAGTTCTTCATCCTTGCGACTCCCTTGGATCGATCATCATCATTCCGTAGGTATCGATCTTCCTCTTCTTCTTCTCATCCGCTTGGTGTGCTTGTTTGGCCAAGTGAATAGAAGAGTGTTGTGTGTGTTTGTGTTGATTGCAAACCACCGAGAGAAGCCCGACCAAAGAGCCATCGTCGCGACGTCCACCGCCACCTCGCCACGCGGATCGCGCCAAGCCAGCGGCCGGTTGCCCAAAGTCGCCAAATTGCCGCTCGTCGCGCAAGACAACAACCCGAATCGCCCAGACGCTCGCTCGCCATCGCCGCAGCCATCGCGACGCCAGATCGCGGCCGTCCTCGCTGATCGCTTCGCCGCCACGCCAGAGGCCCTCACCGGCGCCAGCGCGCGCAGCCCGCTCCTCGAGCTGACGCTCGCCGCCGCTCCGAAGCCGACGCCGCTGCGCCGCTCGCTCGCGTCGAAGCCACGCCAGACGCTTCGCCGCGCCGCGCGCAAGGCCCGCGTTTTCCGTCCGTCACCGTGCCTTTTGTTCGCCGTCGCGCTGCAGCGCGCCATCCTGCATGCTAACAGCGCGCCAAAGATCGCAATGCCAATACGCAGCCGGCGCCCGACCACTGCCGTGCGACCGCCAAGAACTCAAGTTCGTGTCGCGCGTGCCGCGTGAGTGCCCTTTGAGCCGAGCTTGTCGCTTCTATTGTTTTTTTAGACGTTTTAGATGTTGATTATTATTGGTTTGCTAGGTTCCCGCCGCTAGCTCGGGATTGTTCCGCAGCTTAGGATTTGTGTGTAGAAGCCTCCCCCTACCAAGGTAAGGATTTCTTACCGGAGTTTTGTGGGCCTGCGGTATATTTGTGATTGTTGTTTTGTATGCCCGTGTATGATTATTAGCATGTTTAGCCCTAGGTGCTCTGTTCAATTCTGACTCGCATGAACTCTTGTATTGTTTCTCATGTTAGCCCATGCTAGGTTGTTCCATTCGGCATGTTCGATATCTGTTCTTGCTTCGTAGTATCATGCTAGGTTCCTTGTATCTCATGAGCACGTATTGGACCGCATTGAATGAATTGTTATTATTGCTATGGTTTAGAGTTCGGTAGGTAGCATCATCCGGCCGGATGCATAACGTAACTTGCATCCCCGATGTGGACGCACGAGATGGTACTCCGTCCCCGATCCCGTTAGGATTTAGCTAACCCTAACGGCCGCCCCGCAATCTTGGGTGAGGGTGGCGGATCATTAAATGCCCAATGGTCGGGATGATGACTTGGCATTGCCTCGCCCCCGCACCTCGGCACGTCCTCGGCGTGTTTGGCGTAGTAGCCTTGATTGCCACTGTTAGGGCAAGGACCGCTTCTGGTGTAAGCCTACCACGACGGCTCCTTAGCCTCAAAAAGCGGTGGTACATGCCGACATAGTTCACGTGTCCGTGTCTCACACCCTATGTCGATGACACCGATCTAGAGATTTAGTTAGGCATGGTGACTAGACTGGGCGGCTTGCCACTAGACCCGGCACCCCCCGAGTTTGCGGTAGCATGCGGTGCGCGCTTACGCTCATTACAACAGCCGGCCGAGAGCTCCTCGGGATCTTGAGCCATGCACCTTTCGTGTCGACGATGAGACAGTGGGCCGGACTTGTTTCCGTATAGGGCGTATAGTGTGTTGTGGTATTTCCGGACTAAGACCCCGAGTTGGCATCCGAGGTCCAAGTGTGGACTTAGCTATGTGCTCCGCTCTGTGTTTATATTCATAGCTTGCATACATTCTTCTAGATGATCATGTATATCGTATTGTACCCCTGCTTGGGGATTCTTCTTGAGTAATTCGTTACTCACCCTTATTTTGTGGTTTTCCACAGTAACCAAGGCGCGAGACAGATGGTCAAGGAGGAGCTGTGATCATGGAATCCTGCTGTCATCTCTGACGTTTCTTAAGTTATGACTATTATCGTTATTTTTCCCCTGAATTCATGTAGCCGGGCACGGAGCCCTAGGATGTTTTCTGAATGAATTGTTTATTCCAGCTTTGTTGAATTTGAGGATGTTTTAAATGTTTTTAATAAAATCTCTGATCAGAGTAAACTGTTGGAAATGTATTTGTCTGTGAAACAGGTGCTTGAAGACAGGGACAGGTTTCAGTAGACTTTATCGTTCTGAATGAATCTTGAATGTTTTGTTTTTAATGGGATTCCGAAAACTTTATTTGCATTTTGTCTTTTACTTTGAATACATGCATTGGGTTAATGGCCTATTTGGAGCCCCTTTTTGGGTCGGGTCTTTACAGTTGGTATCAGAGCTCAGAGTCATAGATTCTGTAGACTGACCTTTTGTTGTAGGTCGTCCTTCCATGATCACCAAGACTCACAGCGATCATCAGTGCGCCTAGGTTTATTGTTTTAGAAAGAAAAAAGGGTTAAGAATTTACAATACCTTTCATCTAGTGTATGCCTTGTTTGGTGTTGTGGAGTGGTGACAGCGGTGTTTTGATTCGTTGTTGGTTTGGATGTCCATCGCCAAAGATGCTGCCATCCACCATCTGCAGGAGAGGAGGTTCGAGAGGAGGTCGAGGTATCGTGATCGATCGACATCTGCAGGGACATCGCCCCAAGCCGAGATCGATGGCATCCCACCAAAGAGCTCCCTCCCGTTACGCCTAGAGCGGGCGTTGAGGCGATCGAAGGCCGTGAGATCGCTCCCGGAGCGAGAATTTGCCGAGTCTATGAGGGCTTTTATGGTGAGCATGTTGAGTGACTAGAGGGCGAGACCTGTGCCTTGTTGGCGGCGCAGCAGGGAAGAGTCCCGAGCCCAGTTGAGCAAATGACTCGATTGGTTCAAAGAGAGCACACAAGAGCACCTCCAGCTCCACAGAGCAAGTAGCCCCAGAGGCGGATATGGCGGAGGGTGCCGAGGAGTTGGGTAGGTGGTCAAGGATTTTGTGAAGTGGAAGCTTCGAGAAGTTTGATGCCACCGGTGATGCGTTAGCGGCAGCCGTGGATTGCCCATTTGGAGTACACCTTCCCGATCATGGTGTGCCCCGATATTCAGAGGCCGAGGTGTGCGGCTCATGTGCTAGGAGGCACAATGAGATGGTGGTGGGAGTCCACCTTGAGCGAGAGACCACCGGGTCTCCGCCCGCTACTTGGGAGTTCTTCAAGGCCGAGTTAAAGGTGAAGTACATTAGTGATGAGGCTCAAGAGAAGATGGTGGAGCTCTTCCGTAACTCAAGCGTGGTTCTGATTCCATTGAGGAATATGAGAGGAAGTTCGGGAGTATGGATATTTTGCTCCTCGCTTGATAGCCACCCCAGAGTGAAGATTCGGAAGTTCATATCTGGATTGAGGCGTGGTGTTTCTCGGGATGTTAGGGCTCGTGCCCCCGACACTTATGCTAGGGCCATCCCAGATTAGCCACGATCTATAATGGGAAGTATCCTGCTGAGCGGGTTGTTGCCGCTCTGCCAGTCAATCTGTCCCACTGCGGTGGGCGTAACAGAAGTTTGATTTCAGGAGGCGCCGGCCACGCCAAGGACAAGATATCGACGAGACCAGCGAAGAGTTCCGCCCGCTTCGGCCTCGCAACAGGAGTTGTCCCGAGCAAGTTCCGCATGTGCCACTTGTGGGAAAGTCCACGCTGGAGCTTGCCGATTAGACCTAGATTGTGCTTTCGTTGTGGTAGAGAGGGCACATGGCCCGCTTTTGTGATCGACCAACTATGGCGGCTCGGCCAGCAGCAGCCCAGCGGGTCGAGTGTTTGCTACGACCGTCAGAGGCCGAGCGTCACGGATGCCGCCGCGGCGTAGTACGCTTCTTGTTTTAGATCACTGCGCATTTGTCTTGTTTGATTCTGTTCTACGCATTCATTTGTATCTGTGTTGTTTGGTCGAGCATGCTAAGTTAAGATTAGAGCCTCTAGGTTTTGAGTTGATCATTGCAACTCCTTCGGAGTTAATATGTTGGCTAGAGATAAGATTAGGGATGGCCGGATCGAGATATCCGGAGAGTTGCTTGTGGCTACACTCATAGTTCTGCCTATGAGCGGTTTTGATGTGATTCTTGGTATGGAGTGGTTAGTCGCTAACCACGCGTTGATTGATCGCCACCGAAAGAAGTAGTGTTCAGCCGCCAAGTCGGCCCGACTTTAAGTTTCGTGGAGTCCAGGTGGAGTTTGCCCGCCGATGGTGTCACCGTGAAAGCTCGCCGTTTGCTAGCTCATGGAGCTTGGGGCTATCTAGCCAAGTTGTCCGGGAGAGCCGCCCTCTCGTGCTGCTGATGATGTACCGGCCGGTCGTGCAGGAGTTTGCGGACGTGTTTCCTCGAGGAGTTACCGGGGTTGCCCCAAGAGAGGTTGACTTCACAATTGAGCTCGAGCCGTGACCCTCCCTATCTCGAAGGCTCAGTCGTATGGCGCCACCGAGCTAAAGGAATCAAGATTCAGCCAGCGGGAGATGCTTGATCGAGGGTTCATCCGTCCGAGTGTGTCCCCGTGGGGAGCACCGATTTTGTTTGTGAAGAAGAAGGATGGTTCGATGCACTTATGCATTGATTACCGCGAGCTTAATAAGGTGACGATGAAGAATAAGTATCCGCTTGCCCGTATTGACGATTTGTTCGATCGGCCGGAGCTTCCGTGTTCTCCAAGATAGATCTCGAGATCCGATTACCATCGATTGCATGGATCGGGGATGCCGACATTCCTAAGACGACTTTCGAGTCTAGATATGGTCACTATGAGTTTGTGGTCATGTCGTTTGGATTGACCAATGCCCCACCAAGTTCATGGACATGATGGATAGGGTGTTCAAATCATTTTTGGATAGCTTCGTCATTGTGTTCATTGGCGATATTCCCGATTTATTCAAGGTCTAAGGAGGACCATGCAGAGCATTTGAGGCGAGTATTGGCGGCTTTGAGGAAAACCACTTTATGCGAAGTTTTCCAAATGTGATTTCTGGTTGGAGCGGTGGCCTTCCTAGGCCACGTGGTTTCGAGAGATGGTATAGCCGTGGACCCCGCGAAGATTGAGGTCGTGAGTTCAGGGCCAAGCCAACTTCAGTTGCCTAGATTCGTAGCTTTCAGGTTTGGCGAGTTACTACCGCTTGGTTCGTTAAGACTTTTCCGCCATAGCCTCGCCCCTCACTCGTCGACGAGGAAGGGTGTCGAGTTCGTTTGGAAACAATGAAGTGTGATGAGAGCTTTGCCAGTGCTCAAGCTTAGTTTGACTTCAAAGACTGTGTTGGCGATCCGGAGAAGGGGTGGTTTCGTAGTTTACAATGATGCTTCCAAGTTCGGTTTAGGTTGTGTGTTGATGCAAAGACGGGAAGGTCATCGCCTATGCTTCCCGCCACCAAAACCGTATGAGCGAGAACTACCCGACTCATGATATGGAGTTGGCAAAGCGAGTGGTGTTTGCAATCAAGATTTGGAGGCATTACCGTATGGTGAGCGGATTCGGATGTTTACCGATCACGAGCCTCAAGTATTTGTTTACTCGTAAGGAGTTGAATATGAGGCGAGAGAGATGGTTAGAATTGGTAAAGGACTATGATCATGAGATTTTGTACCATCCGGTAAAGCCAATGTAGTGGCTGATGCTTTGAGTAGGAAAACGTCGCACTCCGCGGCGTTGTTGAGTTCCCAGCCTGGATTGCGGAAAGAGTTCGAGCGGGCCGAGGTTGCCGTGTTGTTGGGTGAGGTTACCGCCAGAGTAGCTCAGTTGACAGTTCAGCCATCGATTAGACAGCGGATTATGGATAGCCAGCTGAGTGACCCCGCACTTAAGAGATTGGTTGACAGAGTTAGTGCTGACGGAGACTTTGACTTCGTATATTCACTAGACAATGGGTGACTTATAGAGGCCGGTTGTGTGTTCCGGACATTGCAGGATTGCGAGCAGAGTTGCTTTCAGAAGCCCACAGTTCCCCATTTGCTTGGCACCCCGGGGGTACCAAGATGTATCAGGACCTTAAGCAGACCTTTTGGTGGATGGGGATGAAGAGAGATGTGGCAGAGTTTGTCAGCCGGTGTCTCACTTGTCAACAAGTGAAAGCACCCAGGCAGAGGCCAGCGGGTTTGTTGCAGCCACTGAGTGTGCCTCAGTGGAAATGGGAAGATATTTCGATGGACTTTATTTCTGGTTTGCCGAGGACTCCGAGGAAGTTCTCTCAGATCTGGGTGATAGTCGACCGGTTGACCAAGAGCGCACACTTCATTCCCGGTAGAGACACTTATACCGTGGAACAAAGGCGCAGATTGTTTTTGGAACAGATCATCCGATATCATGGTGTGCCGGTGAGGATTGTGTCCGATCGTGACTAGCGGTTCACTTCGCTTCGAGAGCACTTCGTAAGGGTTTAGGCACCGAGTGCGATTTCAAAGACATCTTTTCACCCTCATGCGATGGTCGATCGAGAGAGTGAATCGATTCTCGAGGATATGTTGAGGGCTTGTGTGTTGGATTTCCCAGCAGCTTGGGACCAGATGATCAGTACTTGATGGAGTTTGCCTATAACAACAGCTTATCGATCGACGATTCGGATGGCTCCATTCGAGGCTTTGTATGGTAAGCATTGTCGGTCCCCTGTGTTCGGGAAGAGGTTGGTGATAGACGAGTTTTGGGTCCCGAGTTACTGCGGCTTGACCAATGGTGCGGTCACGAAGATTAGAGCTCGTATGTTGACAAACTCGAGGCGAGCAGCGAGAAGAGTTACGCCGATGTTCGGCGTCGGGATTTGGAGTTTGAGGTTGGTCAACATGTGTTCCTTAAGGTTGCTCCGATGCGAGGTGTTTTGAGGTTTTGGTAAGCGTGGGAAGTTTAGTCCCCATTTTGTTGGTCCATTTGAGATCCTAGAGAGGATTGGCGAGTTGCTTACCTGCTAGCCCTACCTCCTTCACTATCGGCGGTGCATAGTGTTTTTCATGTATCGATGTTGAGGCAAGATGTGCCGGACCCGTCGCACATTGTGGACTTTGAGCCTTTGCAGCTGAATGAGGATTTGAGCTTCGAGGAGAAGCCAGTGAGGATCCTTGCCTTTGAGACCAAGACGTTGCGTAATCGCGAGATTCGTTTGGTAAAGGTTCAGTGGAAGAGTCAGGGTTCTGAGGAAGCCACTTGGGAGCGGGAAGACGAGATGAGATTGCATTATCCTGAGCTGTTTCAGTCTTAAGGACTTTCGAGGACGAAAGTCATAAAAAGGAGGGAATATTGTAACGACCCAGGTTTTTCATCCCGGTCTTCCAGGTATGCCCTAGGGGTAATTTGGTAATTTGGTCGGGCCGTCAGGGCCGTTTGTGTCTTTTCCAGTTACTAAAATTATTGGATGGATTTATGTAGGTTTTTGGAAGGATTTGTGGTTTGGTTTGAGCAAGGTTTGATGCAAAAGTAAAAATAAAGGAAATTGTGCTGCAGCTGGGGTTTGAACCCGGGTCTCCTGGAACGCTTGTGGGGATGTGTGCCAATTGAGCCATTAGGTGCTCTTGTTGCTCTTCCTGCATCATTTTATGGTTAGCCTTGGATTTTGGGAGTTTTGGTGCATTTGCTTAAATGAAATAAAAATTAGGTTTGTTCCATCTTCTTCTCCAAAGTGTGTGGCCGCCCAAGCTATTCTCTCCATTGCCTTGCCGAGTTCTTCATCCTTGCAGCTCCCTTGGATCGATCATCATCATTCCGGGTAGGTATCGATCTTCCTCTTCTTCTTCTCATCCGTTTGGTGTGCTGTTTGGCCAAGTGAATAGAAGAGTGTTGTGTGTGTTTGTGTTGATTGCAGCCAGCCGAGAGAAGCCCGACCAGAGCCATCATCGCCGCACGTCCACCGGCCACTCGCGCGCACGCCGGATCGCGCCAAAGCCAGCAGCCCCGACGCCGAAGTCCCCACCCTCCGTCCGTCGCGCCCGGCAATAGCCCGGTCGCCCAAGGTCGCTCGCGGTCGCAGCCATCGCACGCCAGATCGCCGGTCGTCCTCGCCTGATCGCTCGCACGCCAGGAGGCCCTCGCCGGCGCCCGCGCGCCTTCGCTCCGAGCTGATCGCCCGCGCGCCTTCGCTCTAAGCCGACGCGCCAGACGCTGCTCGCCAGCGCGCCCGTCCTGCCGTGCGTCGTCGTGCCGCCTTTTTGCCGTCTGCTGCCGCGGCAACGATCGCGCAAGACTGCGGCGGCGCCAGCGCCACCGCCGCCGTGTCGACTGCCAAAGAACTACAAGTTCGTGTCGCCGTGCCGCGTGAGTGCCCTTGAGCCGAGCTTGCTGCTTCTATTGTTTTTTAGACGTTTTAGATGTTGATTATTATTGGTTTGCTAGGTTCCCGCCGCTAGCTCGGGATTGTTCCGCAGACTTAGGATTTGTGTGTAGAAGCCTCCCACCAAGGTAAGGATTTCTTACCGAAGTTGTGTGGGCCTCTGCGGTATATTTGTGATTGTTGTTTTGTATGCTGTGTATGATTATTAGCATGTTTAGCCCTAGGTGCTCGTTTCAATTCTCGATCGCATGAACTCTTGTATTGTTTCTCATGTTAGCCCATGCTAGGTTGTTCCATTCGCATGTTCGATATCTGTTCTTGCTTCGTAGTATCATGCTAGGTTCCTTGTATCTGCTTGAGCACGTATTGGACCGCATTGAATGAATTGTTATTATTGCTATGGTTTAGAGTTCGTAGGTAGCATCATCCGGGCCGGATGCATAACGTAACTTGCATCCCCGACGAGGGACGTGCGAGATGGTACTCGTCCCCCGATCCCGTTAGGGTTTAGCTAACCCTAACGGTGGCCCCCGCATTCTTGGGTGAGGGTGGCGGATCGTTAAATGCCCCAAATGTCGGGATGATGACTTGGCATTGCCTCATCCCGGCGATCGGCACGCGTCCTCGGCGTGTTCGTCCGTAGCCCTTGATTGCCACTGTTAGGGCAAGGACCGCTTCTCGGTGTAAGCCTACCACGACCGGTTCCTTAGCCTCAAAGTGCGGTGAGTACAGTGACATAGTTCACGTGTCCGTGTCTCACACCCCTATGTCGCTGACACCGATCCGAGATTTAGTTAGGCATGGTGGATCGACTGGGCGCCTTGCCACTAGACCCGGCACTTCCGAGTTTGCGGTAGCATGCGGTGCGCGCTTACGCTCATTACTGGCGCCGACCGGAGAGCTCCTCGAGATCTTGAGCCGCACCCTTTCGTATCGACGATGAGACAGCCGAGGCCGGGACTTGTTTCCCGTATAGGGCGTATTGTGTGTTGTGGTATTTCCGGACTAAGACCCTGAGTTGGCATCCGAGGTCCAAGTGTGGACTTAGCTATGTGCTCCGCTCTGTGTTTATATTCATAGCTTGCATACATTCTTCTAGATGATCATGTATATCGTATTGTACCCCGGTTGGGGATTCTTACTGAGTAATTCGTTACTCACCCTTATTTTGTGGTTTTCCACAGGTAACCAAGGCGCGAGAAAGGATGGCTGAAGGAGGAGCTGTGATCATGGAATCCTGCTGTCATTTCTAACGTTTCTTATGTTATGACTCTTATCGTTATTTTTCCCCTGAATGCATGTAGTCGGGCACGGAGCCCTAGGATGTTTTCTGAATGAATTGTGGATTCCAGCTTTGTTGAATTTGAGGATGTTTTAAATGTTTTTAATAAAATCTCTGATCAGAGTAAACTGTTGGAAATGTATTTGTCTGTGAAACAGGTGCTTGAAGACAGGGACAGGTTTCAGTAGACTTTATCGTTCTGAATGAATCTTGAAATTTTTGTTTTTAATGGGAATCCGAAAACTTTATTTGCATTTTGTCTTTTACTTTGAATACATGCATTGGGGTAAAGGCCTATTTAGAGCCCCTTTTTGGGTCGGGTCTTTACAAGTTCCCAGCTGTTAGTTCATATAGTTTCGTTGAGGCGTTGTATTGTAAATGTTGCAGGATTCTAGTGTTCTGGGAAAAGGTTGGTGGTCGTCAGTTTTGTTTTGGGTCCTGAGTTCCTGCGGTTGGCTAGCAGTGCAGTGCAAAAGTGTAGAGCTCGTATGTTGGTAGCCCAGAGCAGGCAGGAAAGTTTCGCCGATGTTCGGCGTCGAGTTTTAGAGTTTGAGGTTGGACAGTGTGTGCTTTTAAGGTTGCACCGTTGTGAGTTGTGTTGAGGTTTGGTAAGCGGGAGAAGAGGAGTCTCCTGTTGTTGGACCATTTGAGATTCTCGAGAGGATTGGCAGAGTTGCATATTGGTTAGCTTTTTCTGTCATTGTCAGCTGTGCACAGTGTTTCCATGTATCAATGTTGGGGCAGTATGTGTCGGCCCATCGCTCATTGTGGACTTTGAGCCTTTGCAGCTGATTGAGGATTTGAGCTTCGAGGGGAAGACAGTAAGTATTCTGGTCTTTGAGACCAAGACGTTGCGTAATCGTGAGGTCCGTTTGGTAAAAGTTCGATGGGAGGAGTCGACCGAGAGGAGGTCGCTCGTGAGCGGGGAAGACGGGATGAGATTGCAGTATCATGTGCTGTTTTAGTCTTAAGGACTTTCGAGGACGAAAGTCATAAAAATGAAGGAATATTGTAACGGCCCAGGTTTTCATCCCGGTCTTCAAGGTATGCCCTAAGGGTATTTTGGTAATTTGGTAGGGCCGTCAGGGCCGTTTATGTCTTTTTCCAGTTGCTAAAATTATTGGATGGGTTTATGCAGGTTTTTGAGGCTTTGTGGATGGGTTTGAGCAAGGATAGATGCAAAAGTAAAAATAAAGAAAAATTGTGTTACAGCCGGGGTTCGAGCCAGGGTGGCCTTGTGTGCTAGAGGAGAGCCTTGCCAAGTGAGCCACCAGGTGTTATTATCATTCTTTCCGCGTCATATCTTAGTTACCCTTGGATCTTTGGAGTTTTGGTGCATTTGTTTAAAGAAGAGAAAATAGGGTTTTGGGTCTTCTTCTCCAAACTCCATGGCCGCCCAACCTTTTTCTCCCTAGCTCCCAAGCCGAGTTCCTTCTCCCCTTTCAGCCCCGTAGTTCATGCGTCGTCCCGGCCGAGCAAAGAGCTCCACCAGCAAATTCAAATAAGGCGCCCAAGAGAGCGAGCTACCCAGACAGCCCCAGATCGCGGCCAGCCGCCGGTCGACGCCGAGCGACACACATCGCCGCGCGCCAAAGAATGCCTATCCATGCGCGCGCTGCGCCCAGGCCACATGTCCATGCGCGCGCGCGCGCCCCAAGGCTCATCCATCGTGCGACCTCTGCGTCAGCGGCCAGCAGCCAGCCAAAGACCTCGCCGTCGCCGCTGCCCGCCTCCAGCGTGTCGGTCACCGCCGCGCGTGAGTTGCTCCCTAGCCGAGCCTTGTTTATTTTTATTCTATTTAGGCCTATGGATTGTGATTATTATTGTGTTTGTTAGGTTCTCGGTAGCTAGCTCGGGTTCGATAGCAGCTTAGGATTTTGTGTGTAGTTGCCTCCCGGCCAGGTAAGGATTTCTTACCGAAGTTGTGTGGGACCTGCGATATATTATGTGATGTTGTTTGTATCCTTGTTTGTGTTTATCAGCATGTTTAGTGATAGGTGCTCTATTCTGAATTCCCGACTGGCATGCTTTCTTATGTTGTTTCTCATGTTAGTCCATGCTAGGTTGTTCCGTTCTGGCATGCTCGTATCTGTTCTTGCTTCGTAGTATCATGCTAGGTTCCTTGTATCTGTTGAGCACGTATTGGATTGTATTGGATTGTTTGCTGTCGATATTATAGGTTAGAGTTCAGGTAGGTAGCATCATCCGGGCCGGATGCATAACGTAACTTGCATCCCGACAGGGACGTACGAGACGGTACTCCGTCCCTAATCCCTTTAGGGTTTAGCTAACCCTAACGGCTGGCCCTGCAATCTTGGGTGAGAGTGGCAGACTTTTAAATGCCCCAACGGTCGGGATGATGACTTTGCATTGCCTCGTCCCCGGTATTCGGCACGTCCTCAGCGTGTTCGGCCGTACCCCTTGATTGCCACCTGTTAGGGCAAGGACGGCTTCCTAGTGTAAGCCTACCACGATCGGTTCCTTAGCCTCAGGTGTGGTGGTACAGGCTGACATAGTTCACGTGTCCAGGTCTCACACCCCTATGTCAGTGACACCGATCCGGAGATTTAGTTAGGCATGGTGGATCGGACTGCCGGCTTGCCACTAGACCCGGCACCCCCGCAGTCTGCGCAGTGGCATGCGGTGCTCGCTTACGCTCATTACTGGCGCACGGCCGGAGAGCTCCTCGGGATCTTGAGCTAGTGCACCTTTCGTATCGACAGTAGACGGGCTGAGGCCGAGACTTGTTTCTCGTATAGGGCGTATTGTGTGGTGGATTATTCCAGACTAAGACCCTGAGTTGGCATACGAGGTCTAAGTGTGGACTTAATCTATGTGCTCTATTCTGTGTTTATATTCATAGCTTGCATATCTATCGGCTAGATGACCATGTATATCGTATTGTACCCCGGTTGGGGATTCTTACTGAGTAATTCGTTATTCACCCTTATTTTGTGGTTTTTCCACACGTAACCAAGGTGCGAGACAGGATGGCTGAAGGAGGAGCTGTGATCATGGGAACCTGTTGTTGTCTCTGATTTTTATATTATGACTCTTTGCCTTTTTTATTTCCCCTGAATGCATGTAGTCGGGCATGGAGCCCTAGGATGTTTTCTCAATGTTTTTGTGGATTCCAGCATTATTGTATCTGAGAAGGTTTTGAATGATTTTAATAAATCTCTGATCAGAGTAAACTTTTGGAAATGTATTTGTCTTGAAACAGGTGCTTGGAGACAGGGACAGGTTTTAGTAAACTGTATTGATTTCTGTTTGAATGCTGAATGTTTTAATTTTAATTGGAATCTGAAATCATATTTGTATATTGTCCTTACTTTGAATGCATGCATTGGGGTAAAGGCCCATTTAGAGCCCATTTTCGGTCGGTTCTTTACACTGCCTCGCACGTCCCTGCCACGGATGCAAGTTACGTTATGCATCCTCTCCTGGATGATGCTACCTATAAGAACTCTAAGCTAACAAATAACAGCAAACATTCCAATACGTGCTCAGTAGAAACAATGAACCTAGCTTGATACTACGGAGCAAGAACAGATAACGAACATGCCAGACCAGAACAACCTTGCATGGAACTAACATGAGAAATAACACGAGATATCATGCCAGTCGTAATTCAGAACAGAACACCTATCCACTAACATGCTGATAAATATAAGCATACATACAATCAACAATCACAGAATATATCGCAGGGCCCACACAACTCTGGTAAGAAATCATTACCTGGGTCGGAAGGCAACAACACACAAGGATCCTATGCAGCAATCGAACCCGATAGTGAGGGTACCTGGCTCTAGCTCGATAGTGAAGTCAACCTCTTTCTTCAGGGGTAACCCCAATAGCTCCTCAGGAAACACATCCGCAAACTCCTGTACGACCGGTACCTGATCAACAGTCACGAGGGGCAGCTCTCCCCAGACAACTTGGCTTGGTAGCCCCAAGCTCCACGAGCCAACAGACGAAGATCTTTCACAGCAGAAACCATCGGAGGGAAAACTCCACCCTGGACTCCACGAAACTTAAAGCTGGGCCGACTCGGTGGCCTGAACACTACTTCTTTCCGGTGGCAGTCAATTAACGCGTGGTTAGCAGCTAACCACTTCATACCAAGAATCACATCAAAACCGCTCATAGGCAGGACTATGAGCGTAGCTACAAGTAACTCTCTGGATATCTCGATCCGGCCATCCTTAACCGTATCTCTAGCTAACATACTAACTCTCGAAGGAGTTGCAACAGACAACTCAAATCCTAGAGGCTCTAATCTCAAACTAGCATGCTCAGCAAACATAACAGTTACAAACGAATGCGTAGAACCAGAATCAAACAAAACAAATGCGCAGCTTATCTAAAACAAGTAGCGTACACCTTACAGCGGCATCATCATGCGCTCGGCCTCTGTCGGGTCGTAGCAAACACCCAACCTCGCTGCTGCTGCGGTGGTGAGAGCCGCCATAGCCGGGCCGACAAAAATCGGCCGGATGCCCCTCCTTACCATAGGGATAACACAGCCTGGTCCCTGCCTGACAAACTCCAGTGTGGGCTCTCCCACAAGTAGCACATAAGGGAATTGCATGGAGGACCGCCTGTGGCGAGATCGAAGTGAACCGAGCTCTACGTTGATCCCGGTTACGATCTTCGCCCTTGGCGTGGCTGCGCCTCCTCTCAAAATCAAACTTCCTCTTCTTCACATTGCTGCACTGGGACATGACGCTGAACCGAAGCGGCAACAACCTGCTCAACTAGGTACTTCCCATTGTAAATGGTGGCCAACTGAACTGCCCTAGCATAAGTGTCGGGGACTTGTGCCCTGACATCCTGGGATACACCCTGCCTCATACCTGAAATAAACTTTCGTATCTTCAACTCAGGGGTTGCAATCAGCTGCGAAGCAAAATACCCATACTCTGAGAATTTCTTCTCATACTTCTCAATAGAATCAAATCCCTGCTTCACGTTCTAGATCAGCTCTACCATCTTTTCCTGGGCCTCATCACTGATATACTTGGCCTTGAACTCAGGCTTAAAGAAATCCCAGGTGGCAGGTGGAGACCCAGCTGGTCTCTCACTCAGAGTGGACTCCCACCACCATCTAGCTGTGCCTCCTAGATAATGAGCTGCACATCGCGACCTCTGAACATCGGGACACACCATAATCAGGAAGGTGTACTCTAGATGGGAAATCCATCTGGCTGCAGCTAGTGGATCTCCCAAAGCATCAAACTTCTCTGGCTTCCACTTCACGAAGTCTTTCAGCCATCTGCCAAGCTCCTCGGCACCCTCTGCCACAACTGCCTCTGTGGCTGCTTGCTTCTATGGAGCTGGTGGTGTTGTAGTGCCTTGCTGAAACATCCGAGTCAACTGCTCGATCTGGGCCCGGGACTCTTCCCGCTGCGCGGCCAACAAAGCCTGGGTCTCTGCCCTCTGGTCACTCAACAAACTGACCATCATGGCCCTCATGGAATCAAAAACTCGCCTCCGGGAGCGATCTCAAAGACTCGGTCGCCTCAACGCCTACTCTAGGCAGAATAGGGGGAGCTACTGGTGGCACACCATCAGTCTCAGCTTGGGACAATGTCCCTACGGTATCAGATCCAATCCTTATACTCTGACCTGCTCTCGAACCTCCTCTTCCTGCGTGGGTAATTGGCATGCTGGCGATCTACACCCAAACCAACAACGAGTCATAACCTACTCGTCTCCGCTCTACAACACTAAACAAGGCATACACTATATGAAAAGTATTGTAAATTCTTAACCCTTTTCTAAAACAGTAAACTTAGGCGTACCTGATGACTGTCGGAGTGTTGATGATCATGGAAAAACGACCTACAACAAAAGGTCAGTCTACAAAATCTATGACTCTATGCTCTGATACCAACTATAAAGACCCGACCCGAAAGAGGTCCTAAACTAGGCCTTTACCTCAATGCATGCTTAAAAACTTAACAAATAATATGCAGGATCACTTTCCACATTCTGAATAAAACTAAAAAGAGGTAAACATCCATTCAAAACAAACATAAAATGTTCTGGAACCTGTCCCTGTTTCCAAGCACTTGTTCCAAGCTAAATACCATTTAAAACTGATCAGAGATTTATTCAAAACATTCAAGAAAACCTAATCAGTTTCCAACAGTGCCAGAATCCAGAAAAAATTATCAGAAAACATCCTAATGGCTCTGTGCCCAAGTACATGCATTCAAAGGACAATAAAAACATAAAAACATCCACTTAGAGTTTTCAAAACAGCTGTTTTCATGATCAGCAGCTCCTCCTTCAGCCATCCTGTCTCGCGCCCTGGTTACCTGTGGAAAACCACAAAATAAGGGTGAGTAACGAATTACTCAGTAACAATCCCCAACCGGGGTACAATACGATATTACTGGTCATCTAGTAGAATGTATTCAAGCTATGAATATGAACACAGACGAGAGCACATCAGTTTAATCCATACATATACCACGGATGCCATCTTACGATCTTACTCCGGAAGACTACAACGCGTTTCGATACTATACGAGAAACTAGTCTCGGCCTCAACTTTCCTACTACTGTCGATACGAAAGGTGCACTGAACTCAAGATCCTGAGTCTAGGGCATGTTGCCTTGGTCCATGCTGCTGCAGACCAGCCAGGTGCTGGGTCTAGGGCATGCTGCCCTAGTCCAGTACGCATGCCTAACAAATCTCTGGATCGGTGTTACTGAACATAGTGGTGTGAGACCAGTGCACTAAGACTATGTCAGCCTGTACCACCGCACCTGAGGCTAAGAAACCGGCCGTGGTAGGCTTACACCAGGAACCGGTCCTTGCCCTATCAGGTGGCAATCAAGGGCTACTGCCTACACGCTGAGGTTGTGTCGACTGTCGGGGATAAGGCAATGCCTCGTCATTCCCCCGACTGTTGGGGCATTTAACAGTCTGCCACCCTCACCCAAGATTGCACTGGGCTGCCGTTAGGGTTAGCTAAACCCCTAACGACGGATCAGGGACGGAGTACTGCCTCGCACTTCCCTGCCACGGATGCAAGTTACGTTATGCACCCTCGACCGGATGATGCTACCTATCAGAATTCTAAACTATAAACAGATAACAGCTAACAATCCAATACGTGCTCAGCAGAAACAATGAACCTAGCATGATACTACGAAGCAAGAACAGATAACGAGCATGCCAGAACAGAACCTAGCATGGAACTAACATGAGAACCATACGAGAATCATGCCAGTTGGAATTCATAACAGAGCAACTATCCACTAACATGCTGATAAATATAGACAAGCATACAAACAACAATCACAGAATATATTGCAGGGCCCACACAACTCCGGTAAGAAATCCTTACCTTGGTTGGAAGGCAACAACACACAAAGATCCTATGCTTCAATCGAACCCGAGCTAGATATCGGGAACCTAACAAACAACAACAATTATCACAACCTATAGGCCTTAAATAATAACACAAACAAGGCTCAGCTCGAGAACAACTCACACGGCATGGGATTGGAGCTCGAACGGACAGGCTGCACGGGCGCTGGGGCGCTGCTGGCGTGCTGGCGCGGCAGGGGCTGCGCGCATAGGCGGCGATGTCCTTGCGAGCTCGCGTGCGGCGGGCGTCTGCAGATCACGTAGGGCGCTAGGGTCGCGCGCGACGCGGGCGACGAGCGGCTGCTGCTGCTGCGACGAGCTTGCGCTACAGGCGTCGTGGCGACGGCGCGTAAGGTGCGACGGCGTGTGGGCGATCGCGACAGGTAGGGGCTGCGACGGCGCTGGCGATGCGCTGCTACATGCGATAGGGGCTACGTGCGACGGCTGCGACGGGCGGGCGGGCGTCAGAGGGTCGTCGGCGAGATACCTTCCGCTCGGCTTCGATCAGGCTATTTGCGCGCTGGTCCGCTTTCACCGGCCGCAACAAACCCAAACTCAATTCTCTTATCTGGGCCAGTAAGAACAACACCAAAATGACAAGGAGAGATCGAGGACACTTACCTGGGATGGACGAGACGACGAAGCTTCTTGGGAGAGGCGCACGGCAAGGAGAGCTTGGGAGAAAAGGGTTGGGCGGCAAAGAGGATTTGGGAAGCAAATGAAGAATAACCCTATTTTCTTTTCTCTTTTAATCAAACTCCCTAAAACCCGAAAACCAAGGCAAACCAAGGCATACTGCGGAATGAGCAACAAAAGCAACCGGTGGCCCAACTGGCAGGACCACACCATTGACTCCCTGGGCACCCGGGTTCGAAACCCAATAGAAACACTTTAAAACCACAATTTTATTTTTGCATCTCTCCATGCCCAAACACATCCCAAAAGCAACCAAACCCTACATTTGACCATCCAAGAATATTAACAGCTGAAAAAGACAGAAACGGCCTTAACGGCCAGACCAAATTACCAAAATACTCTTAGGATATACCTGGAAGACCGGGATGAAAACCTGGGCCGTTACATTGGCCATGTGTGTTGCTGATCCCGGGTTAGCCAAGTGTGTTGCTACCTTTGTTGCTTCAGGACTAGCCCAGTGTGTTGTTGTCCCCTATTATCCCAGTGTGTTTCTAACACAAAGTTGAGCAGAATCGCCAGATGTGTTGCGCTTTAGGGTCGCCTGCCCAGTGTTGTAGTCGAGACTAGCCCAAAGGTGTTCTTTCCCTTAGTTAGCCCAGTGTGTGCTAACCTTGTTTGTTGGGTTGTTATGCCTTTGAAATTACTTGAGTGATTCTCTTGTTAGTTAGCCCAGTGTGTGTTAACCCTGTCTAGCTACAAGCTCAGACCTTGTGAATGATGTCCTGTTGTTGTACTGTATTTAACTGCCATGTTGTAAGTGTTGTTTGTATGCTAGGATGTTAGAGGATTTGTTGTGCGTATTGTACCTCGGATGGGGGATTCTTACTGAGTGCTTTCGTACTCACCCTTTCTGTAGTTGTTTCCACCAGGTAACTTGGCACAACATCGAGGTGGCTAGAGGAGGAGCTGATGGATCATGGGAAAGGTCGCTGCATTGTCGGAGTCATTTTCATTATGAGTCTTTTCATTATTGGAAATGTTTTTGTACTTGAACACTATTGAATGGGATTTTGTATTGGTTTTATGTAAGAACCCGACCCAAATAGTGGTCCAAACCCGGTTCTTAACTAGCATGCTTACAATTTAAAACCATTTTAAATTAACATTGAAACTGCTTAACAAGAAAATTCCTTTATTAAATATGTAGAAAACATCAATTCAGTAAAACATCATAAAACAGGTTCGGCCGGTATTTAAAAAAAACCCCATAACTAAAACAACTCTACAAGTAAAACAGTTTCTCTAGCATGCTATCAAGGAAATAAGACTCTATAGACAATTAGAAAGACAGAGTGTCGCGGCTCCCATGATCAGTTAGCTCCCTCCGGTAGCCGTCCTGGTGCTGTCCCGAGTTACCTGGTGGAAACCCACAGACATAAGGGTGAATACAAACATACTCAGTAAGAATCCCCGACCGAGGTACAATACGATACATCAGTCATCTAGCACCCTAGTATACATGCAAACAGTTACCAACACAGAATATTGCTCAATGAGCTAATGGGACAAATCTAGAATCCTCGGAAGTCTCCTACTTCCGGCCTAATGATTGGCTCTCCTAGCCAATCCCAAGACATCCTCGAGGGTCTTTCTCCCTCGGCCAAATTATCAGCTCAAAAACCGATCCCAATAGATGTCAGACACCTTTGAGGGTCTTTCTCCCTCGACCGTATGATCAACTCAAAATCCAATCCCAAATAGGTGTCCTCGAGGGTCTCTTACCCTCGACTAGCTGAAACTTGACTAACGGGAAGGTACCCAAAGTCTAGCTCTAAACTGGAATGGAAGTTGTGTACTCACGAACATTAGCCCGGGGGAGCTCTCCGAACCTGTGACTAAAGCGTGTGGGCGCACACCGCATGTTGCTGCAACCGACGTAAATGTGGGGGCCTAGGGACAAACTACGCGGGGCAGGTACGCATGCCTAAAGACTCAGAAGCGGTGTCACTAAACACAGTAGTGCGAGGCCCTCGGCACTCATCTGTAACAAACTGTGCCACCAACCTGAAGCTAAGAACCGGCCAAGGTAGGCTTACACCGTTGGCAAGGTTCCGCTCTAGCAAGCTACCAACCAGGCTTATGCCGATGCGGGAGCAAATCCACATCGGCTGCCGGGTTGAAAGCAAAGTATGTTATGCTTCACACTGGATCCCGACCGGTGGGGACAAAGTACGTTATGTCCGCTCTCAGCCTCTGGATGATGACAAACCCTACTATACTAGCTACGAGTACAGAGCAATCGATTCCTGGCTAATCATACATTCTCAACATAAAACACATAACCTAGCATGGTACTACGAACTTAAACAGGAATCTTAAGCATGCTGGAAGAACAAACCTAGCATGGCACTAACATGTAAAAACAGGCAAACATGCTAGCAAGAAGTCAATACAAGTTGTCATATAACTAACATACTCATAACAGTCAACAAACATACAAGGCACATCATGATAATATCACAGGGTCCACACAACCACGGTAAGAAATCCTTACCTGGAAACAAGCAGAAGAATATTAACACAAACTAAGAGCTCCTCGAGCTGCAAGCTATCAACAAAGCACAACACCTAACATCGACATCACGATGATCAATACTCCTACAAACATCTAACTTAACCAAGAATGCAAGGGAAAACAGAGGTTACCCAAACCTAGATTGTAAAGACCCGACCCGAATAGGGTCCTAAAACTAGGTCTTTAGCCTCTTATGCATGTAATAAAACTTGGGAACATAAGTGTGGAAATACAAACTTTAAATCAGTAAACACATTTAAAGAAATTTCGTTTATTTAGACCTGTCCCTGTTTCCAAGCACCTATCAAAACATTTAACAAAACCAACCCTGGCCAGAGTATCGTTTATTTACAAATAGAAACCTCCAAACAAGTTTACAAAGAAACTGAAATACAACACAATGCTCCTAAGGGTTCCATGCCCTATCTACATGCAAAAGAACTAAAAACAACAAGACACGACCCAAAGTACTCTATCCATGATCATCTAGCAGCGTCCTCCTAGCCATCCGGTCTTGGTCCCAAGTTACTTGGTGGAAACCACAGAAAAATAAGGGTGAGCAACGAGTCGCTCAGTAAGAATCCCCAACCGGGGTACAATACGAAAACCAATCATCTAGCACACAGATACATACATCCAAACACGAGCACAGAGAAAACAACTTGGTTCGAGCTAACCGTCATTTCTAGAACTTGCCTATTCAAAGACTTACCAAGCTGCCCTTCGGGACTTACAACTACAACCTATATACGGTTAACGCAAGGATGCCCATCGGGGTCTTATACGAGTTGGAACATGTGGATGCCCATCGAGGTCTTACACCAACTCAAACTCAGGGATGCCCATCGGGGTCTTACAGCTGTTGGAACATGTGGATGCCCATCGGGGTCTTACACCAACTCAAACTCAGGGATGCCCATCGAGGTCTTACACTTGGTGATGCCCATCGAGGTCTTACTCACAACAGAGCGCGATGACGCCCAACAGGGTCTTACTCAAACGACACTCGAGGTTGCCCATCGGGGACTTACACCTACAGGATGCCCATCGGGGTCTTATACCTGGTGAGGCCCATCGGGGACTTACTCACTTTTAAGCGCAATGAACTCCGACAGGGTCTGACTCAAGCATCACTCAAGGTTGCCCATCGGGGACTTACACCATCTTAAGCACGAGTATGCCCATCGGGGTCCACACCTACTAAATACACGGAAGCCCATCGGGGTCTTATACCAGCTTAAGCTCAAGGACGCTCATCGGGGACTTACTCCTACTAGGTTTATAAGCTGCCCAACAGGGACTTACACTCCCTAGAAGTACTATGATGCCCATTTGGGACTTACACATATTGCACAGTGTGATGCCCATCAGGGCTTACACCCACTGACCTGCACTAACAGCCCCTAACAGCCTCCTTAACCCAATCTTACAAATATCAAGGCAAACAGGCAAAAATCTATGACTATACAACCCTAGCAGGCCTTACGGAACTTAAACAGGAAACATGAGTTTGCCAGAGTAAGAAGTACACCTAGCATGGCTCTACAAACTTAAAACAGGAAGCATGGATAATCAACGAACATGCCGGCAATTTGGAAACAAAGATCCTATTCACTAGAATACTCATACATGCTTGCAAGATATAAACGTGCTATTAAGGTATTTCGCAAGGCCCACACAACTCCGGTAAGATATCCTTACCTCGACAAGCAGAAATAAAAGTAGTAAATTGCTCCTTGAGATGCACAGACACACAACCTAGGCATATGACAAGTAACAGACACATATTAAACACTAATCGAAGACTAAACAGAGAAGCAACCATCACAAAAGGCACGGGGAAGTTGATACCCTAGAATGGAAGAAAAAGGTCTCGGCACTTGGCCTCGGCTAAGGTGATGGCGAAGGCTTTGCGGCAAAGAAGCTTGGCTAGGAGGCGAACGAGCGTGCGACCAGGCGAAGCTAGTGCTATCAAGGGCGAACAAGCGGCGAAGTTCGGTTAGGCTCGGCGATGGCGAAGTTGGGAGAATCTCTCTTGGGTGGGATTTGGAGAAAAGTGGAAAATGAAGGCAAAAATGACCTTAGCCCCTTATTTATAGGCAAATGTTGAGAATTATAATTACCAAATTGCACCTAAGGGTAAAAATTACCAAAATGCCCTTAGAGGCTCAAACGGCCCTAACGACCCAACCGAACATACCTGGGAAATCGGAATAGATATCTGGACCATTACAAATGCCCTCATGGAGTAAATAGTTTTAATAGCCCAATCTAACAACCGAGACCTGAACCGAAAACACCTGGGAAACCAGCACGGAAATTTGGGCAGTTAGAGAGATCCAAACAACAACCGGGGAAGCCAACTCCACTGCTCGGGGGTTCGCTGGGGCAAAGCCCTGCCCAGCGAAGGGCATGCTACACGGCAGGAGCGGAGGCAAAAACGAAGGCTAAGGGCCTACGGGTGTGCTCGGCGAGCAGGCTGACTAGCGACGCGGCTGCACACGGACACAAGAAGCTCGCGGCTGTGGAACGGCGCGCGGGCAAAGGGCGAAGCGAGGGCTGCTGGGCACTTCGCTGCGGAGAGATAACGTGCCCAAAACCTCGGCAGGAACGGCGAGTGAGCACGGGGGAAGGGCGCTGCGTGCAAGAGTGATCACCGCCTTGCGCCGACTTCACTGGGCGAATGGATCTGGAGTCGCAAAGAGCTACTGCTACTTTTCGAGCTGCAGCAAGGGGCTTGGCTGAGTTCGCTGCGGCGACACCGGTGCTGCTGGGGCGAACGCCTGGGCAGAAACTCACTCACAACACACTTGATTCTTGGCTCAGCTTGGGGATAAGCACACACACACATCCACCGATTAGGGCTTGGCTGAACTAAAAAAAAAATAAAGATTCGGCTAGAGAAGAAGAAGAAGAAGAAGACTCTCCACACGATTTCATGATCTTGCTTCTTGGAGAAATCGGCAAGAAGAAGATGGGAAGGGCTAGGGAACTCAGCAAATAGAGGAGGTTAAGAAAAATACGATTTCTCCTTTTTCTTTTTTAAATAGGTGAAGCGATTCCTTCCCTGGGCTTTCCCCCTTCGAGTCCCAGCTGAAGCAATCTTTTCTCCTTATTAAAACATTTAAATCCATGTCTCCAAATCTCTTTAGGTCAAGGGTTCACATCCCAATGGAAGCACTTATTTCCTTATAATTTTCCAATTAACCGAAACACCTCCAAACCCTATCAAACAACACGCCTCTTGGGAAAAAGCCACCAACAAATTCACAAATTTCAGCAAAGGACAGAAACAGCCTTGGAACCCTAAAACTCCACAAACCCTGATCGATGAGCAAAATGACCAAAATGCACCTAAAGGTTAAAATAGCTCTAATGGCCCAACCGAATAATGAACTGGAAGCACCTGAAGAACCGAAACGGAAAACTGGGTCGTTACATTTTATGAACTCTGGCGAGAGGTTGTTTTATTGGTTTTCTTATGAACTCATAAAGGGTTAAGTTTGGAGATTTTAAAAAAAAATGTTTTAAGTTTACAATCCATTGCATGTTTTAATGTGAAAACATTTCAAAGTAAAGACTATTTAGGACCATTTAGAGTCGGGTCTTTACAACTAGGTTGCTTGATGACTGATGTATCGTATTGTACCCCGGTTGGGGATTCTTAATGAGTATGTTTATACTCACTCTTATTTCTGTGGTTGTTTCCACCAGGTAGCTTGGGACAGCACTGGGACGGCTAGCGGAGGGAGCTGACTGATCATGGGAGCTGCTGGCACTCTGTCTTTCTTATTGCATTTTTTATTCAGCATGTAGTTGGACCTGGAGTCCTTAGGGGAACTTGGTTATTTGATGTTCTAAACTATTTTGAATGTTTTTATAAATACTGGTCAGGACATGTTTTGCTTTTATTTCTTTTTCTTTATGAAAATTGTTGGAAGTGTTTAAACTCTTCCCCGTTCTTCGATGTTTGAAAAGTTTTTAATTGGATCACTGAACTATTTTAAATATGTTTTACTTGCATGCTGAGTGAGAACCTAGGTTTAGGACCATATTTCGGGTCGAGTTCTTACAATAATCCCTTTTTGTTGAGGTGTGTAAGGTACTGTTTTGTATCTAGTAATACCATGCTTAGAACAAAACAAATTGAGTTCATTGTTGAAAAATTCTAGGCCATTATCTATCCCAAAATTCTTCACTTTCTAATCGGTTTGAAGTTCTGTTTTAGTTTTTCATTCAATGTACTTAGATACGGCCTAGTCTTTAGACTTACGCAAATAAGTCCACAACTTTCTAGAATAATAATCTATTGGTGATAGAAAGTACCTCGAGCCACCCCCGGAAGGAGTTTGAGCTGGTCCTTAAAGATCGGCATGAATATAGCCTAGAGTTCCTTTATTGTGATGCTCCTCTTTGGTGAACTTGAGTCTTTTAGCTTTCCCAAGTATACAAACTTCACAGAACCTCAGTGTAAAGACCCGACCCAAAAGGGGCTCTAAATGGGCCTTTACCCCAATGCATGTAGTGAAAATAAAAGACATTATGAAAAATACATTTTGGATCCCAAGTAAAAACAGAAACATTCAACAACCAAAACATACATTTCTAAAAGCATACTCTGATCAGAGATTTATTTAAACCATTAAAACAATCCACAAGTACAAACATGCTGGAATCCATAAAACGTAAGAAAACATCCTGGGGCTCTGTGCCCGTCTACATGCATTCAGGGGAAATAACAAAAAGTGAAGAGTCATGATAAAATAAAATAGTCAGAGATGACAAAGCAGATTCCATGATCACGGCTCCTCCTTCACCATCCTGTCTCCCGCCTTGATTACCCGTGGAAAGCCACGTAATAAGGGTGAGTAACGAATTACCCAGTAAGAATCCCCAACCGGTACAATACGATATACATGATCATCTAGAAGAATGTATGCAAGCTATGAGTACAAACATAGAGCGGAGCACAATAGCTAAGTCCACACTTGGACCTCGGATGCCAACTCGTGGTCTTAGTCCGAATTACCACAACACACTAAACGCGCTATACGGGAACAAGTCCCGGCCTCGGCGACCATCGCCGATCACGAAAGGTACACGGCTCAAGATCCCGAGGAGCTCTCCAATGGGCGCCAGAATGAGCGTAAGCGCACCACCGCATGCTACCGCAAACTCGGGGTGTGCGGGTCTAGTGGCAAGCCGCCTGTGTTCGATCCACCATGCCTAACTAAATCTCGGATCGGTGTCACCGACATAGGGTGTGAGACTCGACACGTGAACTATGTCGGCTGTACCACCGCACTTTGAGGCTAAGGAACCGGCCGTGGTAGGCTTACACCAGAAGCGGTCCTTGCCCTAACAGTGGCAATCAAGGGCTACGCCGAACACGCCGAGGACGTGCCGATCGCCGGACGCAGGCAATGCCAAGTCATCATCCCGACCGTTGGGGCAATTAACGCTTTGCCACCCTCACCCAAGATTGCGGGGCCACCGTTAGGGTTAGCTAAACCCTAACGGGATCGAAGACGAGTACCATCTCGTGACGCCCCCGCCGGGGATGCAAGTTACGTTATGCATCCGGCGGATGATGCTACCTACGAACTCTAAACCATAGCAATAATAATAAATCAATCAATGCATCCAATACGTGCTCAACAGATACGAGGAACCTAACATGATACTACGAAGCAAGAACAGATATCGAACATGCGAGAATGGAACAACCTAGCATGGGCTAGCATGAGAAACAATACAAGAGTTCATGCGATCAGAATTGAACGAGAGCACCTAGGGCAAAACATGCTAATAATCATACACAGCATACAAAACAACAATCACAAATATACCGCAGGCCCACACAACTCCGGTAAGAAATCCTTACCTTGGTCGGGAGGCTTCTACACACAAATCCTAAGTCATGAACAATCCCGAGCTAGCGAGCGGGAACCTAGCAAACCAATAATAATCAAGATCTAAAACGTCTAAACAACAAAAGAAAGAACAAGCTCGGCTCAAAGGAACTCACGCGGCACGGCGACACGAGCTTGGAGCTTTGGCGAGCCGCACGCAGCGGGCTGGCGCCGGCGCGGCCCGGCACGCACGGCACGCGGCGGATGCACGGTAGGGACGCGCGCGCGTGCGAGCGTCTGGCGTCGCGGCGGCAATGGGCTGGCGCGCGCGGCGCCGGCGTCGCGATAAGCGACGCGACGCGGCTGGCGCGCGGGCGAGCGGCGGCGGCTTCGGCGGCGGCGCGGGCGCTGGCGTCGGCGTCTCTGCTGCTGCGCGATCGCACGATCGGCGTCTCTGCTGGGCGCGATCCGCACGATCGGCGAGCGATGGCGCGCGGGAGGGCTGCTTCAACAGACTGGCGACTGGTGCGACGCAGCGGGCTGCTCAACGGATCTGGCGATCACGTGCGCGATGGCGTCGCGGACGGATCCGCGGCGGCGCTGTCGGCTGCGAATCGTGCGACGGCAGGGGCGGTCTATGCTTCTTTGCTTCTCTCGGTGGCCGCAATCAACACAACACACACAACTCTCTACTTCTTACCTTCGGCCAAAGATCAATAACCAAATGAGGAGATGAAGAGGATGAAGACTTACCCTAATGATGATGATCGATCCAAGGGAGCCGCAAGGATGAAGAATCGGCAAGTGCTATGGAGAGGGAGAGCTTGTGCGGCCAAGAGGAGATTTGGAGAAGAAGATGGAATAAACCTAATTCTATTTCATTTAACCAAATGCACCAAAACTCCAAAATCCAAGGTTAACTAAGATGTGATGCAGAAAAAGAACAACAAGAGCACCTAATGGCTCAATTGGCACACATCTCTACAAGCTTCCCAGAGAGACCGGGTTCAAACCCCACGCAAAGACAAATTCCTTTATTTTTACTTTTGCAACAAACCTTGCTCAAACCAAACCACAAACCCCTCCAAAACCTACATAAAACCATCCAATAATTTTAGTAATCGAAAGACACAAAACGACTCACGACGGCCCGACCAAATTACCAAATTACCCCTAGGGCATACCGGAAGACCGGGAAGAAAAACTGGGTCGTTACAATATTCCCTCCTTTTTATGACTTTCGTCCTCGAAAGTCCTTAAGACAAAAATAGCTCGGGATAATGCAATCTCATCTCGCCTTCCCGCTCCCAAGTGGCTTCCTCGTAACCCCGATTCTTCCATCGAACCTTTACTAAACGAATCTCGCGATTACGCAACGCCTTGGTCTCAAAGGCAAGGATCCTCACCGCTTCTCCTCGAAGTTCAAATCCTCATTCACCGCAAAGGCTCAAAGTCTACAATGTGCGACGGTCCGGCACATACTTGCCTCAACATCGATACATGAAAAACACTATGCACCGCCGATAGTGACGGAGGTAGGGCTAACCGGTAAGCAACTCTGCCAATCCTCTCTAGGATCTCAAATGGACCAACAAAACGGGGACTCAACTTTCCACGCTTGCCAAACCTCGTAACACCTCGCATCGGAGCAACCTTAAGGAACACATGCCGACCAACCTCAAACTCCAAATCTCGACGCCGAACATCGGCGTAACTCTTCTGCTCTGCTCAAAATGTCAACATACGAGCTCTAATCTTCTCGTGACCGCACCATTGGTCAATCTGCAGTAACTCGGGACCCAAAACTCGTCTATCACCAACCTCTTCCCGAAACACGGGGGCCGATAACGCTTACCATACAATGCCTCGAATGGAGCCATCTCGAATCGCCGATCGTAATCGTTGTTATAGGCAAACTCCATCAAGTCAGAATCTCGGTCCACTACCGCTGGAAATCCAACACACAAGCCCTCAACATATCCTCGAGAATCGATTCACTCTCTCGATCGACCATCCGTCCGAGGGTGAAAAGTCATCTTTCGCACTCGTGCCCAAACCCTTCTGAGCGCTCTCGAAAACGAGAAAGTGAACCATGAGTCACGATCGGACACAATCCTCGCCGCACACCATGATAACGGATGATCTCGCTCCAAAAAATCAAGCTGCGCCTCCACGGTATAAGTGTCTCTACCGGGAATGAAGTGTGCGCTCTTGGTCAAACGGCGACTATCACCCAAATCGAGAGAACTTCCTCGAGTCCTTGGCAAACCGAGATAAAGTCCATGGAGATCTCTTCCCATTTCCACTGGGGTACACTCGGTGGTTGCAACAAACCAGTTGGCCTCTCGTGTAACGACCCGTGTTTTTCTTCCCGGTCTTCCGTATGCCCTAGGGGTAATTTGGTAATTTGGTCGGGCCATGGTCGTTTGTGTCTTTTCCAAATTACTAAAATTATTGGTTGGTTTTTGTAGGTTTTTGGAGGGGTTTGTGGTTTGGTTTGAGCAAGGTTTGTTGCAAAAGTAAAAATAAAGGAAATTGTCTTTGCAGCCTGGTTTGAACCCGGTCTCTGAGGAAGCTTGTAGAGAGGTGTGCCAAATGAGCCATTAGGTGCTCTTGTTACTCTTTACGCATCACATCTTAGTTAACCTTGGATTTTTGGAGTTTTGGTGCATTTGGTTAAATGAAATAGAAATAGGTTATTTCATCTCCTTCTCCAAAACATCTCTTGGCCGCCCAAGCTCTCCATCTCCATAGCCTTGCCGAGTTCTTCATCCTTGCATCTCCTTGGGTTCGATCATCATCATTCCGGTAAGTCTTCGTCTTCTTCATCTTCTCATTTGGGTGTTGTTGGCCGAATGTAAGAAAAAGGGGTTGTGTGTGTGTGTGTGTGTTGTGCAACCCGAGAGGAGCAAACCATCATCCCACCCGGCTCGACGCCCAGATCGGCCGAGCCAGCCACTGTCGCGACGCCCGGATCGGCCGAGCCACCTGTCCGCACGCCCAGATCGGCCGAGCCAGCCGCCGCGACGCCCGGATCGGCCGAGCCACCACTGTCGCCGACGCCCAGACGGCCGAGCTACCGCCCCGACGCGCCGGACTGCTTCTGCAGCGAGCCTCGCCGTTCGCCCGCAGAAGAGATCGCCCGATCGCCGCGACGCGCCCTCGCCGTGTCCGCTTGCCGAAGCCGCCGCTGCGCCTTCCGCTCATCGTTCGCCAGCGCGCCTTCGCCCGACGCTAGCCGCGCCGCGCGCGCCTTCGTCGAGCGCTTTCGCCGCTAAGGTGTCCTCGCTGCCGTGCGGTAAGCGCCCGGCCACGTGTCCGTCTTGCGTGCCAATACAGCAACAGCGCGTGTCCTGCCGTGCCCGCAGCGCGACCGGCGCCAAAATTTGCCGAGCGGCTTGCGGCCAGCTTCAAGCTCGTGTCGTCGCGCGCGTGAGTTCCCGAGCCGAGCTTGCTGCTTCTATTGTTGTTTAGATATTTTAGATATCGATTATTGTTGGTTTGCTAGGTTCCCGCCGCTAGCTCCGGGATTGTTCCGCAGCTTAGGATTTGTGTGTAAAAGTCTTCCACCAAGGTAAGGATTTCTTACCGGGGTTGTGTGGACCTCACGTGATATATTTGTGATTGTTGTTTTGTATGCCCGTGTATGTTTACTAGCATGTTTAGCCTAGGTGCTCTGTTCAATTCTGATCGCATGAACTCTTGTATTGTTTCTCATGTTAGCCCATGCTAGGTTGTTCTATTCTAGCATGTTCGATATCTGTTCTTGCTTCGTAGTATCATGCTAGGTTCTTTGTATCCGATGAGCACGTATTGGACCGCATTGATTGAATCGTTATTATTGTTAAGGTTTAGAATTGAGGTAGATAGAATCATCCGGGCCCGATGCATAAAGTATCTTGCATCTATGGCAAGGACGTTCGAGACGAGCCTCGTCCTTGGACCCCGTGAGGATTAGCTATCCCAACCGGTAGGCCCCGCAATCTTGGGTGAGGGTGGCGGTCGTTAAATGCCCCAACGGTCGGGATGATGACTTGGCATTGCCTCGTCCCTGCAGCGATCGACACGCCCTCGGCGTGTTCGGCGTAGCCCTTGATTGCCACTGTTAGGGCAAGGACCGCTTCTGGTGTAAGCCTACCACGACCGGTTCCTTAGCCTCAAAGTGCGGTGGTACAGCCGACATAGTTCACGTGTCGTGTCTCACACCCCTATGTCGGTGACACCGATCCGGAGATTTAGTTAGGCATGGTGATCGAACTCGGGCGACTTGCCACTGGACCCGGCACCCCGAGTTTGCAGATGGCATGCGGTGCGCGCTTACGCTCATTACGGCGCCACGACTAGAGAGCTCCTCGGGATCTTGAGCCGATGCACCTTTCGTGACGACGATGAGACGGTGAGGCCGGACTTGTTCCCGTATAGTGCGTTTAGTGTGTTGTGGTATTTTCCTGACTAAGACCACGAGATGGCATCCGAGGTCCAAGTGTGGACTTAGCTATGTGCTCCGCTCTGTGTTTGTTCTCATAGCTTGCATACATTCTTCTAGATGATCATGTATATCGTATTGTACCCGGTTGGGGATTCTTCTTGGGTAATTCGTTACTCACCCTTATTCTCGTGGTTTTCCACAGGTAATCAAGCGGGAGACAGGATGGTCAAGGAGGAGCTATGATCATGGAACCTCTTTGTCATCTCCGATTGTTTTATTTTAATTATCATGACTCTTCACTTTTGTTATTTCCCGAATGCATGTAGACGGGCACAGAGCCCGTGGATGTTTTCTTACGTTTTATGGATTCCAAGAGATATTGGTACTTGTGGATTGTTTTAATGGTTTAAATAAATCTCTCGATCAGAGTGTGCTTTTAGAAATGTATGTTTTGGTTGTTGAATGTTTCTGTTTTTACTTGGAATCCAAATGTATTTTTCATAATGTCTTTTATTTTCACTACATGCATTGGGGTAAAGGCCCATTTAGAGCCCCTTTTGGGTCTGGTCTTTACAGATTGGTATCGAGCTCGAGTCATAGATTCTGTGAGGACCGACCTTTTGTTGTAGGTCGTTTTCCATGATCATCAAGACTCAAGCGGTCATCGTGTACGCCTAGATTTATTGTTTTAGAAAGGAAAAGGGTTAAGAATTTACAATACCTATCATCTAGTGTATGCCTTGTTTGGTGTTGTGGAATGGTGACAAAGCGTGTTTTGATTCGTTGTTGGTTTGGATGTAGATCGCCAAAGATGCGATCACCCCGTCCGCATCGAGAGGAGGTTCGAGAGCGTGTCGAGGTATCGTGATCGGATCTCGACATCGCAGGGACATCGTCCCAAGTCGACATCGATGGCATTCCACCAAAGAGCTCCTCTGTTACGCCTAGAGCGGGCGTTGAGGCGATCGAGCGCCGTGAGATCGCTCCCGGAGCAGAGTTTGCTGAGTCTATGAGGGCTTTTATGGTCGGCATGTTGAGTGACCAGAGGGCGAGAGACCTGTGCCTTGTTGGCGCCATGCCAGCCGGGAAGAGTCCCGAGCCCAGACGAGCAAATGACTCGATTGGTTCAAAGAGAGCTCAAGAGCACCTCCGGCTCCACAGAGCAAGTAGCCCCAGAGGCGGATATGGCGGCGAGAGTGCCGAGGAATTGGGTAGGTGGTCAAGGATTTTGTGAAGTGGAAGCTTCGAGAAGTTTGATGCCACCGGTGATGCGTTAGCGGCGGCCTGTGGATTGCCCTTTGGAGTACACCTTTACGATCATGGTGTGCCCCGATATTCAGAGGCCGAGATGTGCGGCTCATGTGCTAGGAGGCACAATGAGATGGTGGTGGGAGTCCACCTTGAGCGAGAGACCACCGGGTCTCCACCCGCTACTTGGGAGTTCTTCAAGGTGAGTTCAAGGTAAAGTTCATCGGTGATGAGGCTCGGGGAGAAGATGGTGGAGCTCTTCCGAACACAGGCGTGGTTCCGATTCCATTGAGGAATATGAGCGCAAGTTCTCGTGAGTATGGATATTTTGCTCCTCGATTGATTGCCACCCCGGAGTCAAGATTCGGAAGTTCATATCCGGATTGAGGCGGGTGTTTCCCGAGGATGTCGTGGCTCGTGCCCCGACACTTATGCTAGGGTCATCCCAGCTTAGCCACGATCTATAATGGGAAGTATCCTGCCGAGCGGGTTGTTGCCGCTCTGCTCGGGCCTGTCCCAAAGAAGCGGTGTGGGGCGTAAGAGGAAGTTTGACTTTCGGGGCGGCGGCGCCGCCAAAGGGCGATTCGCAGCGAGAGACCACGGAGAGCTCCAAATTGTTCCGGCCATGCGACAGCGAGAGGACCCAGCGCTTCCGCTTGTGCTACTTGTGGAAAGTCCACGCCGAGCTTGTCGGCTGGACCTAGATTGTGCTACCGTTGTGGTAGAGAGGGCACATGGCCCGTTTTTGTGATCACCCCATTATGGCGGCTCGGCCCAATGCAGTGAGAGGTCGAGTGTTTGCTACGACCCGTCGGAGGCCGAGCGTGCGGATGCCGCAGCGCGTGTACGCTTCTTGTTTTAGATCACTGCGCATTTGTCTTGTTTGATTCTCGGTTCCACGCATTCATTTGTATCTCGTGTTGTTTGCTTTGAGCATGCTAAGTTAAGACTAGAGCCTCTAGGTTTTGAGTTATCTGTTGCAACTCCTTCGGGAGTTAGTATGTTGGCTAGAGATAAGATTAAGGATGGCCGATCGAGATATCCGGAGAGTTGCTTGTGGCTACGCTCATAGTTCCGCCTATGAGCGGTTTTGATGTGATTCTTGGTATGGAGTGGTTAGTCGCTAACCACGCGTTGATTGATCGCCACCGGAAAGAAGTAGTGTTCAGCCGCCGTGTCGGCCCACTTTAAGTTTCGTGGAGTCCAGGTGGAGTTTGCCCGCCGATGGTGTCACCGTGAAAGCTCGTCGTTTGCTAGCTCATGGAGCTTGGGGCTATCTAGCCAAGTTGTGCGGAAGAGCCGCCCCTCGGCTGTCTGGCCGATCAGTGCCGGTCGTGCAAGAGTTCGCGGATGTGTTTCTGAGGAGTTACCGGTTGCCCCCAAAGAGAGAGTTGACTTCAATATTGAGCTCGAGCCAGGGACCCTCCCTATCTCGAAGGCTCCGTGACGCATGGCGCCAATGAGTTAAAGGAATCAAGATTCGATTGCAGGAGATGTTAGACCGAGGGTTCATCCGTCCAAGTGTGTCCCCGTGGGGAGCACCATTCTGCTTGTGAAAAAAGAAGGATGGTTCTATGCGCTTATGTATTGATTACCGCGAGCTTAATAAGGTGACATGAAGAATAAGTATCCGTTGCCCGTATCGATGATTTGTTCGATCGGCCTTCAGTGGAGCTTCGTGTTCTCCAAGATAGATCTCGAGATCCGGTTACCATCGATTGCGGATCGGGGATGCCGACATTCCTAAGACGACTTTCGAGTCCGGATATGGTCACTATGAGTTTGTGGTTATGTCGTTTGGATTGACCAATGCCCCACCGCGTTCATGGACATGATGGATAGGGTGTTCAAATCATTTTTGGACAACTTCGTCATCGTGTTCATTGACGATATTCCCGATTTATTCGAGGTCTAAAGAAGACCATGCAGAGCATTTGAGACGAGTATTGGCGGCTTTGAGGAAAACCACTTTATGCGAAGTTTTCCAAATGTGATTTCTGGTTGGAGCAGGTGGCCTTCCTAGGCCACGTGGTTTCGAGAGATGGTATAGCCGTGGACCCCGCGAAGATTGAGGCCGTGAGTTCATGGGCCAAGCCGACTTCGATTCTGCCGAGATTCGCAGCTTTACGGGTTTGGCGAGTTACTACCGTCGGTTCACAAGAACTTTTCTCGCTTTAGCCTCACCCCTCACTCGTCGGCGAGGAAGGGTGTCGAGTTTGTTTGGGACAGAGGTGTGATGAGAGCTTTGCGTGCTCAAGCGTAGTTTGACTTCAAAGACCGGTGTTGGCGATCCGGAGGGGACAGTGGTTTCGTGGTCTGATGATGCTTCCAAGTTTGGATTAGGTTGTGTGTTGATGCAAAGACGGGAAGGTCATTGCCTATGCTTCCCGTCACCAAGCCGTATGAGCGTAACTACCCGACTCATGATATGGAGTTGGCGGCGATGGTGTTTGCAATCAAGATTTGGAGGCATTACTGTATGGTGAGCGGATTCGAGATGTTTACCGATCACGAGCCTCAAGTATCTGCTTACTCGTAAGGAGTTGAATATGAGGCGAGGAGAGATGGTTAGAGTTGGTAAAGGATTATGACTACGAGATTTTGTACCATCCGGTAAAGCCAATGTAGTGGCCGATGCTTTGAGCGAAGACGTCGCACTCTGCGGCGTTGTTGAGTTCCCACCAGTTTGCGAGAGAGAGTTCGAGCGGGCCGAGGTTGCGATGTTGTTGGGAGAGGTTACCGCCAGGTAGCTCGATTGACTGCTCACCGTGCGATTCAGCAGCGGATTATAGACAGCCGGTTGGGTGACCCGCACTTAAGAGATTGGTTGACAGAGTTAGTGCTTGACGGTGACTTTGACTTTGTGTATTCCCAGACGAAGGGTTGACTTATAGAGGCCGGTTGTGTGTTCCGGATATTGCGAGTTTCATGAGCGAGTTGCTCTCGAGAGGCCCACATTCCCCTTTTGCTTGGCACCCTGGGTACCAAGATGTATCGAGACCTTAAGCAGCACCTTACCGTGGATGGGGATGAAGAGAGATGTGGCAGAGTTTGTCACCAGGTGTCTCACTTGTCGCCAAGTGAAGGCACCCCAGTGCAGAGGCCAGCAGGTTTGTTGCGCCCACTCGAGTGTGTACCCTGGAAATGGGAAGAGATCTCTATGGACTTTATATCTGGTTTGCCAAGGACTCAGGAAGTTCTCTCGCATTTGGGTGATAGTCGACCGTTTGATTCAAGAGCGCACACTTCATTCCCGGTAGAGACACTTATACCGTGGGAACAAAGCGCACTGCTTTTGGAGCGAGATCATCCGTTATCATGGTGTACCGGTGAGGATTGTGTCCGATCGTGACTCGCGGATTCACTTCTCGTTTCGGAGAGCGCTCGAAGGGTTTGGGCACAGAGTGCGCCAAAGACTGACTTTTCACCCTCGACGGATGGTCGATGAGAGAGTGAATCGATTCTCGAGGATATGTTGAGGGCTTGTGTGTTGGATTTCCAGCGCTGGGACCAAGATTCGTACTTGATGGAGTTTGCCTATAACAACGATTACGAATCGGCGATTTATCTGAGATGGCTCCATTCGAGGCATTGTATGGTAAGCGTTATCGGTCCCCGTGTTCTCGGAAGAGGTGGGTGATAGGCATGTGTTTGGTCCCGAAGTTACCGCAGCTTGACCAATGGCGCGATCACGTAAGATTAGAGCTCGTATGTTGACAAAATTTCGAGAGCAGCAGAGAGTTACGCCGATGTTCGGCGCCGAGATTTGGAGTTTGAGGTTGGTCGGCATGTGTTCCTTAAGGTTGCTCCGATGCGAGGTGTTCTGAGGTTTGGTAAGCGTGGGAAGTTGAGTCCCCGCTTTGTTGGTCCATTTGAGATCCTAGAGAGGATTGGCGAGTTGCTTACCGCTTAGCCCTACCTCCGTCACTACTATCGAGTGCATAGTGTTTTCCATGTATCGATGTTGAGGCGGTATGTGCCGGACCCGTCGCACATTGTGGACTTTGAGCCTTTGCAAATGAATGAGGATTTGAACTTCGAGGAGAAGCCAAGAGGATCCTTGCCTTTGAGACCAAGACGTTGCGTAATCGCGAGATTCGCTTGGTAAAGGTTCGATGGAGGAGTCGGGATTCTGAGGAGGCCACTTGGGAGCGGGAAGACGAGATGAGGTTGCATTACCACTCGAGTACAAGCTGTTTTAAGGACTTTCGAGGACGAAAGTCATAAAAAGGAGGGAATATTGTAACGACCTGTGTTTTTCTTCCCGGTCTTCCGTATGCCCTAGGGGTAATTTGGTAATTTGGTCGGGCCGTCATGGTCGTTTGTGTCTTTTCCAAATTACTAAAATTATTGGTTGGTTTTTGTAGGTTTTGGAGGGGGTTTGTGGTTTGGTTTGAGCAAGGTTTGTTGCAAAAGTAAAAATAAAGGAAATTGTCTTTGCAGTGGGGTTTGAACCCGGGTCTCCGGGAAGCTTGTAGAGAGGTGTGCCAAATGAGCCATTAGGTGCTCTTGTTACTCTTTCTGCATCACATCTTAGTTAACCTTGGATTTTTGGAGTTTTGGTGCATTTGGTTAAATGAAATAGAAATAGGTTATTTCATCTCCTTCTCCAAAACATCTCTTGGCCGCCCAAGCTCTCCATCTCCATAGCCTTGCCGAGTTCTTCATCCTTGCATCTCCTTGGGTTCGATCATCATCATTCCGGTAAGTCTTCGTCTTCTTCATCTTCTCATTTGGGTGTTGTTGGCGAATGTAAGAAAAAGGGGTTGTGTGTGTGTGTGTGTGTGCAGCCCACCGAGAGGAGCAACCATCATCCCCAACCCTTACTCGCAGACGCCCAGATCGGCCGAGCCACTACCGTCGACGCCCCGATCGGCCGAGCCAGCGACCTGCGTCGACGCCCAGATCGGCCGAGCAGCCTGCCGCGACGCCCGGATCGGCCGAGCCGCCTGCTGCGACGCCCAGATCGGTCGAGCCGACCTGCCAGACGCCTGCACTGCTTCTGCAGCGAGCCTCGCCGCTCGCCAGCAGCCGAGATCGCCGACGCTGCAGCGCGCCGCTCGCCAGTGTCCGCTTGCCGAAGCCGCTCGCCGCGCGCTTCTCTCGAGCGTTCGCCGCGCGCCTTCGCCAGACGCGCCGGCGCCGCGCGCCTTCGTCGAGCGCTCGCCGCGCGCGCGTGTCCTGCTGCTGCCGTGCAGCAGCATAGGCAGTGTCAGCGTGTCCGTGCGTGCAACAAGCAACCAGCCAGCGTGTCCTGCCGTGCGGTAGCGCAGGCAGCGCGCCAACCTTTGCCGAGAGCCAGCTTGCCGCCACCCCAAGCTCGTGTCGTCGCGCGCGTGAGTTCCTCTTGAGCCGAGCTTGCTCGTTCTATTGTTGTTTAGATATTTTAGATACTGATTATTGTTGGTTTGCTAGGTTCCCGCTCGCTAGCTCGGGATTGTTCCGCAGCTTTAGGATTTGTGTGTAAAAGTCTTCCACCAAGGTAAGGATTTCTTACCGGGGTTGTGTGGACTTCTGCGGTATATTTGTGATTGTTGTTTTGTATGCCTGTGTATGTTTACTAGCATGTTTAGCCTAGGTGCTCTGCTTCAATTCTGATCGGCATGAACTCTTGTATTGTTTCTCATGTTAGCCCATGCTAGGTTGTTCTATTCTAGCATGTTCGATATCTCGTTCTTGCTTCGTAGTATCATGCTAGGTTCTTTGTATCCGATGAGCACGTATTGGACCGCATTGATTGAATCGTTATTATTGTTAAGGTTTAGAATTGAGGTAGATAGAATCATCCGGGCGATGCATAAAGTATCTTGCATCTATGGCAAGGACGTTCGAGACAGCTTCTCCGCCCTTGGACCCGTGAGGGATTAGCTATCCCAACCGGTAGGCCCTCGCAATCTTGGGTGAGGGTGGCAGATCGTTAAATGCCCCAACGGTCGGGATGATGACTTGGCATTGCCTCGTCCTCGGCGATCGACACGCGCCTCGGCGTGTTCGTCGTAGCCCTTGATTGCCACTGTTAGGGCAAGGACCGCTTCGTGGTGTAAGCCTACCACGACCGGTTCCTTAGCCTCAAAGTGCGGTGAGTACAGTGACATAGTTCACGTGTCCGTGTCTCACACCCCTATGTCGGTGACACCGATCCGTAGATTTAGTTAGGCATGGTGATCAACTCGGCGGCTTGCCACACCAGACCCGCACCCCGAGTTTGCGGTAGCATGCGGTGCGCGCTTACGCTCATTACAGCGCCGATCGAGAGCTCCTCGGGATCTTGAGCCGTGCACCTTTCGTATCGGCGTGAGACAGCCGAGGCCGGGACTTGTTCCCGTATAGTGCGTTTAGTGTGTTGTGGTATTTTCCTGGACTAAGACCACGAGATGGCATCCGAGGTCCAAGTGTGGACTTAGCTATGTGCTCCGCTCTGTGTTTGTTCTCATAGCTTGCATACATTCTTCTAGATGATCATGTATATCGTATTGTACCCTGGTTGGGGATTCTTCTGGGTAATTCGTTACTCACCCTTATTCTCGTGGTTTTCCACGGGTAATCAAGGCGGGAGACAGGATGGTGAAGGAGGAGCTATGATCATGGAACCTTTGCCGTCATCTCTCGATTGTTTTATTTTAATTATCATGACTCTTCACTTTTTGTTATTTCCCGAATGCATGTAGACGGGCACAGAGCCCCGTGATGTTTTCTTACGTTTTATGGATTCCAAAGATATTGGTACTTGTGGATTGTTTTAATGGTTTAAATAAATCTCTGATCAGTGTGCTTTTAGAAATGTATGTTTTGGTTGTTGAATGTTTCTGCTTTTTACTTGGAATCCAAATGTATTTTTCATAATGTCTTTTATTTTCACTACATGCATTGGGGTAAAGGCCCATTTAGAGCCCCTTTTGGGTCGGGTCTTTACACTCTGCTGGGTGCCTTCACTTGGCGACAAGTGAGACACCTACCGACAAACTCTGCCACATCTCTCTTCATTCCCATCCACCGTAAGGTCTGCTTGGAGGTCTCGATACATCTTGGTACCCCTGGGTGCCAAGCAAAGGGGGAATCAGGGCCTCCGAGCAACTCTGCTCGCAAACTCGCAATGTCCGGAACACACAACCGGCCTCTATAATTCAACCCACTGTCACCGTGAATATACAAAGTCAAAGTCACCGTCAAGACTAACTCTATCAACCAATCTCTTAAGTGCGGGGTCACCTAACCGGCTGTCTAAAATCCATTTGCGCTAATCGACGGCCGAGCAGACAATCGAGCTACTCTCGGGCGGTAACCTCACCCAACAACATCGCAACCTCGGCCCGCTCGAACTCTCTCCGCAAACTGGCTGGAAACTCAACAACGCCGCAGAGTGCGACGTCTTCCTACTCAAAGCGTCGGCCACTACATTGGCTTTACCCGGATGGTACAAAATCTCGCATGATCATAATCCTTTACCAACTCTAACCATCTCCTCTCGCCTCATATTCAACTCCTTCGAGTAAACAGATACTTGAGGCTCGTGATCGGTAAACATCTCGAATCCGCTCACCATACGGTAATGCCTCCAAATCTTCATTGCAAACACCATCTGCTGCCAACTCCATATCATGAGTCGGGTAGTTCTCGCTCATACGGCTTGGTGACGGGAAGCATAGGCAATGACCTTCCCGTCTTTGCATCAACACACAACCTAATCCAAACTTGGAAGCATCATCAGAGACCACGAAACCACTGTCCCCTCCGGATCGCCAACACCGTGCTGAAGTCAAATCGCGCTTGAGCACGCAAAGCTCTCATCACACTCGGCCGTCCCAAACAAACTCGACACCCTTCCTCGTCGCGACGAGTGAGGGGCGAGGCTAAAGCCGAAAAGTCCTTGACGAACCGACGGTAGTAACTCGCCAAACCTGTAAAGCCGCGAATCTCGGAATCGAAGTCGGCTTGGCCCATGAACTCACGGCCTCAATCTTCGCGGGGTCCACGGCTATACCATCTCTCGAAACCACTTGGCCTAGGAAGGCCACCGCTCCAACCAGAATCACATTTGGAAAACTTCGCATAAAGCCGGTTTTCCTCAAAGCCGCCAATACTCGCCTCAAATGCTCTGCATGGTCTTCTTTAGACCTCGAATAAATCGAATATCGCCAATGAACACGATGACGGCTGTCCAAAAAGATTTGAACACCCTATCCATCATGTCCATGAACGCACTGGGGCATTGGTCAATCCAAACGACATAACCACAAACTCATAGTGACCATATCCGGACTCGAAGTCGTCTTAGGAATGTCGGCATCCCCGATCCGCAATCGATGGTAACCGGATCTCGATCTATCTTGGAGAACACAGAAGCTCCTCAAGCCGATCGAACAAATCGTCGATACGGGCAACGGATACTTATTCTTCATCACCACCTTATTAAGCTCGCGGTAATCAATACATAAGCGCATAGAACCATCCTTCTTTTTCACAAACAGAATCGGTGCTCCCCACGGGACACACTCGGACGGATGAACCCTCGATCTAACATCTCCTGCAAATCGAATCTTCGCCTTTAACTCACTGGCGCCATACGATACGGAGCCTTCGAGATAGGGAGGGTCCTCGGCTCGAGCTCAATTGTGAAGTCAACCTCTCTCTTCGGGGCAACCCCAGTAACTCCTCGTGAAACACGTCCGCAAACTCCCCGCACGACCGGCACTGATCAACAGATGCGAGGCGCGCTCTTCCCGCACAACTTGGCTAGATAGCCCCAAGCTCCATGAGCTAGCAAACGACGAGCTTTCATACGGTGACACCATCGGCGGGCAAACTCCACCCTGGACCCCACGAAACTTAAAGTCAGGCCGACCGCGGCTCAACACTACTTCTTTCCGGTGGCGGTCAATCAACGCGTGGTTAGCAGCCTAACCACTCCATACCAAGAATCACATCAAAACCGCTCATAGGCGTAACTATGAGCGTAGCCTAAGCAACTCTCCGATATCTCGATCCGGCCATCCCTAATCTTATCTCTAGCCAACATATTAACTCCCAAGGAGTTGCAACAGATAACTCAAACCTAGAGGCTCTAGTCTTAACTTAGCATGCTCGAAGAAACAACACAGATACAAATGAATGCGTGGAACCGAGAATCAAACAAGACAAATGCGCAGTGATCTAAAACAAGAAGCGCACTTCGCCACGCAGCATCCGTATGCTCGGCCTCCGACGGTCGTAGCAAACACTCGACCTCGCTGCTGCATTGCCGAGCCGCCATAGCCGGCCGATCACAAAAACGGGCCATGTGCCCTCTCTACCACAACGGAAGCACAATCTAGGTCCAGCCGACAAGCTCCGCGTGGACTTTCCCACAAGTAGCACAAGCGGAATCGCCTGGTCCTCCCCGCTGCTTGGGCCGGAAACGGACCGGAGCTCCGCCGATCTCTGCTTCAATCGCCCTTGGCGGCGCCGCCGCCTCCCCGAAAGTCAAACTTCCTCTTACGCCCCACACCGCTGGGACAGACGCCGAACAGAGCGGCAACAACCCGCTCAGCAGATACTTCCCATTATAGATCGTGGCTAATCGGGATACCAGTAGCATAAGTGTCGGGGCCACGAGCCCCGACATCTCGGGAAACACCACTGCCTCAATCCGGATATGAACTTCCGAATCTTCACTCCGGTGGCAATCAATCGAGGAGCAAAATATCCATACTCTCGAGAACTTGCGCTCATAATCCTCAATGGAATCGAACCCCGCTTCTGAGTTCTGGAAGAGCTCCACCATCTTCTCTTGAGCCTCATCACCGATGAACTTTACCTTGAACTCACCAAGAACTCCCAAGTAGCGGGTGGAGACCCACTGGTCTCTCGCTCAAGGTGGACTCCCACCACCATCTCGCTGTGCCTCCTAGCACATGAGCCGCACATCTCGGCCTCTCTCGAATATCGGGGCACACCATGATCGTGAAGGTGTACTCCAAATGGGCAATCCACCGGGCTGCCAGCTAGCGCATCACCGGTGGCATCAAACTTCTCGAGCTTCCACTTCACAAAATCCTTCACCACCTACCCAACTCTTGGCACCCTCGCCATATCGCCCTCAGGGGCTACTTGCTCTGAGGAGCCGGAGGTGCTCTCGAGCTCTCTTGAACCAATCGAGTCACCGCTCGATCCGGGCTCGGGACTCTTCCCGCTGCCACGCCAACAAGGCTCTGGTCTCTCCCTCTGGTCACTCAACATGCGACCATAAAAGCCCTCATAGACTCAAAGAAACTCTGCTCCAGGAGCGATCTCACGGTGCTCGATCGCCTCAACGCCCGCTCTAGGCGTAACAGAGGAGCTGCCGGTGGAATGCCATCGATGTCGCCTTGGAACGATGTCCTGCGCAGACGATCCGATCCTCGATACCTCGACCGCTCTCGAACCTCCTCTCCGATGCGAGTGGTGACTGCATGTTTGGCGATCTACATCCAAACCAACAACGAATCAAAACACGCCTCGTCACCACTCCACAACACCAAACAAGGCATACACTAGATGATAGGCATTGTAAATTCTTAACCCTTTTTCAACAACAAATAGTAAACTTAGGCGTACTGATGACCGCTTGAGTCTTGATGATCATGGAAAAACGACCTACAACAAAAAGGTCGATCTTCACGAATCTATGACTCGAGCTCGATACCAATCAGAAAGACCCGACCCAAAAGGGGCTCTAAATGGGCCTTTACCCCAATGCATGTAGTGAAAATAAAAGACATTATGAAAAATACATTTCTGATCCCAAGTAAAAATAAAACATTCAACAACCAAAACATACATTTCTAAAAGCATACTCGATCGTAGATTTATTTAAACCATTAAAACAATCCACAAGTACAAACATGCCGAATCCATAAAACGTAAGAAAACATCCCGGGGCTCTGTGCCCGTCTACATGCATTCGGGGAAATAACAAAAAGTGAAGAGTCATGATAAAATAAAATAGTCGAGAGATGACAGCAGATTCCATGATCACAGCTCCTCCTTCACCATCCTGTCTCCCGCCTTGATTACCCGTGGAAAGCCACAGAGAATAAGGGTGAGTAACGAATTACCCAGTAAGAATCCCCAACCGGGGTACAATACGATATACATGATCATCTAGAAGAATGTATGCAAGCTATGAGTACAAACACAGAGCGGAGCACAATAGCTAAGTCCACACTTGGACCTCGGATGCCAACTCGTGGTCTTAGTCCGAATTACCACAACACACTAAACGTCTTTGTGCGGGAACAAGTCCCGGCCTCGGCGACTCACTTCGTCGATACGAAAGGTACACTCGCTCAAGATCCCGAGGAGCTCTCGATCGGCGCGCCGTAATGAGCGTAAGCGCGCACCGCATGCTACCAAACTCGGGGGTGCGGGTCTAGTGGCAAGCCGCCCATGTTCATCACCATGCCTAACTAAATCTCGGATCGGTGTCACCGACATAGGGTGTGAGACTGGACACGTGAACTATGTCGGCTGTACCACCGCACTTTGAGGCTAAGGAACCGGTCGTGGTAGGCTTACACGAGAAGCGGTCCTTGCCTAACAGTGGCAATCAAGGGCTACGGCCGAACACGCCGAGGACGCGCCGCCGATCGCCGGGACGAGGCAATGCCAAGTCATCATCCCGACCGCTGGGGCAATTAACGCTTTGCCACCCTCACCCAAGATTGCGGGGCGGCCGTTAGGGTTAGCTAAACCCTAACGGGATCGAGACGAGTACCATCTCGTCACGTCCCTCGCTCGGGGATGCAAGTTACGTTATGCATCCGGCCCGGATGATGCTACCTACCGAACTCTAAACCATAGCAATAATAATAAATCAATCAATGCACCCAATACGTGCTCAACAGATACGAGGAACCTAACATGATACTACAAAGCAAGAACAGATATCGAACATGCCGAATGGAACAACCTAGCATGGGCTAGCATGAGAAACAATACAAGAGTTCATGCCACTCGAGAATTGAAACAGAGCACCTAGGGCTAAACATGCTAATAATCATACACAGCATACAAAACAACAATCACAAATATACCGCAGGCCCACACAACTCCGGTAAGAAATCCTTACCTTGGTCTGGAGGCTTCTACACACAAATCCTAAGTCATGGAACAATCCCGAGCTAGAGAGCGGGAACCTAGCAAACCAATAATAATCAGCATCTAAAACGTCTAAACAACAAAAGAACAAAGCAAGCTCGGCTCGTGGAACTCACGCGCACGCGGCGACACGAGCTTGGAGCCGCTGGCGAGCCGCACACGCAGGGGTGGGCGCAGCCGCGCTACCGCACGGCAGGCGGCGGCGCTGGCTGCTGCCTGCACGGCACGCGCGCACGGATGCATCAGCGAGACGCAGCGCGCGGCGAGCGCGGGCGTGCGCGGCGGCGAACTTCGGCAGGCGCGCGGCTCTGGCGTCGCGGCGAGGCGCACGCGGACGCGCGGTGGCGCGCGGCGCGCGGCTTCGGCGCGGCGGCGCGCGCGGCGTCAGGCGTCGGCGTCGCTGCTGCAAGGCGCGATCGCACGATCTCTCGTCTTCTGCTGGCGCGATCTGCACGATCGCGAGCGATGGCGCGCGGGAGGCTTCTTCAACGGATCTGGGCGACTGGTGTGCGGCGGCAGGGGCGCTCAACGGATCTGGGCGATCCGTGCGCGATGGCGTCGCGGCGACGGTCTGCGCGAAGCCGCTGTCCGGCTCGCGAATCAGTGCGACGGCAGGGCGATCTATGCTGCCGCTTCTCTCGGTGCCGCAATCAACACAACACACACAACTCTCTACTTCTTACCTTCTGGCCAAAGATCAATAACCAAATGAGGAGATGAAGAGGATGAAGACTTACGGAATGATGATGATCGATCCAAGGAGCTGCAAGGATGAAGAATCGGCAAGTGCTATGGAGAGGGGAGAGCTTGTGCGCCAAGAGGAGATTTGGAGAAGAAGATGGAATAAACCTAATTCTATTTCATTTAACCAAATGCACCAAAACTCCAAAATCCAAGGTTAACTAAGATGTGATGCAGAAAGAACAACAAGAGCACCTAATGGCTCAATTGGCACACATCTCTACAAGCTTCCCAGAGACCCGGTTCAAACCCCAAAGACAAATTCCTTTATTTTTACTTTTGCAACAAACCTTGCTCAAACCAAACCACAAACCCCTCCAAAAACCTACATAAAACCATCCAATAATTTTAGTAACTGGAAAAGACACAAACGACCCTGACGGCCCAACCAAATTACCAAATTACCCCTAGGGCATACCTGGATGACCGGGAAGAAAAACCTGGGTCGTTACACTCAGTCTTTTAGTTCCTCTATTTTGAATAAGGCCCAGCTTTTAGAGTTCTGATAATCCTTATTTACTTATATGAGAGAGTCTCTTACGATATAGTTCAATCATTTCCAACTTTGAAGAAGGAGCTGCTAGTGTATAGTTTTGAATAGAAACATCCGAAGGAAGTACAATCCATTGTGTCTATTTCCACTAATGATTTCTCCTCATTCTTTGAAGATCTTGATTTGCCCTCCCTTTCCAATAAAATTGCACCCTTGTTTATCAATTTTTCCTAAGTAGATTAAACTCCTCCTTTGTTTTGGGAAAGTATGACTTTCTTCAAAGGAACTTTTCTTTTGTCTTCCAACTTGAATAACATTGAGCGTATACCCTCAACCTTACAAGTATGGTTGTCCCCCATGTAGATTGAGTCTCCCTCCCATGGTGTAGTCCACAAAATATGTCTTGTTTGAGATCATATGATAAGTGCACCCTAAGTCTAGGACCGAGTTTTCTTTGCCCTCAGTTATTTTATTCATGCGTTTCTCTTTAGATGTTACTAATACCTCAGTGTATGCATAGCTGCCTTCACCAATAGTTGCATTAACGCTCCCTTGTTCAGATGATAAATCTCCTCTATTTTTAGAGTCTTTTATGTAGTAGGTCCCTTCTTGTTGTAATTCTTTTTATAGTGATTTTTTTTAGGATTTTTTCTATAATCATCTTTTCTTTTGGGAAAATCTCTTTAAAATGTTCTTCTCTATGACACAAGAAATATTTTAAGACAAATTTTTCTTTGTTCTATTTGAAAGATCCCTTTCCATGTTTCCGCCTTTTCGAAAAATTCTTACCTTTTAAGAAAAGCAACTCAGCTCCACCTCCATTCCTGTTTTATGTTTTAATCTCTAACTCCATACACTTAAGTGCATTGATAACAATGTCTGATGTGACATTGTCCCTTCCATATTTCATGGTCGTTCTCACATATTTATAAGTGTTGGAGCGAAATCTCAACACACGATTTAATGAAATTAATAATTAAGAAGAACGATGACGTGGCTAGTTCAAGACTTCGCTATAGCGAAATCTCTACTTCTAATTAAGCAAAATGTGTGTGTGATCCCCAAAGGTTGTGCAAGTATACACAGTCTTTGTTGCAGTAAGTTTTAAGGTAAGTAAAGGTCATCTCCACAGGTAATAGTTATTAGTGTCATGCTTAAGGGAAATCAAGAGTTAGGGTAACGGGAGAAATTGTTGTGGCGAAATTAACTAAGCTAAGTAAATGTAAGACAAATCGAATTGACGAAATACATCAGAAGCGAATAAGACATTTTCGGAGAGTTTTGCTTAGGCGAAACTATTTAAGACTAAGAAGCAACAACTGATAGCTCTCTCTCTTACTCTCTCGAGCCCTTGGTTTGGTTCTCTCGAACTCAAACACTGCTAAAGAGAAGCAACACAACATTAGGCGAACCTTATCTCTAAGTGTTCAATTTAGATCCAAGTAAACTCATCTCTAAGCAAACTTTGCGAACCTAATGTTATACATGCAAGATCGCTCTATTTCTATTCTCTTGAAGCGAAATAAAGACAATACACACAGCGGATCAAACGGAGTGTATTTCGAATTAACACATCATGCATAATGGTTTATCATCTGGCAAAAGCTTTGCTTAGGCGAACTTCTCCTATTTATCTAATTCCTTCCAATGATGAATTTAGCTACTCATAATGATAAATAAAAGCGAAATAGAGTAGAAGCAACAGTTTATCTTCATTCAGAACAGCAAATAACAAGGTTCGTTAAAACTACACTAAGATAGAAGTAAAACGAAGCAATACAAGGAAATGCAGAAAAACAACTAGACTACGACTAAGATAAGCTAAGAACTAAGGAAATGTTGTTCAGAAATTGCTCGGCGAAAAAACTCTTCTAAGGGTGATCAACCCTAAAAATGGGTGATATTTTGCTCTGAAGGAAAATACATCTATTTATACTCCAGCTCCAAGCGACAAAGCCTACTTCACGATGCTAACAATGTCGAGCTGCTCTTCGATTGCTTTTCAGACGAAGGACTGCTTTATATGACATTTCTGCTCCACGATCTGCATTGTCGGTTGTCAAAGCATTTTGGCTTCACTATGTTCATGAGAAAGTTCTTTCATAGGATATCTTCGATGTGGCGAAGGTTTGACAATTCTTTGAACTCTGCTGTCGTGTTGAATCTCTTCTAGGCATGCTTGGCTGGGTTGAGGTTCGTTTTGGCGAACTCCTTCTTGTGTGAGTTTTGCTTTGCTCCATCAGAAATGCTGCAGACAAACTAGAAAATATCAATTCTTTTTCAAACATACAACATTGCACACATTCAAGCATATTTCGTTGCAGTGAACAAAGAAAATGCATCCTAATCAGAAAACTCAAGGATGTTTAGTTTAAGCAACATTTTGGTATAATAGGGCGAAATTCAATGTTAAATTAATTAGAAATTAGCACATTCTTACAAAAATATATTCTTTTAATCTACTTTAACTCTCAATTCTTGAGAGTTATCAATAAGCTTCATAGATGGAGTCTATAAGAATGGTTTTTTCACTTTAAGAACCCAAATTTTCCCCAGAACCATTGAATTCAGAAGTGAATTTCTTGAATTCATCCAAGTTTTCTGTCAAACTCATGGAAGATTCATTTTGAAAGAAAACAATCTTTCCCTAACATAGAATTTATTAGGTAAATCTTTCTCATCAAACAAAACATGTAATTTAAGCCATACCTTACAGATTGTGTCTTCTTCCATCACTTGTCGAATGATTGAATCAGTTAGATTCAACATGATTATATTAGTAGCTATATCAACTATTTAATCCTTCTGTTCATCCGTAATTTAAGATGAAGCTTTGGCAGGATCTTCAATTGCTCTTTGAGCCTTTTGTGCCATGAGGATGATTTTGTGATTTTCCTTGCCCATAACGCAAAACCTTCAGAACCATTGAACTTGTCAATTTCATACTTTGTTGATGTAGCCATGGATTACCTTTCTTTACTTTTTCTGTTGAGAATTGCTTCAAGAATCACTTTCTTGATAAATTTCCCCCTGTTTCTTGAGAGTTGCAGACCTTCTAACTCGTTAAACGAAGCTCTGATACCAGTTTGTTAATTTCACGCTTGTAATCTCTAGATAAACAAGGCCCACATATTGGCCCATACTTTGTTTTGATCCATTTTCTACATCGAATGGCTACGATACATCTAGTGAGTGAGACATCGCATGTTGCTAGCTCGGTTCTTAGCTTCGAACAAAAGAAAACAGAATTCACTATTCATCCATTTTACCCTAAACATTCATGCAAATCCTAGATAATGAAGCTCTGGAGATTTCGCCAAAGAGCACAAATATTGATCGTTTTTACAGGTCTGAATCTAACCTTCTATTATTCTTCTCTTCTTTCATCATTTTGTTTTCAGATTCTAACTATTTAGTTGTTTTTTTGCAAGTAATCACACAAATGGAAATGCGTTTGAAGGATTAAAGAGTAAAGAGAAAGAGTAATTGAAGAACAGAGTTACGTGGTTCAACACTTAGGCGTACCTCCATAGAGAAGAACAGAGGTAAGTTCATTTTATTTCTAGAAATCTTTAACACAGAGTACATCACACATACACCCTCACATGTATTCATTCACCATCTATTACAAAAATTAATTAATTGATCTCACTTCTCACTTTTGCTACAATGCTTTAAGTAGAGGATAAGTGAGCTGTTTAAGTGGTTAGAACCTTTAACTGATTCAGCTGTTTTCTCTTTTAACTACAATCTATTAGGCTTAGTTGGTTGTTTTAGTTGAAGTGTTTGTTGATATACAAAGACCTCATTATTTGTGAGATGAATTGTGCATTGGCATTCAGTACGATATGCAACAAAGCTGAGTACATTTCATTTTCTAAATCTATCAAAGAGGCTTTGAATTTTAATTGACGACTATGTGTTTTATGTTATTTGGTAATTTGAATTTTGTTTCTAAATCTCATTAATATCTTACTTGTATGCCCATTAAAAGAGTGATTTTTTGGGTTCATAAGCATAATTGAATATTAGCTATGGTTGATTGTCTTTTGTCATAGAACTTAACTGTTGTAGTTAACTAACCATCACACATCTCAGTGGTTAAGTATATATTATAGTAAGCTCTAAAAATTGTAGTGTAACGACCCAGTTTTCTATTTCGGTTTCCCAGGTGTTTCCGGTTCATTATTCGGATGTTCGGATGGGCCGTTAGAGCTATTTGAACCCTTAGTGGTATTTTGGTCTTTTGCTCCCCGGAGCCGGGTATGTGGATTTTCAGGACTTCGGGGTTCTTCCTGCCTTCGTCGAGGCTTGATTGTTGTTGGTTGCAAGACCCAAGGAGTTTGGGCTAGTTGTTTAGAAGTTTGGGAGCATTTTAGATAATGGCAAAAATTATTTATTATTTAAGTGTTTCCTTTGTGTTTGAACCCTTCCCTGGATGGTGAAGTGGAAACTTGGATTAAATGAGTTTTTATTTAGGAGGAAAGTCGTTTCAGCCGGGTCTCGAAGGAGGAAGCCTTGGGAAGGGATTTTAGGCCTATTTAAAATAAGAAAAGGAAAGAAAATCCCATTCCCCTTATTTTTGCAACTCTCTCTCTCTCTCTCTCTCTCTCTCTCCAAACCCTAGCCGCACCAAGCCTTGGAACCAAGCCAAGGAGCCCAGCCGAGCCACCACACCCCAAGTCGCTCAGTCCCTGCATCGCTCAGCCACTCCGCCCGGTGTCGTCCAAATGCCGCACCGCCTAACTCGATCAGCCAGGCCGCCCGCCGTCGCCGCCTTGACCAGTGGCCTGCAGACCGTTCCCACCAAGTCGCCCGACCAGGCACACACACGCTGCACTAAGTCGCTCGATCTGACGCCCACCCGCCGCCGCACCACCGCCGCCTGACGCCGCTCGCTGCCGCCTAGCCCTGCCGCTCGCCGTTCCGCAGCCCAGACGCGTCGTCCCCGTGCGCCCGCTCCAGCGCCTCTGCTCTCCTTGCCGTGCGCCGAGCCGGCGCCCATCCTGCCCTCTGGCTGCCGAGACCCCGTGACTTCGCCGTTGGTATTCCCGAGTCTTTTCTCTTTTGGACCCTAAGCTGTTGGTTGCTGTTTATTTAATTAGGATGTTTTATTAAATGCTTAGGTTGTTCGGGTTCGCTTGGGAGCTCGAGAGTTGCTTCTTGACTCGTGATAGTTATTTTTCCACTTGTTTCCAGGTAAGGATTCTTACCCGGGGTTGTGTGGACCCTGCAAATACTTTGATAGCATGTTGATTACTTTGACTGTATGAGTTTCTAGTGGATAGGATTCATGCTTGCTTCGATCCCGTATTTGTGTGATGTTTGCGTTCCGTTAGTTCCATGCTAAGGTTCTCCTATCCTGACTTATCCATGTTTTATGTGTTACTCAATTAATTCCATGCTAGGTCCTTCCAACCCGGCATAACCATGTTTTCGATTGTATGCTGTTAGATCCATGTTAAGGTTGGACAGGTGTTATATAGTGCCGAAGATGTTAGGGGTAACTAGTTTAGGTCCCGGAGGTGTAAGACCCCGATGGGCATCCTAGGTGTATAAGACCCCGATGGGCATCACTGAGTTGGAGGTGTAAGACCCCGATGGGCATCCTAGGTGTATAAGACCCCGATGGGCATCACTGAGTTGGAGGTGTAAGACCCCGATGGGCATCCTAGGTGTATAAGACCCCAATGGGCATCATTGAGTTGGAGGTGGGCATCCTAGGTGTATAAGACCCCGATGGGCATCACTGAGTTGGAGGTGTAAGACCCCGATGGGCATCCTAGGTGTATAAGACCCCGATGGGCATCACTGAGTTGGAGGTGTAAGACCCCGATGGGCATCCTAGGTGTATAATACCCCGATGGGCATCACTGAGTTCGAGGTGTAAGACCCCGATGGACATCCTAGGTGTATAAGACCCCGATGGTGTAACGACCCAGGTTTTTCTTTCCAGTCTTCCAGGTATGCCCTAGGGGTAATTTGGTAATTTGGTCGGGCCGTCAGGGTCGTTTGTGTCTTTTCCAGTTACTAAAATTATTGGATGGTTTTTGTAGGTTTTTGGAGGGGTTTGTGGTTTGGTTTGAGCAAGGTTTGATGCAAAAGTAAAAATAAAGGAATTTGTGCTACAATAGGGGTTTGAACCCGGTCTCTGGGAAGCTTGTAGAGATGTGTGCCAATTGAGCCATTAGGTGCTCTTGTTGCTCTTTCTGCATCACATCTTAGTTAACCTTGGATTTTGGAGTTTTGGTGCATTTGGTTAAATGAAATAGAATTAGGTTTATTCCATCTTCTTCTCCAAATCTCCTCTTGGCCGCACAAGCTCTCCTCTCCATAGCCCTTGCCGATTCTTCATCCTTGCGGCTCCTTGGATCGTTCATCATCATTCCGGGTAGGTATCGATCTTCCTCTTCTTCTTCTCATCCGCTTGGTGTGCTTTTGGCCGAGTGAAAAGAGGTGTGTTGTGTGTGTTTGTGTTGATTGCACCACCGAGAGAAGCCCAAACAAGCAGCCATCGTCGCGCACGTCCACCGGCCAGATCGCGACGCCGATCACCCCGCATCGCACGGATCGCCCCTGCCGTCGCACGAGATCGCCCAGATCCGTTGAGCGACCCCCCGCGCGCACGCCATCGCTCACGAGTCACCCAGATCGTTGAAGCAGCCGCCGCCAGACGCCATCGCTCGCCAGGTCGCGCCCAGATCCACCGTCGCAGCCCTCCCTTGCGCCATCGCTCGTCGTCGTGCGGATCGTCGTGCGCAAAGAAGAAGATACACCAGCGCCCGCGCGCCTTCGCCCGCTGCCGCCCGCGCGCCAGCCAGCGTCGCGTCGCTGTCGCACGCCAGGCGCCGCCATAGCGCCTTTGCCCGAAGCCGCCGCCAGCGCGCCGAGACGCTTCGCCTACCTACGCGCGCGCGTCCTGCTGCATCCGTCCGTCCGTGCGTCTTGCGTGCGGTAGCGCAGCCCGGCGCCAGCCTGCTGCCGTGCCCGGTAGCGCGGCTGCGCCCGCCCTGCCGTGCCCGGCTCGCCAAAGCAGCTCAAGCTCGTGTCGCCGTGCGCGTGAGTTCCCGAGCCGAGCTTGCCGTTTCTTTTGTTGTTTAGACGTTTTAGATGTTGATTATTATTGGTTTGCTAGGTTCCCGCTCGCTAGCTCGGGATTGTTCAAAGACTTAGGATTTGTGTGTAGAAGCCTCCCCGACCAAGGTAAGGATTTCTTACCGGAGTTGTGTGGGCCTGCGGTATATTTGTGATTGTTGTTTTGTATGCTGTGTATGATTACTAGCATGTTTAGCCCTAGGTGCTCTGTTCAATTCTCGATCGGCATGAACTCTTGTATTGTTTCTCATGTTAGCCCATGCTAGGTTGTTCCATTCTGGCATGTTCGATATCTGTTCTTGCTTCGTAGTATCATGCTAGGTTCCTTGTATCTGTGAGCACGTATTGGACTGCATTGATTGAATTGTTATTATTGCTATGGTTTAGAGTTCGTAGGTAGCATCATCCGGCCGGATGCATAACGTAACTTGCATCCCCGATGTGGGGGCGTGCGAGATGGTACTCCGTCCCTGATCCCGTTAGGGTTTAGCTAACCCTAACGGCTGGCCCTGCAATCTTGGGTGAGGGTGGCAGACTGTTAAATGCCCCAACGGTCGGGATGATGACTTGGCATTGCCTCGTCCCGGCGATCGGCACGTCCTCGGCTTGTTTGGCCGTAGCCCTTGATTGCCACTGTTAGGGCAAGGACCGCTTCACGGTGTAAGCCTACCACGACCGGTTCCTTTAGCCTCAGTGGTGTGGTACAGCCGACATAGTTCACGTGTTCAGTCTCACACCCCTATGTCGGTGACACCGATCCGTAGATTTTTAGTTAGGCATGGTGATCGAACTCGGGCGGCTTGCCACTAGACCCGCACTTCCCGAGTTTGCGTAGCATGCGGTGCGCGCGCTTACGCTCATTACAAATACCATCGGAGAGCTCCTCGGGATCTTGAGCCGCTGCACCTTTCGTGACGACGATGAGCAGGTGAGGCCGGGACTTGTTCCCGTATAGAGCGTATAGTGTGTTGTGGTATTTCCGGACTAAGACCCTGAGTTGGCATCCGAGGTCCAAGTGTGGACTTAGCTATGTGCTCCGCTCTGTGTTTGTACTCATAGCTTGCATACATTCTTCTAGATGATCATGTATATCGTATTGTACCCCGGTTGGGGATTCTTACTGAGTAATTCGTTACTCACCCTTATTCTCGTGGTTTTCCACGGGTAATCAAGGCGGGAGACAGGGATGGTGAAGGAGGAGCCGTGATCATGGAATCCTGCTTTGTCATCTCGACCATTTTATTATATCTTGACTCTTGACTTTTGTTATTTCCCCTGAATGCATGTAGACGGGCACGGAGCCCTAGGATGTTTTCTTACGTTTTATGGATTCCAGCATATTTGTACTTATGGATTGTTTAAATGGTTTAAATAAATCTCTGATCAGAGTATGCTTTTAGAAATGTATGTTTTGGTTGTTGAATGTTTCTGTTTTTACTTGGGATCCGAAATATATTTTTCATAATGTCTTTTATTTTTCAATACATGCATTGGGGTAAAGGCCCATTTAGAGCCCCTTTTGGGTCGGGTCTTTATAGATGGGCATCACTGATTTGGAGGTGTAAGACCCCGATGGGCATCCTAGGTGTATAAGACCCCGATGGGCATCACTGAGTTGGAGGTGTAAGACCCCGATGGGCATCCTAGGTGTATAAGACCCCGATGGGCATCACTGAGTTGAAGGTGTAAGACCCCGATGGGCATCCTATGTGTATAAGACCCCGATGGGCATCACGGAGTTGGAGGTGTAAGACCCCGATGGGCATCCTAGGTGTATAAGACCCCGATGGGCATCACTGAATTGGAGGTGTAAGACCCCGATGGGCATCCTAGGTGTGTAAGTCCCCGATGGGCAGCAATGAGTCCTAGGTTGTGTAAGGCCCGAAGGACACCCAGGTGTAGAACCTAGGGTAGTTTATAGCTGTAAACCTTCGAATAGGCAAGCTCCAGGAGGGGCGTATGGTCTAACCCAACTGTTTGCTCTAAATCATTGTATGGTTGCATGTCCGTGTGCTAAAGGAGATGTTTTCGTATTGTACCCCGGTTGGGGATTCTTACTGAGTAACTCGTTGCTCACCCTTATTTTCTGTGGTTTTCCACCAGGTAACTTGGGACGGAGGCTGGATGGCTAGGAGGAGGCTGCTGGATGATCATGGATAGGTGACTCTGAGTTGCACGTTCTTTTATTGTGTTTATGATTTAGCATGTAGTGGGACTTGAGTCCCTAGGAAAGCACTCAAAAACTATTTTATGTTCTCGAACCGTTTCCTTTGTTTTCTTAAGAAAGTACTGATCAGTCACTTATTTGTTGATTTTTATTTTAATGGATTTATGGTTTGTTTTAAATGTGTTGATTGAAAAGATTTAAATTTGGTACTCCGAAAGATGTTTTTTTTTATGTTTTTTTTTTCCGTCATTCTTAATCATGCATGCTAAGTAAGGATCTAGGTTAGAGACCGATTCTTGGGTCGGGTCCTTACATGTAGGTTCTCTAATTCTCTAGTGGGCGTAGTTCTGTGGTGCCAAACCACTTAAATCTCTGTGTCTACTCTTATCTTGCTTCTTGCTTCTCTTCTTTCAAGCGTTCGTGTTAGGCAAAATTGGCTCAGTGAGGCCAAAATATAATCAATCCAAATTCAAATTATTTAGGCTTAAATATTTTTGTCTTTCCCAGATCAAGTTTGAGCTCCAAACGAAATTATCAATTTGAAACCAATAAATTTAAAAGCATAGATAAAGTAACCTAATGTAAAGACCCGACCCAAAAGGGGCTCTAAATGGGACTTTACCCCAATGCATGTATTGAAAAATAAAAGACATTATGAAAAATATATTTCGGATCCCAAGTAAAAACAGAAACATTCAACAACCAAAACATACATTTCTAAAAGCATACTCGATCGTAGATTTATTTAAACCATTTAAACAATCCACAAGTACAAATATGCTGGAATCCATAAAACGTAAGAAAACATCCTAGGGCTCCGTGCCCGTCTACATGCATTCAGGGGAAATAACAAAAGTCAAGAGTCAAGATATAATAAAATGGTCGAGATGACAAAGAAGATTCCATGATCACGCCTCCTCCTTCACCCATTCTGTCTCCCGCTTTGATTACCTGTGGAAAACCACGAGAATAAGGGTGAGTAACGAATTACTCGGTAAGAATCCCCAACCGGTACAATACGATATACATGATCATCTAGAAGAATGTATGCAAGCTATGAGTACAAACACAGAGCGGAGCACATAGCTAAGTCCACACTTGGACCTCGGATGCCAACTCGTGGTCTTAGTCCGGAAATACCACAACACACTATACGCTCTATACGGAACAAGTCCCGGCCTCGGCTTCATCTACCGTCGATACGAAAGGTGCACTGGCTCAAGATCCCGAGGAGCTCTCCATCGGCGCTGTAATGAGCGTAGCGCCGCACCGCATGCTACCGCAAACTCGGGGGTGCCGGGTCTAGTGGCAAGCCGCCTGTGTTCGATCCACCATGCCTAACTAAATCTCTGGATCGGTGTCACTGACATAGGGGTGTGTAAAGACCCGACCCAAAAGGGGCTCTAAATGGGCCTTTACCCCAATGCATGTAGTGAAAATAAAAGACATTATGAAAAATACATTTCGGATCCCAAGTAAAAATGTAAACATTCAACAACCAAAACATACATTTCTAAAAGCATACTGATCGTGAGATTTATTTAAACCATTAAAACAATTCACAAGTACAAATATGCTGGAATCCATAAAACGTAAGAAAACATCCTGGGGCTCTGTGCCCGTCTACATGCATTCAGGGGAAATAACAAAAAGTGAAGAGTCATGATAAAATAAAATAGTCGAGATGACAAAGAGATTCCATGATCACACTCCTCCTTGACCATCCTGTCTCCCGCTTGATTACCGTGGAAAGCCACGGAATAAGGGTGAGTAACGAATTACCCAAAGAAGAATCCCCAACCGGGTACAATACGATATACATGATCATCTAAAAGAATGTATGCAAGCTATGAGTACAAACACAGAGTGGAGCACATAGCTAAGTCCACACTTGGACCTCGGATGCCAACTCGGGGTCTTAGTCCGGAAATACCACAACACACTAAACGCTATACGGGAACAAGTCCGGCCTCGGCGTCTCATCGTCGATACGAAAGGTGCACCGCTCAAGATCCCGAGGAGCTCTCCATCGGCGCTGTAATGAGCGTAAGCGCACCACCGCATGCTACCGCAAACTCGGGGTGCCGGTCTAGTGGCAAGCCGCCTGAGTTCGATCCACCATGCCTAACTAAATCTCTCGATCGGTGTCACCGACATAGGGTGTGAGACTGGACACGTGAACTATGTCACTGTACCACCGCACTTTGAGGCTAAGGAACCGGTCGTGGTAGGCTTACACCGAAGCGGTCCTTGCCTTAACAGTGGCAATCAAGGGCTACGGCCGAACACGCCGAGGACGTGCCGATCGCCGGGGCGAGGCAATGCCAAGTCATCATCCCGACCGTTGGGGCATTTAACGATCGCCACCCTCACCCAAGATTGCGGGGCCACCGTTAGGGTTAGCTAAACCCTAACGGGATCGAGGACGGAGTACCATCTCGTCACGTCCCTTTCGGGGATGCAAGTTACGTTATGCATCCGGCCGGATGATGCTACCTACTTGAACTCTAAACCATAACAATAATAACAATTCATTCAATGCGACCCAATACGTGCTCAATGGATACAAGGAACCTAGCATAATACTACGAAGCAAGAATAGATATCGAACATGCCGTAATGGAACAACCTAGCATGGGCTAACATGAGAAACAATACAAGAGTTCATGCCAATCGAGAATTCGAGCACGAGCACCTAGGGCTAAACATGCTAATAATCATACACAGGCATACAAAACAACAATCACAAATATACCGCAGGGCCCACACAACTCCTGTGAAGAAATCCTTACCTTGGTCGGAGAGGCTTCTACACACAAATCCTAAGTCATGGAACAATCCCGAGCTAGCGGCGGGAACCTAGCAAACCAACAATAATCAGCATCTAAAATGTCTAAACAACAATAGAATGACAAGCTCGGCTCGGGGAACTCACGCGCACGCACGACGACGACTTGGAGCTTGAGCCGCTGCAGCTGGCGCTGCCGCGCTACTGCACGCACACGCACGACGGCGCAGGACGCGCTACCGCTGCGCGCTGCACGCACGGCAGCGAGGACGCGCGCGCGGCGAAAGATCTGGCGGCGCCTTGCGGCGCTGGCGTGCGGCGATGCGGACACGGCGAGCGGCTTCGGCGAGGACGCGCGGGCGCTGCGAGACCTCCCGGCGTCGCGAGCGATCGGGCGATGACGAAACGACGATCTGGCCGCTTATTGCTTTGCGCGATCCGGCAGCGCGGTTCGACTCGGCCATTGGACGTGCGACGACGTGGGCGATCTGTCTTCTTTGAACGAACAGCAAGGCCGCTAGGCGGATCTCGGCGTCGCGGCGGGGCTGGTTCGTTCGAGATCTGGGCGTGCGAGCCGGGCCGGTTCGACAGATCTGGGCGTCTGGTGAGGTCGGTCGGCGATGATGGTCGCTCCTCTCTACCGGGCCGCAACCAACACAAACACACACACACTCTACATCTTACCTTCGGCCAGCATCAAAAACCAAATGAGGAGATGAAGAGGATGAAGACTTACCCGGAATGATGATGATCGAACCCAAGGAGATGCAAGGGAAGAAGAATTCGGCAAGGCAAAGGAGAGGGAGAGCTTGTGCGGCCAAGAGGAGTTTTGGAGAAGAAGATGGAATAACCTAATTCTATTTCATTTAACCAAATGCACCAAAACTCCAAAATCCAAGGTTAACTAAGATGTGATGCAGAAAGAGTAACAAGAGCACCTAATGGCTCAATTGGCACACATCTCTACAAGCTTCCCAGAGACCGGTTCAAACCTCATTTATGAAACAAATTCCTTTATTTTTACTTTTGCATCAAACCTTGCTCAAACCAAACCACAAACCCCTCCAAAAACCTACATAAAACCATCCAATAATTTTAGTAACTGGAAAGGACACAAACGACCCTGACGGCCCGACCAAATTACCAATTTACCCCTAGGGCATACCTGGAAGACCGGGAAGAAAAACCTGGGTCGTTACAATATTCCCTCCTTTTTATGACTTTCGTCCTCGAAAGTCCTTAAGACAGAAATAGCTCGGGGTAATGCAATCTCATCTCGTCTTCCCGCTCCCAAGTGGCTTCCTCGGAACCCCGACTCTTCCATCAACCTTTACCAAACGAATCTCGCGATTACATAACGTCTTGGTCTCAAAGGCAAGGATCCTCACCGCTTCTCCTCGAAGTTCAAATCCTCATTCACCGCAAAGGCTCAAAGTCCACAATGTGCGACGGGTCCGGCACATACCGCCTCAACATCGATACATGAAAAACACTATGCACTGCCGATGTGTGACGGAGGTAGGGCTAACCGGGTAAGCAACTCTGCCAATCCTCTCTAGGATCTCAAATGGACCAACAAAGCGGGGACTCAACTTCCCACGCTTACCAAACCTCGTAACACCTCGCATCGGAGCAACCTTAAGGAACACATGCTGACCAACCTCAAACTCCAAATCTCGACGCGCTTAACATCGGCGTAACTCTTCTCGCTCTACTGAAATTTGTCAACATACGAGCTCTAATCTTCCGCTTTGCACCATTGGTCAATCGCAGTAACTTCGGGACCCAAAACTCGCTCTATCACCAACCTCTTCCCGAACACAAGGGGCCACCGATAACGCTTACCATACAATGCCTCGAATGGAGCCATCTCAATCGTCCGATCGTAATCGTTGTTATAGGAAAACTCCATCAAGTACAGAATCTCGTCCCACCGCTGGGAAATCCAACACACAAGCCCTCAACATATCCTCGAGAATCGATTCACTCTCTCTCATCCGACCATCCGTCTCGAGGGTGAAAAGTCACATCTTTGAAATTGCACTCGTGCCCAAACCCTTCTGGGCGCTCTCCGAAAACGAGAAGTGAACCGCGAGTCACGATCGGACACAATCCTCACCGGCACACCATGATAACGGATGATCTCGCTCCAAAAACAATCTGCCATCGCTCCATTCCCACGGTATAAGTGTCTCGTCCGGGAATGAAGTGTGCGCTCTTGAATCAAACGGTCGACTATCACCCAAATCGAGAGAACTTCCTCGAGTCCTTGGCAACCTGCAGAGATAAAGTCCATGGAGATCTCTTCCCATTTCCACCGGGTACACTCGGTGGTTTTGCAACAAACGGTGGCCTCTCTGCTGGGTGCCTTCACTTGGCCGACAAGTGAGACACCTACCGACAAACTCTGCCACATCTCTCTTCATTCCCATCCACCGAAAGGTCCGCTTAAGGTCTCGATACATCTTGGTACCCCCGGTGCCAAGCAAAAGGGGAATGTGGGCCTCCGAGCAACTCGCTCGCAAACTCGCAATGTCCGGAACACACAACCGCCTCTATAAGTCAACCCACCGTGCGGTGAATATACAAAGTCAAAGTCACCGTCGCACTAACTCACAACCAATCTCTTAAGTGCGGGGTCCCCAACTGGTACATCTATAATCCATTGCCTAATCGGCGGTGAGAATAGTCAATCGAGCTACCACGCGGTAACCTCACCCAACAACATCGCAACCTCGGCCGCTCGAACTCTCTCCGCAAACTGGCTGGAACTCAACAACGCCGCAGAGTGCGACGTCTTTCTACTCAAAGCATCGGCCACTACGTTGGCTTTACCGGATGGTACAAAATCTTGCAGTCATAATCCTTTACCAACTCTAACCATCTCCTCTCGCCTCATATTCAACTCCTTCTCGAGTAAACAGATACTTGAGGCTCGTGATCGGTAAACATCTCGAATCCGCTCACCATACAGGTAATGCCTCCAAATCTTCATTGCAAACACCACTGCTTTGCCAACTCCATATCATGAGTCGGGTAGTTCTGCTCATACGGCTTGGTGACGGGAAGCATAGGCAATGACCTTCCCGTCTTTGCATCAACACACAACCTAATCCAAACTTGGAAGCATCATCAGAGACCACGAAACCACTGTCCCCTCGGGATCGCCAACATCGGTGTCTTGAAGTCAAATCGCGCTTGAGCACGCAAAGCTCTCATCACACTGCTTGTCCCAAACAAACTCGACACCCTTCCTCGTCGACGAGTGAGGGGCGAGGCTATAGCAGAAAAGTCCTGATTGAACCGACGGTAGTAACTCGCCAAACCAGTAAAGCTGCGAATCTCGGCAGAATCAAGTCGGCTTGGCCCATAAACTCACGGCCTCAATCTTCGCGGGGTCCACGGCTATACCATCTCTCGAAACCACGTGGCCTAGGAAGGCCACCGCTCCAACCGTAAGTCACATTTGGAAAACTTCGCATAAAGTGATTTTCCTCAAAGTGCCAATACTCACCTCAAATGCTCTGCATGGTCTTCTTTAGACCTCGAATAAATCGAAATATCGTCAATGAACACGATGACGAAGCCGTCCAAAAATGATTTGAACACCCTATCCATCATGTCCATGAACGCACCGGGGGCATTGGTCAATCCAAACGACATGACCACAAACTCATAGTGACGATATCTAGACACGAAAGTCGTCTTAGGAATGTCGGCATCCCCGATCCGCAATCGATGGTAACCGGATCTCGGATCTATCTTGGAGAACACGAAGCTCCTCGAAGCCGATCGAACAAATCATCGATACGGGCAACGGATACTTATTCTTCACTTTGTCACCTTATTAAGCTCGCGGTAATCAATACATAAGCGCATAGAACCATCCTTCTTTTTCACAAATGAATCGTGCTCCCCACGGGACACACTCGGACGGATGAACCCTCGATCTAACATCTCCCGCAGAATCGAACTCTCGCCCTTTAACTCGGCGGCGCCATACGATCGGAGCCTTCGAGATAGGGAGGGTCCCCGGCTCGAGCTCAATTGTGAAGTCAACCTCTCTCTTGGGGCAACCCGTGAACTCCTCAGAAACACGTCCGCAAACTCCCGCACGGCCGGTGCACGATCAATAGACAGCGAGGGGCGGCTCTTCCCGCACAACTTGGCTAGATAGCCCCAAGCTCCATGAGCTAGCAAACGACGAGCTTTCACACATGACACCATCGGCGGGCAAACTCCACCACGGACTCCACGAAACTTAAAGTCGGGCGACTCGGCGGCGCTGAACACTACTTCTTTCCGGTGGCGGTCAATCAACGCGTGGTTAGCGACTAACCACTCCATACCAAGAATCACATCAAAACCGCTCATAGGCGTAACTATGAGCGTAGCCACTAGCAACTCTCCGGATATTTCGATCCGGCCATCCCTAATCTTATCTCTAGCCAACATATCAACTCCCGAAGGAGTTGCAACAGATAACTCGAAACCTAGAGGCTCTAGTCTTAACTTAGCATGCTCAGCAAACAACACAGATACAAATGAATGCGTGGAACTAGAATCAAACAAGACAAATGCGCAGTGATCTAAAACAAGAAGCGTGCACACCACGCAGCGGCATCCGTGACGCTCGGCCTCTGACGGGTCGTAGCAAACACTCGACCTACTGCTGCTGCTGGGCCGAGCCGCCATAGCCGGTGATCACAAAAACGGGCCATGTGCCCCTCCCTACCACAACGAAAGCACAATCTAGGTCCAGTGACAAGCTCCGGCGTGGACTTTCCCACAAGTAGCACAAGCGGGAACTCCGCTGGGTCCTCCTCGCTGCCGGGGCTGAAACGGACTGGAGCTCTCCGCAGATCTGCTTCAAGCGCCTTTGGCGCGGCGCCGCCTCCCGAAAATCAAACTTCCTCTTACGCCCCACACCGCTGGGGACGGACGCCCCGAGCAGAGCGGCAACAACCGCTCAGCGGGATACTTCCCATTATAGATCGTGGCTAAGCTCGACAGACCCTAGCATAAGTGTCGTGGGGCTGAGCCACGACATCTGGGAAACACCACTGCCTCAATCCGGATATGAACTTCCGAATCTTGACTCCGGGTGGCAATCAATCGAGGAGCAAAATATCCATACTCTCGAGAACTTGCGCTCATAATCCTCAATGGAATCGAACCCTGCTTGAGTGTTCGGAAGAGCTCCACCATCTTCTCTTGAGCCTCATCACCGATGAACTTTACCTTGAACTCAGGCCTTGAAGAACTCCCAAGTAGCGGGTGGAGACCCAGGTGGTCTCTCGCTCAAGGTGGACTCCCACCACCATCTCATTGTGCCTCCTAGCACATGAGCCGCACACCTCGGCCTCGAATATCGGGGCACACCATGATCGGGAAGGTGTACTCCAAATGGGCAATCCACACCGCCGCTAACGCATCACCGGTGGCATCGAACTTCTCGGGCTTCCACTTCACAAAATCCTTCACCACCTACCCAATTCCTCGGCACCTCTGCCATATCGCCGCTCTCAGCTACTTGCTCTGAGGAGCCGGAGGAGCTCTTGAGCTCACCAACCAATTGAGTCACCGCTCGATCTGGGCTCGGGACTCTTCCCATTCCATACGCCAACAAGGCACAGGTCTCGCCCTCGGTCACTCAACATGCTGACCATAAAAAGCCCTCATAGACTCAAAGAAACTCTGCTCCGGGAGCGCGATCTCACGGCGCTTCGATCGCCTCAACGCCCGCTCTAGGCGTAACAGGAGGAGCTGCCGGTGGAATGCCATCGATGTCGGCTTGGGACGATGTCCTGCAGATGTCGAGATCCGATCCTCGATACCTCGACTCGCTCTCGAACCTCCTCTCTCCGATGCGGGTGATGGTAGCATCTTTGGCGATCTACATCCAAACCAACAACGAATCAAAACACACTGTCACCACTCCACAACACCAAACAAGGCATACACTAGATGATAGGTATTGTAAATTCTTAACCCTTTTCCTTTCTAAAACAATAAATCTAGGCGTGCACGATGATATGCCAGAGTCTTGGTGATCATGGAAGGATGACCTACAACAAAGGTCGGTCTCTGAGAATCTATGACTCGAGCTCGATACCAAGCTCAGAAAGACCAGACCCAAAAGGGGCTCTAAATGGGCCTTTACCCCAATGCATGTAGTGAAAATAAAAGACATTATGAAAAATACATTTGGATCCCAAGTAAAAACAGAAACATTCAACAACCAAAACATACATTTCTAAAAGCATACTCGATCGAGATTTATTTAAACCATTAAAACAATTCACAAGTACAAATATGCTTTGGAATCCATAAAACGTAAGAAAACATCCTGGGCTCTGTGCCCGTCTACATGCATTCGGGGAAATAACAAAAAGTGAAGAGTCATGATAAAATAAAATAGTCGAGATGACAACAGGATTCCATGATCACGGCTCCTCCTTCTTCACATCCTGTCTCCCCCTTTGATTACTGTGGAAAGCCACGGAATAAGGGTGAGTAACGAATTACCGGTAAGAATCCCCAACCGGGGTACAATACGATATACATGATCATCTAGAAGAATGTATGCAAGCTATGAGTACAAACACAGAGTGGAGCACATAGCTAAGTCCACACTTGGACCTCGGATGCCAACTCGGGGTCTTAGTCCGGAAATACCACAACACACTAAACGCGCTATACGGGAACAAGTCCCGCCTCGGCTTCATCGCCGATCTGAAAGGTGCACTGGCTCAAGATCCCGAGGAGCTCTCGATCGGCGCCAGAATGAGCGTAAGCGCGCACCGCATGCTACCGCAAACTCGGGGTGCCGCGGGTCTAGTGGCAAGCTGCCGCCCGTGTTCGATCCCCATGCCTAACTAAATCTCTCGGATCGGTGTCACCGACATAGGGTGTGAGACACGACACGTGAACTATGTCGGCTGTACCACCGCACTGAGGCTAAAGGAACCGGGTCGTGGTAGGCTTACACCAGAAGCGGTCCTTGCCCTAACAGGTGGCAATCAAGGGCTACGGCCGAACACGCCGAGGACGTGCCGATCTGCCGGGGCGAGGCAATGCCAAGTCATCATCCCGACCGTTGGGGCATTTAACGATCTGCCACCCTCACCCAAGATTGCGGGGCGGTTAGTTAGGGTTAGCTAAACCCTAACGGGATCGGGGACGAGTACCATCTCGTGCGTCCTGTCGGGGATGCAAGTTACGTTATGCATCCGGCCCGATGATGCTACCTACTTGAACTCTAAACCATAACAATAATAACAATTCATTCAATGCGGTCCAATACGTGCTCATGAGATACAAGGAACCTAGCATAATACTACGAAGCAAGAACAGATATCGAACATGCGAGAATGGAACAACCTAGCATGGGCTAACATGAGAAACAATACAAGAGTTCATGCGATCGAGAATTGAAACGAGCACCTAGGGCTAAACATGCTAATAATCATACACAGGCATACAAAACAACAATCACAAATATACTGCAGAGGCCCACACAACTCCGGTAAGAAATCCTTACCTTGGTCGGGAGGCTTCTACACACAAATCCTAAGTCTGCGGAACAATCCCGAGCTAGCGGCGGGAACCTAGCAAACCAACAATAATCAGCATCTAAAATGTCTAAACAACAATAGAACACGACAAGCTCGGCTCAGGGAACTCACGCGGCACGACGACCACGAGCTTGGAGCCGCTGGCAAGCTGGGGTGGCGCTGGCCGCGCCTTGCACGGCACGGCAGCGAGGAGGGCCAGCGCGCGCGCGCGCGTCTGGCGGCGGCGCGGCGCGGCGCGTCGCGATCACGGACACGGCGGCGGCTCAGCGAGGGCGCGCGGCGCGGCGAGACCTCTGGCGTCGCGAACGATCGGGCGAGGACGAACGACGATCTGGCCGCTGCTTCTTTATTCTTTGGCCGCGATCCGGCGTCTTGATCGGCCGGGCTGGACGTCGCGGCAGCGAAGCGATCTGTCTTCTTTGGGCCGACGGCAAAGGCTGCTAGGCGGATCTGGCGTCGCGGCGGGCTGGTTCGGCAGAGATCTGGGCGTCTGCGAAATGGGCTGGTTCGACAGATCTGGGCGTCTGGTGGTCGGCGATGATGGTCGCTCCTCTCTACCTGGCCGCAACCAACACAAACACACACACTCTACATCTTACCTTCGGCCAACATCAAAAACCAAATGAGGAGATGAAGAGGATGAAGACTTACCCGAATGATGATGATCGAACCCAAGGAGATGCAAGGGAAGAAGAATTCGGCAAGGCAAAGGAGAGGAGAGCTTGTGCGGCCAAGAGGAGTTTTGGAGAAGAAGATGGAATAACCTAATTCTATTTCATTTAACCAAATGCACCAAAACTCCAAAATCCAAGGTTAACTAAGATGTGATGCGAAAGAGTAACAAGAGCACCTAATGGCTCAATTGGCACACATCTCTACAAGCTTCCCGGGAGACCGGGTTCAAACCCATTGCAAACACAAATTCCTTTATTTTTACTTTTGCATCAAACCTTGCTCAAACCAAACCACAAACCCCTCCAAAACCTACATAAAACCATCCAATAATTTTAGTAATCTGGAAAGGACACAAACGACCACGACGGCCCGACCAAATTACCAATTTACCCCTAGGGCATACACGGAAGACCGGGAAGAAAAACACAGGTCGTTACAGGTGTGAGACTGGACACGTGAACTATGTCGGCTGTACCACCGCACTGAGGCTAAGGAACCGGTCGTGGTAGGCTTACACCCGTGAAGCGGTCCTTGCCTAACAGTGGCAATCAAGGGCTACGGCCAACACGTTGAGGACGTGCCGATTTGCCGGGGCGAGGCAATGCCAAGTCATCATCCCGACCGTTGGGGCATTTAACGATCGCCACCCTCACCCAAGATTGCGGGGCCACCGTTAGGGTTAGCTAAACCCTAACGGGATCGAAGACAGAGTACCATCTCGTGCGTCCTATCGGGGATGCAAGTTACGTTATGCATCCGGCCCGATGATGCTACCTACGAACTCTAAACCATAGCAATAATAACAATTCAATAAATGCGGTCCAATACGTGCTCAACAGATACAAGGAACCTAGCATGATACTACGAAGCAAGAAGCAGATATCGAACATGCGAGAATGGAACAACCTAGCATGGGCTAACATGAGAAACAATACAAGAGTTCATGCGATCGAGAATTGAGCGAGCACCTAGGGCTAAACATGCTAGTAATCATACACAGAGCATACAAAACAACAATCACAAATATACTGCAGGGCCCACACAACTCCGGTAAGAAATCCTTACCTTGGTGGGGAGGCTTCTACACACAAATCTAAAGTGCTGCGAACAATCCCAAGCTAGCGGCGGGAACCTAGCAAACCAATAATAATCAATCGATCTAAAACGTCTAAACAACAAAAGAAACGACAAGCTCGGCTCAAAGGAACTCACGCGCACGGCGACACGAGCTTGGAGGCTGCGGCGGCTGGCACGCAGCGGCTGGCGGCGCCGCTGCTGCGCTTGCCGCACGCACACGGATACCGCAGCGGCGGCCAGCCCAGCGGGCGGCGGCTTCGAGCGAGCGGCGCGCGCGGCCGGCGTCGCGACGACGGCGACGCGGGCCTTGGTGGCGCGCGCGCGGCGGCAGCTTCGAAGCGGCGCGTCGCGGCGCGCTGGTGTCTCTGCTGCGCGCGCGATCGCACGACGACGACGGCGATGGCGTGCGGGAGGCTGCGACGGTGGATTTAGCGCGACTGGCGGCGATGGCGTCGCGGCGGCAGGCGCTTCAACAGATCTGGGCGACCGGTGGCGATGGCGTCGCGCCGGGGCTGCTCAACGGATCTGGCGATCTGTGCGACGGCAGGCGAGCGTCGGTGTGCGGCGGCGGGGTGATCGGCGTCGCGATCTGGCCGGCTGGACGTGCGACGATGGCTGCTGGCTGGGCTTCTCTCGGCTGGCTGCAATCAACACAAACACACACAACACACCTCTTTGCACTCGGCCAAAAGCACACCAAACGGATGAGAAGAAGAAGAGGAAGATCGATACCTACCCGGAATGATGATGAACGATCCAAGGGAGCTGCAAGGATGAAGAATCGGCAAGGGCTATGGAGAGGGAGAGCTTGTGCGGCCAAGAGGAGATTTGGAGAAGAAGATGGAATAAACCTAATTCTATTTCATTTAACCAAATGCACCAAAACTCCAAAATCCAAGGTTAACTAAGATGTGATGCAGAAAGAGCAACAAGAGCACCTAATGGCTCAATTGGCACACATCTCTACAAGCTTCCCAGGAGACCCGGGTTCAAACCCCGGCTGTAGCACAAATTCCTTTATTTTTACTTTTGCATCAAACCTTGCTCAAACCAAACCACAAACCCCTCCAAAAACCTACAAAAACCATCCAATAATTTTAGTAACTGGAAAAGACACAAACGACCCTGACGGCCCGACCAAATTACCAAATTACCCCTAGGGCATACCTGGAAGACCGGAAAGAAAAACCTGGGTCGTTACACCTAACTTTTCAACCAACAAGAACGATAATTATAACAAGTTTAAGGGATGAGAAAATTGACACCAAATTTATACTTGTTCACCCAATGATGGCTACCTCTATGTAAGAACCCGACCCAAAAATTGATCATAAACCTGATTCTTACTTAGCATACTTAAAGTTTAAAAACATTTAAACCACAGAATATAAGGGTAAGTACGAAGGTACTCAGTAAGAATCCCCAACTGGGTTACAATACGATATATCAATCATCTAGCATCCTAGTATACATGCAAATAATTACCAACACATATATTTGCTCAACGAGCTACGGGCAAGTCCAGAATCCTCGGAAGTCTCCTACTTCCGGCCTAATGATTGGCTCTCCTAACCAATCCCAAAAGACATCCTCGAGGGTCTTTCTTCCTCGGCCAGATGATCAACTCAAAAGCTGATCCCAAATAGATGTCAGACACCCTCGAGGGTCTTTCTCCCTAGGCCAAAATGACCAACTCAAAAGCTGATCCCAAAGAGGTGTCCTCGAAGGTCTCTTACCCTCGGCTAATCAATTACTTTGACAAACGGGAAAGTACCCAATGTCTGGCTCTAAACTTGAACAGAAGTGGTGTACTCACGAACATTAGCCCAGGGGAGCTCTCCGAACCGGCGACTAACGCGTATGCATGCACACTGCATGCTGCTGCAAACTGGAGAAAATGTGGGGGCCTAGGGACAAACTACTTGGGCCAGGTACGCATGCCTAATTACTCGGAAGTGGTGTCACTGATCTACATTAGTGCGAGCCCCTCGGCACTCATCTGTAGCAGCCTGTACCACCAACCTGAAGCTAAGAACAGGCCAAGGCAGGCTTACACCGTTGGATGGGTTCTGCTCTGGCAGGCTACAAACTAGGCTTATGCCGATGCGGGAGCTAATCCACATCGGCTACTGGGGTGGAAGCAAAGTACGTTATGCTTTTCCCTGAATCCAGACCGGTGGGGACAAAGTACATTATGTCCGCTCTCAGCCTCTAGATGATGACAATCTGACAGTTCTATCTAAGATTTCAGAGTAATCGATTTCTGACTATTCAAACATGCTCAACAGTAGAAATACATAACCTAACATGATACTACGAACTTAAAGCAGGAATCACGGAGCATGTTGGAAGGACAAACCTAGCATGGCACTAACATGTAGAAACAGAGGTAAACATGCTAGCAGAAATCAATCAACAAAGCAGTCCTATCCACTAACATGCTCAGAACAATTAACAGGCATACATGGTATAATCATGATATATCGCAGGGTCCACACAACCCCGGTAAGAAATCCTTACCTGGAACAAGCAGAAAACAATAAACAAAGTGCTCCTTGAGCTGCAGTGTCTCACAACCTAACAATATCATAAATACATGCAATTAAACCTAGCTAGCTAACAACCGAACTAGGAACTAGAAGTAAGGGATTCGACAAACTGCCCCACTAGCAACACGAGTGCTCTCAGCCAAGCACTATGGAGATGACCAATGAAGCTCTCAGCTAGGGTACTCTCGGCCACCACACTAGAACAACTTGATCTCGGCTAGGGCATCACAAACAATAATAAATACAAACACCAGTTAGCTCCAGGCCAAGAAGTAAGCAAAACAACCAACCAAAGCAACCTTGGTTCATGGCTAGGGCAAACAGAAACTCACCTAGGCAGCAAGGTCTTCTCGGCCACAAGAATGCAAAAGGAAGATGCGGCTCTCCCAAGAACTCAGCTAGAAGAAGCTTGAAGCTAGGGTTGATGATGGTGGTGTGGTCTCGACAACCCCAAGGAGACAGAGTTGATCTCGGCACTAAGGGTTGTTTTCTTAGGGTGGTGCGGCAAGAATAAGACAAGGTCAAGATCAATATTTGGGGTGTTGGTGTGTTCGACAATCACAAGGAGTGGAAGGAGGAAGTTTTCGGCAACACAAGGTGAAGAGGAATGAGTGCTCGGCTAGGTAGGAAAAGAAGAGAGAAGAACTCTTCTCAACTAGGGTAGGGTTTCGACCAAGGAGGAGATGGAGAGATGAAGAGCTCGGCAATGGTTCAACCTTGAATCAAATCACAAGAGCTTGGAGAAGAAAGGAGAAGGAGAAGAAGAAATCATAAGAATGGGGAAGAAACATGCGGCTAGGTCTCGGCCAAAAGGAGGAATGCGATTCTTTCTTCTTTCTTTTTGTCAATTAAAATCCTGGCCATCCGCCCATCGAGTCCCAGCTGCAAACACATTTATCCCCTTAAATCTCTTTTTTCTAAAACAAGCCTCCAAGAGTCTAACTAGTCAAAGGTTTGAGTCCTAGCAACAACACTATTTAAAATCCTTTATTTTTCCTCCATTTGACTAAACCCCATCCTCCGAACTACCATGGTTCGAATCCCAACACTAACACAATTAAAACTAAATTTTCTCTTATAACCCGAAAAACCTCCAAACCTCAAAGAAAGCAACTCTTGCCCAAGAACCTGAAACCGAAGAATAACTAAAGCCAACCAATGACAGAAACAGCCCTGAAACTCTGGTCAATTATGAAACTGGCCCTCCGAGGAAAATGACCAAAATGCCCCTAAAGGCTAAAACTCCCCTAACGGCCCAACCGAACAACTGAAAGACTAACCGAACTTGCCTAACCAGAATAGAAATCTGGGCCGTTACACTCTAGTCTTTTGCTATCGATGTAGGTTCCACTAGATATCAGGGAGAAAATACAAGAGTTTTTCAATGCTCTCGAGAATGGTTTCTCACTTTTCTCTCAAGAAAAAGACTCACGGGTCACTCAAAGAACAATAAACTCTTTAATTGCATGAATCCACTTTACACCAACACTTAAAAGAAAAAGAATCAAAGAAAAACTCACAAGTTTTCTCCTATTTTCTTCTCACAAACTCATGTTGCAAGGTATTTGACCTTTTTTTTCCTGACCTATGGCTACACCCTCTGATTCACACTTCACGGCACAATAAATTGCAATTTCAATTTATGATAGCCTCTACGGCAGTAGGGCAAACAAATGAGAATTAAATGGTTGGCCCATTATGGGCCCACTTGTTTTTTCTTCATATATTAACAAATCTCCCACTTGATGACAAAACAAGCAACATGTCTTCGCTACAATGATAGCGACTCCTCTTTACTCATGGAGAAGTCCAACTGAAGTTGTACACAACTTCACTTTATGAACAGGAAAAGCCTTGGTAAACATGTGAGTTGGATTCTTACTTCCTAGAATCTTTTCAAGCATTAACAATCTATCTTCCAAAGCTGATCTAATAAAATGGTATCTCACATCTATGTGTTTCCTTCTTGAATGAAACATTAGATTCTTTGCTTAATGAATAGCACTCTGAGTGTCACAATGCAAAGTCCCCTTACCTAGTTCAAGCCAAGTTCATTTAGAAAAGACTGAAGCCAAATAATTTCTTTGATTGCCTCAGTCACTGTAACATACTCGACTTCTATAGTAGAAAGCGCTACTATCTTTTGCAATCTCAAAACCAAGCTAATTGCTATATCACCTAAAGTAAAAACATATCTGGTAGTACTTTTCCTACCATATGTATCACCAACCATATTTGCATCAACATAACCTTGCAGTTTAATATTCGACTTCTTAAAATGCAGAGCATAATCAGTTGTTCTTCTTAAATATCTAAAAATCCACTTAACTGCATCCCAATGCGGTTTTACTGGATTGCTCATGTACCTACGGATAACTCTCACTGCATGTGCAATGTCGGGTCTTGTGCAAACCATAGCATACATTAGCCTCCCTAAAGCAGAAGCATATGCCACTCTAGCCATATCGTTTCTGTCTTGCTCTATAGTGGGTGAATGCTCCTTAGATAATTTAAAGTAACAATCTAAAGGAGTACTCACATGTTTTTCATTTTATATGTTAAATCTCTTAACCTTTTTTCACATATTCTTCCTCTGACAAAGTCAATATACCATCTTTTCTCTCAATCCTCATTTCCAAGATTTGTTTGGCAGCTTCCAAATCTTTCATATCAAAACTTGAGATAATTCACTATTTATCTTCATAATTTTCTTGTTTGTTTGCACTTGCTATCAACATATCATCAACATATAGCAGTAAAATAACATATAAGTTACCTTGAGACCTTATATAGCAACAATGATCTGCCTGACATCTCTAAACCTCACTGTTGCACATAAAACTATCAAACTTCTTGTACCACTGTGTGGTTGCCTGTTTGAGATCATACAAGCTTCTCTGAAGTTTGCATACCATTTTTTCTTTTCCCTGAACTGTGAAACCCTGTTGTTGCACCATGTAAATTTCTTCATCCAAATCTCCATGAAGAAATGTCGTCTTTACATCCATCTATTTCAGGAATATATCTTCTTCTACCACTATCGACATTACAGTTCTAATAATAGTTAGTTTAACTACAAGAGAAAATATCTCATTAAAGTCAATACCTTTCTTCTGTTGAAAGCCTTTGACTACAAGCCTTGCTTTATATCTTTTTCTACCATCGGGTTCTTGCTTGATTTTGTAAACCCATTTGTTCTACAAAGCTTTCTTACATCTAGGTAACTCAGTAGTTGACATGTCTGATTCGTCATAAGAGAATCTGTCTCATGTTTCATGGCTAACTCCCACTTGGTAGAATCTTCTACTTGAACTGCCTCATCATAATATTTAGTTTCACCTCTATTAGTCAATTATATATAAGTAAGAGTAAGGGAATACCTCTGTGGTGGTCTGATAGTTCTACTAGACCTCATAATTGGTGGAGGTGGCATTCTCTAAACTTTATCAAGCTCCACAATCTGCTCATCAGTTTCAATAACTGGTCCTTTAGTTTCTACAACTATTTCCCCAGTTTCCACAATTTTTTTCATTTGAAGTATCTATATTCTAATCTTCAATCCTTGTTGTTTTGGTCTCAACATAAAAAAGACTTATATAATGAGTCTTCTCTTCTTCACTTTCATTTATCTTTGAATCAACAATTGTTTCTCTATTTTTTTACAAGGTTTCTTCATTGAAGATCACATTCCTGCTTCTGACTATCTTCTTGTTTTGGTCATCCCAAAACATGTAGCCCATCTTAGCAACACCATATCCAATAAATTAACACTTTTTAGATTTAGCATCCAGTTTACTCTTGTATGCAACATCAATGTGAAAGTAAGACAAAGAACCGAAAACCTTTAGATGAGAAAGGTTTACCTGTTTACCACTCCATACTTCTTCAAGCAATTTGAAATCAAGTGGTATGATCGGGCTTCTATTGGTCAGAGAGGTTGTCGTATTGATCACCTCAACCCAAAACATCTTAGGCAATCCTGCATGTAATCTCATGCTCCTAGCATGCTTATTCAACATCCTGTCATTTTCTCTACAACACCTTGCTACGGTGTTTCTGGAACTTTCTTTACAACCACAATACCATTGTCTTCAAAATATCTTTTGAATTCCCCACTAACATATTTGTTTGCACAATATCTTTTGAATTCCCCACTAACATATTCACCACCATTATCTGACTACAAGCTCTTGACTTTTAGACCTGTCTCATTCTCAACCATAGCCTTCCAAGTTTTGAAAACAAAGAATATATCAAATTTATGTTTGAGAAAATAAGCCCATACCTTCCTACCTGAGTCATCTATGAAGGTCACATAGTATCTGGAACCACCAGTAGAAGATACTTCAGAAGGCCCCCATACATCACTGTGAAATAACTCCAACCAAGTTGGTTTTAGTTTTGCTTCTATCTTTGAGAAACTGACTCTTTTCTGCTTTGCAAATACATAGCCCTCACACAACTTTTGTTCAAATGCCTTCAGTCTATGTAACTTCCCTACAGAGTGAAAGAACTTTCATTCCTTTTTCACTCATGTGTCCCAACCTGTTGTACCAAAAATCAGTTTGACCTAAATGATCTAAAACTACCACCACGTCTATGTCATTGTTGCTGACATACAATGTTCCTTTCTTGCTTCCTCGAGCAATCACCATGGCGCCTTTTGTAACCTTCCGATTTCCTTGACTAAAAATAGTCTCATATCCATCACTGTCTAATTGCCATATAGAAATCAAAATTTTCATCATATTTTGAACATGAAGTACCTTACAAATCGAACCATTTGGCATTTTCAATTTTATGTTACCAATCTCAATGATGTCTAAAGGTTCCCCATAAGCTAGATAGACCTTTCCATGATTTCCTACAACATAATTCTCAAGAATGTCATGCTGACCTGTAGTATGAAACGAAGCACCTGAATCTATCATTCATGTTTCATGAGCACATTCCACTGCCAGAACTAGAGCATCTTGTTCCTTATTAGCAACAACATCTGCACTAGCTTCATTGCCCTCCATTTTCTTTAGGGCCCTGCAATTCTTTCTCAGATGTTTTGTCTTACCACGGTTCCTAGACTTACTTCTATTGTTTTCCGATTTACCTCGATTCACTTGACTTCTATTGTTACTCCTGCCTCTATCCACCTTCAACGTTGAACCAGAAGTAGAAGCAATACTTGAGTCATTTCTGCGAATCTCTTCTACAATAGAAGAATCTCTAACTTGTGAAAACTCCAATTTCTCTTTTCCACATGAATTTGAAATTGCAGATTTCATAGTTTCTCAATTGTCAGGTAAAGATCTAAAAAAAAATCGCATTTACTTCATCTGTAAAATCTAAGTCAACAGCAGATAATTTATTTATCAATAAATCAAAATTCATTGATATGGGCAGTGATAGATGTACCTTTGACTTAAATTAAAAAACTGAGTTGCGAGATACACCTTGTTGTTTATCGAGGGTTTTTCATACATGTTGGACAAAGTTGTCATCAACTCTATGTAGTCGTCACGTTCACAACATTACTATGCACATTCTTTGTCAAAGTCAAACGAATGATACCCAACACTTTCCTGTCCAACTTTTTCCATTCAGCTTCTCCCATGTCATCGGGTTTTCCTTCCAATGGAAAATGCAAATTCTTCTAATACAGATAATCCAATAGCTGACACTTCCCAAATGAAAAATCTGTTCCATAAAAAAAAACCAATTTCTCATCTCTTTTAGCCATCGTTCTTCAACCTGATCCTCTGATAGCAATTGCTAGTCAAAATTGGCTCAATGCCACCAAAATATAATCAATCCGAATTCAAATTATTTAGACTAAAATATTCTTGCCTTTCTTAGATCAAGTTTTAGTTCCAAATTGCACAACAGAATTATCAATTTGAAACTAATAAACTTAAAAGCATAGATAAAGTAACATAAACTTTCAAGCAACAAGAACGATAATTAAAACAAGTTTAAGGGATGAGAAAATTTACATCGAATTTATACTGGTTCACCCAATGATGGCTATCTCCAATCTTTTGCTACCGAGGCAAGTTCCACTAAATATCAAGGAGAAAATACAAGAATTTTACAATGCTCTCAAGAATGACTTCTGACTTTTCTCTCAAGGAAAAGACTCACAAGTCATTCTAAGAAAAATAATCTCTTTAATGGCATGAAACTACTTTACACCAACACTCAAAAGAAAAAGAATCAAAGAAAAACTCACAAATTTTCTCCTATTTTCTTCTCACAAACTCATGTTGCAAGGTATCTAACCTTTTTTTTTTTTCCTTTAGCCTTTAGGGCAGTAGGGCAGGGCAAACAAATGAAAATTGATGTGCCCACCTGTTTTTCCTTCATATATTAACAGTTAGATTCTTTATATTAGACTATATACTAGCCAATGTCAAGCAATTCAGTTTGTGGCTTGTAAAGGGTTTTGGGTGCATGTTTTTTTATCCAAGAGAATAACATGTAGTTTTAGAACAGTCAAATGTTCTATTTGACTTAGAAAGTTGACAAATCTCGAAATTATGACGTTTAAAAAATAATTTGAATTCCTATTGTTGAGGGCTAGATGGTTGAGATAAGATCATATAATAACTTAATTGAAGAAACGAAATCTTTATAACCTATAAATAAATTACAACCTATTATCTAAATTTCAAAAATCACGGGCATTACATATTATGTGGTTAAATGTTAAGTTCAATTACGTCTCTTAAACGACAACTAGTATGTGGTTAAGTCTTAAATTTATTTACTTGTCATAATTATAGGTAGTATGTGTGGTTAAGGTTTGTCGTCCACGTTTCCTACTATTTGAATTTTAAAATTGCAACAAAGAAGTTCTTATCATTGACATAATCTTTTCTCATAAATATCCTATTTTATGGGATATAAATATAAATTATTTCAAGGTTGAATTTGAAAAATAAATTTTTAAAATTCGACGAGTTAATGTTTTTCAAGATTTAGATTGAAATAGTTATACCGACGTTTTGCACAATAAATATAGCACATATAATATAGGAGATTTTTCAAATATTAAAATTTTAGAAAAAAAAGAATTAAATATAGCAAAACTAACAATAAATTAATGGTCACAAAATTTATATATGTTTAAAAGTGAAATTGATAAGTTTCAATTACACGAAAAAATTCATAAGCTTTAATTAAGTTAAACATTTCGTTTTTATTTTGTATTAAACTCTTTTTAAAAAAAATTTTGACATATTTGAAAAAATTATTATAATTGAAATTGTAAGAAAATTTACTCCTCATACCAATTTTTGGTCCTTGTATTTTAATTATAGTATTTTTATTAAAGTATTTCATTTATAGCACGATTTGGTTGCAATTTTTTAAAACTCCGATTCTACCTCTTGACTCCCTCCCGGTGCTTCTCCGCACTTGTTCGGTAGAATTTCACAAATATGTCATTCTTCCTGTTTTTATATTCCAAGTATCCTTCACCTTTTTAGACAAAAACAAATTACAATTTCCTTTTTCTTTTTTTTTTCTTTTTTCTTACTTGCCTTACTTTGTGTATTTTTATCATCTTCTTCATGTTTTTCTATAGATTCTCAAATTTTCATAAACTTTCAAATACTATACTTTTAAATTATTAATAATTATTATTTAAAAAAAAACATTCACATTCTACCACATTTTTTAAATTTCACCTATACTTGGATTTCAATTAATTTCGGCAACCAAATCTTCAATATCATTGAACATTAAAACCAACATGCAATTGGAGTTGGCTGATCGAAGGTTATCTCAAACTAATTAAAGGCTCTCTGCGAACTGATTGAAGGTTATCGACTGAAAACTAATTGAAGGTTCAACTGAAAACTGATAGATTCAATCACTAGCAAATTGATAGATTCAATCACTAGCAACTAATAGATTCAATCACTAACAATTTGATAGATTCAATTACTAACAAACTAATAGATTCTACCAGAAAGAATAAAATCAATTGAAATAAAGGGGCAATAAAATGAGTAGAAACGTGTATCAACATGCAATTGCTTGAAATAGAGGAAACAAAATATGTACCTTAAACGGAGTGTAAGTAAAAAAAAAACATACCGATTGAAACGTTGGTTAAAATAGTGAAAGTATGATGTATTTTTTAAACGAATGAAGAAAATCTTAACGAAACCAAGTATAGTGTATGTGTGAAAGAAATCGTGTTTAGCAATAATGAAATGTGTGGGTGATAGAAGCCCAAACCAAAAATTGACCGAACCCCAAAACAAAAATGATTGATTCAATCACTATGAAACTAATAGATTCAATTAATAGAAAGTTGATACAGAAAATTACTAGAAAACTAATAAAGTCCATCACTAGCAAACTGATAGAGTCAATCATTAACCAATTGATTGAAGTGGGCCTTTTTGGTCTTTTTAAGCCCACCGTTTTCTTTTTATGCCCCAAATGAATTAGTTTGAAAAACTGATTGAAAGCTGTCACTTGAAAATTGATTGAATGTTATCAGCTGAAATTGATTGAATGCTATCAACTGAAAATTGCTTGAAGGCTATCAACTAAAAATTGATAGAAGAGTTTTTTTTTGTAATTTTACAAGTGGCATCCCATTTTTCTGCTATATATGAAATATTTTCAAAAAAGTGCTATTGCTGGTATTTTTTTTATTTTTTTTTTGCTATTCATGTAAAATCCCCTAATAGAAATGTGTATTTTAAAGCTTTTATTCATGTATTTTAAATATTTACTTTAAATTTTTTCAATTCAATAAAACTTGGAGTCGTTCACTTCGTAGTAATCCAAGATATCCATGAGATGGGTATCTGGATTACCACATTTCTTTTGTAGGAATGAAAAAAAAAATCAGGCATTCTAGGGTGCCCATCAAATAGTCGTTTGGATGCTCTTCTGCATCATGAGTATTTAGGATGTCCATGTAGAGGACATCCTTGAATGACACTTTTGGCCTCATAAATTTTTTTTTTTATAAAATTTTATATTTTTATCAATTTTTTTTCTATATTTTGTGTATAGTTTGTACCTTAAAAATAATAATAATATATTTTTTAGTACATAATTATTATGCATTAACAACTAAGTATACATAATTAATTATATTTATATTTTACATTTTTTTAAATGCATTAAATTCAATAATATTTTTATTATTTTCAATAAAAATTTAAAGTGCATTGATTTTGTTATACGTTTTAAATATAATTATCCTCACTTTCTATATTTAACAAATTTTTACATACTAATAAATGAATTTTAGTTTTTTTCTAGGTAAATTTATTTTAAAATAAATTATTCAAATTAATTAAAATATATCTATATATATATATATATATATAGATTTTAATTATACAAATTAATGTGTACATTTAGTTATGAGGGCATTTAAGACATTTCCATTAACAAAACTTATAAAATAAATACAGTTTTCAAAATATCCATAAAAATATTACTACAAAACAAACATGGTGATCTAAGAATGCCGAACATCGGAAATTTCGTGTATTAGAAGATTCGAGTTATCTTGATTACCACAAAGTAAATGGCTCCAAAATGTATTTATATGTCAACAAAGAGTAATAACTAACTACATTAGTCTATCTTATGACCAAGTTCAAATCCCTCAATCCCCAAATTATATATTCTAGAATTAAAAAAAAGTACTAATACAATAAATTTAAACTAATTTTTATTTAAATTACTTCAATAATAATAATAATAATAATAATAGTAATAATAATAATAATTTTAATGTAATCACAATCAAAATTAGTTCAATAATAGTAATAATAATTTTTTACAAGCATAATTTTTGTTTTTTTTAGAATAGCATAATTTTGGTAAATAAATGTATTTTGATTAACCATTACTTGACATAGAAATACAAAACGAAATTATAACTTTTAGTAATCAATATCATTGATTTAATCTCTCTCAAACATGGTTGTTTAGTCAACTAAAACTAATGGAGTATTATTTATCAATATTAACAATAATGGTCATTTGATCAATTATAGATTAGGTTCTGACTTAGCTTTGTATTAAAACATAATTTGAAAACAATGAATCATAATTTTTCTGATATGAAATTTTGAAAGAAGAAAAAAGAAAGATACATATTTTTTGAAAAAAATATCTACTCTTCAATAAGATATTTGTATGAAGCTTATATATTAAAAAAAAAAGGATTAAAGTATAAAAGGTAGGGAATTAAATAAAAGAATTATAAAATTGAAATTACAAAAAATAATTAAATAATTTTATCATAATTCACAGGTTAAAATAAATAGTAAAAATATATATTTAACTTCTAAACATCAATTCCCAAATAAGTTTTTCTTACACCATTCTTATAATACCACTTCCCAAACAATATTTCCCAACAATCATTCCTAACACCATTTCTCAAGTAAGACTTTTTACAAACACTCTCTCACTATTACAATTTGTAGAATAGATGGCGGGTTTAAAATTTGGTTCTTAAAAACACGGAGGAAACAATGGCGGGCACAAATGACAGTTATTGAAAAGTTTCGATGGTGTGCAGTAAAAACACATCGATGGCGGTCTTTTATGCCTGCCGTGAAATACAATCGATGGCGGGCAATGCCCGACATTGATTAAACAGAATCAAAACACGCTGGCTAGCTCTTCCAAAAAAATTTCATTCCTCTTTCTCGACAAAAATCTCTGAAACCCTCACCCTCTTTCTCTATTCATCTTCTCTTCTCACCGACGCCGGCGCTGACTAACCCACCGCCGACTAACCCTCCTTTCTCTTTGAAGCTCAGAATGTCAAAAGTTTCGACATTTTCTTCAACTTGAGGCATCTGATCTTCACAAATTGGGTAACTTTTTTTAAACTCTTTTTTGTCTTATTTCTTTCTTAAATGCATGTTGTAACCTTTTAAATTTCATCATATTAGGTCACAAATTTCAACATTTTTCAACTTAGAGCATTTTCAACTTGGAAAGTCTCTTCACAAATTGGTAATTTTATTACTCCCTAACTCTTTTTAGTCTCTTTTTATCTTATTTCTTCACAAATGCCTATTGTTAACCTTTCAAATTTGTGCATTTTTTTAAAGTCATTGTTTGTTTGATTTGATCATTTGTTTGAATTGTGCATTTGTTGTTTTGATAGCCATTTTCACTTGGAAAGCTCACTTTTGTAATGAAAATGGTTATGAAAACCACAAATGCACAATTTGTATTGTAGCTTGATTTAAAGTTTCCTTCTATTAGCTCACATTTGTATTGTAGCTTGATTCAATGCATGATTCGAATTCTACACTTTGATTATGGAGTTAGCTAGATTCTTTTTTTTTTCTTATTTAAGTTGAGTTATATATGTGACTAGATTCTACTTTGTTTAAAAAAATTTGTAGGTTAAGTTTCTCCTAGTTGACTAGATTTCTAACATCGATATGGATATGTAAGAACCGACCCAAAATGCGGTCCTAAACCTAGGTTCTCACTCAGCATGCAAGTTAAATACTTCATCAAGCGGTTTAGTGCTTCATATTTAAAACCTTTCAAAACATTTAAAAGCGTGGACACTTAAAACATAAACAACAACCTTCATTTAAGCAAACCAACAAAGTAAAACAAGCTCGGCGGTGTTTATGAAATCATACAATACAATTTAAACAATCTTATTAAAACATCCCCTAGGACTCCTGTCCGTCTACATGCTGAACAATTATGCAAACAATAAAAGACAGAGTGCCGGCGGCTCCCATGATCAATCAGCTCCCTCCGCTAGCCGTCCCGGTGCTGTCCCAAGTTACCTGGTGGAAAACCACAGAAATAAGGGTGAGTATAAACATACTCAGTAAGAATCCCCAACCGGGGTACAATACGATACATCAATCATCTAGCACCCTAGTATACATGCAAACAGTTACCAACACAGATCATAGCTCAACGAGCTTACAAGGCAGAATCTGGAATCCTCGGAAGTCTCCTACTTCCGGCCTAATGATTGGTTCTCATAACCAATCCTCGGACATCTCCGAGGGTCTTTCTCCTCGGCCAATTTATCACTCAAAAAGCTGATCCCAAAGATGTCCGACACCCTCGAGGGTCTTTCTCCCTCGACCATATGATCAGCTCAAAAACCAATCCCAATGGGTGTCCTCAAGGGCCTCTTACCCTCGCTAACAAATCTGGACTATCGGGAGAGTACCCGAAGTCTGGCTCTAAACTGGAAGGAACTGGTGTACTCACGAACATTAGCCCGGGGGAGCTCTCCGAACCGGCGACTAACGCGTGTCTTGCGCACACCGCATCTTCTTTGCAACCGGCATAAATGTGGGGGCCTAGGTACAAACTACGCGGGCAGTGTGCATGCCTAAAGACTCGGAAGCGGTGTCACTAAACACGATGGTGCGAGGCCCTCGGCACTCATCTGCGCGCACTGTACCACCGACTGAAGCTAAGAACCGGCCAAGGCGGGCTTGCACCGCTGGCGGGGTTCCGCTCTAGCGAGCTACAAAAAGCGGGCTTATGCCGATGTGGTAGCTAAATCCACATCGGTTGTCGGGGGGAAGTAATGTACGTTATGCTTCGCTCTACTCCCGACGGGTGGGGACAAAGTACGTTATGTCCGCTCTCAGCCTCTGGATGATGACAAACTCTACTATACTAGCTAAAAGTACAAAATAAGCGATTCTGGCTAGACATACATATCATCATCAATCACACATAACCTAGCATGATACTACGAACTTAAAGCGGAATCTCAAGCATCTTTGGAAGAACAATCCTAGCATGGCACTAACATGTAGAAACAGAAAACTCGCTAGCAAGAGTGCAATCACAAGTTTTGTCCTATCCACTAATCATGTTCATACAAGTAAACATGCATATAAGGCACGATCAAGAAAGCATCGCAGGGTCCACACAACCACGGTAAGAAATCCTTACCTGGAAGCAAGCAGAAATAACTTTCAAAATCAATAACGACCCTCGAGCTTTAAAGCGAACCCGAGCAACCTAAGCATTTTAGTAAAAACAACCTAATTAATTAAACAGCAAGGTCACGCCCAAAGGAGAAAAGACTCGGGAATTACCGACCGAGAAGACACAAGGTCACGCCCCAACTCGCGACGGCGGGTAGGTGTCCGTCAGCAAGGACAAGCAGGTGGCGCACGCGGCTAGGCGCTGGCGCTGCACTGGCGCCGGCGCTAGCGAGCGCGGGGGCGTCTGAGACGCGAGGTATCGCCGCAGCAGCGAACACTGCTGGGTCGGGCGCGCGGGCGAGACGTCGGGTCGCGAGGGCAATGCGCGCGGCGACTGGTGCTTGAACAGCGCGGTGCGTCTGGGCGCACTAAATTTGAAGAACATGCACGGGCGGCGCTGGGCGACGCGTCTGGACGGGCAACGAAGCGCGCAGTCTGAGCGGCGGCTCGTGGTGCGGGGCGCGCGCAAGTCTGAAGCGGAATGGCTGGGCGTCGCGGCGCGCTTGTGTGCAGAGGTGCGAGCGGGGCCGGTGTAGCTCAGTGAGCGGTCCCGATGCGGCCGGTGTGGTGCGGCTAGGGCATGGCTGGGCGGCTAGGGTTGGGTTTTCTTGGTGAGGTCGGCTAGGAGAGAGAGAGAGAGAGAGAGAGAGAAAGAGATTGCAAAACAAGGGGAAAGGGACTTTCTTGATTTTCTTCCCTTCTTCCTAAATTAAATGGGTCTAAAATCCCTTCCCAAAGCTTCCTCTTTCAAAACCCGGCCCAAACAAACTTTCTAATAAAACTCTTTTCCTACAAACTCCCAAAACCATTTAGGGCAAGGGTTCAAATCCCAAAGGAAGCCCTAAAAAAACCCATTAATTTTGCCAATAACTAAAATACCTCCAAACTCCCACACAACTTGCCCAAACCTCTTGGGTCTTGCAACCAACAACCACCAAACCTCGACGAAGCGGGATAGGCCACAAATCTTGAAAATCCTCAAAACCACGTAGGGGCAAAAGACCAAAATACCCCTAAGGGTTAAAACAGCTCTAACGGCCCATCCGAACATCCGAATAATGATCCGAAATCACCTGGGTAACCGAAATAGAAAACTGGGCCGTTACAATACTCCCTCCTTTTAAGACTTTCGTCCTCGAAAGTCCTAAGATGAAAACAACTCAAGGAAAAAAAACTCCACTGATTCTTAACCAACCAAGCTCCCGATTAAGATAACACAAATCCTTCTTCGAAACCGAACCCTCTTGGGTTCCCAAAGGCTCCAAGCCCAACAGACACCGAGTCTGCCACGAACTATCTCAACCAAAACTGAACCAACACTGAGCTTTGAAGAAATAAATGTGATAGTGCTAACGGTAATACACATCCTCAAACTCGCACTAGCTCTCAAACGGTCTTAAAATATTAGGGCTCACTTAACCCTGCTAGCCCAACTCGGAACGCCTCTCTACGGCGCTACTCTCCGCAAACTAGTGGATGGGTCACAAGCTCTAAAACTCTACGCCACGCTCCGGCGTAACTTCTCTGAATGCTCATAGCTGTTATCAAACATCCTCGACCCTTCACCATGCTGACCAAACAACTGAACCTCCCAGGTTTCAGAAACTAAACGGCCTACTCTTACTTCTCAAGAGATCTACGAGCCCCAATGGTTGCCTACAATCCTTAACGAAATCCAAATCGAACCACCAACTGGTGACTGATCCCAAGGCAACCTTCTCCAACTAGCATGCGTCCACAACACCTAAGCAACCATCTTACGAGAAATCGAAGCACCCAAGCCAAGGGGCACTTTTCTGGTTCACCAAGCGGCTACCACCACTCACACTAGCTGAAACTTCAGCTTCGGCCACCCCTGAACGACAAGGTCCAGGAACAGGCTCCACTCAGCCAAACTAACAAACCGGAGCCCCTCATCGGCCGACAACAAACTTTCCAATGCAATCCGATCAGCCACTGGCCTAGGTGAACATCGCCAGACAGGAAAACAAACAACAATCCTCTCACGGAAACCTCGAGCAGCAAGGAATAAAACAACACGCGGCTACTAGCAACACAATAGCTTGAGGATCGCAACTCAAGGGCTTTACCAACCAATGCCACGGCACCTCTGTGCCAACTCACTCAACCGTGGTTCATCTAAAATGCCAACTACGAATGCACAACAACTAAAAGAAAAGCCCGAGAAAGGCTTGCTTAGCAGAAACTCAAACCAAGCTCATAACGAGCAAAGCTCGCGTCCAAGCTACCACTCAACTTTTAAGTCCAACTAGCTACTCAAAGGACTTCCTCCTTTAGCCTAGGCCTATCTCATCTTGTGACTAGAAACTCCACACTCAGAACATCGCAAGGAATACGAACTGACGAGGCTATCTCCAAAGATAATACTTGCGACTGGCATCCATGGTGCAACTCAACCACCAAGGAAACTAGGGGTTCCTCAAACCCCAAAGAACCAAGAACTTTCCAGCAAAAACTCAACTCTTAAACTGGCTGGCCTCCGCCCTTGCGGGGGCAACAACTTTCGCTTGCTAACAACACAATGCAGGGACCCCCTCGCTGGGCTAACCACTGCGCTACTCTGATCAACTACACAACTTAGGAGCTACGCCGACTCCTTCTAAACGGGAACGATTTCCCAGCAAGCGAACTTTGAAGGGCAGCGAACTTCACACACGCTCGCTGACTAGCTCAAACCCAAGGGCAACAACAACCAACTCTCTTGGAAGCAACACCCAAGGGAAAACCCAACTGATTGGACCACCAATCCAGAACTAGAAGAACTTTACTCAACCACCGGGGGGTCAACTCCCGAAACCTCCTGACTAGAAGCAAGTCCTCAGGGCAACGCCCTCTGCTCGACCGGAGCTAGCTCTTGAAACAACGAGGGAACCAAATCTTGGTCAACACCAAGCACCACCTCGCTAAGAATTCAGAAAAACAACGTGGAGGTTACCAAGAACAACTCTAGCTTGTTAACCGACAACAAGCATCCAACAACTCAACCGAGGAACATTGCCTGGTCTGACTTAGCTCTAGTGAAGCTCTACACAAACTAAGGTTCCTCCGATCACCCTCCGACACATATTGTCGTCAACGGTCTAACAGACATCTGGCTACACGAGCACATCTCCCTCCAGCATCTCAACTGTGCTGGCCAAAAGCTTTTTCTTGCCAAATCTGCAGAAAGCACGGGGCGATGCTCCACACAATCCAAAAAGTGCCTTACCAGAGTTGATGCAATGAGTCGGTGGCCTGGCCCCGCCCTGCTGACGATCTTGAGCTCTAACTCACAGCTTTGTGGCACGATCCCGACCCCTAGATCGGCCTGTCGGCGAGTCTCGCTATCCACTTGAGCGGGAACCACGGAAGACCCAAACTTCCTCTTGCTCAAAGCATCAGCCACATCGTAGCTTCTACCCAGGGTAAGGATCTGAACAACACTCTTAGCCATGGCGGCCAGAAACTCCGCGACTTTGCTACCGTCGGCTTGGATCAGTTCCAAGTGAACTCCAACCATCGATCAACAAGAAATGCCTCTACCCTGGTCAAGGGCCAATCTAGCATAACTTGCCTCGCGCAACAACCCGCTACCGCACACGGTAACCTCTCAACCCAAGTTAGGGCACTTGCCAAGAACTAAAGTCCTAACTCCTCAGAACTGAGCACTGGTTTCACAACCCGAAACCCCTCGTGGTTCTTGAAAAATACACCACGGAACGAGCTACACAAAAGTACACCGACGTGTACAGCTCCAACTTCGTCCCTTAAGATCCAAACCAACAAGTATTCTCACACAAGGCAACTTTTGCCTCCCAATAGAGCCACATCTAGCAAAGGAGCAACAAGAGTTCAACCCACTCGGGGTCAACTCACCACGGAATGCCACATTGGTCGACTCACTCTTACAAGAGCATAGCCACACCAAGCTAACTTACCTCATACCAATGGTCCACTAAACGTGCTCCGATCAACCATCCAACTCATGGCTCTACAGTGGATCAACCACGCATCATCGATGCCAACCCTACTCATATTAGGGTAACTCCAGGGTAGTCGAATCACACTACCATCCAACTGGCTCACAAGCCCACATCACAGGCGCGAGAACTCGGACGCGCTAGCCCTTAACAACCAATAGCATCCTTTGTACCCAACTCTCGGTGACCCTGAAAGGCTCCTACTTATCCCTCGAACGACCTCAAACTTGTAGTTCTCTGGCTACCACCGAGCTAGATATCTTATGCATCCCAAATAGGTGCAATCTCATGAATGGGTACAAGACTAGTGGGGATGCTAAACTCCGGGCGGGTCCTGGAACCACCTGTACGAAAAGTGTCAACTGGCTTGAATCTAGGCCTCCTCTCAAAACTTGGTGCCAACAGGCACTACTTCCTTTACAACACAAACATCCCTTTACGGGCTTTAAGCCCCTCTAAGGGTAGGGAAGGTCACACTCCGGGTGACAGGGCAATGGCACTTAACACAAGAGTCTCAACACTCAAGTAGACTACTCTCTGACATCACGTCCAACAGACAAGCCAAGGCCCACTCCCGCATCCCACTCGATGCTCAACGAATACTCAGGCCAACCCTCGGGTGGCAGCACCTAGCTCCACACCTGGAACATGCTAACAGAAGGTGCTTCTCTCTAATAGCCAGCTGAAAACCACGGACGGATTAAGTCCTGACAAGCAAACTCCACACTACCCCCTGGCTACGAGGGTACTAAAAGAACTGGCTGCAAAACGACTGCAGGCTTGCAGGAGGACAAAATGTCTCTACATCTTCCTCAAAAGCTACTAACTTGGAAGCTTGCCAATCGACCGGGTGGCTGGTGGAGACTCTGCTGGTCCGCCTCTCACAGGGGACTACCACCACCACACTGCTGCATCAAACAACACCAGAATGGCGCGCCTCGACCTCTAAACATCTGGTCATCGGCCTCTAAACACTAGGTCATCCCAACACTTGGATGATAAACTCGATCCTGGCCAACCACCTTGCTGCTAGCAGTAGGTCTCAAAACATCCAGCTCTATAGGCTTCCACTTGCCAAACTCGGCGGCTCGATCAACGCCAACTACTTATCAGCATAAACCTACTGATCAAGCCCTCCCGGGAACCTCTAGGGCTACTAGAGCTACAAGGAGGGGTGTCTCCTAAATAAACTCTACCAGCTGGGCTATCTGTGCCCAAGACTCCTCACTACGCGCTACAAACTGCGCCTGGGTCTCCGCTCTCTGTTAGCTAAAAGACCTGCCATCAACTCCCTCATGGCTAGAGCACACTCTGCTCAAGGAGTCTCACTCTGAGGCGTGCTAGCCTCAACCCCCCCTACTCTTGGCAACTCATCTGCCAGGGCCAAAGGTGGCCTACGGGTCTAGACAACCCTAGACGTGGTCTCATGATCAACATGAACAGTCCAACTCCTCGGTTGGAAATACCAAACGTCCCTCCTCCTCTAAGTGCAATCAACCTACTAGCGATCAACACAAAGCAGAAAAGCTAGCCCACGCTGGGGCTCTCACTGCCAAACAAGGGTAACACATGTATACTAGATGCAGTATTGTAAAATAAAACCCTTAGCTTAATGAACTCAGACAAACCTGACGGCCGCGGAGTGCTGATCATCATGGGGGCAACAACCTGCAAAGCAGGTTAGTCTACAGAATCTATGACTCTGTGCTCTGATACCAACTGTAAGAACCGACCCAAAATGTGGTCCTAAACCTAGGTTCTCACTCAGCATGCAAGTTAAATACTTCATCAAGCGGTTTAGTGCTTCATATTTAAAACCTTTCAAAACATTTAAAAGCGTGGACACTTAAAACATAAACAACAACCTTCATTTAAGCAAACCAACAAAGTAAAACAAGCCTGGCCAGTGTTTATGAAATCATACAATACAATTTAAACAACTGTTAAAAACATCCCCCTAGGACTCCTGTCCGTCTACATGCTGAACAATTATGCAAACAGTAAAAGACAGTCTGCCTGGCTCCCATGATCAATATGCTCCTCCGCTAGCCCGTCCGGTCTTTGTCCCAAGTTACACGTGGAAAACCACATAAATAAGGGTGAGTATAAACATACTCAGTAAGAATCTCTCAACCGGGTACAATACGATACATCAATCATCTAGCACCCTAGTATACATGCAAACAATTTACCAACACGGATCATAGCTCAACGAGCTTACAAGGCAGAATCTGAATCCTCGGAAGTCTCCTACTTCGGCCTAATGATTGGTTCTTATAACCAATCCGGAACATCTCCGAGGGTCTTTCTCCTCGGCCAATTGATCGACTCAAAACCCGATCCCAAAGATGTCCGACACCCTCGAGGGTCTTTCTCCCTCAACCATATGATCACTCAAAAACCAATCCCAATGGGTGTCCTCAAGGGCCTCTTACCCTCGCTAACAAATCTGGACTATCGGAGAGTACCCAAAGTCCGGCTCTAAATCGGAAGGAACTGGTGTACTCACGAACATTAGCCCGGGAGCTCTCCGAACCGGCGACTAACGCGTGTCTTGCGCACACCGCATCTTCTTTGCAACCGGCGTAAATGTGGCGGCCTAGGTACAAACTACGCGCCGGCCAGTACGCATGCCTAAAGACTCGGAAAGCGGTGTCACTAAACACACGAGTCACGAGGCCCTCGGCACTCATCTGTGCAGCACTGTACCACCGACACTGAAGCTAAGAACCGGCCAAGGCAGGCTTGCACCGTTGGCAGGGTTCCGCTCTAGCAGGCTACAAACTGGGCTTATGCCGATGTGGTAGCTAAATTCACATCGGCTGTCGGGGGGAAGCAATGTACGTTATGCTTCGCTCTACTCCCGACGGGTGGGGACAAAGTACGTTATGTCCGCTCTCAGCCTCTGGATGATGACAAACTCTACTATACTAGCTAAAAGTACAAAATAACTGATTCCTGGCTAGACATACATATCATCATCAATCACACATAACCTAGCATGATACTACGAACTTAAAGCAGGAATCTCAAGCATGCTGGAAGAACAATCCTAGCATGGCACTAACATGTAGAAACAGGAAAACCTGCTAGCAAGAGTGCAATCACAAGCTGTCCTATCCACTAATCATGTTCATACAAGTAAACATGCATATAAGGCACGATCAAGAAAGCATCGCAGGGTCCACACAACCACGGTAAGAAATCCTTACCTGGAAGCAAGCAGAAATAACTTTCAAAATCAATAACGACCCTCGAGCTTTAAAGCGAACCCGAGCAACCTAAGCATTTTAGTAAAAACAACCTAATTAATTAAACAGCAGCCAATAGCCTAGTGCCCAAAGGAGAAAAGACTCGGGAATTATCGACCGAGAAGACACAAGTTCACTCCGCAACTCGCACGGGTAGGGCGGCGGTCCGTCCGTCGCCAGAGACAAGCGGTAGCTACCGGCGGCTGAGAGCTGGCAACTGGCGCCGCCGCTAAGCGAGGCAGGGGACGTGCAGACGCGAGCTGTCGCAGGCGAGCGAACACGCTGGGTCGGGCGCGCGAGCAAGACTTCAGTTTTTCGAGGACAGCGCGCGGGCGACGCATCTGGGCGGCAGCGAGCGGAGAGGCGCGGCGCGTCTGGGCGCACCTGGGCTGAGCGGCACGGGGTGGCGCTGGGCGACGCGTACGGAAGGCAACGAGCGGCGCGGTTCAAGGCGGCTTTAGTGCGGAAGCGTGCAAAGACGTCTGGGCGGAATGGCTGGCTGGTGTGTGCGGCTCGGCCTTGTGCAGAGCGGCCGGTGGCACGCACACTGCGGGCTCGGCCGAGCGGTCCGATGCGGCGAGGGTGTGGTGCGGCTAGGGCATGGCTGGGCGGCTAGGGTTGGGTTTTCTTGGTGAGGTCGGCTAGGAGAGAGAGAGAGAGAGAGAGAGAGAGAGAGAGAGAGAGAGAGAGAGAGAGAGAGAGAGAGAGAGAGAGATTGCAAAACAAGGGGAAATGGACTTTCTTGATTTTCTTCCCTTCTTCCTAAATTAAATGGGTCTAAAATCCCTTCCCAAAGCTTCCTCTTTCAAAACCCGGCCCAAACAAACTTTCTAATAAAACTCTTTTCCTACAAACTCCCAAAACCATTTAGGGCAAGGGTTCAAATCCCAAAGGAAGCCCTAAAAAAACCCATTAATTTTGCCAATAACTAAAATACCTCCAAACTCCCACACAACTTGCCCAAACCTCTTGGGTCTTGCAACCAACAACCACCAAACCTCGACGAAGGCAGGAAAGGCCCTGAAATCTTGAAAATCCTCAAAACCCTGACCGGGGCCAAAAGACCAAAATACCCCTAAGGGTTAAAACAGCTCTAACGGCCGATCCGAACATCCGAATAATGATCCAAAATCACCTGGGTAGCCGAAATAGAAAACTGGGCCGTTACAGGATAATTCATGGATGTTTAAGGATCGGATGTCACCGGAATACGGTTTAGGAGTTGAGATATTTATATGTAATGCAATACGACATTCAAAAGGTTTAAATGTCGTTTGTTGTCCATGTTTGAAATGTGTGAACGCCAAGTACCAAAGTGTGAATGTCATAAGAGACAATTTATTTTTTCATGGGATCGATCAAAGTTATAATACATTGATTTGGCATGGAGAATCAGTATCGAGGACAAGAAACATGGAAAGTGTTCCAATAGGGATGTTTGAGGCTGCACAAAATTACTTTAACGAAAATTCCCCTATATTTGAGGAAGCTTTAGAGGATGCCAAAAAACCATTATACCCTAATTATAAAGATTTTACCAAGATATCAGCGCTGATTAAACTTTTAATTTTGAAAGCAAAGAATAGATGGAACGATAAAAGCTTCTCAGAGCTGTTACAATTCTTGACCGCTTTATTGCCTAGTCCTAATGAAATTTCGATATCTACCTATTATGCGAAAAGATACCTAGGTACCTTAGGAATGAAGTATGAAAAGATCCATGCGTGCACTAATGACTGTTGTTTGTATCGAAAAGAACTTGTCGATGCAGATCTGTGTCCTACATGTGGAACATCGAGATAAAAGGTTAAGAAGAATATTCCAACAAAAGTCATGTGGTATTTCTCTCCCATTCCAAGATTTGAACGAATGTTTCGAAGTAAAGAAACTTTGAAATTATTGACGTGGCATGCGACGGACCACGAGGTTGATGGGTGTATACGACATCCAGCTGACACACTGTCATGGAAACAAATTGACGAAAGGTGGCCTGATTTTAGTTTAGAAACGAGGAACCTTCGTCTAGCCCTATCAACAGATGGAGTCAATTCCCACGGTGACCAAAGTACTAAATCTTGTTGGTCAGTTATGTTGGTGACTTACAATCTACCACCATGGTTGTGCATGAAGCGTAAGTTCTTGATGCTAACTTCATTAATCTCAGGAGCCAAACAACCAAGAAATGACATAGATGTCTATTTAAGTTCGTTAGTCGACGATCTAAAAATGTTATGGAACACGGGCATTGAATGTTTTGACGCACATCGGCAAGAACGCTTCACCCTGAAAGCTATTTTGTTGTGGACCATTAATGATTTTCCAGCATATGGTAACCTATGTGGGTGTACGACAAAAGGTTATAAAGCATGTACGATTTGTGCAGAGAAAACATCATCAATTTGTTTACCCATAGGAGGGAAGAATATATTTCTCGGACATCGAAAATATCTACCAATGGGGCACATATTTAGAAGAAAAAAAAGAATTCAATGGAGAACAAGAATTTGGAGTCTCCCCTAAACCGCTAAGTGGTGAAGAGATTCTGACACAATTAAATAGTCTTCAGTTTACATATGACAAGGGATCACAACAACGCCTACAGACTCTTATTGGAATAAAAAATCGATCTTTTTCAAATTGGAGTATTGGAAACATTTTCACGTGCGTCATTGTTTAAATGTCATGCACATTTAGTAGAACGTGTGTTTCAATATTATTGGAACCCTACTTGAAATTCCTGACAAAACAAAAGATGGAATAAAAACTCGTGAAGACTTGGCTAAATTAAGACCTGAGTTAGCCCCAATTAAGAAGGGGGACAAAAAGACATTCTTGCATCCAGCATGTTACGCACTATTGAGAAAAGGGAAGATGAGTGTGTGTATGAGCTTATCTGAAGTTAAAGGGTCTGAAGGTTATTCATCCAACATAAGCAAATTAGTGTCGCTTACTAATTTAAAACTGTACGGCCTTAAATCGCATGACCATCACGTTTTGATGCAACAATTGTTACCTGAAGCCATTCGTGGTGCTTTGCCTAAACATGTTAGATATGCGATCATTCGCCTGTGTTTTTTCTTCAAAGCTATATGTAGTAAGTCGATCGATTCATCTAAGTTGAATGGCTTGCAGGATGATGTAGTTGTCACTTTATGTCTATTAGAGAAGTATTTTTCACCAGCCTTTTTCACAATCATGGTTCACCTTGTGGTGCATCTTGTAAGGGAGATTGAATTTTGTGGACCAGTTTATTTGAGGTGGATGAATCATTTTGAAAGGTATATGAAAGTTTTGAAAGTTTATGTTCGTAATAGAAATCGTCCAGAGGGATGCATAGGTGAAAATTACATATTAGAAGAGTAGATAGAGTTTTGTTATGAATTTTTGCAAGGAGTTGAATCTGTGGGGTTGCGATCTTCGAACAAAATAAAGGATTCAAATATCGATCGACCATTATCTGCCACCATTTATAAAACACCAACTAAAGATAAGATGGATGAAGCTCATATGTATGTACTTCATAACATTGATGAAATGCTCTCATATGTAGATCACCACATGGAAATATTGTCTAAAGTGAGTCCTGCCAAGTCTAAGAATAAAAAGTGGCTTCAAGATGAACATAATCGCACATTTAGCAGTTGGTTGCATGATCGGGTGCGGCTGGCTTTAAGGGTTCAAAAAGATTCTGTATCATCTACGTTAAGGTGGATATCACATGGTCCACGTTCAGAAGTTACTACTTACAATAGTTACATGGTTAATGGTATTCAATATCTGTAAGGACCCGACCCGAAAAACGGTCTCTAACCTAGATCCTTACTTAGCATGCATGATTATGAATAAAAAATCACCATTCAGAGTACCAATTTAAAACTTTTCAATCAACACAATTAAAACAAATCCATAAATCCATTAAGTAAAACCAACAAGTAAAGTGACTGATCAGTACTTTCTTAAAATCAAAGGAAACGGTTCGAGAAATCTTAAACAAGTTTTTTGAATGTTTTCCTAAGAACTCAAGTCCAACTACATGCTAAATGTAAAGACCTGACCCAAAAGGGGCTCTAAATGGGCCTTTACCTCAATGCATGCATTCAAAGTAAAGGACAATATGCAGGTATGTTTTCAGATTCCAATTAAAACTAAAACAATCAACATTCAATCCAGAAATCAATACAGTTTACTGAAACCTGTCCCTGTCTCCAAGCACCTGTTTCAAGACAAATACGTTTCCAAAAGTTTACTCTGATCAGGGATTTATTAAAAACATTCAAAACCTTCTCGCCATAACAATGCTTGGAATCCACAAAAACATTTTAGAAAACATCCTAGGGCTCAGTGTCGTCACATGCATTCGGAGAAATAAAAAGGCAAAGAGTAATAATATAAAAATCGAGACAACGAGTTCCCATGATCACAGCTCCTCCTTGACCATCTGTCTACGCACCTTGGTTACTTGTGGAAAACCACAAAAATAAGGGTGAGTAACGAATTACTCAGTAAGAATCCCCAACCGGGGTACAATACGATATACATGGTCATCTAGATGAATGTATGCAAGCTATGAATATAAACACAAAATAGAGCACATAGCTTAAATCCACATATAAACCTCGGATGCCAACTCAGGGTCTTAGTCCAGAAAATCCACCACACAATACGCCCTATACGAGAAACAAGTCCCGGCCTCGGCATCATCTGTCGTCTGAAAGGTGCACTGGCTCACAATCCCGAGGAGCTCTCTAGTCGGCGCCAGTGAGCGTATGCGCGCACCGCCGCATGCTCTGCAGGACTGCAGGGTGCCGCGGGTCTAGTGGCAAGCTGCTCAAGTCCAGTCACCATGCCAAACTAAATCTTTGGATCGGTGTCACTGACATAGGGGTGTGAGACCTGAACACGTGAACTATGTCACCCTGAACCACCGCACCTAAGGCTAAGGAATCGGTCGTGGTAGGCTTACACCAGGAAGCCGTCCTTGCCCTAACAGGTGGCAATCAAGGGCTACTACCGAACACGCTGAGGACGTGCCGGCTGCCGGGAACAAGGCAATGCCAAGTCATCATCTCGACCGTTGGGGCATTTAACAATCTGCCACCCTCACCCAAGATTGCAGGGCCTACCGATAGGGTTAGCTAAACCCTAACGGGGTCCAGGGATGGAGTACTACCTCGTACGTCCCTGCCATGGATGCAAGATACTTTATGCATTCTGGCCCGGATGATGCTACCTGTCTGGACTCTAAGCTATACATCAACAACAAACAATCCAATACAATCCAATACGTGCTCAACAGATACAACGAACCTAGTATGATACTACGAAGCAAGAAAAGATAATGAGCATGCCAGAACAGAACAACCTAGCATGGACTAACATGAAGAACAACATAAGAAATCATGCCAGTCGGGAATTCAGAACATACCACCTATTACTAAACATGCTGATAAACACAAACAAGCATACAAACAACAATCACATATAATATCGCAGGGACCACACAACTCCGGTAATGTAACGGCCCAGGTTTTCATCCCGGTCTTCCAGGTATGCCCTAGGGGTATTTTGGTAATTTGGTGGGGCCGTCAGGGCCGTTTATATCTTTTTTCCAGTTGCTAAAATTATTGGATGAGTTTATATAGGTTTTTTAGGCTTTGTGGATGGGTTTGAGCAAGGATAGATGCAAAAGTAAAAATAAAGGAAAATTGTGTTGCAGTTGGGATTCGAACCCGGGTCTCCGGGAAAGCCTGTGGGGATGCGTGCCAGTTGAGCTATGGAGAGCTCTTGTTACTCTTTTTGCATCATATCTTGGTTAAGCCTTGGTTCCTTGGAGTTTTGGTGCATTTGGTTAAATGAAAAAGAAATTAGGTTTTTGTTCCTTCTTCTCCAAAACTCATCTTGCCGCCCAAGCTTGTCTCCCAAGCTCCTCTAGCCGATTCTCTTCTCCCTAGCAGCCTCGAGATCCGATCGTCGTGCCGGGTAAGTTTCGTCTGTTTGGCCGAGTGAATAGAGTGTGGGTGTGTGTGTGTGTTTGATTGCAGCCAGCCGAGAGGAGGCCCAGCCAGCAGCCCCTGTTGCGCCCGATCGCCCAGCCGGCCAATGAGCGGACCTCGGCCTCCCGGATCGCCTAACAATACCTGCACCTAGACCGCCCAGCACGCCTAGACAGCCCTGCCGAGCCCGAAGCCAGCGCATAGCAAAGACGTCGCCAGCCCGTCCCAGTAGCGTCGGCGCAGCGCCAGCGCCAGCGCCCGCGTCGCGCTGCCCCAGCCAAATGCGTATGTCGCCAGCGCGCCGCACACACATGTCGTCCCAGCCAGCGCCGCCGTGTGCGCCGCGCTCGCCCGCCGTGTCCAGCTTCGTCCGCGCGTGCGCTGTGTGCGGCTTTGCTTGTCCGCGCGCGCGTGCGTGCAGCCCATCAGCGCCCACCAGTGTGCCCAGCGTGCGGCCCTTGCTGCCCAACAGCGCCCACCAGCAGCCACACCGTGCAACCTGTCCGTCCGCGCGTCAGCCATGCCACGTGAGTTGCTCCCGAGCCGAGTTCTATTTATTTTATTATATTTAGGCCTTTGGGTTGTGATTATTATTATGTTTGTTAGGTTCTCGTTAGCTAGCTCGGGATTGATCGCAGCTTAGGATTTTTGTGTGTAGTTGCCTCCCGGCCAGGTAAGGATTTCTTACCGGAGTTGTGTGGGCCCTGCGATATATTATGTGATGCTGTTTGTATGCTTGTTTGTGTTTATCAGCATGTTTAGTGATAGGTGCTCTGTTCTGAATTCCCAACTGGCATGATTCCTTATGTTGTTTCTCATGTTAGTCCATGCTAGGTTGTTTCGTTCTGGCATGCTTGTATCTATTCTTGTTTCGTAGTATCATGCTAGGTTCGTTGTATCTGTTGAGCACGTATTGGATTGTATTGGATTGTATGTTATTGATATGATAGGTTAGAGTGTAGGTAGGTAGCATCATCCGAGCCCGAATGCATAAAGTATCTTGCATCCATGGCAGAGACGTACGAGGTAGTACTCCATCCCTGGACCCCGTTAGGGTTTAGCTAACCTGCCCGGTAGGCCCTGCAATCTTGGGTGAGGGTGGCAGACTGTTAAATTCCCCAACGGTCGGGATGATGACTTGGCATTGCCTCGTCCTCGGCAGCCGGCACGTCCTCAGCGTGTTCGGCAGTAGCCCTTTATTGCCACCTGATAGGGCAAGGACGGCTTCCTGGTGTAAGCCTACCACGACCCGTTCCTTAGCCTCTGGTGCGGTGGTTCAGGCTGACATAGTTCACGTGTCCAGGTCTCACACCCTTATGTCAGTGACACTGATCCAGAGATTTAGTTAGGCATGGTAATCGAACTCGGGCGACTTGCCACTAGACCCGGCATCCCCGTGCAGGTCGGCATGCGGTATGCGCGCGCATACGCTCATTATAGCGTCGACTAGAGAGCTCCTCGGGATCGTGAGCTAGTGCACCTTTCGTATCGTCAGTAGACAGGCTGAGGCCGAGACTTGTTTCTCGTATAGGGCGTTTTGTGTGGTGGATTATTCCGGACTAAGACCCTGAGTTGGCATTCGAGGTCCAAGCGTGGACTTAAGCTATGTGCTCTATTCTGTGTTTATATTCATAGCTTGCATACATTCATCTAGATGACCATGTATATCGTATTGTACCCCGGTTGGGGATTCTTACTGAGTAATTCGTTATTCACCCTTATTTTGTGGTTTTCCACAGGTAACCAAGGTGCGAGACAGGATGGCAGAAGGAGGAGCTATGATCATGGGAACCTGCTGTCAGCTCTGACTTTTTATATTATCACTCTTGTCTTTTATTTCCCCTGAATGCATGTAGTCGGGCACGGAGCCCTAGGATGTTTTCTCAATGTTTTGTGGATTCGAGCATTTATGTATCTGAGAAGGTTGTGAATGATTTTAATAAATCTCTTGTAACAGCCCGGATTTTAGTTAAATATAAAATAAGGTTTAAAAGATGTTATTTGGAGGACTCGAACCCTCGGCCTCAAAGAGAGATGGGAGTTTGGAATTAATTATGGAAAATAAATGCGTCAACTAGGGTTTGAAGGAGGAAAGCCTTGGGAAGGGAATTTTAGATTCCCAAAGCTTATTTAATTTGAGGAAGCAAGAAAAAAAAAAACTCTTCTCTCGCAAAACTCTCTCCCCACACCCTCTTCGCCGCCGCCCGTCGCCGTCCATCGCCCCTCCCCGACACGCTCAGCCGACAGCCCACCCCGCACCGAGCAGCCTTGCAGCCAGCGCCGTCCGTCGCCTGCACCGTGCGCCCCAACGCCGTCCGTCGCCTGCACCGTGCGCCCCAGTGCCGTCCGTCGCCTGCACCATGCGCCACAGCGACTTCCGTCGCCTGCACCGTGCGCCCCAGCGCCGTCCGTCGCCTTCACCGCGCGCCCCAGCGTCGCTCCGACCGACTGCACCCGCGTGACCACGTCCCAGCGCACCCACCGTGTGCCGTCCGTCCGTGCCTCAGCTTCGCCCGCACACCTGCTCCAGCGAGCCCGCTCGCCCGCACCGGTTCTCGTCTGCACGTTTTGCCCCGCTCGGCACCCACCACTGTCCATGTCCGCGCGCCAGCACGCCGACCGCATCTGCACGGCCGTGCTGCCGAGGGCCACGCGCCTTGCCCTTGCACCCGCGCGCCCGCGCCCAGCGCCCCTGCTACACCAGCCGCCCAAGCGCGGCAGCCCAGCTGCTCGACCGCCGCGCGCAGCCACTGCCGCTCCGCTCGCCGCCCGCTCGCACGCTTTTACCGAGCCTGGTGCCTTCTCGGTTGGTAAATTCCCGAGGCTGACCCTTTGGACTTTATGTTCTTTTTAGCTGCTGTTGGTTAATTAGGTTGATTTTATTACTTGCTTAGGTTGTCGGGTTCGCTTAGAAGCTCGAGAGTCATCCGTTGATCGTTGGTTCTATTCACTTCCAGGTAAGGATTTCTTACCGGGGTTGTGTGGACCCTGCGAATACTTGATAGCATGCCATGTGTTGTGTTTGTATGGAATTTCTAGTGGATAGGTTGCTTGCTCTTTCTTGTTTCCAGATGATTTTTGTGCTTGAGATTCCTGATATATCCTGTTAGTTTCATGCTAGGAGTTAAATTGTCTCGGCATAACCGTGACCTTGTTATCCTATTAGTGCCATGCTAGGAATTGGCGGATGATGTATAGTGTAAGAGATTGTAGGGGTAACTAGTGCGTCCCGCTCGGGGAAGGCCCCGATGGACATCCGGAGGTGTAAGACCCTGATGGGCATCCTAGGTGTATAAGTCCCTGATGGGCATCACTGAGTTGGAGGTGTAAGACCCCGATGGGCATCCTAGGTGTATAAGTCCCCGATGGGCATCACTGAGTTGGAGGTGTAAGACCCTGATGGGCATCCTAGGTGTATAAGTCCCCGATGGGCATCACTGAGTTGGAGGGGTAAGACCCTGATGGGCATCCTAGGTGTATAAGTCCCTGATGGGCATGTAACAGCCCGGATTTTAGTTAAATTAAAATAAGGATTAAAGGATGATTTTGGAGGACTCGAACCCTCGGCCTCAAAGAGAGATGGGAGTTTGGAATTAATTAAGGAAAATAAATGCGTCAACTTGGGTTTGAAGGAGGAAAGCCTTGGGAAGGGAATTTTAGATTTCCAAGCTTATTTAATTTAAGGAAGAAAGAAAAAAAAAAAAGAAAAGGAAAAACACTCTCTCTCTCAAAAACCCTAACCCTCTCGCCCAACACCCACGCCGCACGCCATCGCTGCCGCCAAGCCGCCGCGGCCAGCCACCACACCGCCGCGCGCCGCGCTCGCCATCGCCGCACACCGCACCGAGCCATCGCCAGCCCAGACATCGCGCCGAGCGCGCCCAGCCGCCGCCCGCCGCCGCGATCATGCGCCCAGTCGCCGCCTGTCGCCGAATCATGCGCCTCAGCGTCGCCGTCGCCGCGATCTTGTGCGCCCAGCGTCGCCGTCGCCGCCGCGCCGTGCGCCGCGCCGCCGTCGCAGCACTGCCGTGCGCCCAGCGCACCACCCGCGCGCGCCTCGCCGCCGCCCGCGCGCGACGCAAAGCGCCAGCGCCAGATCGCGCCGCGCGCGCCGCCAAGACGACAAAGACGCCCGACTGCGCTCGCTCTCGCTCGCCGCGCGCGCCCAGTCGTGCTTCGCTCGCGCGCCCGCCTCGCGCGCCAGTCGCGCGCCGCCAGCTGCCGCCATCCAGACGCCTTGACAGCGCGCGCGCCCAGCGTGTCGGCTGCTTGCCGCCGCGCGCGCGCGCGCCGCGCCAGCGCCCTGGCGCCCAAAGAACGCCCGTCCCTTGCCGCTAACTTTGCCGAGGCGTGTGCCTTCTCGGTTGGTAAATTCCGAGCCTCCACCCTATGGACTTCCCGATTTTAGATGTCTTTGTTTATTAATTAGGATATTTTATTACTTGCCTAGGTTGTCGGGTACGCTTAGAAGCTCGAGAGTCATCCGTTGATCGTTGATTCTATTCACTTCCAGGTAAGGACTTCTTACCGGGGTTGTGTGGACCCTGCGAATACTTTGATAGCATGCTATGTGTTGTGTATGTATGAAACTGCTAGTGGATAGGTTGCTTGTTCTTTCTTGTTTTCAGATGGTTTTGCGCTTGTGATTCCTGATATCCTGTTAGTTTCATGCTAGGGGTTAAATTGTCTCGGCATAACCGTGACCACGTTATCCTGTTGGTGCCATGCTAGCAATTGGTATAGTGTAAGAGATTGTAGGGGTAACTGGTGCGTCCCGCTCGGGTAAGACCCCGATGGACATCTGGAGGTGTAAGACCCCGATGGGCATCCTAGGTGTATAAGACCCCGATGGGCATCACTGAGTTGGAGGTGTAAGACCCCGATGGGCATCCTAGGTGTATAAGACCCCGATGGGCATCACTGAGTTGGAGGTGTAAGACCCGATGGGCATCCTAGGTGTATAAGACCCGATGGGCATCACCGATCCGGAGGTGTAAGACCGGATGGGCATCCTAGGTGTATAAGACCCGATGGGCATCACCGATGCGGAGGTGTAAGACCCGATGGGCATCCTAGGTGTATAAGACCCGATGGGCATCACCGAGTTGGAGGAGTAAGACCTGATGGGCATCCTAGGTGTATAAGTCCCGATGGGCATCACCGAGTTGGAGGTGTAAGACCACGATGGGCATCCTAGGTGTATAAGTCCCCGATGGGCAACACCGAGTCCTAGGTTGTGAAAGGCTCGAAGGACACCCGGTGTGGAACCTAGGGTAGCCGGTAGTCGTAAGCCTCGAATAGGCAAGCCCCAAGAGTGACGTTCTGTTAACCCATCTGCTTGCTCTCGAGTCTTTGCATGGTTGCATGTCCGTGTGCTAAATGATATGTTTTCGTATTGTACCCGGTTGGGGATTCTTCTTGAGTAACTCGTTGCTCACCCTTATTTTCTGTGGTTTTCCACCAGGTAACTTGGGACATCGACAGGATGGCTAGGAGGAGGCTGCTGGATGATCATGGATAGCTGGCTCTGGGATGCGTGTTCTTTTATTGTTTTCTTATGATTTAGCATGTAGTGGGACTTGAGTCCCTAGGAAAAGTACTCAAAACCTATTTTGTGTTTCTCGTACTGCTTTCCTTGATTTGTTTTTAAGAAAGTACTGATCAGATCATCTACTGCTTATTTTAAATGGAATTATATTTTACTTGTTTTTAATGTACTTATTTCAAAGATTTAAATTTCAAACTCTGAATGACGTTTTACATTCCTAGGCATGCATGCTAAGTAAGGATCTAGGTTAGAGACCGCTTCTTTTGGGTCGGGTCCTTACAGTTGGTATCAGAGCCCAGAGTTATAGGTTCTGTAGGACGACTGCGCAGCTTGTAGGTTGTTTTCCATGATCATCAGCCATCTCGCCACCATCGGTATGTCCGAAAGTTTAAGGTTAAGGGTTAAGAATTACAATACCATTTGCACCTTGCATGTATATGACTTGTTGTTGAGGAGCGGGAAAACCGGTTACGACTCATTGTTCGTTTGAGTGTAGATTGTCGTTATGCCGATCACTCGTAGAGGCGGGGAGGCTCGAGGCCGACCAGCCCGGGGCATTCGTGACGATTCCGACACGGGAGGGACGTCGTCCCGTGCCGATGCTGATGTTAGGCCGCCTCACAGGCCCTTCTGTTTGTGTTGCCCGATGAGGCGTGGAGGCAACTTCAGCCTCGGGAGGCTGCACCGGAGTTGCTTTTGTGGAGTCCATGAGGGCTCTTATGGTTGGGTTGTCTTTGTCGACCGGAGGGCCGAGAGCAGAGGGTCGAGACGCAGCTCTCTGTATGCACGCAGGGAGGAGTCTCGGATTCAGATAGAGCAAATGACCGAGTTAGTTCAAAGAGACCGCCGTGCCACCAAGATCGCCCGACTCAAAGAGAGCCAATTGTGAACGAGGCCGTTGTGGCGGAAGGTGCCGAGGATTTGGGCAAGTGGCTAAAAGATTTCGTCAAATGGAAGCCGGAGAAGTTTAGTGCCCTGAGAACCACCGTGGCGGCCGTGGATTGCCGAGCTAGAGTATACTTTTATGGTAATGGCTTGTCTCGAGGTGCAGTGAGCTCGATGTGCGGCTCATGCGTTAGCCGAACAGCTAAGTGGTGGTGGGATTCCACCTTGAGTGAGAGACCAGTGGTCTCCCCCCACCGGGAATTCTTCAAGGCCGAGTTCAAGGCAAAATTTATCGATGAAGAAGCCCAAGAAAAGATGATTGAGCTATTTTCGAACCTTAGCGAAGTCGACCCAATCGAGGTGTATGAGAGGAAGTTTTGGAGTATGGGTACTTCGCACCGCAGATTGATTGCTACCCCGAGTGAAGATCGTGAAGTTTATTGCGGGTCTGAGTGCGTGGAGTGTCTCGGATGTTAGGCACACGAGCCCCGAGACTTTTGCCAAGGCGGTCAATTGGCAACTATTTATGATGGGAAGTATCCTCCAGAGCGAGTTGTTAGTATGCGTAGTGCGCGAAGGCCCCAGTGTACTCGGGTCGGCGTAAGTTTGACGCAGTGGTGTTGGACATGGAGGCGGTCGTAGCCGTCGAATACTTATCATGGCGAGACCAAAGACCGGATCGTATCGCGATCAGCCTCGCCAACAGGCGTAGGAGGCCGCCACCGTATTGTAGACCCTGTGGTAAACAGCATTGGGGGCCTTGTGGTGGTAACCCTAGAGCTTGCTATAACTGTGGTAAGGAGGGACATCAGGCCCGACATTGCAACCAGAAGGCAGTGGTGGCACAGCCAGCTCAGCAGCAGGGAAGAGTATATGCTACGACTCGCCAGGAGGCTGAGAGAGCCGGACCCGCAGTGGCAGGTACACTCCTAGTTCTTGATCACCTCGCCTTTGTGTTGTTTGATTCGGGTTCCACCCATTCTTTTGTTTCTGCTGTTTTTGCTGAGCGTGCTTACATGAATTTAGAGCCTCTAGGTTTTGAGTTATCTGTCGCTACTCCCTCGGGAACTAGTATGCTGGCTAGCCAGAAGGTAAGGGATGGTCGGATACAGGTGTCCGACCAGACTCTGCAGGTTACCCTCATAGTGTTAGCTATGAGCGGTTTTGATGTGATCCTCGGCATGGATTGGTTAGCTGATAACCACGCTATGATTGGTATGTCGTTGTAAGGAGGTGGTGTTCGAGCCGCCGCAGTAGGCCTAGCTTTAAATTTCGGGGCACCCAGAGTGGGGTGTGTCCGCCGGTGATTTCGGCAGTTAAAGCTCACCGTTTGTTAGCTCGAGGAGCTTGGGGTTTCTTAGCTAAGTTGACCGGCGAGAACCGTGACCAGCTATCTGTCGAGCAGGTGCCCATAGTGCAAGAGTTTGCGGATGTTTTTCCTGAAGAGTTGCACGCCTGCTTGCCAAGAGAGAGGTGGATTTCTCAATAGAGCTTGAGCCGGGACTCGCCCTATCTCGAAAGCTCCTTATCGTATGGCGCCGAATCGAAAGAGTTAAAAGAACATTGCGCAGGAGTTGCCGGGACAGAGGATTTATTCGGCCAAGTGTGTCCTCGTGGGAGCACCGTCTTTGTTTGTTAAGAAAAGGATGGCTCGATGCGTCTATGCATCGATTACTGAACCGAACAAGGTAACCATTAAGAACAAGTATCCGCTGCCTCGTATCGATGACCTGTTTGACCAGCTCGAGGGAGCTTGTGTGTTTTCGAAGATTGACTTGAGGTCGGGCTACCACCAGTTGAGAATTCGGGATGCAGATATTCCCAAGACAGCGTTCAGGTCGAGGTATGGGCATTATGAGTTCGTAGTCATGTCTTTCGGACTGACGAACGCCCCGCTGCATTCATGGACATGATGGACCCAGTGTTCAAGGCGTTCTTGGACCGCTTTGTCATCGTGTTCATAGACGACATTCTTGTGTACTCCAAGTCTAAGGAGGATCATGCCTCGCACCTAAGACAGATTTTGGCGACCTTGCGCGAGAACAAGCTCTATGCGAAGTTCTCAAAGTGTGACTTTGGCTCGAGGAGGTAGCTTTTTCGGACACGTTGTGTCTAAGGAGGAGTGGTCATGGACCCTTGAAGGTAGAGGCCGTTAGTTCGTGGGCGGGCCGACGATCGTGTCGGAGATTCGTAGCTGCGGGTCCGGCCGGATATTACCGACGCCGTTCAAAATTTTTCCGCTATAGCCGCCCGCTTACTCGATTGACGAGGAAAGGTGTTGATTTCGTTTGGGATAGGAAGTGCGATGAGAGTTTTGCTAAGCTAAAGAGCGCTTTGACGTCTGCCCCGGTGTTGGCGATTCGGAGGAACTGGGGTTTTAAATGGTGTACTGATGATGCCAAAGAAGTTTGGTTTGGGTTGCGTTTTGATGCAACACGGTAAGGTGATAGCATACGCTTCGAGCGATTGAAACCGCATTTGAGCGGAATTACCCCGACTCATGATATGGAGTTGGCGTGATCGTCTTTGCACTTAAGATTTGGAGGCACTACTTGTATGGGGAAAAGATTCAGATTTTCTCGGATCACCAAAGCCTCAAGTATTTCTTCACTCGTAAGGACTGAACATGAGGCGAGAGGAGGTGGTTGGAGCCGGTAAGGATTACGACTGTGAGATATTGTATCACCCTGGAAAAGCAAATGTTGTGGCAGATGCACTAAGTAGGAAGACCTCGCATCTAGCAACGTTGGCAAATCCCAAAAGTATCATAAGGAAAGACCTTGAGAGAGCGGAAATAGCAGTGTTGTTAGGGGATGTTACCGCCAGGGTAGCTCAGTTGACCATCCAGCCTTCGGTAAGGCAAAGGATTATTGACGGCCAAGTGAATGATCCTAGGTTGAAAAAGTTGTACGAGAGGTCCAGCTGATGGTGACTTTGATTTTGAGATATTTGCGGATGGTGGCTTGAGATATAAGGGTCGGCTATGTGTCCCCGATCCGGTGCCAGATTCGTTCGAATTGTTGGTCGAGGCTCACACCTCGCCTTTTGCATGGCACCCAGGGGGTAACAAGATGTACCAAGATCTTAAGCAGACTTTTTGGTGGATGGGGATGAAGAGAGAGATTGCCCAGTTTGTCAGTCGGTGTCTCACTTGTCAGCAAGTGAAGGCGCCTAGGCAGAAACCAGCAGGGTTGCTACTGATCGCTCGGGTGCCACAAAGGGAAGTGGGAGGAAATTACCATGGATTTTATTTCAGGATTGCCCAGGACCCCTAGAGGATATGCACAGATTTGGGTGGTCGTTGATAGGTTGACTAAGTGTGCCCACTTCATTCCGGGCAGGATAAACTACACCGTGGAGCAGTGGGCACAGCTGTTCCTTGAGCAGATAGTGCGGTACCACGGAGTGCCAGTTAAAATTATCTCCGACCGGGATTCCCGGTTTACATCACGGTTTTGGAAGGCCTGCGCAGTGTGTCCGGGCACGAGTGCGGCACGACCTGACCTTCCACCCACGATGATGGCCGTGGCCGAGCGGGTAAATCGATCTTAGAGGATATGTTGCGAGCTTGCGTGTTGGATTTCCACTGGCGCTTGGGACCAAGATTTGTATTTGATGGAGTTCGCCTACAACAATAGTTTTCAGTCAACCATTCAGATGGCACCGTTTGAAGCATTGTATGGTAAGCGCTGCAGATCCCCAGTATTCTGGGAAGAGGTTGGAGACAGGCAGATATTGGGTCCAGAGTTGCTCCAGTTGACCAATGAGGCTGTCCAGAAGATCAGAGCTCGAATGTTGACTGCACAGAGCAGGCAGAAGAGCTACGCCGATGTCAGACGTAGAGGGTTGGAGTTTGAGATTGGCCAAAGACGTGTTCCTTAAGGTGGCTCCGATCGTGGAGTTCGAGGTTTGGTAGGAAGGGGAAACCGAGCCCCGTTTTGTCGGACCATTCGAGATCCTCGAGAGGATCGGGCCGTAGCTTATCGGTTAGCATTGCCGCCACCTTGGCTGCATGCATGGTGTGTTCCATGTTTCGATGCTCGCCAAGATGTGGCGACCCTTCGCATGTCATAGATTTCGAGCCTTTGCAGCTAAACCATGACCTGAGCTTTGAGGAAAAGCCCATTAAGATCTTAGCATTTGAGAAGAAAGTCTTGAGGAACCGAGCTATTGATTTAGTGAAAGTGCAGTGGCGGAATCAGAGAGTCGAGGAAGCTACTTGGGAGTTGGAAGGGGAGATGAGGAGTAACTACCCTGGGTTGTTTTAGTGCAAAGAACTTCCGAGGACGGAAGTCCTCAAGGAGGGAGTATTGTAACAGCCCGGATTTTAGTTAAATTAAAATAAGGATTAAAGGATGATTTTGGAGGACTCGAACCCTCGGCCTCAAAGAGAGATGGGAGTTTGGAATTAATTAAGGAAAATAAATGCGTCAACTTGGGTTTGAAGGAGGAAAGCCTTGGGAAGGGAATTTTAGATTTCCAAGCTTATTTAATTTAAGGAAGAAAGAAAAAAAAAAAGAAAAGGAAAAACACTCTCTCTCTCGCAAAACCCTAACCCTCTCGCCCAACACCCACGCCGCACGCCACTGCCGCGCCGCACCAAGCCGCCGGCCAGCCAGCCCCACACCGCCGCGCCGCTCTCGCCACTGCATCACTGCGCCCAAGACCATCGCCAGCCCGGACCGCGTCGGCGGCGCCAGCCGCCGCGTCCTTGCCGCCAGCGCCCAGCGTCGCCGTCGCCCCGCCGCCAGTCGCCTCAGCGTCGCCGTCGCCGCCTTGTGCGCCCAGCGTCGCCGTCGCCGCCGCCGTCGCCCAGCGCCCGCCGCGCGCGCTGCCGTCGCCCAGCGCACCACCGCACCACCCGCCATCGCCCGCGCGCCCTGCAGCAACACCCAGCGCCCAAGACTGCGTCGCTCGCGCGCGCCGCGCCACACCCAGCGCCCGAGCTGCGTCGCTCACCAGCTTCGCCGCGCGCCGTCCCAGCGTGTCGCTTCGTTCGCGCGCCCGCCTCGCCGCCCGAGTCGCCGCGCGCAGCTGCCGCCATCGAGCGCCTTGGCCATCCGCCGCGCTTTGATAAATACTTTCGCCTGCCGGTCACCGCGCCGCGCATGGCCGCCAGCGCCAGCGCCCTGCCGCGCCGACAAACGCCCGTCCTTCTGCGCTTGCTGCCGAGGCGTGTGCCTTCTCGGTTGGTAAATTCCCGAGCCTCCACCCTATGGACTTCCCGATTTTAGATCTTTGTTTATTAATTAGGATATTTTATTACTTGCCTAGGTTGTCGGTGCGCTTAGAAGCTCGAGAGTCATCCGTTGATCGTTGATTCTATTCACTTCCGGTAAGGACTTCTTACCGGGTTGTGTGACCCTGCGAATACTTTGATAGCATGCTATGTGTTGTGTATGTATGAAACTGCTAGTGGATAGGTTGCTTGTTCTTTCTTGTTTTCGGATGGTTTTGCGCTTGTGATTCCCGATATCTGTTAGTTTCATGCTAGGGGTTAAATTGTCTCGGCATAACCGTGACCACGTTATCTGTTGGTGCCATGCTAGCAATTGGTATAGTGTAAGAGATTGTAGGGGTAATCGTGCGTCCCGCTCGGGTAAGACCCCCGATGGACATCCGGAGGTGTAAGACCCGATGGGCATCCTAGGTGTATAAGACCCGATGGGCATCACCGAGTTGGAGGTGTAAGACCCGATGGGCATCCTAGGTGTATAAGACCCGATGGGCATCACCGAGTTGGAGGTGTAAGACCCCGATGGGCATCCTAGGTGTATAAGACCCGATGGGCATCACCGATCCGGAGGTGTAAGACCCGATGGGCATCCTAGGTGTATAAGACCCGATGGGCATCACCGATCCGGAGGTGTAAGACCCCGATGGGCATCCTAGGTGTATAAGACCCGATGGGCATCACCGAGTTGGAGGAGTAAGACCCGATGGGCATCCTAGGTGTATAAGTCCCCGATGGGCATCACCGAGTTGGAGGTGTAAGACCACGATGGGCATCCTAGGTGTATAAGTCCCCGATGGGCAACACTGAGTCCTAGGTTGTGAAAGGCTCGAGGACACCCGGTGTGGAACCTAGGGTAGCCGGTAGTGTAAGCCTCGAATAGGCAAGCCCCAAGAGTGACGTTACATTAACCCATCTGCTTGCTCTAAGTCTTTGCATGGTTGCATGTCCGTGTGCTAAATGATATGTTTTCGTATTGTACCCTGTTGGGGATTCTTCTTGAGTAACTCGTTGCTCACCCTTATTTTCTGTGGTTTTCCACGGTAAACTTGGGACATCGACGGGATGGCTAGGAGGAGGCTCTTTGGATGATCATGGATAGCCGCTCTGGGATGCGTGTTCTTTTATTGTTTTCTTATGATTTAGCATGTAGTGGGACTTGAGTCCCTAGGAAAAGTACTCAAAAACCTATTTTGTGTTTCTCGTCACTGCTTCCCTTGATTTGTTTTTAAGAAAGTCTTGATCAGTCATCTACTGCTTATTTTAAATGGAATTATATTTTACTTGTTTTTAATGTACTTATTTCAAAGATTTAAATTTCAAACTCTGAATGACGTTTTACATTCCTAGGCATGCATGCTAAGTAAGGATCTAGGTTAGAGACCGCTTCTTTTGGGTCGGGTCCTTACAGGGCATCACTGAGTTGGAGGTGTAAGACCCCGATGGGCATCCTAGGTGTATAAGTCCTCGATGGGCATCACTGAGTTGGAGGTGTAAGACCCCGATGGGCATCCTAGGTGTATAAGTCCCCGATGGTCATCACTGAGTTGGAGGTGTAAGACCCGATGGGCATCCTAGTTGTGATAAAGTCCCCGATGGGCATCACTGAGTTGGAGGTGTAAGACCCTGATGGGCATCCTAGGTGTATAAGTCCCCGATGGGCAACACTGAGTCCTAGGTTGTGTAAGGCTCGAAGGACACCCAGGTGTGGAACCTAGGGTAGTTGGTAGCTGTAAGCCTCAAATAGGCAAGCCCCAAGAGTGACGTTCTGTTGACCCATCTGTTTTCTCTGAGTCATTGCATGGTTGCATGTCCGTGTGCTAAATGATATGTTTTCGTATTGTACCCCGGTTGGGGATTCTTACTGAGTAACTCGTTGCTCACCCTTATTTTCTGTGGTTTTCCACCAGGTAACTTGGGACATAGGCAGGATGGCTAGGAGGAGGCGGCTGGATGATCATGGATAGCTGACTCTGGGATGCATGTTCTTTTATTGTTTTCTTTATGATTTAGCATGTAGTGGGACTTGAGTCCCTAGGGAAACACTCAAACTATTTTATGGTTCTCGTACCGTACTCTTGTTTGTTTTTAAGAAAAGCACTGATCAGTCAATTACTCTTGATTTTTTTTACATTGGCTTTTGTGGTTTGTTTAAAGTTCTGTTGATTGCAAAAGTTTTAAATTAGTACGTTGGATGGTGTTTTACATTCCTAGACATGCATGCTAAGTAAGGATCTAGGTTAGAGACCGCTTCTTTTGGGTCGGGACCTTACAGTTGGTATCAGAGCCTAGAGTTATAGGTTCTGTAGACTGACCTGCAGTTGTAGGTTGTTTTCCATGATCATCAGCGCTTTGCCAGCCATCAGGTATGTCCGAAAGTTTAAGTTTAAGGGTTAAGAATTACAATACCGTTTGCACCTTTCATGTATATGACTTGTTGTTGAGGAGCAGGGAAATAGGTTCTGACTCATTGTTGGTTTGGGTGTAGATTGTCGTTATGCCAGTCACTCGTAGAGGGCAGGGAGGCTCGAGGCCGACCAGCCAGGGCATTCGTATTGATTCTGACACGGGAGGGGCGTCGTCCCAAGGCGATCTTGATGTTAGGCCGTCTGAGCCCTTCCTGGCTGTGTTGCCCTGTGAGAGCGTGGAGGCAACTTCGGCCTCGGAGGCTGCACCGGGAGTTGCTTTTGTGGAGTCCATGAGGGCTCTTATGGTTGGGTTCTTTGTCGACTAGAGGGCCGAGCGGAGGGTCGAGACGCAGCTCATTAGGCGCACGCAGAGGAGGAGTCCCTTGATTCGAGATAGAAGCGGTGGCCGAGTTGGTTCAAAGAGAGGATCGCAGCGCCACCACGATCTTGCCCAAAGCGGAGCCAATTATGAACGAGGCCGTTGTGGCGGAAGGTGTTGAGGATTTGGGCAAGTGGCTAAAAGATTTCGTCAAATGGAAGCCGGAGAAGTTTAGTGCCCCTGGAGAACCACCGGTGGCGGCCAGGTGGATTGCCGAGCTAGAGTATACTTTTATGGTGATGGCTTGTCTCGAGGTGCGTGAGCTCGATGTGCGGCTCATGCGTTAGGCTGGAGCAACTAAGTGGTGGTGGGATTCCACCTTGAGTGAGAGACCGGCTGGGTCTCCCCACCCACCAGGAATTCTTCAAGGCCGAGTTCAAGGCAAAATTTATCGATGAAGAAGCCCAAGAAAAGATGATTGAGCTGTTTTGAACCTTAGCGGTGGGTCCACCCAATCGAGGTGTATGAGAGGAAGTTTTCGGAGTATGGGTACTTCGCACAAAGAGATTGATTGCTACTCTGAGAGAAAGATCGGGGAAGTTTATTGCGGTCCGCGAGGCGAGAGTGTCTCGGATGTTAGGCACAGACCCCCTTGAGACTTTTGCCAAGGCGGTCGCGATTGGCAACTATTTATGATGGAAAGTATCCTCCAGGCGAGTTGTTAGTCTTTGTGGTGCGAGAAGGCCCAGTGTACTCGGGTCGAGCGTAAGTTTGACGCAGAGGTAATGGACATGGAGGCGGTCAGCGCCGTCAGTACTACTTATCATGGCGAGACCGAACAGGATCGTGAATCGTGATCGGCCTCGCCAACAGGCGTAGGGAGGCCGCCACCGTATTGTAAACCCCGTGGTAAACAAAGATTGGGGCCTTGTGGTGGTAACCCTAGAGCTTGCTATAATCGTAGTCGGGGAGGGCATCGGGCCCGGCATTGCAACCGGAAGCGCAGGTGGCACGGCCAGCTTTCAAAGACAAGGAGGAAGAGTATATGCTACGACTCGCCAGAGGCTGAGAAAGTCGGACCGCAGCATGGCGGTGTACGCTCCTAGTTCTTGATCACCTCGCCTTTGTGTTGTTTGATTCGGGTTCCACCCATTCTTTTGTTTCTCGCTGCTTTTTTCTTTGGCGTGCTTGCATGAATTTAGAGCCTCTAGGTTTTGAGTTATCTGTCGCTACTCCCTCGAACTAGTATCTTTGGCTAGCTTGAGAGGTAAGGGATGGTCGGATACAGTGTCCACGGACTCTGAGAGTTACCCTCATAGTGTTAGCTATGAGCGGTTTTGATGTGATCCTCGGCATGGATTGGTTGGTGATAACCACACTATGATTGGTATCGTTGTAAGGAGGTGGTGTTCAGGCCGCCGGTGGGCCTAGCTTTAAATTTCAGGGCACCTAGAGTGGGGTGTGTCGCCGGTGATTTCGGCGATTAAAGCTCACCGTTTGTTAGCTCGAGGAGCTTGGGGTTTCTTAGCTAAGTTGACCGGGAGAACTGTGACCGATTATCTGTCGGCGGGTGCCCATAGTGCAAGAGTTTGCGGATATTTTTCCCGAAGAGTTGCACGGCTTTGCCGCCAAGAGGGAGGTGGACTTCTCAATAAAGCTTGAGCCGGGGACTCGCCCTATCTCGAAAGCTCCTTATCGTATGGCGCCAGTGAGAGCTGAAAGAGTTAAAGGAACAGTGCGAGGAGTTGCTTGACGAGAGGATTTATTAGGCCGAGTGTGTCCTCGTGGGGAGCACCGTCTTTGTTTGTTAAGAAAAAGGATGGCTCGATGCGTGTATGCATCGATTACTGAAACCGAACAAGGTAACCATTAAGAACAAGTATCCGCCGCCTCGTATCGATGACTGTTTGACCACTCCGTGGAGCTTGTGTGTTTTCGAAGATTGACTTGAGGTCGGGCTACCACCGCTTGAGGATTCGGGATGCGAGATATTCCCAAGGCAGCGTTCGTGTCGAGGTATGGGCATTATGAGTTCGTAGTCATGTCTTTGGATGACGAATGCCCCACCGCATTCATGGACATGATGGACAGAGTGTTCAAGGCGTTATTGGACCGCTTTGTCATCGTGTTCATAGATGACATTCTTGTGTACTCTAAGTCTAAGGAGGACCATGCCTCGCACCTAAGGCGATTTTGGCGACCTTGCGCGAGAACAAGCTCTATGCGAAGTTCTCAAAGTGTGACTTTTGCTCGAGGAGGTAGCTTTTCCGGGACACGTTGTGTCTAAGGAGGGAGTGGTCAGTGGACCCTTCGAAGATAGAGGCCGTTAGTTCGTGGGCCAGACCGACGACTGTGTCGGAGATTCATAACTTCCTGGGTCTGGCCGGATATTACCGACGCTTCGTTCAAAATTTTTCTGCTATAGCGGCCCCGCTTACTTACTCGGTTGGCGAAAAAGCGCGTCGATTTCGTTTGGGATAAGAAGTGCGATGAGAGTTTTGCTAAGGTGAAGAACGACTTGACGTCTGCGCCCGGTGTTGGCGGTTCGGAGGGCGCAGGGGTTTCGGGGTGTCAAATGATGCTAGCAAGTTTGGTTTGGGATGCGTTACGATGCAACACGGTAAAGTGATAGCGTCACGCCTCGAGGCGATTGAACAAAAGACGAGCGAGAACTATCCGACTCATGATATGGAGTTGGCGTGATCGTCTTTGCACTTAAAATGCGGAGACACTACTTGTATGGGGAAAAGATTCAGATTTTCTCGGACCACCAAAGCCTCAAGTATTTCTTCACTCGGAGGACCTAAACATGAGGCGAGAGGAGGAGGTTGGAGCTTGTAAAGGATTACGATTGTGAGATCTTGTATCACCACGAAAGGCAAATGTTGTGGCGGATGCACTAAGTAGAAAGACCTCACATCAAGCAACGTTGGCAAATCCCAAAAGTATCATAAGGAAAGACCTCGGGAGAGTATAAATAGCAGTGTTGTTAGGGGATGTTACCGCCAGGGTAGCTCAGTTGACCATCCAGCCTTCGGTAAGGGAAAGGATTATTGACGGCCAGTTGAATGATCCTAAGTTGAAAAAATTGTATGAGAGGGTCCAGTGATGGTGACTTTGATTTTGAGATATTTGCAGATGGTGGCTTGAGATATAAGGGTCGGCTATGTGTCCCAAAATGATCTGCGGTATTCGTTCGAGTTGTTGACCGAGGCTCACACCTCGCCTTTTGCATGGCACCCAGGGGGTAACAAGATGTACCAAGATCTTAAGCAGACTTTTTGGTGGATGGGGATGAAGAGAGAGATTGCCCAGTTTGTCAGTCGGTGTCTCACTTGTCAGCAAGTGAAGGCGCCTAGGTGAAACAAGCGAGTTTGCTCTGATCGCTCGGGTACCACAGTGGAAGTGGGAGGAAATTACCATGGATTTTATTTCAAGTTTGCCCAGAACCCCTAGAGGATATGCACAGATTTGGGTGGTCGTTGATACGTTGACTAAGTGTGCCCACTTTATTCCGGGCAGGATAAACTACACCGTGGAGCAGTGGGCACAGCTGTTCCTTGAGCAGATGGTGAGGTACCACGGAGTGCCAGTTAAAATTATCTCCGACCGGGATTCCCGTTTTACATCACGGTTTTGGAAAGCCCTTCAGCGAGTTGGGGCACGAGTGCGGCTACAACCTGACCTTCCACCCACGTAACCGATGGCGGACTAAGCGGGTAAATCGGATGTTAGAGGATATGTTGCGAGCCCGTGTGTTGGATTTCCACGCGATTGGGACCAATGATTTGTATTTGATGGAGTCTGCCTACAACAATAGTTTTCAGTAAACCATTCAGATGGCACCGTTTGAAGCGTAGTATGGTAAGCGTTGCAGATCCCCAGTATTCTGGGAAGAGGTTGGAGACAGGCAGGTATTGGGTCCAGAGTTGCTCCAGATTGACCAATGAAGCCGCCCGTAAGATCGAGCTCGTATGTTGACCGCCTAGAGCGGCGGGAAGAGCTACGCCGATGTCGACGTAGAGAGTTGGAGTTTGAGATTGGCGGCCACGTGTTCCTTAAGATAGCTCCGTCGCGTGGAGTTACGAGGTTTGGTAGGAAGGGAAAGTGAGCCCTGAGTTTGTTGGACCATTCGAGATCCTCAAGAGGATTGGGGCCGTAGCTACCTGGTTAGCATTGCCGCTATCCTTGGCTGCGATGCATAGTGTGTTCCATGTTTCAATGCTCACCAAGATATGGCACCTTTCGCATGTCATAGATTTCGAGCCTTTGCAAACTAAACCATGACTCGAGCTTTGAGGAAAAACCCATAAAGATCTTAGCATTTGAGAAGAAAGTCTTGAGGAACCGAGCTATTGATTTAGTGAAAGTGCAGTGTGGCGGAATCGGTGAGTTGCGGAAGCTACTTGGGAGTTGGAAGGGGAGATGAGGAGAAATTACCGGAGTTGTTTTAGTGCGGCAACTTCCGAGGATCTAAGTCCTCAAGGAGAGGAGTATTATAACAAATTTCTGATTTTAGTTAAATATAAAATAAGGTTTAAAAGATGTTATTTGGAGGACTCGAACCATCGGCCTCAAAGAGAGATGGGAGTTTGGAATTAATTAAGGAAAATAAATGCGTCAACTAGGGTTTGAAGGAGGAAAGCCTTGGGAAGGGAATTTTAGATTCCCAAAGCTTATTTAATTTGAGGAAGAAAGAAAAAAAAAAAAAAAAAAACTCTTCTCTCACAAAACCCTCTCCCCACACCCTCTTCGCGCGCCGTCGCCGCTGCCCATCGCCCCTCCCCGCACGCTCACCGGTAAATTTCACGCCACACCGAAAGCGACCTTGCGCCCAGCCGCCGCCGTCGCCGCGCCGCGCTTCTAACGCTGTCTGCCGCTCCGCACTGCCGCGCCGCCAGCCGCCGTCCGTCGCGCGCCACCATGCGCCACTGCCGACTTGCCGCCGCTGCCGTCTGCGCCAAAGACCGCCGTCGCCTTCACCTTCTGCCCGCCTTGCCGCTCGCTCGACCAGCGCTGCACCGCGAGACGCGTCAGCGCGCACCCACCGCAAAGTGTCCGTCCGTCCGTGCCTCGGCCGCCGCATTCTCGCTCCAGCGAGCCCGCTCGCCCGCACCGGTTCTCGTCTGCACGTTTCGCCCGCTCGGCACCAGCCGCACTCCATGATCGCCCGCCCGTCCACTACCAAAGACGCGCATCTGCATTCGCGACGGCCTTCTGCCGAGGGCCACGCGCCTTGCCCTTGCACTCAGCGCGCCGCGCCAGGCGCCCTACTACTGCGGCCGCCAAAGAAGTGCAGGCCCAGCTTCGACCGCCACGCGGCGGCAAGCTGCAGCTCCGCCCGCGCACGCCCCGCTCAGCTGTCGCATGCCTTACCGAGCACGGTGCCTTCTCGGTTGGTAAATTCCCGAGGCTGACCCTTTGGACTTTATGTTCTTTTTAGCTGCTGTTGGTTAATTAGGTTGATTTTATTACTTGCTTAGGTTGTCGGGTTCGCTTAGAAGCTCGAGAGTCATCCGTTGATCGTTGGTTCTATTCACTTCCAGGTAAGGATTTCGTACCGGGGTTGTGTGGACCCTGCGAATACTTGATAGCATGCCATGTGTTGTGTTTGTATGGAATTTCTAGTGGATAGGTTGCTTGCTCTTTCTTGTTTCCAGATGATTTTTATGCTTGAGATTCCTGATATATCCTGTTAGTTTCATGCTAGGAGTTAAATTGTCTTGGCATAACCGTGACCTTGTTATCCTGTTAGTGCCATGCTAGGAATTGGCGGATGATGTATAGTGTAAGAGATTGTAGGGGTAACTAGTGCGTCCCGCTCGAGGAAGGCCCTGATGGACATCCGGAGGTGTAAGACCCTGATGGGCATCCTAGGTGTATAAGTCCCCGTTGGGCATCACTGAGTTGGAGGTGTAAGACCCCGATGGGCATCCTAGGTGTATAAGTCCCCGATGGGCATCACTGAGTTGGAGGTGTAAGACCCGATGGGCATCCTAGGTGTATAAGTCCTCGATGGGCATCACCGAGTTGGAGGTGTAAGACCCGATGGGCATCCTAGGTGTATAAGTCCCGATGGGCATCCTAGGTGTATAAGTCCCGATGGGCATCACCGAGTTGGAGGTGTAAGACCCCGATGGGCATCCTAGGTGTATAAGTCCCCGATGGGCATCACTGAGTTGGAGGTGTAAGACCCCGATGGACATCCTAGGTGTATAAGTCCCCGATGGGCATCACTGAGTTGGAGGTGTAAGACCCTGATGGGCATCCTAGGTGTATAAGTCCCCGATGGGCTACACCGAGTCCTAGGTTGTGTAAGGCTCGAAAGACACCTGTGTGTGGAACCTAGGGTAGTTGGTAGTCAGAGCCTCGAATAGGCAAGCCCCAAGAGTGACGTTCTGTTGACCCATCTGTTTGCTCTGAGTCATTGCATGGTTGCATGTCCGTGTGCTAAATGATATGTTTTCGTATTGTACCCCGTTGGGGATTCTTACTTGAGTAACTCGTTGCTCACCATTATTTTCTGTGGTTTTCCACCAGGTAACTTGGGACATAGGTTTGGATGGCTAGGAGGAGGCGGGCGGATGATCATGGATAGTGACTGGGGATGCATGTTCTTTTATTGTTTTCTTTATGATTTAGCATGTAGTGGGACTTGAGTCCCTAGGGAAACACTCAAACTATTTTATGGTTCTCGTACCGTACTCTTGTTTGTTTTTAAGAAAAGCACTGATCATTCAATTACTCTTGATTTTTTTTACATTGGCTTTTATGGTTTGTTTAAAGTTCTGTTGATTGCAAAAGTTTTAAATTAGTACGTTGGATGGTGTTTTACATTCCTAGACATGCATGCTAAGTAAGGATCTAGGTTAGAGACCGCTTCTTTTGTGTCGGGTCCTTACATCTCTGATCAGAGTAAACTTTTGGAAATGTATTTGTCTTGAAACAGGTGCTTGGAGACAGAGGGACAGTTTTTGATAAATCAGATTGATTTACGATTGAATGTTTGAATGTTTTAATTTTTACTTGGAATCTGAAATCATATTTGTATATTGTCTTTACTTTGAATGCATGCATCGGGGTAAAGGCCCATTTATAGCCCATTTTGGGTTGGGTCTTTACAGGTAAGAAATCCTTACCTGGGCGGGAGGCAACTACCCAAAATCCTAAGCTGCGATCGAACCCGAGCTAGCTACCGAGAACCTAACAAACACAATAATAATCACATTCCATAGGCCTAAATATAATAAAATAAACAAGGATCGGATCCAGAGCAACTCACGCGGCGCAGCTGACACGCGGACGGGCGGCGGCGACGGCGAGAGGTCGCTCACTGGCTCGATGATGCGCGCGCAGCTCGCGCCGCGACGCGCGCGCATGGCTGGCTGGGCTCAGGCGCACGGACGAGGGCAAGCTGACGGGCGAGGAGCGCTAGCTCTGGGATGGCGCGCGGATGGGCGCGCTTTCGCGAGGCAGGCGACGCAATGCGGCTCGCGGGGGCAGATGCAGAGCGGGCGCGAGCTCGGCTGGGCGACCTGGTGCGTGCGACGAACCTGCAGCGCTCTGGGCGACGCTGGGCGATCTGGGCATGCTGGGTGACGATCTGGGCGGCCTGGTGCCTGCTGCTGCGCGCGACAGGGACGATGGGTCTGCTGGCTGGGGCTCCTCTCGGCTGGCTGCAACTAAACACAAACACACACCCACTTCTATTCACTCGGCCACATAGCACATCAATTGGAGGAGGAGAAGAAGAAGAAGACGACGAAACTTACCCAGAACGACGATCGGATCTCGGGGCTGCTAAGGAGAAGAAATTCGGCTTGGGGAGCTAGGGAGACAAGCTTGGGCGGCCACAATGCTTTTGGGGAAGAAGACAAAACAAAACCTAATTTCCTTTCATTTAACCAAATGCACAAAACTCCAAAGATCCAAGGCTAACCAAGATATGTCGCAGAAAGCGTAACAAGAGCTCTCCATAGCTCATCTGGCATGCATCCCCACATGCTTTCCCGAAGACCCGGGTTCGAATCCCAGCTGCAACACAATTTCCTTTATTTTTACTTTTGCATCTACCCATGCTCAAACCCATCCAATAATTTTAGCAACTGGAAAAAGACATAAACAGCCATGACGGCCCGACCAAATTACCAAAATACCCCTAGGGAATACTTGGAAGATCGGGATGAAAACCTGGGCTGTTACACTAATCCCAAATAAAAGAAAAGATAAAACTGTCTCAGAGTTCGGCCATCCATGATCATTCAGCAGCCTCCTCCTAGCCATTCAGCCTCTGTCCCAAGTTACCTGATGGAAAAACCACAGAAAATAAGGGTGAGCAACGAGTCACTCAGTATGAATCCCCAACCGGGGTACAATACGAAAACATCTCATTTAGCACACCGACATGCAACCATACAATGACTCAGAGCAAAACAGTTGGATTAGGTTATATGCCACTCCTAGAGCTTGCCTATTCGGGGGCTTACATCTACAATCTACACTAGGTTCTACACCTTGATGCCCATCGGGGTCTTACACAACCTAAGACGTGATGATGCCCTTCAGGGTCTTACACATAAGGATGCCCATCGGGGTCTTACTCCTGCTAAACACAGTGATGCCCATCGGGGACTTACACACAAGGAGGCCCATCAGGGTCTTACTCCACAATCAATGATGCCCATCGGGGTCTTACACATTCGGAGGCCCATCGGGGTCTTACTCCACAAATCAATGCTGCCCATCGGGGTCTTACACATACGGATGCCCATCGGGGTCTTACTCCACAATCAATGCTGCCCAACGGGGTCTTACACATCTAGGATGCCCATCGGGGTCTTACTCCAACTAGGATCACGGAGATGCCCATCGGGGCCTTACACTCCCTAGCAACCTTATGATGCCCATCGGGGACTTACACATAAAGCCAGCATTGTAGTGCCCATCGGGGACTTACATACACTAGCAACGCATTGGTGCCCATCGGGGACTTATCCAAGCGGAACCTAACTAATAACCCCTACAGTCTCCTACAATATGCATTACCTGTCTATCCCTAGCATGAAACTAACAGAATACGAACAGGAAACATGGATATGCCAGAATAAGAAAACCCTAGAATGAAACTAACAGGATACGAATAGGAAACATTGATATGCCAGAGCAAGAAAACCCTAGCATGGAACTACCAGAACACAAACATGCCATCAAGAGAAAACATGAATCCTATTCACTAGGAATCTCATACAGTACAAGATACGATATGCTAATAAGTATTCGTAGGGTCCACACAACCCGGGTAAGAGATCCTTACCTGGAATCAAGTAGAAAATAACTACCACAATCAATAAGTGACCCTCGAGCTTTTAAGTGAACCCGAGCAACAAACCGAGAAAGCACTAGGTCTCGGCCCGACTCTCTCGGCAAAGCAGGCTCTCGGCGGGCTAAACACTACCTCCTTCCGGCGGCAGTCAATCATTGCGTGGTTATCAGCTAACCAATCCATGCCGAGGATCACATCAAAACCACTCATAGCCAGCACTATGAGCGTAACTTGCAGAGACTCGTCGGATACCTGTATCTGACCGTCCCTTACCTTCTAACTAGCCAACATATTAGCTCCCGAAGGAGTTGCAACAGATTACTCAAATCCTAAAGGCTCTAGAATCATGCAAGCATGCTCAGCAAAAATAGTAGACACAAAAGAATCAGTGGAACCCGAATCAAACAACACAAAGGCAAGGTGATCAAGAACTAAGAGCGTACACGCCATCACGCATTCCCCCGCTTGCTCGTATACAGCGGGTCGTCGTAGCATACACTCGCCCCGCTGTTCTTTGGTGGTGTGTTATCACTGCTTTCATGTTGAAAACTGGGCCTGATGCCCTTCCTTACCACAGTTGTAGCAAGCTCTAGGGTTACCTCCACAAGGACCCCAATGCGGCTTCCCACAAGGGTTACAATACGGTGGCGGCCTCCCTACGCCCTGCTGGCGAGGCTGATCACGGTTTCGGTTTCGATGCTGATCTCTACCCTGATAAGAACCCTGACGGTGTTGACCGCCCACACGGCTATTGCTCTTTAAGTCAAACTTACGCTTCTGGCCCGAGTATACTGGGACCTTTTGCACAGCAGCACTAGCAACCTGCTCTGGAGGATACTTCCCATCCTAAATCGTTGCCAACTGCACTGTCTTGGCTAAAGTCTCTGGGGCATGTGCCCTAACATCCTGAGACACTCCTTGTCTCAAACCCGCAATAAACTTCCTGATCTTCAGCTCAGGGGTAGCAATCAACTGCGGCGCGAAGTAACCATACTCCGAAAACTTCTTCTCATAGACCTCGATCGAATCAGACCCCTGTTTTAAGTTTGAAAATAGCTCAATCATCTTCTCTTGGGCTTCTTCACTAATAAACTTTGTCTTGAACTTAACCTTGAAGAAATCCCAGGTGGCAGGTGGAGACCCAGCCGGTCTCTCACTCAAAGTGGAATCCCACCACCACTTAGCTGTTCCAGCTAGCACGTGAGCTGCACAACGGGCTCGCTGCACCTCAGGGCAAGCGATCACCATGAATGTGTACTCTAGCTCAGCAATCCATCTGGCTGCTACCAACGGTTCTCCAGGGGCACTAAATTTCTCGGGCTTCCACTTGACAAAATCCTTCAGTGTAACGACCCGACCCGAATGGGGTTCTAAATAGGCCTTTACCTCAATGCATGCAATCAAAAACTAAAATCAAAATGCAAAATGGTGCTTTGGATTCTAAGTAAAAACTAAAACATAAAACATCCATTTAAAAAGTCAACATAAAATTCCTGAAACCTGTCCCTGTTTCCAAGCACCTGTTCCAAGACAAATACATTTCCAAAACTCACTCTAATCAGAGACTTATTTAAAACATTCAAGCTTTCCAATAGTTACAACAATGCTAGAATCCGGAAATACATTCAGAAAACAACCTACATGCATTCAAAGGACATTTAAAACATAAAACATAAACACAAGACTGAGAGTTGAACAACGGGTTTCCATGATCACAGCTCCTCCTCCAGCCATCCTGTCTCGCACCATGGTTACCTGTGGAAAACCACAAAATAAGGGTGAGTAACGAATTACTCAGTAAGAATCCCCAACCGGGGTACAATACGATACAATCAATCATCTAGCACCCTAGCACACATGCAAACAGCTACCAACACAGATCATAGCTCATCGAGCTTACAAGGCAAGATCTGGAATCCTCGGAAGTCTCCTACTTCCGGCCTAAAGATTGGTTATCCTAACCAATCCCGGGACATCTCTGAGGGTCTTTCTCCCTCGGCTAATTGATCAGCTCAAAAACCAATCCCAATGGGTGTCCTCAAAGGCCTCTTACCCTCGCTAACAAATCTGGACTATCGGGAGAGTACCCGAAGTCTGGCTCTAAACTGGAAGGAATGGCGTACTCACGACATTAGCCCGAGGGAGCTCTCCGAACCGGCGACTAACGCATGTGCGCGCACACCGCATGCTGCTGCAACCAGCGTAAATGTGGGGGCCTAAGGAAAAACTACGCGGGCCAGGTATGCATGCCTAAAACTCGGAAGCAATGTCACTGATCACAGTAGTGCGAGGCCCTCGGCACTCATCTGTGCAGCATGTACCACCGACCTGAAGCTAAGAACCGGCCAAGGCAGGCTTGCACAGTTCGCAGGGTTCCGCTCTAGCAGGCTACAAACTAGGCTTATGCCGATGTGGTAGCTAAATCCACATCGGCTGCCGGGGGGAAGCAATGTACGTTATGCTTCGCTCTACTCCCGACCGGTGGGGACAAAGTACGTTATGTCCGCTCTCAGCCTCTGGATGATGACAAACACTACAACACTAGCTAAGAGTACAGAGAAAATGATTCCTGGCTAGCAAACAATAAACGACATCAATCACACTTGCCTAGCATGATACTACGAACTTAAAACATGAATCATAAGCATGCTGGAAGAACAAACCTAGCATGGCACTAACATGTACAATCAGGCAAACATGCTAGCAAGAGATCAAGCATAGCTGCCCTATCACTATCATGCTCATAACAGTCAACAAGCATACAAGGCACATCATGATAATATCGCAGGGCACACACAACTCCGGTAAGAAATCCTTACCTGGTCGGAAGGCAAAAACACGCAAGAAACCAAAGCTGCGATCGAACCCGAGCAACCTAAAGCGAACCTAACAAACACATCAAAAATCACAATCCATAGGCTTAAATAGAATAAAATAAACAGGGCTCGGCTCGGGAGCAACTCACGAGGAGCGGCTGACACGCTGAACGCAGGCGGCACGGCGCGCAGGCGGGCATTCTTGGCCGATGGGCTCGAGTCACGGCATGCTGGCGGCCAGGCGACACAAGGGCGCGAGCTCGACTAAGCGATGGCGCCCTGTAAGGACCCGACCCAAAAGAAGCGGTCTCTAACCTAGATCCTTACTTAGCATGCATGCCTAGGAATGTAAAACACCATCCATTCTACTGGTTTAAAACTTTTGCAATTAACAGAACTTTAAACAAACCACGTAAGCCAATGTAAAAATCAAGAGTAATTGATGATCGGTGCTTTTCTTAAAAACAAAACAAGAGTACGATGACGAGAACCATAAAATAGTTTGAGTGTTTTCCTAGGGACTCAAGTCCCACTACATGCTAAATCATAAAGAGAACAATAAAAGAACATGCATCCCAGTCGTCACTATCCATGATCATCCACCGCCTCCTCCTAGCCATCCCGCCGATGTCCCAAGTTACACGGTGGAAAAACCACGAGAAATAAGGGTGAGTATAAACATACTCGAAGAATCTCCAACCGGGTACAATACGATACATCAGTCATCTAGCACCTTAGTATACATGCAAATAAAACAATGACTTAGAGCAAAACGGTTGAGTTAGGCTATGAGCTACTTCTAGAGCGAGCCTATTCAAGGGCTTTCATCTACTCCCTATCCTAGGTTCTACACTTGGATGCCCTTCTGCCTTACACAACCTAGGACTCGGTGTTTGTCCCACGGGGACTTACACCTCCAACTCGGTGATGCCCATCGGGGACTTACACACCTAGGATGCCCATCGGGTCTTACACCTCCAACTCGGTGATGCCCATCGAGGACTTACACACCTAGGATGCCCATCGGGTCTTACACCTCCAACTCGGTGATGCCCATCGAGGACTTACACACCTAGGATGCCCATCGGGTCTTACACCTCCAACTCGGTGATGCCCATCGAGGACTTACACACCTAGGATGCCCATCGGGTCTTACACCTCCAACTCGGTGATGCCCATCGGGAGGACTTACACACCTAGGATGCCCATCGGGTCTTACACCTCCAACTCGGTGATGCCCATCGAGACTTACACACCTAGGATGCCCATCGGGGTCTTACACCTCCAACTCGGTGATGCCCATCGGGACTTACACACCTAGGATGCCCATCGTGGTCTTACACCTCCGGATGTCCATCGGGTCCTACCCGGCGGGACCTAAACTAGTTACCCCTACGGTCTTCTTCACTATACATCACCCGCCTATGCCTCGGCATGGAACTAACAGATAAAATAGAACAAGGTATGCCAAGATAATTAAACCCCTTGCATGGAACTAACGAGAATATATGAGGGGACACAAGAGCAACACGATATGGAAGCAAGAGAAAACATGTAACCTATCCACCGGAAATTTTCATACAATCACAAGACATGGCATGCTTTGGAAGAACAAACCTAGCATGGAACTAACATGAACAACAAGCGAAGATGCTAGCAAGATTTCAAACACAAGTCGCTCAATAGCTAACATACTCATAACAACAACCAAGCATACAAGGCACAATCATGATAGCATCGCAGGGTCCACACAACCACGGTAAGAAATCCTTACCTGGAAACAAGCAGAAAATAACTACCATAAGCCAACCAAACGACTTCCGAGCTTCTAAGTGAACCCGAGCAACCTAAGCATTTAATAAAAATATCCTAATTAAATAACAACAGCCAAACAACTTAGGGTCCAAAAGAGTGGAGGCTCGGGAATTTACCAACCGAGAAGGCACTATATCTCGGTCCCATCTATCTCGGCAAAACAGGCACTCGGCGGCAAGTGGGCAGGCAGGCTGGGCGCTGGCGGGCGCTGCTGGGCGCTGCTGGGAGCTGGCGGGCGCTGCTGGGCGCGCGGGTGCGGCAGGCACGAAAGGCCAGACACGGGCGCTGGCGCGGGCGCGCTGGGCGCGAATCGGTTGGGCGATGGCGTCACCAGCGCGCGCGGCGCGCGGACGGGCAACGCAAAACGCGGCGGCGCTGGCTGGGCGTCTGGCGCTGGCTGGCTTCAGGCTGCGACAGAATCTTCTTTGGTTTGGGCGTCTGCTGCTTGCGATGATGGGGCTTCTTTGTGCGATCTGGGCTGGTTGCTGCTCATCTGGCTGCTCATTGGTTGCTTGGCTGGCCGGGACGGCTCGGCGAGGCTCGGTTGGGTTTCTTGGTGAGGTCGGCCAGGGGAGAGAGAAGAGAGAGAGAGAAAAGTGGTAAAACAAGGGAATGGGATTTTCTTGATTTTCTTTCCTTTTCCTAATTTAAATAGGTCTTGGTGACCTAAATCCCTTCCCGGCTTCCTCCTTGAGTCCCGGTTGAAGCAACCTTTTCTCCTTATAAAAACTCATTTAAGCCAAGCTTCCAAATTACCATCTAGGGCAAGGGCTCAAATCCCAATGGAAGCACTTAAATTAACAATAATTTTGCTAATTACCAAATCACCTTCAAACTTCCAAACAACCACTTCGAACTTCTTGAGTCCTCGCAACCAACAACAATCAAGCCTCGACAAAGGCGGGAGTGACCACGAATCCTCCAAAACCCACAAAACCCTGACCAGGGGCAAAAGACCAAAATGCCCCTAAGGGTTAAAATAGCACTAACGACCCATCCAACATCCGAATAATGAACCGAAACACACAGGAAGCCGAAGCAGAAAAGCGGGCCGTTACAATACTCCTCCTTTTAAGACTTTCGTCCTCGAAAGTCCTAAGACGAAAACAACTCTAGGAAAACTCCACCGATCCTTAACCAAGAAAACTCCTTGTCAAGCCAACACTAGTCCTTCTTGAAATCCCAACCCTCTTGGGTTTCCAAAGGCTCAAAGCCGCAAAGCCATCCATTCTCGCCACAAGCTATCTCAACCAAGACTGGGCATACCTCGAACTCCGAGGAAATAGATGCGGTAGTGCTAAGCGGTAAGCCACATCCTCAAACTCGCATTAGCTCTCAAACGATCTTAAAATCTTAGGGCTCACTTATCCTGCTTGACCCACTCAGAATGCCTCTCCACGACGCTACTCTCGGCAAACTTGTGGATTGGTCACGAGTTCTAAAACTCTCCGCACACCGCGCGAAACTTCTCTCGGCTCACAAATTGTTACCAAACAACCTCAACTCTACACCATGCGACCAAACAACCGAACCTCCCGGATTCGAAACTACAAGGCCTACTCTTACTTCACATGAGATCAACGAACCACAAGGCTTGCTGCAGCCTTTAGCGAAATCCAATCGAATCACCAATCGCGACGGATCCCAAAGGCAAACTTGACTCACTAGAACACGACCACAACACTTAAACAACCATCTTGAAGAGCACCGACGCAAGCTGAAGCCGGGGCACATACCGTTCACCAGGACGGCTAACGCCACTCACACTAGCCGAAACTTCAGCTACGGCCACCATGAACGACAAGGTCCGAGAACAGTGCTCCACTCAACCAAACTAATAAACTGGAGCCCTCATCGGCCGACGACAACTTTCCAATGCAATCCGACCAGCCACCGGCCTAAGAGAATATCGCCAAATAAGGAAACAAACAACATACCTCTCTAAAAAAATCTCGAGCGAAGAAGGAATAAAACAACACGCGCTACTTGCAACACAACACCTCGAGGATAACAACTCAAAGGTTTTACCAACCATTTCCACGGCACCTCTGTGCCAACCCACTCAATCGTGGCTCAAATTATAACGCCAATCTGCGAACGCACACCAACTAGGAACAGAGCCCGAGAAGGGTGGCTTTGCGTAAACTCAAACCAAGTCTTACAACGAGCGAAGCTCACCTCCAAGCCGCCACTCAACCCTTAAGTCCATCCTGGGTCGTCTAAGGACTTCCTCCTTATAGCTAGACCTAACTCTCCTTCCGATCCGAACCTCCACCCACGAAACATCGCGAGGAATAAGGATAGCGACGACCACAAGCTTGCGGATCATGAACAACTCGGGTCAGCAAGACTACCTCAAAAGTTAATACTCGAAACTGGCATCCACGGTGCAACTCAACGACCAAGGAACTAGGGGTTCTACAAACTCCAAGGACCCAACAACCTTCCAACAACAACTCAAGCCCTTGAACTGGCCGGCCTCCGCCTCGCGGACAAACAACTTTCCGCTTGCTAACAAGCCAACGCAGGACACTCTCATTTGGTGGACCGCTACGCCACTCTAATCAACTACACAACTCGAGAGCTAAGTCGACTCCTCCTCTGAGGACGATTTCCCAAAGAAGCGGACTTCCGAAGACAAAGTGAACTTCACACACGCTAGTTGTCCTACTCATCGAAGGCAACAACAACCAATTCCCTCGAAAGCAACAATCGAGGGATTCCACAATCGCTTGAACCACCAACTTAGAACTAGCAGTACTTACTCAACCTCCGAGGGAGGGGTCAACTCCCAAAACTTCTTGACTAGGAACAAGTCCTCAGGGCAACTCCGCTTGCTCGAACGAAGCTAGCTCTAGAAACCACATGGGAACCAAACCTTGGTCAACGCCAAGCACCACCTTGCTAAGAATTACAAAACCAATGCAGAGGCTACTAAGAACAACTCTAGCTTGCCAACCGACTACAAGCATCCAAAGAACTCAACCGAGGGACACCGCTTGGAGTGACTGAGCTCTGGTTCCTCAACACGAACCTTTCGTGGTTCCCAAAACATACACCACTTTAACGAGCTACACAAAAGTACACCGACGTGTACATCTCCAACTTGATTCCTTAAGATCCAAACCAATAAGTACTCTCACACAAGGCAACTTTTGCCTCCCAATAGAGCCACAACTAGCAAAGGAGCAACAAGAGTTCAACCCACTCGTGGTCAACTCACCACGGAATGCCACATTGGTCCACTCACTCTTACAAGAGCATAGCCACACCAAGCTAACTTACCTCATACCAATGGTCCACTAAACGTGCTCGATCAACCTTCCAACTCATGGCTCTAACATCTTTGGATCAACCACGCATCATCGATGCCAACCCTACTCATATTAGGGTAACTCCGGGGTAGTTGAGTCACACTACCATCCAACCGGCTCACAAGCCCCACAACACAAAGCGCGAGAACTCGGACGCGCTAGCCCTTAACAACCAACACATCCTTTGTACCTAGCTCTCGGACTCCTGGAAGGCTCCTACTTATCCCTCGAACAACCTCACTCTTGTAGTTCTCTTACTTCCACCGAGCTAGATCTCTTATGCAACCCAAACAGGTGCAATCTCGGGAAGTGGGTACAAGACTAGTGGGGATGCCAAACTCCAAGGCGGGTCTTGGAACCATCTCGCACAAAAGTGCCAACCGGCCTTGACTCTAGGCCTCCTCTCAAAGCTTGGTGCCAACAGGCACTACATCCTTAACAACACAAACATCTCTTTACGGGCTTTAAGTCCCTCTGAGGGAAGGGAAGGTCACACTCCAGGTGACAGGGCAATGGCACTCAACACAAGGGTCTCAACACTCGAGTAGATTATTCTCGACATCACGTCTAATGCACAAGCCACGGCCCACTCCTGCATCCCACTCGATGCTCAACAAATACTCAGCCAACCCTCGGGTGGCAGCACCTGGCTCCACTCTTGGAACATGCTAACAGAAGGTGCTTCTCTCTAATAGCCAGCTGAAAACCACGGACGGATTAAGTCTTGACAAGCAAACTCCACACTACCCCCTGGCTACGAGGGTACTAAAAGAAGTGGCTACAAAACGATCAGAGGCTTGCGGGAGGACAAGATGTCTTTACATCTTCCTCAAAAGCTACTAACTTGGCGGCTTGCCAATCGACCGGTGGTGGTGGAGACTCTGCTGGTCCGCCTCTCATAGGGGACTTCCACCACCACACTGCTTCTTTGCATCAAACAAAGACACGAGCGGCACGCCTCGACCTCTGAACATCGGTCATCGGCCTCTCAACACCAGTCATCCCAACACCGGATGATAAACTCGATCTCGGACAACTACCTCGGCCGCCAGCGATGGGTCTCAAAACATCCAGGCTCTCAGGTTCCACTAGCCAAACTCGGCGGCTCGATCAACGCCAACTAACTTATCGGCATAACTCGTTGATCGATCCCTCCCGAGAGCCTCCGGCAAAGCGGAGCTACAAGGAGGGGTGTCTCCTAAATAAACTCTGCGCCACCGGGCTATCTGCGCCCAAGGCTCCCCATTATGCGCTACAAATTGCGCTGGGTCTCAGCTCTCTGTTAGCTAAAAGACCTACCATCAATTCTCGCATGGTGGAGCACACTCTGCTCAAGGAGTCTCACTGCGAGGCGTGCTAGACTCTACCCTTACTCTTGGCAACTCATGCCGCGGGGCCAAAAGGTGGCCTCACGGGTCTAAACGACCACGGACGAGGTCTCATCATCAACATGAACGGTCCAACTCCTCGGTTGGAGATACCAAACGTCCACGCTCCTCAATGTGTAATCAACAACGGCGGTCTACACAAAACATAAAAACTAGCCCACGCTGGGCTCTCACCGCCCAACAAGGGTAACACATGTATACTAGATGCGATTGTAATTCTTAACCCTTAACTTTAAACTTACGGACATACTGATGGTCATGGAGCGGCTGATGATCATGGAAAACAACCTACAATCTGCAGTCGAGTCTACGAGAACCTATAACTCGAGCTCGATACCAAGCGTAAGGACCCGACCCAAAAGAAGCGGTCTCTAACCTAGATCCTTACTTAGCATGCATGCCTAGGAATGTAAAACACCATCCATTCTACTTTGGTTTAAAACTTTTGCAATTAATGTAACTTTAAACAAACCACGAAGCCAATGTAAAAATCAAGAGTAATTGGTCGATCGGTGCTTTTCTTAAAAACAAAACAAGAGTACTGATGCGAGAACCATAAAATAGTTTGAGTGTTTTCCCTAGGGACTCAAGTCCCACTACATGCTAAATCATAAAGAGAACAATAAAAGAACATGCATCCCAGTCGTCGCCTATCCATGATCATCCAAATAGCCTCCTCCTAGCCATCCCGCCGATGTCCCAAGTTACCCGTGGAAAAACCACGAGAAATAAGGGTGAGTATAAACATACTCGGTAAGAATCTCCAACCGGGTACAATACGATACATCAGTCATCTAGCACCTTAGTATACATGCAAATAAAACAATGACTTAGAGCAAAACGGTTGAGTTAGGCTATGAGCTACTTCTAGAGCGAGCCTATTCAAGGGCTTTCATCTACTCCCTATCCTAGGTTCTACACTTGGATGCCCTTCGGGCCTTACACAACCTAGGACTCGGTGCTTTCCATTCGGGGACTTACACCTCCAACTCAGTGATGCCCATCGGGGACTTACACACCTAGGATGCCCATCGGGGTCTTACACCTCCAACTCAGTGATGCCCATCGGGGACTTACACACCTAGGATGCCCATCAGGGTCTTACACCTCCAACTCAGTGATGCCCATCGGGGACTTACACACCTAGGATGCCCATCAGGGTCTTACACCTCCAACTCGGTGATGCCCATCGAGACTTACACACCTAGGATGCCCATCGGGTCTTACACCTCCAACTCGGTGATGCCCATCGGGGACTTACACACCTAGGATGCCCATCGGGTCTTACACCTCCAACTCGGTGATGCCCATCGGGACTTACACACCTAGGATGCCCATCGAGGTCTTACACCTCCAACTCAGTGATGCCCATCGGGACTTACACACCTAGGATGCCCATCGGGGTCTTACACCTCCAACTCATTGATGCCCATCGGGGACTTACACACCTAGGATGCCCATCGTGGTCTTACACCTCCGCATGTCCATCGGGTCCTACCCGCGCGGACCTAAACTAGTTACCCCTACGGTCTTCTTCACTATACATCACCGCCTATGCCCGGCATGGAACTAACAGATAAAATAGAACAAGGTATGCCAAGATAATTAAACCCCTTGCATGGAACTAACGAGAATATATCGGGGACACAAGAGCAACACGATATGGAAGCAAGAGAAAACATGTAACCTATCCACTTTGGAAATTTTCATACAATCACAAGACATGGCATCTTTGGAAGAACAAACCTAGCATGGAACTAACATGAACAACAAGCGACATGCTAGCAAGATTTCAAACACAAGCTTGCTCAATAGCTAACATACTCATAACAACAACCAAGCATACAAGGCACAATCATGATAGCATCGCAGGTCCACACAACCACGGTAAGAAATCCTTACACGAAACAAGCGAAAAATAACTACCATAAGCCAACCAAACGACTTCCGAGCTTCTAAGTGAACCCGAGCAACCTAAGCATTTAATAAAAATATCCTAATTAAATAACAACAAATCAAACAACTTAGGGTCCAAAAGAGTGGAGGCTCGGGAATTTACCAACCGAGAAGGCACTAGATCTCGGTCCCATCTATCTCGGCAAAACAGGCACTTTCGGCGGCAAGTGGGCGGCGGGTTGTGCGCGCGGCGGCGCTCTTGGCGCTGGCGCTTGGCGTGGGTGCGGCGAGACGAAGCGCCCAGTGACACGGCGCGCTGGCGCGGCGCGCTGGCGCGAATCGGTTAGGCGATGGCGTCACGAGTGCGCGCGCGACGGCGCGCGGAGTAAACGCAGCGGCGGCGCTGGCTTTGGCGTCTGGGCGCTGAAATGGCCGCTGCTGCGACGAGATCTCTTCTTCTTTGGCTGGGCGTCTGCTTCTTGATGATGGGGCTCTTGGTGCGATCTGGCTGGCTCATTTGCTGCTCATTGGGCTACTCGGTGGGTTGCTTTGGCTGGCCGGGACGGCTCGCGAGGCTCGGTTGGGTTTCTTGGTGAGGTCGGCCAGGGGAGAGAGAGAAAGAGAGAGAGAGAGAAAAGTGGTAAAACAAGGGAATGGGATTTTCTTGATTTTCTTTCCTTTTCCTAATTTAAATAGGTCTTGGTGACCTAAATCCCTTCCCCGGGCTTCCTCCTTCGAGTCCCGGTTGAAGCAACCTTTTCTCCTTATAAAAACTCATTTAAGTCAAGCTTCCAAATTACCATCTAGGGCAAGGGCTCAAATCCCAATGGAAGCACTTAAATTAACAATAATTTTGCTAATTACCAAATCACCTTCAAACTTCCAAACAACCAGCTCGAACTTCTTGAGTCCTGCAACCAACAACAATCAAGCCTCGACAAAGCGGGGAGTGACCACTGGAATCCTCCAAACCCCACAAAACCCTGACCGGGGCAAAAGACCAAAATGCCCCTAAGGGTTAAAATAGCACTAACGACCCATCCGAACATCCGAATAATGAACCGAAAACACCTGGGAAGCCGAAACAGAAAACTGGGCCGTTACACGCCCGGCGCGGCTAGGCACAGAGAACGGCTCGGGCTGGGCGACACGACGAGCTACAGGGACACGCGCTCAGGGCGACGGGACGCGAAGGCTCCAAGGACGAGCGATCTGGCACGGCGAGCTACAGGGGACGCACGATCTGGCACGGGGCGGCTCAGATCTGGGCGACTCGGGCTCGGACGGGACGGCCTGGCGCGGGGACGAGCAACGCGGCACTGTGCGGGGCGACTCAGGGCTGGGCGACGTGACACTAAGCGGCTAGGGGCTCGGGCTTGGGCGACCTGGGTGAGCAGGGCTCGGGCTGGCGACCTGGGCGAGCTGGGGCTAGGCTCGGGCTGGGCTCGGTGAGAGAGAGAGTGTAAAGACCCAACCAGAAAACGGTGCTAAACCTAGGCCTTTACTCAGCATGCCAGTGAAAAGCTTAAAAGGACCCAGCTAGGGTCGGTTTGTAAAACTTTTCAATTATAAGAGTGGAAAACATTAAAAACAAAGTAAACATTCATTAGGCAAAAAGCGAACCATTCAAATTAAAATGAAGGTCGATCAAGACTTTCCTTAAAAACATAAAATAGTTCAAATCATAGTTTTCCCTACGGATCTAAGTCCAACTACATGTTGAAATCCAAAAAGCAATAAAATAAGACACGACAGAGTGTCAGTGAAGATCCATGATCCATGATCCTCAGCTCCCTCCGCTAGCCGCCTCGGTGTTGTCCCAAGTTACCCGTGGAAGAAACCACAGTAAGGGTGAGTATAAACATACTCAGTAAGAATCCCCGACCGGGGTACGATACGATGCAATCAATCATCTAGCAACCTAGTACACATGCCACAAATATCAACACGGATCTTAGCTCAACGAGCTCACAAGGCAAATCCGGAATCCTCGGAAGTCTCCTACTTTCGGCCTAATGATTGGCTCTCAAACCAATCCCGGGACATCACCGAGGGTCTTTCTCCTCGGCCAATTGATCGCTCAAAAACCGATCCCGGGATGTCCGACACCCTCGAGGTCTTTCTCCCTCGACCAATTGATTAACTCTAAAGTCAATCCCAATGGGTGTCCTCAAGGGCCTCTTTACCCTCGCTTATAAATCGGACTATCGGGAGAGTGCCCAAGTCCGCTCTAAACGGGAAGGAACGGTGTACTCACGAACATTAGCCCGGGGAGCTCTCGAACCCTAGCTACTAACGCGTGTCTTGCGCAAACCGCATCTTCTCTTTGCAACCGGCGTAAATGTGGGGCCTAGGTACAAACTCACGCGGGCAGTGCGCATGCCTAAGGACTCGAGCGGTGTCACTTTGAACACGAGTGGTGCGAGGCCCTCGGCACTCATCTGTGCGGCTGTACCACCGACTGAAGCTAGAGAACCGCCAAGGCGACCTTGCACCGCTGGCGGGGTTCCGCTCTAGCAGCTACAAACTAGGCTTATGCCAATGAGGTAGCTAATCCTCACTGGCTGCCGGGGGGAAACAATGTACGTTATGCTTCGCTCTACTCCCGACCGGTGGGGACAAGGTACGTTATGTCCGCTCTCAGCCTCTAGATGATGACAACCTTACTACGCTAGCTAGATTATAGAGTAAACGATTCCTGGCTAAACATACATAAGCATCATCAATCATATATAACCTAGCATGCTACTACGAACTTAAAGCGAGAATCTCGGGCATCTTTGGAAGAACAATCCTAGCATGGCACTAACATGTACAAACAATCAAACATGCTAGCAGGAATGCAATCACAAGCTGTTCTATCCACTAATCATGTTCATAAAAGTAAACATGCACATAAGGCACAATCAAGAAAGCATCGCAGGGTCCACACAACCACGGTAAGAAATCCTTACCTGGAAATAAGTGGAAAAAGCTAACACGAGTCAAGCAAGACCCTCAAACTTTAAAACGAACTCGAGCAACCTAGGCATATTAAAAGCATCCTAAATAAATATACAAAGAATATCGTGACTTAAAAATCAAAAGGAAAAGGCTCGAGAATTACCAACCGAGAGGACACGGGCTCGGCAGCAAGAGGCGGAAGAAGGGCGCGCTCTCGAGTCTTGTGGCAAGGCGAGCGGATGCGCAGAGCAGCAGCGCGCGCATGGCGCGTCTGGGCGGAGCGGGGCGATCTGTGATCAATCGGCCGCGCGAAAAGCGCTGCGCGAGCGGGCGAGCTCGGCCCCGGTTGCGCGCAGCGAGCGTCTCGATCGCTTTGGCGTGATGCTGCGAGCGGCGACGGGCGGCGTCGCAGACAGCGTCCCGGCGGTGATGGGGCGTGACGGTGGGAACTTGCCAGTCTACGCGCGATCGGGGGCGCGCAGGCGGAGCGTGCGATGCAGGCGCGGTGGCTTTGTGCGTGCGCGGTGGTGGGTCGAGCGGGTGTGGTGCGATGTGGCTGGGGTGGTGCGGTTGGGTGGTGCGGCTGGGTTTAGGAGAGAGAGAGAGAGAGAGAGAGAGAGAGAGAATGCGGCTATGAGGGGAAAATTAGGGTTTTCTTGATTTTCCTTCTTTTCCTTTTTTTTTTAAATAGGTTAGGAGACCTAAATTCCCTTCCCAAGGCTTTTCTCTTGCGGGTCCCGGCTAAAGCAACCTTCTTTTCTTTTTTTTCATTTTAATTAAGACTCTTTTCTTAAAACTCCAAATTCACCATTTAGGGCAAGGTTCAAATCCCAAAAGATTCAATTAATTTTCCAATTAATTTTGTTATTGACCGGGATGGAAAGCTGGGTCGTTACAATACTCCCCCCTTAGAAGACTTTCGTCCCCGAAAGTCCTAAGACTGGAACAACTCCGGGTAATGCGTCCTCATCTCCTCCTCTAGCTCCCACGTCGCTTCCTCGCCCTCGATGCCTCCAAAGAACCTTTACTAAACTTATCTCCTGGTTGCGCAATACCTTGCGCTCATATGCCAAAATCTGCACGGGCTTCTCCTCGAAGGATAAATCTTTACTCAACTCTAAGGGCTCATGCTCTAGCACATGCGACGGGTCTGCCACGTACTTTCTCAAAGATCGAAACGTGGAACACATTATGCACACCGCTAAGGACGGGGGTAAAGCTAACCGGTGAGGCCACCGCTCCGATCCGCTCAAGGATCTCAAAAGGCCCTACAAACACGGGGCTCAACTTGCCTCGCTTTCCAAACCTTAACACCCCACGCATAGGTGCTACCTTGAGAAAACATGTTGACCCACCTCAAACTCCAAATCTCTACGCCTCACATCGGCGTAACTTTTCTGCCTACTTTGTGCTGTCAACATGCGAGCCCTTATCTTCTGCACTGCTTCGTTCGTCATCTGAAGTAACTCGGGTCCCAGAACCTATCTGTCACCAACCTCCTCCCAAAACACTGGGGATCTGCAACGCTTACCATGCAACGCCTCGAATGGGGCCATCTGAATAGTCGCCTGATAGCTGTTGTTGTAAGCGAACTCCATCAAATACAGGTACCGGTCCCAACTTCCTAGGAAGTCCAAAACGCAGCTCTCAACATATCTTCCAGAATCGATTCACCTCTCTCGTCGACCATCGGTTTGCGGGTGGAAAGCGATCTTGAAGCCGCACTCGATTCCCAAACCCTTCGGGCGCTCTCGAGAGCGAGATGTGAACCGAGAATCCCGATCTGACACTATCTTCACGGGTACTCCGTGGTACCGCACAATTTGCTCTAGAAATAACTGTGCCCACTGCTCCACTGTATAACTAATCCTACCGGGTATAAAGTGTGCACTCTTAGTCAGCCGGTCCACTACTACCGGATCTCGAGTAAACCCTCTTGGTGTCCTTGGCAACCCAGAGATGTAGTCCATCGAAATCTCGTCCCACTTCCACTGTGGAACACTTAACGGCTGCAATAAACCTGCAGGCTTCTGCCTGGGAGCCTTCACTTGCTGACAAGTGAGACACCGGCTAACAAACTTCGCTATATCCCGCTTCATGCCCATCCACCAAAATGTCTGCTTGAGATCCTGGTACATCTTGGTACCTCCTGGGTGCCAAGTGAATGAGGAACTATGTGCCTCGGCGAGCAACTCTGCTCGAATCTGCGTCATCCGGGGACGCACAACCGACCTCTCTGTACCTTAAGCCTCCGTCTCGTGCCACAACAAAGTCGAAATCGCCATCACCTCAACTCTCTCGAGCAATCTCTTTAACTTGGGATCACTCACGGTGATTGCCGATGATCCTCTCGCTTGATGGATTTGGGTGAATCGATAGTTTGGGCTACCACTGGCGGTAACCTCTCCCAACAAGATCGCAATACTGGTTCGCTCAAACTCATTCCGCAACTCAACTTGGGAGCTCGGCAAAGTGCTTTGAATGCGACGTCTTCCTACTTAGCGCATCGGCCACAACATTGGCTTTTCCGGATGGTACAAAATCTCACGATCGTAGTCCTTTACTAACTCGAGCCACCTCCTCTGCCTCATGTTCAACTCCTTCGAGTGAAGAAATATTTGAGGCTCGGTGGTCCGTGAACAATCAATCCTCTCGGCATACAAGTAATGCCTCCAAATCTTTAGAGCAAAAACAATTGCAACCAACTCCATATCATGAGTTGGATAGTTCTTCTCATAAGGCTTCAATCTGCCGGGAAGCATAAGCTATCACCTTCCCATGCTTTGCATCAACACACAGACCTAAACCATACTTGGAAGCATCACTATAAACTACGAAACCTCCTGTTCCTTCCGAATCGCCAACACAGTCTTTGTCGTCAAAACCGAGCTTAAGTTGGGCAAAATTTTCCTCACATCTAGCATCCCAAACAAAGTCAATACCCTTCTTGGTCGAGACGGGTTAGGGGTGCCGCCTTAGCGAAAAGTCTTTCACGAAACGCCGGTAATAACTCCGCGCACCAGAAAAGTCACGATCTCGGCGGCGACCGTCGTCGGTCCGCCCATGAGCTAACTGCCTCTATCTTTGCGGGGTCCACCGCTATACCATCTGCTGACACGATATGTCCAAGGAAGGCTACTCTCTCTAGCCAAAATTCGCACTTAGAGAACTTTGCGAACAATTGATTCTCACGCAATGCTGCCTAAACTTGCCTCAAATGCGAAGCATGGTCCTCCTTGGTCTTGGAATAAATCAAAATGTCGTCTATGAATACGATGACAAAGTTATCCAAGAATTCCTTGAACACTCTGTCCATCATGTCCATAAACGCTGCGGGGGCGTTCGTGAGTCCGAAAGACATGACCACGAACTCATAATGACCATACCTCGATCTGAACGCGGTCTTCGGGATATCTGCATCTCGAATCCTCAGCTGATGGTACCCTGACCTCAAGTCTATCTTAGAAAACACTGAGGCTCCCTGAAGCTGATCGAACAGATCATCTATACGCGGCAGGGTATACTTATTCTTCACCGTGACTTTATTCAACTCTCTATAGTCTATACACAAACGCATGGATCCATCCTTTTTCTTAACAAACAGGACAGGTGCTCCCCACGGGGACACACTCGGACGGATGAAACCTCGATCCAGCATCTCTTGCAACTGCACTTTGAGTTCTCTCAACTCAGCTGGCGCCATACGATACGGGGCTTTAGAAATGGGAAGAGTCCCTGGCTCCAGCTCAATGGTGAAGTCTAACTCCCGCTTCGGGGGTAAACCTGGCAACTCTTTAGGGAAAACATCTGCAAACTCTTGCACCACGGGGACCATGTCAACAGACAATAAAGTACTACTATCTCCTAACAGCTTTGCTAAGAAGCCCCAAGCTCCTCGAGCTATCAATCTACGGGCTTTCACTGCTGAGATCAATGGCGGGCAAATTCCGCCCTGGACACCGCGAAACTTGAAGCTCGGCCTCTGAGGCGGCCTAAACACCACTTCTTTCCGGCGGCAGTCTATCAACGCATGGTTTTCTGCCAACCAATCCATGCCAAGGATCACATCGAAACCGCTCATAGACGACACTATGAGGGTAGCCTCTAAAATCTCATCGAGATATCAGTATCCGCCATGCTTAACTCTCACTGCTAGCTAACATACTCACACCCAAGGAGTGGCAACACACAGCTCAAACCCTAGAGGTTCGAGTTCCACACAAGCTTGTCTAACGAATGCATCAGAAACAAAGGAATGGGTCGAACCCGAATCAAACAATACAAATGCATAGTGCTGTAAGACAAGCAGCGTACACTGCAATCGCTGCATCATCGATGACGCTCCACCTCTGGCGAGTAGTGGCAAACACCCGCCCTGCTTGTTGGGCGGGTCCCACCTTTGCTAAATCCCGAGTGCGAGAATCCGGCCAAATGCCCCTCCTTGCCACATCTCGTAGCAAGCACGGGCGATGCTCCACACAGACCATAATGTGCCTTTCCGCACTTGTTGCAATGAGTGTTGCTGCTCGCCTCGCCTGCTGGCGATCCTGGCTCTACCACGAGGTCGTGCGCCGATCTCGACCACTAGACCGGCCCTGCCGTGCGTCTCTCGACCGACTGGCGAGAGAACCACTAGAAGTCCTGCACTTCCTTTTACTCGGAATCTGCTGGGCGGTGAACTAACCGAAATTTGGCGCAATGTAATCCTGCTGACCGGCGGATACTTCGGGTTATAAATCGTGGCCAACTCTCTTTGCTCGATCATAACTCTCGGGAGCGAGTGCTCGAACATCCCCGAGCAACCTCCTTCCTCACCCACACATGAACTTCTTAGTCTTGAGCTCCTCGGTGGCAATGAGCTCCGGTGCGAAATAGCTATACTCGAGAACTTCTTCTCATAGCGGCAATACTATCTCGATCCTCAAGTTTGATTTGAGAAGGCCTCTGCCATCTCCTCACTGAGCCTCGTCATTAACATACTTAGCTCTGAACTTCGTTCTAAAGAACTCCCAAGTGGTGGGAGAAGACCCACTTGGTCTAGCTCTATCTGTGGACTCCCACCACCACTCACCGTGTCGGAGAGAGAACATGGGCCGCACATCTCGGCCTCTGTACATCTGGGCATCCCATAACTAACTCAAGATGTACTCCATTCTAGCCAACCACCTAAGCGCCACAAGTGGTGTAACAGCCCGGATTTTAGTTAAATTAAATAAAGGATTAAAGGATGATTTTGGAGGACTCGAACCCTCGGCCTCAAAGAGAGATGGGAGTTTGGAATTAATTAAGGAAAATAAATGCGTCAACTTGGGTTTGAAGGAGGAAAGCCTTGGGAAGGGAATTTTAGATTTCCAAGCTTATTTAATTTGAGGAAGAAAGAAAAAAAAAGAAAGGAAAAACACTCTCTCTCTCGCAAAACCTAACCCTCTCGCCCAACACCCACGCCGCACGCCATCGCCACGCAGCACCAAGCCGCCAAGCAAACCTTCACCACGCCACGCGCCGCCGCTGTCATCGCCGCACAAGCACCGAGCCATCGCGCCCGCCCGAATCGCGTCGGCGCACCCAGCCACACCGTCGCCGCGCCTTCAGGCGCCCCCATCCACCGCCCCGTCGCCGCCCGTGCGCCCAGCGCCGCCGTCGCGACACGTCGCCCAGCGCCACCACCCGCTCGCCACTGTCGCGCGCGCCCTGCAGACGACAAGACTTCAGCGCCAGGCTGCGTCGCTCACGCGCGCCGCCAGCGATACAAGACTCAGCGCCCAGCAGATCGTCGCTCGCTCTCGCCCGCCGCGCCGTCCAGCGTGTCGCTCGTTCGCGCGCCAGCCCTCGCCGCCCAGTCGCGCGCCGCCTGCCGCGCCATCGAGACGCTTTGATACGCGCCCGCCAGCGTCACGTGTCGGCCCTGCCGCGCGCGCGCGCCGCGCGCCGCCAGCGCCTTACCCTGCCAGCGGCGCCCCCCTTGCTACTTGCTGCGAGACGTGTGCCTTCTCGGTTGGTAAATTCCCGAGCCTCCACCCTATGGACTTCGATTTTAGATCTTTGTTTATTAATTAGGATATTTTATTACTTGCCTAGGTTGTCGGATGCGCTTAGAAGCTCGAGAGTCATCCGTTGATCGTTGGATCTATTCACTTCCGTAAGGACTTCTTCACCGGGGTTGTGTGGACCTGCGAACATTTTGATAGCATGCTATGTGTTGTGTATGTATGAAATCGCTAGTGGATAGGTTGCTTGTTCTTTCTTGTTTTCTGATGGTTTTGCGCTTGTGATTCCTGATATATCCTGTTAGTTTCATGCTAGGAATTGGTATAGTGTAAGAAATTGTAGGGGTAACTGGTGCGTCCCGCTCGGGTAAGACCCCGATGGACATCTGGAGGTGTAAGACCCCGATGGGCATCCTAGGTGTATAAGACCCCGATGGGCATCACTGAGTTGGAGGTGTAAGACCCGATGGGCATCCTAGGTGTATAAGACCTCGATGGGCATCACCGATCCGAGGTGTAAGACCCGATGGGGCATCCTAGGTGTATAAGACCCGGCGGGCATCACCGATCCGGAGGTGTAAGACCCGATGGGCATCCTAGGTGTATAAGACCCGATGGGCATCACCGAGTTGGAGGTGTAAGACCCCGATGGGCATCCTAGGTGTATAAGACCCGATGGGCATCACCGATGCGGAGGTGTAAGACCCGATGGGCATCCTAGGTGTATAAGACCCGGCGGGCATCACCGATGCGGAGGTGTAAGACCCGATGGGCATCCTAGGTGTATGAGACCCCGATGGGCATCACTGAGTTGGAGGTGTAAGACCCCGATGGGCATCCTAGGTGTATAAGACCCCGATGGGCATCACTGATCTGGAGGTGTAAGACCCCGATGGGCATCCTAGGTGTATAAGTCCCCGATGGGCATCACTGAGTTGGAGGTGTAAGACCCCGATGGGCATCCTAGGTGTATAAGTCCCCGATGGGCAACACTGAGTCCTAGGTTGTGAAAGGCTCGAAGGACACCCAGGTGTGGAACCTAGGGTAGCTGGTAGTTGTAAGCCTCGAATAGGCAAGCCCCAAGAGTGACGTTCTGTTAACCCATCTGTTTGCTCTGAGTCTTTGCATGGTTGCATGTCCGTGTGCTAAATGATATGTTTTCGTATTGTACCCCGGTTGGGGATTCTTACTGAGTAACTCGTTGCTCACCCTTATTTTCTGTGGTTTTCCACCAGGTAACTTGGGACATCGGCGGGATGGCTAGGAGGAGGTCACTTTGGATGATCATGGATAGCCGCTCTGGGATGCATGTTCTTTTATTGTTTTCTTATGATTTAGCATGTAGTGGGACTTGAGTCCCTAGGAAAAGTACTTAAAAACCTATTTGTGTTTCTCGTGATCGTTTCCCTTGGTTTGTTTTTAAGAATGTCTTGATCAGTCATCTACTGTTTATTTTAAATGGAATTATATTTTACTTGTTTTTAATGTACTTACTTCAAGGTTTTAAATTTCAAACTCAAATGACCTTTTACATTCCTAGGCATGCATGCTAAGTAAGGATCTAGGTTAGAGACCGCTTCTTTTGGGTCGGGTCCTTACGCTTGGTATCGAGCCCGAGTTATAGGTTACGTAGGACCGACTGCGCAGCTGTAGGTTGTTTTCCATGATCATCGGCGCTCACCACCATCGGTATGTCCGAAAGTTTAAGGTTAAGGGTTAAGAATTACAATACCATTTGCACCTTGCATGTATATGACTTGTTGTTGAGGAGCAGGGAAAACCGGTTCTGACTCATTGTTCGTTTGAGTGTAGATTGTCGTTATGCCAGTCACTCGTAGAGGGCAGGGAGGCTCGAGGCCGACCAGCCAGGGCATTCGTATTGATTCCGACACGGGAGGGACGTCGTCCCAAGCCGATCGCCGATGTTAGGCCGCCTACGTGCCCTTCTCTCACATGTTGCCCGGTGAGGGCGTGGAGGCAACTCAGCCTCGGGAGGCTGCACCGGGAGTTGCTTTTGTGGAGTCCATGAGGGCTCTTATGGTTGGGTTGTTGTCTGACCAGAGGGCCGAGCAGAGGGCGGAGACGCAGGCTCTGTTAGCTGCACAGAGGGAGGAGTCTCGGATTCAGATAGAGCAGCTGACCGAGTTAGTTCAGCAGAGGACCGTTGTGCCACCAGATCGCCACTCAAAGAGAGCCAATTGTGAACGAGGCCGTTGTGGCGGAAGGTGCTTTGAGGATTTGGGCAAGTGGCTAAAAGATTTCGTCAAATGGAAGCCGGAGAAGTTTAGTGCCCCGGAGAACCACCGTGGCGGCCGTGTGGATTGCCGAGCTAGAGTATACTTTTATGGTAATGGCTTGTCTCGAGGTGCAAGTGAGCTCGATGTGCGACTCATGCGTTAGCCGGAATAGCTAAGTGGTGGTGGGATTCCACCTTGAGTGAGAGAGACAGGCCGGTCTCCCCGCCACACGGGAATTCTTCAAGGCGGAGTTCAAGGCAAAATTTATCGATGAAGAAGCCCAAGAAAAGATGATTGAGCTATTTTCGAACCTTAAGCGGTCCACCCAATCGAGGTGTATGAGAGGAAGTTTTCGAGTATGGGTACTTCGCACCGCAGCTTGATCGCTACCCTCGAGTGAAGATCGGGAAGTTTATTGCGGAGTGAGGCGGTGGAGTGTCTCGGGATGTTAGAGCACAGCCCTGAGACTTTTGCCAAGGCGGTGCGATTGGCAACTATTTATGATGGGAAGTATCCTCCAGAGCGGTGTTGTTAGTCTTGTGGTGCGAAAGGCCCCAGTGTACTCGGGTCGAAGCGTAAGTTTGACGCAGTGGTAATGGACATGGAGGCGGTCGGCGCGTCGAATACTTATCATGGCGAGAGACCAAAGACCGGATCGTAATCGCGATCGACCTCGCCAACGGGGCGTAGGGAGGCCGCCACCGTGTTGTAGACCACTGTGGTAAACAAAGATTGGGGGCCTTGTGGTGGTAACCCTAGAGCTTGCTATAAGCGTGGTAAGGAGGGACATCGGGCCCGACATTGCAACCAGTATAAGCGGTGGTGGCACACCAAATTTCAAAGAAGGGAAGAGTATATGCTACGACTCGCCAGAGAGGTCGAGAGAGCCGGACCGCAGATGGCGAGTGCACGCTCCTAGTTCTTGATCACCTCGCCTTTGTGTCGTTTGATTCGGGTTCCACCCATTCTTTTGTTTCATTGCTTTTTTTGGCGTGCTTGCATGAATTTAGAGCCTCTAGGTTTTGAGTTATCTGTCGCTACTCCCTCGGGAACTAGTATCTTTGGCTAGCGGATAGGTAAGGGATGGTCGGATCAGGTGTCCGACTGGACTCTGCTGAGTTGCCCTCATAGTGTTAGCTATGAGCGGTTTTGATGTGATCCTCGGCATGGATTGGTTAGGCGAGATAACCACGCTATGATTGGACTGTCGTTGTAAGGAGGTGGTGTTCGTGCCGCCGGGTAGGCCTAGCTTTAAATTTCGGGGCACCCAGTGGGGTGTGTCCGCCGTGATTTCGCGATTAAAGCTCACCGCTTGTTAGCTCGAGGAGCTTGGGGTTTCTTAGCTAAGTTGACCGGCGAGAACCGTGACCGATTATCTGTCGAGCGGTGCCCATAGTGCAAGAGTTTGCGGATGTTTTTCCCGAAGAGTTGCCGCCCGCTGCCGAAGAGAGAGGTGGATTTCTCAATAGAGCTTGAGCCGGACTCGCCCTATCTCAAAGCTCCTTATCGTATGGCGCCGCAGAATCGAAAGAGTTAAAAGAACAGTGCGAGGAGTTGCCGGACGCAGGATTTATTCGGCCAAGTGTGTCCTCGTGGGGAGCACCCGTGCTGTTTGTTAAGAAAAAGGATGGCTCGATGCGTCTATGCATCGATTACAGGGAACTGAACAAGGTAACCATTAAGAACAAGTATCCGCTGCCTCGTATCGATGACCTGTTTGACCAGCTCCTGGGAGCTTGTGTGTTTTCGAAGATTGACTTGAGGTCGGGCTACCACCAGTTGAGAATTCGGGATGCAGATATTCCCAAGACAGCGTTCAGGTCGAGGTATGGGCATTATGAGTTCATAGTCATGTCTTTCGGACTGACGAACGCCCCAGCTGCATTCATGGACATGATGGACAGAGTGTTCAAGGCGTTCTTGGACCGCTTTGTCATCGTGTTCATAGACGACATTCTTGTGTACTCCAAGTCTAAGGAGGACCATGCCTCGCACCTAAGACAGATTTTGGCAGCCTTGCGCGAGAACAAGCTCTATGCGAAGTTCTCAAAGTGTGACTTTTGGCTCGAGGAGGTAGCTTTTCTGGGACACGTTGTGTCTAAGGAGGGAGTGGCTGTGGACCCTTCAAAGGTAGAGGCCGTTAGTTCGTGGGCCAGACCGACGACTGTGTCGGAGATTCGTAGCTTTCTGGGTCTGGCTGGATATTACCGACGCTTTGTTCGAAATTTTTCCGCTATAGCCGCCCCGCTTACTCGATTGACGAGGAAAGGTGTTGATTTCGTTTGGGATAGGAAGTGCGATGAGAGTTTTGCTAAGCTAAAGAGCAGTTTGACGTCTGCCCCGGTGTTGGCGCCCTCCGGAGGAAATCGGGGGTTTCGTGGTGTCTGATGATGCCAAAGCAAGTTTGGTTTGGGTTGCGTTTTGATGCAACACGGTAAGGTGATAGCATACGCTTCCGAGCAGATTGAAACCGCACGAGCGCATTACCCGACTCATGATATGGAGTTGGCGCGTGATCGCCTTTGCACTTAAGATTTGGAGGCACTACTTGTATGGGGAAAAGATTCGATTTTCTCTGATCACCAAAGCCTCAAGTATTTCTTCACTCGTAAGGACCTCGAACATGAGGCGAGAGGAGGTGGTTGGAGCTGGTAAAGGATTACGACTGTGAGATATTGTATCACCACAGGAAGGCAAATGTTGTGGCGAGATGCACTAAGTAGGAAGACCTCGCATCTAGCAACGTTGGCAAATCCCAAAAGTATCATAAGGAAAGACCTCGAGAGAGCGGAAATAGCAGTGATGTTAGGGGATGTTACCGCTAGGGTAGCTCAGTTGACCATCCAGCCTTCGGTAAGGCAAAGGATTATTGACGGCCAATTGAATGATCCTAGGTTGAAAAAGTTGTACGAGAGGGTCCAGGCTGATGGTGACTTTGATTTTGAGATATTTGCAGATGGTGGCTTGAGATATAAGGGTCGGCTATGTGTCCCCAAATCGATGCCGGTATTCGTTCGGAATTGTTGATCGAGGCTCACACCTCGCCTTTGCGTGGCACCTGTGGGGTAACAAGATGTACCAAGATCTTAAGCGCACTTTTTGGTGGATGGGGATGAAGAGAGAGATTGCCCGGTTTGTCGGTCGGTGTCTCACTTGTCGGCAAGTGAAGGCGCCTAGGCGTAAAACAAGCAGGGTTGCTCTGATCGCTCGCTCGGTGCCACACAGTGGAAGTGGGAGGAAATTACCATGGATTTTATTTCAGGATTGCCCAGGACCCCTAGAGGATATGCACAGATTTGGGTGGTCGTTGATAGGTTGACTAAGTGTGCCCACTTCATTCCGGGCAGGATAAACTACACCGTGGAGCAGTGGGCACACTGTTCTTTGAGCCAGATAGTGCGGTACCACGGAGTGCCAGTTAAAATTATCTCCGACCGGGATTCCCGGTTTACATCACGGTTTTGGAAGGCCTGCAGTGTGTCTGGGCACAGAGTGCGGCTACAAAGATGACCTTCCACCCACAGGTGATGGCGGATCGAGCGGTAAATCGGATCTTAGAGGATATGTTGCGAGCTTGCGTGTTGGATTTCCACGGCGATTGGGACCAATGATTGTATTTGATGGAGTTCGCCTACAACAATAGTTTTGATCAACCATTCGGATGGCACCGTTTGAAGCATTGTATGGTAAGCGCTGCAGATCCCGATTCAGGAAAGAGGTTGAGACAGCGATATTGGGTCCAGAGTTGCTCCAGCTGACCAATGAGGCATCCCGTAAGATCGAGCTCGAATGTTGACCGCATGCCAGAGCAGGCGAGAAGAGCTACGCCGATGTCGACGTAGAGGTTGGAGTTTGAGATTGGCCAAAGACGTGTTCCTTAAGGTGGCTCCGTCGCGTGAGTTACGAGGTTTGGTAGGAAGGGAAAGCGAGCCCCAGTGTTTGTCGGACCATTCGAGATCCTCGAGAGGATCGGGGCCGTAGCTTATCGGTTAGCATTGCCGCGGCCTTGGCCGCAGCGCATGTGGTGTGTTCCATGTTTCGATGCTCCGCCAAGATGTGGCGCATCCCTTCGCATGTCATAGATTTCGAGCCTTTGCAGCTAAACCATGACCTGAGCTTTGAGGAAAAGCCCATAAAGATCTTAGCATTTGAGAAGAAAGTCTTGAGGAACCGAGCTATTGATTTAGTGAAAGTGCAGTGGCGGAATCAGAGTGTCGAGGAAGCTACTTGGGAGTTGGAAGGGGAGATGAGGAGTAACTACCCGGGGTTGTTTTAGTGCAGCAACTTCCGAGGACGGAAGTCCTCCAAGGAGGGAGTATTGTAACAGCCCGGATTTTAGTTAAATTAAAATAAGGATTAAAGGATGATTTTGGAGGACTCGAACCCTCGGCCTCAAAGAGAGATGGGAGTTTGGAATTAATTAAGGAAAATAAATGCGTCAACTTGGGTTTGAAGGAGGAAAGCCTTGGGAAGGGAATTTTAGATTTCCAAGCTTATTTAATTTGAGGAAGAAAGAAAAAAAAAAAGGAAAACACTCTCTCTCTCGCAAAAACCCTAACCCTCTCGCCCAACACCCACGCCGCCTGCCATCGCGCGCGCCGCACCAAGCCGCCAGCCAGCCACCCCCACACCGCCGCGCCGCCTGCTCGCCACTTGCCGCACCGCGCACCGAGCCATCGCCAGCCGAGACCGCGATCGAGCGGCCAGCCGGCCGCCGTCGCGATCATGCGCCCAGCGCCGCCGTCGCCGCGCCGTGCGCCCAGCGCCACGCCGTCGCAAAGACCGTGGCGCCCAGCGCACCACCACCCGCCTCGCCTCGTCGCGCGCCCTGCAGCAACGACAAAGCGCCGCTCAGACTCGCGTCGCTCACGCGCGCCCACGACAGCACACCAGCGCCCGACTGCGTCGCTCCGCTCGCTCGCGCTGCGCGCCGCCGCCGTCGCGTGTCGCTCGTTCGCGCGCCCGCCCTACGCCGCCCAGTCGCCCGCCGCTGCCGCCATCGAGACGCCTTGATAGCGCGCGCCGCCCGGCGTGTCACCGCTACTGCCGCGCGCGCGCGCCAGCGCCAGCGCCCTGCGCGCCCAGCGCGCCGTCCTTGCTACTTGCTGCGCGAGACGTGTGCCTTCTCGGTTGGTAAATTCCAGAGCCTCCACCCTATGGACTTCCCGATTTTAGATGCTTTGTTTATTAATTAGGATATTTTATTACTTGCCTAGGTTGTCGGGATGCGCTTAGAAGCTCGAGAGTCATCCGTTGATCGTTGGATCTATTCACTTCCGGTAAGGACTTCTTACCGGTGTTGTGTGGACCTCGCGAACATTTTGATAGCATGCTATGTGTTGTGTATGTATGAAATCGCTAGTGGATAGGTTGCTTGTTCTTTCTTGTTTTCTCGATGGTTTTGCGCTTGTGATTCCCGATATATCCTCGTTAGTTTCATGCTAGGAATTGGTATAGTGTAAGAAATTGTAGGGAGTAATCGGAGTGCGTCCCGCTCGGGTAAGACCCCGATGGACATCCGAGGTGTAAGACCCGATGGGCATCCTAGGTGTATAAGACCCGATGGGCATCACCGAGTTGGAGGTGTAAGACCCCGATGGGCATCCTAGGTGTATAAGACCCGATGGGCATCACCGATCCGAGGTGTAAGACCCGATGGGCATCCTAGGTGTATAAGACCCGGATGGGCATCACCGATCCGGAGGTGTAAGACCCGATGGGCATCCTAGGTGTATAAGACCCGATGGGCATCACCGAGTTGGAGGTGTAAGACCCGATGGGCATCCTAGGTGTATAAGACCCGATGGGCATCACCGATCCGGAGGTGTAAGACCCGATGGGCATCCTAGGTGTATAAGACCCACGATGGGCATCACCGATCCGGAGGTGTAAGACCCGATGGGCATCCTAGGTGTATGAGACCCCGATGGGCATCACCGAGTTGGAGGTGTAAGACCCGATGGGCATCCTAGGTGTATAAGACCCCGATGGGCATCACTGATCTGGAGGTGTAAGACCCCGATGGGCATCCTAGGTGTATAAGTCCCCGATGGGCATCACTGAGTTGGAGGTGTAAGACCCTGATGGGCATCCTAGGTGTATAAGTCCCCGATGGGCAACACTGAGTCCTAGGTTGTGAAAGGCTCGAAGGACACCTAGGTGTGGAACCTAGGGTAGCTGGTAGTTGTAAGCCTCGAATAGGCAAGCCCCAAGAGTGACGTTACGTTAACCCATCCGCTTGCTCTGAGTCTTTGCATGGTTGCATGTCCGTGTGCTAAATGATATGTTTTCGTATTGTACCCCGGTTGGGGATTCTTCTTGAGTAACTCGTTGCTCACCCTTATTTTCTGTGGTTTTCCACTGTAACTTGGGACATCGGCAGGATGGCTAGGAGGAGGCTGCTGGATGATCATGGATAGCTGGCTCTGGGATGCATGTTCTTTTATTGTTTTCTTATGATTTAGCATGTAGTGGGACTTGAGTCCCTAGGAAAAGTACTTAAAAACCTATTTGTGTTTCTCGTCTGCTTCCCTTGGTTTGTTTTTAAGAATGTACCGATCAGTCATCTACTGCTTATTTTAAATGGAATTATATTTTACTTGTTTTTAATGTACTTACTTCAAGGTTTTAAATTTCAAACTCTGAATGACCTTTTACATTCCTAGGCATGCATGCTAAGTAAGGATCTAGGTTAGAGACCGCTTCTTTTGGGTCGGGTCCTTACAAGTGGGTTCTCTGAAGCATCAAATTCCCTCGGCTTCCACTTGGTGAAGTCTTTCAACCACTTGCCAAACTCAGCAGCTCCCTCTGCACTATCAAGTGAGTCTGACTGGTCCTGATGACCTTGCCCCTCCGGTTGAGCTACCGGGGCTACTGGAGCCGCTGGGGGTGCCTGCTGCATGAGCTGTGTCAACTGGGCTATTTGTGCCCTAGACTCCTCTCTCTCATACCGCTAGTTTCTACTGAGTCTCAGCTCTCTGCTCGGCCATTAGGCCCATCATCATGTCTCTCATAGCAGAAATATCTCCTCCTGGAGCTGCACCTTGAGGCATAGCAGCCTCCACCCCTTCTCTAGGCAAGTTAGCCTTTGGGGCCACGGGCGGCCTACGAGCCTGATATATCCTGGTTGCTGGCTCTGCAGCATCTCTATTTGCAGTTCCAGACGGACCTGCTCCACTGCGTGTAACCGGCATACTGGCGATCTACACGGAAACCACAACGGGTTAGTCCACGCTCGGACTTTCTCTCGCCAACAAAGATAACACATGTGTACTGCATATAGTATCATAAACAAAACCCTTAGCTTATTGAACTTAGACAAACTGGCGGCCTTGGAGTCTTTGGAGATCATGGGAACACAACCTACAAACAGGTTAGTCTACAGAATCTATGACTCTGTGCTTTGATACCAACTGTAAAGACCCAACCAGAAAACGGTGCTAAACCTAGGCCTTTACTCAAAGATGCCGGTGAAAAGCTTAAAAGGACCCAAATAGGGGTCGGTTTGTAAAACTTTTCAATTATAAGAGTGGAAAACATTAAAAACAAAGTAAACATTCATTAGGCAAAAACGAACCATTCAAATTAAAACGTTGGTGATCGATCACTTTCCTTAAAAACATAAAATAGTTCAAATCATAGTTTTCCCTACGGATCTAAGTCCAACTACATGCTGAAATCCAAAAAGTAAAAATAAGACACGGCAGAGTGTCAAGCAGCATCCATGATCCCCGGCTCCCTCCGCTAGCCGCCTCGGTGTTGTCCCAAGTTACCTGTGGAAGAAACCACAATAAGGGTGAGTATAAACATACTCAGTAAGAATCCCCGACCGGGGTACGATACGATGCAATCAATCATCTAGCAACCTAGTACACATGCCACAAATATCAACACGGATCTTAGCTCAACGAGCTCACAAGGCAAATCTGGAATCCTCGGAAGTCTCCTACTTCCGGCCTAATGATTGGCTCTCAAACCAATCCCGGGACATCTCCGAGGGTCTTTCTCCCTCGGCCAATTGATCAGCTCAAAAAACCGATCCCAAGATGTCCGACACCCTCGAGGGTCTTTTTCCCTCGACCAATTGATTAACTCTAAAGTCAATCCCAATGGGTGTCCTCAAGGGCCTCTTTACCCTCGCTATAAATCTGGACTATCGGGAGAGTGCCCAAGTCCGGCTCTAACGGAAGGAACGGTGTACTCACGAACATTAGCCCGGGGGAGCTCTCCGAACCGGCTACTAACGCGTGTGCGCGCACACCGCATGCTGCTGCAACCGGCGTAAATGTGGGGGCCTAGGTACAAACTACGCGGGCCAGGTACGCATGCCTAAGGACTCGGAAGCGGTGTCACTGAACACGATGAGTGCGAGGCCCTCGGCACTCATCTGTGCGGCACTGTACACCACCGACTGAAGCTAAGAACCGGCCAAGGCGAAGCTTGCACCGCTAAGCGGGGTTCCGCTCTAGCGAGCTACAAACTAGGCTTATGCCAATGAGGTAGCTAATCCTCACCGTCCTGGGGGAAACAATGTACGTTATGCTTCGCTCTACTCCCGACCGTGGGGACAAGGTACGTTATGTCCGCTCTCAGCCTCTAGATGATGACAACCTTACTACGCTAGCTAGATTATAGAGTAAACGATTCTGGCTAAACATACATAAGCATCATCAATCATATATAACCTAGCATGCTACTACACGAACTTAAAGCAGAATCTCGGGCATGCTTGGAAGAACAATCCTAGCATGGCACTAACATGTACAAACAATCAAACATGCTAGCAGAATGCAATCACAAGTCATCCTATCCACTAATCATGTTCATAAAAGTAAACATGCACATAAGGCACAATCAAGAAAGCATCGCAGGGTCCACACAACCACGCTAAGAAATCCTTACCTGGAAATAAGAGGAAAAAGCTAACACGAGTCAAGCAAGACCCTCAAACTTTAAAACGAACTCGAGCAACCTAGGCATATTAAAAGCATCCTAAATAAATATACAGAGAACGTGACTTAAAAATCAAAAGGGAAAAGGCTCGAGAATTACCAACCGAGAGGACACGGGCTCTCGCGGGAAGAAGGCGAGGAAGGGGCGCTGGCTGGCGCTGAGCTCGGAGTCTTGCGGCAAGGCGAGCGGATGCGCTTGAGAGAGGCGCGCGCGCACACCAGCGTCTGACGGCGGCGAAGGCGCGGCGGATAGATCAGCCGCGCGAAGGTCTTCGCGAGTGGGCGGGCTCGGCTGGCGCGCAGCGAGCGTCTGATCGGCTGGGCGTGTCGCGGCTGCGGCGACGGCCGGGCGTCAGCGACGGCGTCGAGGCGGTGATGGGCTGCGACGGTGGGGCTTTCGTGCGCAGCGCGCGGCGATCGGGCGGCAGAGGCTGAGCGATGCAGGCGGGTGGCACAGTGCGGCGCAGGGGTGGCCAGCGCGGGCGGGTGTGGTGCGATGTGGTGGGTGGGGTGGTGCAGTGGTGTGGTGGTCTGGGTTTAGGAGAGAGAGAGAGAGAGAGAGAGAGAGAGAGAGAGAGAGAGAGAGAGAATGCGGCTATGAGGGGAAAATTAGGGGTTTTCTTGATTTTCCTTCTTTTCCTTATTTTTAAATAGGTTAGGAGACCTAAATTCCCTTCCCAAGGCTTTTCTCTTGCGGGTCCCGGCTAAAGCAACCTTCTTTTCTTTTTTTTCATTTTAATTAAGACTCATTTCTTAAAACTCCAAATTCACCATTTAGGGCAAGGTTCAAATCCCAAAAGATTCAATTAATTTTCCAATTAATTTTGTTATTGACCGGGATGGAAAGCTGGGTCGTTACAGAGAGAGAGAGAGAGAGAGAGAGAGAGAGAGAGATAAAAGGGAAAAATGGAATTTTTTCCTAATTTCCAACCTTATCCATTTTTAAATAACCTTAAAATCCCTAAAATCCCATTCCCCGGCTTCCTCTTTCGAGACCCGACCTAAGCAATCTTTTCCAATAAATAAAACTCACTTAAATCGAACTACCAAATCGACATTAAGGGCCTGGGCTCGAATCCCGAAGGAAGCACTCAACCAACCATAACTTTGCCAAAACCCAAACCACAACCGAACTTCCAAACGACTAGCCCAAACATCTCGGGACTCGCAACCAACAACAAACAAGCCTCGACAAAGGCAGGAGCTACCTTGAAGTCCTGAAAATCCATATATCCTGCCCGGGGAGCCAAAATACCAAAATACCCCTAAGGGCTAAAACAGCTCTAACGACTCAACCGAACAACTGAATCTTGAACCAAAGGCCCCTCGAAAACTGGAATAGAAAACTGGGCTGTTACAATACTCCCTCCATTTAAGACTTTCGTCCTCGAAAGTCCTAAGACGAAACAGCTCCGGGAAAACTCAACTGATTCCTAACCAACTGAACTTCTCGGCTAAGACAACACCAACCTTCTTCGAAAACCAAACCCTCTTGGGTTCTCAAAACTCAAGCCACAATGCCATCCAGACTGCCACAAACTATCTCAACCAAGACTGGGCATATACTGAACTCCAAAGGAAAATAGATGCGATAAAGCTAGACGGCAAACCACATCCTCAACTCGCACCAACTCTCAAACGGTGCTACACACAGCAAACTCGAGGACTGGCCACAAGCTCTAAAACTCTACACCACGCACTGGCAAAAATCCTCTAGAAGCTCACAAAATTGTTAACAAACAACCTCAACCCTACAACAAGTCAAAACAAACAATGAACCTCCTGTGTTCCAGAAAAACTAAACGGCCTACTCTGACATCGCAAGAGACCAGCAAACCTCAAATCTTGCCTACAACCTTAACGAAATACAAACAAATCACCAACTGGCAACTGATCCCAAAGGCAAACTTCTCCAACTAGAACACGTCCACAACACTTAAGCAACCATCTTAAAGAGAAATCATCGAACCAAAGGCAAGGGGCACCATCCTGGTACACCAGACGGCTAACAACTCTCACACCAGCTGAAACTTCAGCTACGGCCACCTCTAAAAGACAAGGGCCAGGCACAGGGTCCACTCGGCCAAACCAACAAACTAGAACTCCTCATCGGCCAAATGCAAACTTTTTCAAAGCAAACCTACCAGCAACTGGCCTAAGAGAACATTGCCAGGCAAGGAAACAACCAACATTCCTCTCAAGGAAAACTCGGGAAGCAAGGACTAAACCAACACGCAGCTATCTGCGACACAACACTTTGAGGAAAACAGCTCAACAGATTTACCAACCAATGCCACGACACCTCTGTGCCAGCTCACTCAAACGTGGCTCCGCTATAAGGCCAACTGCGAACGCACAACAACTAGGAACAAAGCCCGAGAAGGGCTTGCTAAGCAGAACTCAACCCAAACTTATAACGAGCAAAGCTCGCCTCCAAGCTACCACTCAACTCTTAAGTCCAACTGGCTACTCAAAGGACTTCTTCCTTTTAGCTTAGGCCTAACACATCTTCCAACCAGAAGCTCCACTCCCGAAACCTCCCAAGGAAGACGGATAACGACAACCTCAAAGCTTATGGATCCTGAGCCACACGAATCAGCAAGACTACCTCAGAAGCTAATACTCGAGGCTGACATCCATGGAGCAACTCAACCACCACAGAGACTAGGGGGAAGGGAAATCTTCAATCCCCAAAGAACCAACAACTTCCCAGAACAACTCAACTCTTATACTGGATGGTCTCCGCCCTTGCGGGGAAAAACAACTTTTCGCTTACTAACAAGACAAAGTAGGGACCCTCTCGCTGGGCTGACCGCTGCGCTACTCTGATCAACTACACAACTCAGGAGCTAAGCTGACTCCTACTAAACGGGAAACGATTTCCCCAGCAAGAAAACTTTTGAAGGGCAGCGAACATCACACACGCTCGCTGACTTGCTCAAACCCAAGGCAACAACAACCAACTCTCTTGGAAGCAACACCCAAGGGAAAACTCAACCAATCGGATCACCAATCCAAAACTAACAGCACTTACTCAACTGCCGAGGGAGGGGTCAACTCCCAAAACTTCCTGACTAGGAACAAGACCTCAGGCCAACGCCCTCCAACTAGAACCGAGCCAGCTCTTGAAACAACAAGAGAACCAAATCTTGGCTAAACGCTCACAAGAGGCAGAACAACCCTTACTGCAGCCTCTAGAACACCATTCAAGAATCCGCTTAGCTGAACAAACAACTGCTTCCAAGCAGCCAACAAACTTTTCCCTCTTGCTAGCACCTCTACCATCAACTCCATGACTACGGGAGAAATCTGACAACTCCCAAAAGAAAGCGGCTATTACAAGCAGACAACCGAAGGACAGAGAGCTCCACATACGCTCACTGTCTTGCTCCACTAAAGCAACAACATCTAAATCTCACCGGGCAACAACAGGGGGGGGGGGTCCACCACAGACTGAACCTCCAAATGCTAAACGGGGCAACTCTCAACATCCTGGAAACAGGAAAACAACCAACAGGGCACGAACCACTCGCCCCACGAGCAAAACTAACTTCTAGCAACTCTAATCCACACCTTGGTCAACACCAAGCATCAACTTGCCACCACACAGGAACCAATCCGGACTCTACTCCAAACAAACACTAGCTTGCTAGCCTACCAAGACTGCCAGCAACTCACCCGAGGCTACAACTACACGCCTCCAGCTTGCCAACTGAAACTCACTACCTGGGTCTGACTGAGCTCTAGTGAGGCTCTCCACAACCTAGGGTTCTTCGGCAACCCTCGACACACACTGTCGTCAAACGATCTAACAGACAACTACCTACACGAGCACAACTCTCTCCAGCATCTCAACTAAAGCCTTACCACATCCACCTGGAGTCCAACTTCTCCAAGAACTGGGCACCAGTTCTCCAAAGCAAACCCTACAAGGATCTGAAACTCTTGCCACAGAACGAACCACACAAAACACACTTGTGTGCACAACTCTCAACCTTTCATCAGAGATCCAAGACTAACAGGCGCTTTTCCAAAAAGCAACACTAACTTCTGGCAGAGATACAATTAATCAAAGGAACACCAAAAGTTCCATCTCCACACGATACTCGAAGCTGTGGCAACCTTGCTCTACCAAAGCATAACCATGCCAAACTGAACTTACCTTATACCAAGGCTCTACCGAGGGTGCTTACCCATAAGGCGTCCAAATCCTCTCACAAGGCATCCTACTCATCTCATAGGCATCTAACTCGCCTCATAGGCATCCAGCTCATCTCATCGGCATCCAACTCCCAGTCCCTCTGCTGGACCAAACTCGCATCTACAATGCACAACTCTCCTCAGATTTAGGCACTCGAAGGTAGTTGACCGCACTACCAACCTCAAGGATCTCTTGGCCTTAACACTAGCGTGAGACTCACGCGCACTAACACTTACCAATCGACAACCTGCTGACTTACTCAATCTCCAGTAACACTGAGAAGAGGCTCCGGCTCCTCTCGAACATCCTTCCGCTTGTAGTCCTTCGACTACCACTGAACAAGCTCTCTAGCACGACCTAAACAGGTGCAATTGCCATAAACTGATCCAAGGCTAAAGGAGTGCGCTGAACTCCGGACGGCATAGAACCATCTGCTATACCCATGCCAAACTCAAGCCTGACCAGACTTAGTGCCAAAGTGGCACACCAACCAATGCACCTCAAGTGCCACTACTAACAAATCCACATCTTACTACAAATGGTGCCAGCAAGGTCACAACCTCAAGTGACAAGAACTCTGGCTAGGCATACAAGAGCTCAAACTCAAACAACCAGGCTATGGCATTTCATCAAACTGAAGGCTCACAGCCTACTCTTGCATCTCCACATGATGCTCAACAAAACTCTGGCCGGCTCTCTCAACATGCAGCAGCTAGCTCCACTCTAGGAGCTTACCAAAAGAAGAGTGCTCAACTCTACCAAACAACTGAGGAAACCACCAACGGATCCAGTCCGAAGGGAACACTGCTCGCAACACCCTTAACCACAGGGTTTCGGCTTACTGGCTGCAAACAAGAACACTTATCAAGAGCACAAAGATGCCTCATCAACCTCCTCGAAGGCTACCAACTCTGCAGCCACTCTCTGGGCAATCAAACAATCTGCTAAGGCTCAAGATCAACACTTGAGCTACCAAGGCTAGTCCACACAGGGACCTGCTCCACAAGCATCCACATAAGCAAGCCATAGCTAACTCCTCTCCTAGAGTGGTACACCAAGGCAAATCACCTCCACCCTCTCACTAGGGGAAAACCAACAACTGGGCCACAAGTGGCCTACGGGAGTCTAATCTCTACCTCCCTCTGGAACGATGTCCCAGCGGCATCCGAATCTATCTGGATACCTCAACAAGCTGCTATCAAACTGCTCACATTGCGGAAAGTTGGCATGATGTCGCTCTATACCCAAACCAACAACGAGTTAGAACCTGCTCATCTCCGCTCCACAACACTACACAAGGCATACCTAGATGAAAAGTATTGTAAATTCTTAACCCTTTTCTTTAAAACATTAAACTTAGGCGTACCTGATGACTGTCGGAGTGCTGATGATCATGGAAAAATGACCTACAACAAAAGGTCAGTCTACAAAATCTATGACTCTGAGCTCTGATACCAACTGTAAAGACCCGACCCGAATGGGGTTCTAAATAGGCCTTTACCTCAATGCATGCAATAAAAAACTAAAATCAAAATGCAAAATGGTGCTTCGGATTCTAAGTAAAAACTAAAACATAAAACATCCATTTAAAAAGTCAACATAAAATTCCTGAAACCTGTCCCTGTTTCCAAGCACCTGTTCCAAGACAAATACATTTCCAAAACTCACTCTGATTAGAGATTTATTTAAAACATTCAAGCTTTCCAATAGTTACAACAATGATAGAATCCAGAAATACATTCAGAAAACAACCTAGGGCTCCGTGCCCAACTACATGCATTCAGAGGACATTTAAAACATAAAACATAAACACAAGACTCAGAGTTGAACAAAGGGTTTCCATGATCACAGCTCCTCCTCCAGCCATCCTGTCTCGCACCATGGTTACCTGTGGAAAACCACAAAATAAGGGTGAGTAACGAATTACTCAGTAAGAATCCCCAACCGGGGTACAATACGATACAATCAATCATCTAGCACCCTAGCACACATGCAAACAGCTACCAACACAGATCATAACTCATCGAGCTTACAAGGCAAGATCTGGAATCCTCAGATCATAGCTCATCGAGCTTACAAGGCAAGATCGGCTAATTGATCAGCTCAAAAAAACCGATCGGATAGATGTCCTCAAGGGCCTCTTACCCTTGCTAATAAATCTGGACTATCGGGAGAGTACTCGAAGTCTGGCTCTAAACTGGAAGGAATGGTGTACTCACGACATTAGCCCAGGGGAGCTCTCCGAACCGGCGACTAACGCGTGTGCGCGCACACTGCATGCTGTTGCAACCTGCCTAAATGTGGGGGCCTAAGGACAAACTACGCGGGCCAGGTATGCATGCCTAAGACTCGGAAGCGGTGTCACTGATCACAGTAGTGTGAGGCCCTCGGCACTCATCTGTGCAGCATGTACCACCGACCTGAAGCTAAGAACCAGCCAAGGCAGGCTTACACCGTTAGCAGGGTTCGACTCTAGCAGGCTACAAACTAGGCTTATGCCGATGTGGTAGCTAAATCCACATCGGCGGCCGGAGGGGGGGGGGAAATAATGTATGTTATGCTTCGCTCGCTCTAGTTCCGACCGGTGGGGACAAAGTAAGTTATGTCCGCTCTTAGCCTCTAGATGATGACAAACCCTACATCAGTAGCTAAGAGTACAGAGAAAATGATTCCTGGCTAGCAAACAATAAACGACATCAATCACACTTACCTAGCATGATACTACGAACTTAAATAAGGAATCATAAGCATGCTGGAAGAACAAACCTAGCATGGCACTAACATGTACAATAAGGCAAACATGCTAGCCAGAGATCAAACATAGCTGCCCTATCACTATCATGCTCATAACAGTCAACAAGCATACAAGGCACATCATGATAATATCGCAGGGCCCACACAACTCCGGTAAGAAATCCTTACCTGGTCGGAAGGCAAAAACACGCAAGAAACCTAAGCTGCGATCGAACCCGAGCAACCTAAAGCGAACCTAACAAACACATCAAAAATCACAATCCATAGGCCTAAATATAATAAAATAAACAAGGCTCGGCTCGGGAGCAAATCACGAGGCGCGACTGACACGCGAACGGGCAGGCTGCACGGGCGAGGCATCTGCTGGGCTGAGGGGCGCAGATGGGCGCAGAGGCTGGGCGGTGGGGCGCGGATCTGCGCGCGGACGAGCGCTGGGGCGACACAAGGGCACGCGGGCGCGACGCGAGCTTGGTTGGGCGATGGCGCGCAGCGCGGCTCAGCACAGAGAACGGCGCGGGCTGGGTGACACGACGAGCTACAGGGACACGCGCGCGGGGCGATGCGACGGCTCCAAGGACGCACGATCTGGCACGGCAAGCTACAGGGGACGCACGATCTGGCATGGGGTGGCTCGGATCTGGGCCACTCGGGCGCAGACGGGATGGCCTGGCGCGAGGACGAGCAACGTGGCACTATGCGGGGTGACTCGGGGCTGAGCGACGCGACACTGAGCGGCTAGGGGCTCGAGCTTGGGCGACCTGCGCAAGCAGGGCTCGGGCTGGCAACCTGGGCGAGCTGGGGCTAGGCTCGGGCTGGGTGGCTAGGGTTAGGGCTGGGCTCGGGGAGAGAGAGAGAGAGAGAGAGAAAAGGGAAAAATGGGATTTTTTCCTAATTTCCAACCTTATCCATTTTTAAATAACCTTAAAATCCCTAAAATCCCACTCCCTAGCTTCCTCCTTCGAGACCCGACCTAAGCAATCTTTTCCAATAAATAAAACTCACTTAAATCGAACTCCCAAATCGACATTAAGGGCCCGGGCTCGAATCCCAAAGGAAGCACTCAACCAACCATAACTTTGCCAAAACCCAAACCACAACCGAACTTCCAAACGACTAGCCCAAACATCTTGGGACTCGCAACCAACAACAAACAAGCCTCGACAAAGGCAGGAGCTACCTTGAAGTCCTGAAAATCCATAAATCCTGCCCGGGGAGCCAAAAGACCAAAATACCCCTAAGGGCTAAAACAGCTCTAACGACTCAACCGAACAACCGAATCTTGAACCGAAGGCACCTCGAAAACTGGAATAGAAAACTGGGTTGTTACATTCAGCCACTTGCCCAGATCCTCAGCACCTTCTGCCACAACGGCCTCATTCACGATCGGCTCCTGCGGAGTTGGCGGTGTTGGTGGCACTACAGTCCTCTACTGAACCACCTCGGTCAACTGCTCTATCTGAATTCGAGACTCTTCCCTCTGCGCGGCTAACAAAGCCCGCGTCTCAGCTCTCTACTCAGCCCTCTAGTCAGCTAGCAGTCCAACCATAAGAGCCCTCATGGACTCCACAAAAGCTGCTCCCAGTGCAGCCTTCTCCAGGCAACACAACAGAAAGGCCATCTCGAGGCTCAGTTGCCTCCACGCCATCTCCGGGCAACACAGCAGAAGGGCCTGCAGGTGGCCTAACTTCAGCCTCAGCGTGGGACGACGTCCCTCCAGTGTCAGAATCAATATGAATTCCTTGGGTGGTCGGCCTTGAGCCTCCCTGCCCTCTACGGGTAACTGGCATGCTGACAATCTGGAAACCCAAACCAACAACTAGTCAGAACCTGCTAGTCCCTCCTCTACAACAACAAGTCATGTACATGCGAAGTGCAAATGGTATTGAAAATTGTAACCCTTAACCCTAAACTTACGGACATACCTGATGGTCGTTGGAGCGCTGATGATCATGGAAAACAACCTACAACTGTAGGTCAGTCTACAGAATCTATGACTCTGAGCTCTGATACCAACTGTAAGGACCCGACCCGAAAAACGGTCTCTAACCTAGATCCTTACTTAGCATGCATGATTAAGAATAAAAAATCACCATTCAGAGTACCAATTTAAAACTTTTCAATCAACACAATTAAAACAAAACCATAAATCCATTAAGTAAAACCAACAAGTAAAGTGACTGATCAGTACTTTCTTAAAATCAAAGGAAACTGTTCGAGAAATATTAAACAAGTTTTTTTGAATGTTTTCCTAAGGACTCAAGTCAAACTACATGCTAAACCCAAATAAAAGAAAAGATAAAACTGTCTCAGAGTTCGGCCATCCATGATCATTCAGCAGCCTCCTCCTAGCCATTCAGCCTCTGTCCCAAGTTACCTGATGGAAAAACCACAGAAAATAAGGGTGAGCAACGAGTCACTCAGTAAGAATCCCCAACCGGGGACAATACGAAAACATCCCATTTAGCACACCAACATGCAACCATATAATGACTCAGAGAAAAACAGTTGGATTAGGCTATATGCCACTCCTAGAGCTTGCCTATTCAGGGGCTTACAGCTACAATCTACACTAGGTTCTACACCTTGATGCCCATCGGGGTCTTACACAACCTAAGACGCGATGATGCCCTTCGGGGTCTTACACATAAGGATGCCCATCGGGGTCTTACTCCTGCAAAACACAGTGATGCCCATCATGGACTTACACACAAGGAGGCCCATCGGGGTCTTACTCCACAATCAATGATGCCCATCGGGGTCTTACAAATACGGATGCCCATTGGGGTCTTACTCCACAAATTAATGCTGCCCATCGGGGTCTTACACATACTGATGCCCATGGGGGTCTTACTCCACAATCAATGCTGCCCAACGGGGTCTTACACATCTAGGATGCCCATTGGGGTCTTACTCCTGCTAGGATCACGGAGATGCCCATCAGGGCCTTACACTCCTTAGCAACCTTATGATGCCCATCGGGGACTTACACATAAAGCCAGCAGTGTAGTGCCCATCGAGGACTTACATACACTAGCAACGCATTGGTGCCCATCGGGGACTTATCCAAGCAGAACCTAACTAATAACCCCTATAGTCTCCTAAAATATACATTACCTGTCTATCCCTAGCATGAAACTAACAGAATACGAACAGGAAACATGGATATGCCAGAATAAGAAAACCCTAGCATGAAACTAACAGGATACAAACAAGAAACATGGATATGTCAGAGTAAGAAAACCCTAGCATGGAACTACCAGAATACGAACAGAACACAAACATGCCATCAAGAGAAAACTTGAATCCTATTCACTAGGAATCTCATACAGTACAAGATACGATATGCTAATAAGTATTCGCAGGGTCCACACAACCCGGGTAAGATATCCTTACCTGGAATCAAGTAGAAAATAACTACCACAATCAATAAGCGACCCTCGAGCTTCTAAGTGAACCCGAGCAACCAACCGAGAAAGCACTAGGTCTCGGCCCGACTCTCTCTCGACAAAGCGAGCTCTCGGGCGGCGGGCGGCGAAATGTGCGGTGGTGCGAGCGAGCAGCCGAAGCGCGCAAGGGCGCGCTGGCCCAGCGCTGCAGGGGGTCGCGCGCGGTGGACGGTTTGCGCTGGAATGGCGCGCTAAGGCGCAGACAGAGGGTGGGGCGCGGGCGTGCAGACGCGAACGAGCGCTAGGGCGAGCTAGCGCTGGGACGACGCGCGGGCGAGGTGCCTGGGCTGCTGGCGATGCAGGGGCTACACGGTGCGGCGCTGGGCGATGCAGGGCTACTCGGTGAGGCTAGTCTCGGCTGGGGGCAGAAACACACACATACTCAGTGTAACGACCCGACCCGAATGGGGTTCTAAAATAGGCCTTTACCTCAATGCATGCATTCAAAACTAAAATCAAAATGCAAAATGGTGTTTCAGATTCTAAGTAAAAACTAAAACATAAAAACATCCATTTAAAAAGTCAACATAATTTCCTGAAACCTGTCCCTGTTTCCAAGCACTTGTTCCAAGACAAATACATTTCCAAAATTCACTCTGATAAGAGATTTATTTAAAACATTCAAACTTTCCAATAGTTACAACAATGCTAGAATCCGGAAATACATTCAGAAAACAACCTAGGGCTCCGTGCCCAACTACATGCATTCAGAGGACATTTAAAACATCAAAAACATAAATACAAGACTCAGAGTTCAAAACAACGGGTTGCCATGATCACAGCTCCTCCTCCAGCCATCCTGTCTCGCACCACGGTTACTTGTGGAAAACCACAAAATAAGGGTGAGTAACGAATTACTCAGTAAGAATCCCCAACCGGGGTACAATACGATATACATGGTCATCTAGCAGAAAGGTATGCAAGCTATGAATATAAGCACATAATAGAGCACATAGCTTAAATCCACACATAATCATCGGATGCCAACTCAGGGTCTTAGTCCGGAATAAACACCACACAATACTCCCTATACGAGAAACAAGTCTCGGCCTCAGCCTGTCTACTGTCGAATGAAAGGTGCACTAGCTCAAGATCCCGAGGAGCTCTCCGGTCGGCGCTGTAATGAGCGTAAGCGCTCACCGCGTGCTACTGCAGACAATGGGGGGTGCCGGGTCTAGTGGCAAGCTGCCCATGTCCAGTCACCACGCCTAACTAAATCTGTGGATCGGTGTCACTGACATAGGGGTGTGAGACTTGGACACGTGAACTATGTCGGCTGAACCACCTCACCGAGGCTAAGGAACCGGTCGTGGTAGGCTTACACCGGAAGCCATCCTTGCCCTAACAGGTGGCAATCGGGGCTACTGGCCGAACACGCTGAGGACGTGCCGACTGCCGGGGACGAGGCAATCCCAAGTCATCATCCCGACCGTTGGGGCATTTAACAGTCTGCCTCCCTCACCCAAGATTGCAGGGCCAGCCGTTAGGGTTAGCTAGACCCTAATGGGATCAGCGACGGAGCACCATCTCGTACGTCCCTGTCGTGGATGCAAGTTTAGTTATGCACCCGGCCCGGATGATGATACCTACCTGCACTCTAAACCTATAATATCAATCAGCAAACAATCCAATACAATCCAATACATGCTCAATAAGAATACAACGAACCTGGCATGATACTACGAAGCAAGAACAGATACGAGCATGCCAGAAAGGAACAACCTAGCATGGACTAACATGAGAAACAACATAAGAAATCATGCCAGTCGGGAATTCAGAATAGAGCACCTATCACTAAACATGTTAATAAACATAAACAAGCATACAATCAGCAATCACATATAATATCGCAGGGCCCACACAACTCCGGTAAGAAATCCTTACCTGGTCGGAAGGCAACTACACACAAGAAACCTAAGCTGCGATCGAACCCGAGCAACCTAAAGCAAACCTAACAAACACAACAATAATCATAATCCATTGGCCTAAATATAATAAAATAAACAGGGCTCGGCTCAGGAGCAACTCACGAGGCGCGGCTGACACTGTGACGGGCAGGCGGTACATGCTTAGCTTCTTTGGCGCCTAACTTCAGGCAAGCCGCACGCGGGCCGGGGCGCGGCGCGCGCGCGCGACGAGGACACGGGCGCGAGCTCGACCGGCGAAGGCGTGCGCTCGGCTAAATCCACGAGGCAACGGCCGGCGACGCTGACGGCGGCGGGACTCGCGCTCTGACGGCACTCGCGATCTGGCGACGAGAGCATACTCGGATCTGGGCGACTCGAGTCGAGACAGACTGGTCTTTGCGGGTCATGCGGCGGCGGCCTGGCACCGTGGCGCGACTTCGCTGGCGAGCATGGGCTCAAAGTCTTGTGGCGGCTGGGCTGGGCGAGCATGGGCTCGAGGGGACTAGGCGTGTTAGGCGGCTGGGAGAGAGAGAGACTTAGAGAGAGAGAGGAGAGAGAGGCTCGAGAGAGAGAGAGAGAGAGAGAGAGAGAGAGAGAGAGAGAGAGAGAGAGAGAGAGAGAGAGAGAGAGAGAGAGAGAGAGAGAGAGAGAGAGAGAGAGAGAGAGAGCAAAAGGGGGAAATGGGATTTTTCTCTTTTTTCTCCATCCTTATCCAATTTAAACAAGCCTAAAATCCCTAAAATCCCATTCCCCGGCTTCCTCCTTCGAGACCCGATCGAACCAATCTTTTCCAATAAATAAAACTCACTTAAATCGAACTCCCAAATCAATATTAAGAGCCAGGGCTCGAATCCCAAAGGAAGCACTTAACCAACAATAATTTTGCCTAAACCCAAACCACTCCCGAACTTCCAAAGGACTAGCCCAAACATCTTGGGTCTCGCTGTAACGGCCCAGTTTTCTATTTCGGTTTCCCAGGTGTTTTCGGGACATTATGCGGATGTTCGGATGGGCCGTTAGAGCTTTTTAACCTTTAAGGGTATTTTGGTCTTTTGCTCCCCGGTCAGAGGTTGAGGATTTTCAGGGCTTCAGGGTCATTTCGGCCTTCGTTGAGACTTGATTAATGTTGGTTGCAAGACCCAAGGAGTTTGGGTTAGTTGATTAGAAGTTCGGAGACATTCCGGTTGATAGGAAAATTAATTGGAATTTAATTGGTCCCATTGAGATTTGAACCCTTGCCCTAATGGTGAAATTGGAGTTTTTAGAAAAAGAGATTTAGTTAAAAAGAAAAGAATTTCTTTAGCCGGGACCCGCAAGAGAAAGCCTTGGGAAGGGAATTTTAGGTCTCCTAACCCTTTTAAAATAGGAAAAAGAAGGAAATTAGGGAAAACCCTCTTTGTTCCCTTGGTAGTCTCTCTCTCTCTCTCTCTCTCTCTCTCTCTCTCTCTCTCCTAAAACCGAGCCACCCTAACCCACCGCACCACTCATTACCAAGCCACCCCACCACACCGCACCACACCGCCCGCCACGGCCCACCATCAGACCGCACGGATCGCACTAAGCCGCTCGGCCCGACCATCTGCGCGCACTAGACCGCACCGAGCCGCTCACCCCTTGCCTCGCCCGGCCGCGCTGCTCGTCTGCGATCTAGACACCACCGTCGCGACGCCCAAAGACCGCCGACGTCGCTCGCGGCCGCCCACCGCCGCATCGCAACGAGCCTCACCCAGTAGACCCGACGCTCGCCCGCGCGCCGTCCCTACGAGCCCGCTCGCTCGCGCGTTGCCTCCGCAGCCCTATCGCCCGCACACTGCCCCGCCGTGCCGCGCGCCCGCTACTGCGCGTCCGCTCCAGTGTGTCCGCCTGCCTTGCCAGCGCCCAGCGCCAGCGTCCCTGCCGCACTAGCAGCGCCCAAACTCGCCCCTTCTTGCTGCCGAGCCCGTGTCCTCTCGGTTGGTAATTCTCGAGCCTTTTCCCTTTTAGATTTTTAAGTCACGGCTCACTGTATATTTATTTAGGATGCTTTTATTATGCCTAGGTTGCTCGGGTTCGTTATTAAGCTCGAGGGTCTTATTTGATTGTGAAAGTTATTTCTGCTTTCGTTTCGGTGTAGGATTTCTTACCGTGGTTGTGTGGACCCTGCGATGCTTTCTTGATTGTGCCTTATATGCATGTTTACTTCTATGAACATGATAAGTGGATAGGACAGCTTGTGATTGCATTCTTGCTAGCATGTTTGCCTGTTTGTACATGTTAGTGCCATGCTAGGATTGTTCTTCCAGCATGCTTGAGATTCCTGCTTTAAGTTCGTAGTATCATGCTAGGTTATGTGTGATTGATGTTGATATGTATGTCTAGCCAGAATCGCTTATTTTGTACTCTTAGCTAGTATAGTAGAGTTTGTCATCATCCAGAGGCTGAGAGCGGACATAACGTACTTTGTCCCCACCGGTCGGGAGTAGAGCGAAGCATAACGTACATTGCTTCCCCCCGGCAGCCGATGTGGATTTAGCTACCACATCGCCATAAGCCTAGTTTGTTGTAACGGCCCCGTTTTCCTTCCCGGTTAATAACAAAATTAATTGGAAAATTAATTGAATCTTTTGGGATTTGAGCCTTGCCCTAAATGGTGAATGTGGAGTTTTAAGAAAAGAGTCTTAATTAAAAAGAAAAAGAGAAAAGAATTTCTTTAGCCGGGACCCGCAAGAGAAAAGCCTTGGGAAAGGAATTTAGGTCTCCTAACCTATTTAAAAAAAAATAAGGAAAAGAAGAAAAATCAAGAAACCCCTAATTTTTCCCCTTAGAGCCGCATTCTCTCTCTCTCTCTCTCTCTCTCTCTCTCTCTCTCTCCTAAAACCCTAGGCACACCATCGAGCCACCCCCGAGCCACCCAGCCCTAGCCGCACGCACCCCCTGCCGCCGCGACCCCGCCCCGCGCAGCTCTGCGCACGCACGACTGCACCACGCCGCCCGACCCCGCTTCGCCCGGCCACGACGCTGCCGCCGACCGGAAGCCCCACCGTCGCACACCCATCGCCGCCGACGTCGCCGTGGCGTGCGCCAGCAAGACCGCCCGACGTCGCTCGTGGTCGCCGCAAAGTCCGCAACGCAGCCAGAGACGCGTCGCCGCCGCCGCCCCGCGCCGCTCAGCGCGATCCTCGCCAGCGCGCAACCCAGCCGAGCCGCTCGCTCGCGCGTCGCCTTGCGACCACACACACTGCCGCGCCTGCCTGCGCGCGTCCGCCCGACGTGCGCGCGCCCAGCGCCAGCGCCCAACGCCCAGCGCCAGCGCCAGCGCCCAACCAGCACCAAAGAGCCGCCAAGCCACCCTCCTTGCTGCCGAGGCCCGTGTCTTCTCGGTGGTAATTCCCGAACCAATCCCTTTGTGTTTTCTAAGCTTATGGCTGCTGTATGTATTTACTTAGGATGCTTTATTTATGCCTAGGTTGCTCGAGTTCGTATTAAGCTCGAGGGTCTTTTTGGTTGTGATAGCTATTCTCCACTTGTTTCCGGTAAGTACTTCCTACCGTGGTTGTGTGGACCTGCTATGCTTTCTTAATTGTGCCTTGTATGCTTGTTTACCTTTATGAGCATGTTAGTGGATAGGATAGCTAGTGATTGAATTCTTGCTAGCATGTTTTGCCTTTTGTACATGTTAGTGCCATGCTAGGTTTGTTCTTCCGGCATGCTTGAGATTCTGCTTTAAGCTCGTAGTATCATGCTAGGCTATGTATGACAGATGTCTTTGTGGATGTTAGCCAGAATCACGTGCTTGGTAGTCTAAGCTAGTATGATAGGGTTTGTCTTCATCTAGAGGCCGAGAGCGGACATAACGTACCTTGTCCCCACCGGTCGGGAGTAGAGCGAAGCATAACGTACCTTGCTTCCCCGGCGGCCCGGTGAGGATTAGCTACCTCATTGGCATAAGCCTAGTTTGTAGCTGCTAGAGCGGAACCACGCCAGCGGTGCAAGCCTACCTTGGCGGTTCTTAGCTTCAGGCGGTGGTACAGTGCATGCACGGATGAGTGCCGAGGGCCTCGCACTCATCGTGATCGGTGACACCGTTTCCGAGTCTTAGGCATGCGTACACTGGCCCGCGTAGTTTGCCTTTAGGCCCCGCATTTACGCCGGTTGCGAGAAGAGCATGCGGTGTGCGCGCAAGCACGCGTTAGTGCCGTTTCGGAGAGCTCCCGGGCTAATGTTCGTGAGTACACCAGTTCCTTCTTGTTTAGAGCCAGACTTCGGGTACTCTCCCGATAGTCTAGATTTATAGCGAGGTTAGAGACCCTTGAGGACACCCATTGGGATTGACTTTAGAGTTAATCAATTGGTCGAGGGAGAAAGACCCTCGAGGGTGTCGGACATCTTGGGATCGGTTTTGAGCTGATCAATTGGCCAAGGAGAAAGACCCTTGGAGATGTCCCGGGTTGGTTTGAGAGCCAATCATTAGGCGGAAGTAGGAGACTTCGGGGGATTCCGATTTGCCTTGTGAGCTCATTGAGCTAAGATCCGTGTTGATATTTGTGGCATGTGTACTAGGCTGCTAGATGATAGATTGCATCGTATCGTACCCCGGTCGGGGGTTCTTACTGAGTATGTTTATACTCACCCTTATCGTGGTTTCTTCCACAGGTAACTTGGGACAGCACCGAGGTGGCTAGCGGAGAGAGCTGGGAGATCATGGATGCTTCTTGACACTCTGTCGTGTCTTATTTTCTGTTTTTGGATTTCACATGTGTAGTTGGACTTAGATCCGTAGGGAAAACTATGATTTGAACTATTTTATGTTTTTAAGTAAAAATACTGATCGATCCAACGCTTTAATTTGAATGGTTCGTTTTTGCCTAATGAATGTTTACTTTGTTTTTGATTGTTTTCCGTTCATGTGTTTGAAAAGCTTTTAATACGACCACAGCGGGTCCTTTTATGTTTTAAATTTGCATCTTGAGTAAAGACCTAGATTTAGTTCCATTTCCGGGTTGGGTCTTTACTGATTGGTATCGAGCACGAGTCATAGATTCTGTAGACTAACTTTGTTTGTAGGTTGTGTTCCCATGATCTCCACTCCAAGGCCGCGAGTTTGTCTAAGTTCAATAAGCTAAGGGTTTTGTTTATGATACTATATGCGTGTACACATGTGTCATCTTTGTTGACAGAGAAAGTCCGAGCGTGGACTAACCCGTTGTGGTTTCCGTGTAGATCGCCAAGTATGCCGGTTACACGTAGTGGAGCAGTCCGTCTGAATCGCAAATAGAGATCTTTGCAGAGCCGCACTGGGTATATCGAAGCTCGTAGGCGCCCGTGGCACCAGAGGTTAACTTGCCCGAGAGAAGGCGCGGAGGCTGCTATGCCTCAAGGTGCAGCTCGGGAGGAGATATTTCGCTATGAGAGACATGATGATGGGCCTAATGGCCGAGCGAGAGCGAGACTCGGCGCGGCTAGCAAAGCAGAGAGAGAGGAGTCTAGGGCACGAGATAGCCCGAGTTGACACAGCTCATGCAAAGAGCACCCCCAAGCGACTCCAAAGTAGCCGGTAGCTCCGATAGCTCAACCGGGAGGGGCAGGTCATCGGGACCAGTCGGACTCACTTGATAGTGCAGAGGGAGGCTGCTGAGTTTGGCAAGTGGTTGAAAGATTTCACCAAGTGGAAGCCAAGAGAATTTGATGCTTGAGAGAACCCACTTGTGGCGATCAGTGGTTGGCAAGAATGGAGTACATCTTTAGAGTTATGGGATGCCCAGATGTCACAGAGGCCGAGATGTGCGGCCCATGTTCTCTCCGACACACCGAGTGGTGGTGGGAGTCCACAGATAGAGCTAGACCAGTGGGTCTTCTCCGACCACTGGGAGTTCTTTAGAACGAAGTTCGAGCTAAGTATGTTAATGACGAGGCTCAAAGGGGAGATGGCAGAGGCCTTCTCAAATCTGAAACAGAGGATCGAGATAGTATTGCTTTGCCTATGAGAAGAAGTTCTCTCGAGTATAGCTATTTCGCACGGAGCTCATTGCCACCGAGGAGCTCAAGACTAAGAAGTTCATTTGTGGGCTGAGGAAGGAGGTTGCTCGGGATGTTCGAGCACTCGCTCCTGAGAGTTATGATCGAGCGATGAGAGTTGGCCACGATTTATAACCCGAAGTATCCGCCATCACGCAGATCTGTTGCGCCCACTCGGTCGATTCGGCTTTGCCAGTGATACTCAGGCGAGAAGAGGAAGTCAGGGACTTCTAGTGGTTTCCGCTCAAGCTGGTCACGAGACTTCGCCGGCGAGGCGATCCGATGGTCGAGATCGAGATGCCACCTCGGTAGAGCCCGGATCGCCCGGCGGCGGGACCAGCGGCCAGCTCATTGCAACAAGTGCGGAAAGGCACATTATGGTGCATGTGTGGAGCATCGCCCGTGCTTGCTACGAGATGTGGCAAGGAGGGCACTTGGCCGATTCTCGCACTCGAGATTTAGCAAAGAATGGACCGGCCCAACAAAGCGGGGCCGAGTGTTTGCCACTACTCGCCGGGAGGCGGAGCGTCTTCGATGATGCGCTTCAGGTACGCTGCTTGTCTTACAAACACTATGCATTTGTATTGTTTGATTCGGGTTCGACCCATTCCTTTGTTTCGATGCATTCGTTAGACAAGCTTGTGTGGAGCTCGAACCTCTAGGGTTTGAGTGTGTGTTGCCACTCCTTCGGTGTGAGTATGTTAGCTAGCGATGAGAGTTAAGCATGGCGATCTGAGATATCCGATGAGATTTTAGAGGCTACCCTCATAGTCTCATCTATGAGCGGTTTCGATGTAATCCTTGGCATGGATTGGTTGGCGAGAAACCATGCTTTGATAGATCGCCACGGAAGAAGTGGTGTTTAGGCCGCCTCGAGGCCGAGCTTCAAGTTTCATGCGGTGTCGGGCGGAACTTGCCCGCTTTGATCTCAAAGAAAAGCCCATAGATTGTTGGCTCGAGGAGCTTGGGGCTTCTTGGCAAAGCTGTCGGGAGATAGTAGTCTGCGTTGGCTGTTGACATGGTCTCTGTGGTGCAAGAGTTTGCGAGATGTTTTCCTGAAGAGTTGCTGGGTTTACCCTCAAGCGGGAGTTGGACTTCACCATTGAGTGGAGCCGGACTCTTCCCATTTCCAAAGCCCCGTGTCGTATGGCGCCACCGAGTTGAGAGAACTCAAAGTGCGATTGCAAGAGATCTTTGGATCGAGGTTTCGTCCGTCCGAGTGTGTCCCCGTGGGGAGCACTCATCTGTTTGTTAAGAAGAAGGATGGATCCATGCGCTTGTGTATAGACTATAGAGAATGAATAAAGTCACGGTGAAGAATAAGTATCCCTGCGCCGTATAGATGATCTGTTTGATTAGCTTCAGGAGCCTCGTGTTTTCTAAGATTGATTTGAGGTCGTGGTACCATCACCGAGGATTCGAGATGCGAGATATCCGAAGACCGCGTTCAGATCGAGGTATGGTCATTATGAGTTCGTGGTCATGTCTTTCGGACTCACGAACGCCCGCAGCGTTTATGGACATGATGGACAGAGTGTTCAAGGCATTCTTGGATAACTTTGTCATCGTATTCATAGACGACATTTTGATTTATTCCAGACAAAGGAGGACCATGCTTCGCATTTGAGGCAAGTTTTGACAAAGATTGCGTGAGAACCAGCTTGTTCGCAAAGTTCTCTAAGTGTGAATTTTGGCTAGAGAGAGTAGCCTTCCTTGGACATATCGTGTCGGCAGATGGTATAGCGGTGGACCCCGCAAAGATAGAGGCAAGAAAGCTCATGGGCCAGACCGACGACGGTCGCGAGATCTGTGACTTTTTGGAGTGCAGCGAGTTATTACACGGCGTTTAAGTGAAAGACTTTTCTTGCCTTAGCGGAAAAGTCTTTCACGAAACGCCTGATAATAACCCCGCTTCACTGCAGCTGAAGCCTTATGAGAAGAACTATCCAACTCATGATATGGAGTTGGTTGCAGATTGTTTTTGCTCTAAAGATTTGGAGGCACTACTTATATGGTGAGAGGATTCATTGTTCACGGACCACCGAGCCTCAAATATTTCTTCACTCGAAAGGAGTTGAACATGAGGCGAGAGAAGGTGGCTCGAGTTAGTAAAGGACTACGATCGTGAGATTTTGTATCATCCCTAAAAAGCCAATGTTGTGGCTGATGCGTTGAGTAGGAAGACGTCGCATTCAAAGCGGCTTTGCCGAGCTCCCAAGTTGAATTGCGGAAAGAGTTTGAGCGAACCCGTGTGCGCCTTGTTGGGAGAGGTTACCGCCGAGGTAGCCCAACTATCAGTTCAGCCGTCGCTTAAGCAGAGGATCATCGACAGTCAGCCGAGTGATCCCAAGTTGAGGAGATTGCTCGAGAGGGTTAAGGCTGATGGTGATTTCGACTTTGTTGTGGCACCAGACGAAGGCTTGAGGTACCGAGGTCGATTGTGCGTCCCGGATGACGCAGAGGTTCGAGCAGAGTTGCTCGCCGAGGCACATAGTTCCCCATTCACTTGGCACCCAGGAGGTACCAAGATGTACCAAGATCTCAAGCAGACGTTCTGGTGGATGGGCATGAAGCGAGATATAGCGGAGTTTGTTAGCCGGTGTCTCATTTGTCAACAAGTGAAGGCCCCCAGACAGAAACCTGCAGGTTTATTGCAGCCGTTAAGTGTTCCACAGTGGAAGTGGGATGAGATTTCGATGGATTTTATCTGCCGGGTTGCCGAGGACACCGAGAGGGTTCACTCAGATCTGGGTAGTAGTGGACCGGCTGACCAAGAGTGCACACTTTATTCCCGGGAAGATTAGTTATACCGTGGAACAGTGGGCACAGTTGTTCCTTGAGCAGATTGTGCGGTACCACGGGGTACCCGCAAAGATAGTATCAGATCGGGATTCTCGGTTCACATCTCGCTTCTGGAGAGCGCTCCAGAAGGGTTTGGGAATCGAGTGCGATTCAAAGATCGCCTTCCACCCTCAAACCGATGGTCGATGAGAGGGTGAATCGGTTCTGGAAGACATGTTGAGAGCTCGTGTCTTGGACTTCCTGTGCGCTTGGGACCATGACAGACTTGATGGAGTTCGCTTACAACAACGGCTATCGGCGACTATTCGGATGGCCCCATTCGAGGCGTTGTATGGTAAGCGCCGCAGATCCCCGATGTTCGGGAGGAGGTTGGGGATAGGCGAGTTCGGGACCCGAGTTACTTCAGATGACGAACGACGCAGTGCAGAAGATAAGGGCTCGCATGTTGACAGCACAAAGTAGGCAGAAAAGTTACGCCGATGTGAGGCGTAGAGACTTGGAGTTTGAGGTGGGTCAACATGTTTTCTTGAAAGTAGCACCTATGCGTGGGGTGTTAAGGTTTGGAAAGCGAGGCAAGCTGAGCCCCAGGTTTGTAGGGCCTTTTGAGATCCTTGAGCGGATCGGAGCAGTGGCCTATCGGTTAGCTTTACCCCCGTCCTTGTCAGCGGTGCATAATGTGTTCCACGTTTCGATGTTGAGAAAGTACGTGGCAGATCCTTCGCATGTGCTAGAGCATGAGCCCCTAGAGTTGAGTAAAGATTTATCCTTCGAGGAGAAGCCCGTGCAAATTTTGGCTTATGAGCGCAAGGTATTGCGCAACCGAGAGATAAGTTTAGTAAAGGTTCTTTGGAGGCATCGGAGGCGGAGGAAGCGACGTGGGAGCTAGAGGATGAGATGAGGACTCATTACCCGGAGTTGTTCCAGTCTTAGGACTTTCGGGGCGAAAAGTCTTTTAAGGGGAGTATTAACGGCCCGCTTTTCCTTCCCCCTTAATAACAAAATTAATTGGAAAATTAATTGAATCTTTTGGGATTTGAGCCTTGCCTAAATGGTGAATGTGGAGTTTTAAGAAAAGAGTCTTAATTAAAAGAAAAAGAGAAAAGAATTTCTTTAGCCGGGACCCGCAAGAGAAAAGCCTTGGGAAAGGAATTTAGGTCTCCTAACCTATTTAAAAAAAATAAGGAAAAGAAGAAAAATCAAGAAACCCCTAATTTTTCCCCTTAGAGCCGCATTCTCTCTCTCTCTCTCTCTCTCTCCTAAAACCCTAGGCACACCATCGAGCCACCCCGAGCCACCCGACCCCTAGCCGCACGCACCCCCACGCCAGACACCGCTGCCCACAGCTCCTCGTGCACTGCGCACTGACCACGCCGCCCGGCCCTCGCTTCGCCCGACCCATCGCACGCTGCCGACGGAAGCCCCACCGTCGCACACCCATCGCCGCTGACGTCGCCGTGGCGCCAGACCGCCCGACGCGTCGCTCGTGGTCGCCACAAAGGCCGCAACGCAGCCTCAGACGCGTCGCCGCCGCAGCTGCCCGCCGCTCAGCGCGACCCTCGCCATACGCCAACCCAGCAGCCTGGGCTCGAGCTCGCGCGTCGCCTTGCAACCGCGACACGCGCGCGCGCCTCTGCGTCCGCGCCCGCGTGCGTGCGCGCCCAGCGCCAGCGCCAACGCCAACGCGCCAGCGCCAGCGCCCAGCGCCCAGCGCCCAGCGCCAGCGCCACCAGCACCAGCACTCAAAGCGGCGCCTAAGCCACCCTCCTTGCTGCCGAGGCCCGTGTCTTCTCGGTGGTAATTCCCGAACCAATCCCTTTGTGTTTTCTAAGCTTCCGGCTGCTTGTATGTATTTACTTAGGATGCTTTATTTATGCCTAGGTTGCTCGAGTTCGTATTAAGCTCGAGGGTCTTTTTGGTTGTGATAGCTATTCTCCACTTGTTTCCGTGTAAGGACTTCCTACCGTGGTTGTGTGGACCCCGCTATGCTTTCTTAATTGTGCCTTGTATGCTTGTTTACCTTTATGAGCATGTTAGTGGATAGGATAGCTAGTGATTGAATTCTTGCTAGCATGTTTTGCCTTTTTGTACATGTTAGTGCCATGCTAGGTTTGTTCTTCCAAAGATGCTTGAGATTCCCGCTTTAAGCTCGTAGTATCATGCTAGGCTATGTATGACAGATGTCTTTGTGGATGTTAGCCGGAATCACGTACTTGGTAGTCTAAGCTAGTATGATAGGGTTTGTCTTCATCTAGAGGCCGAGAGCGGACATAACGCATACCTTGTCCCCACCGGTCGGGAGTAGAGCGAAGCATAACGTACCTTGCTTCCCCGTGCCGGTGAGGATTAGCTACCTCATTGGCATAAGCCTAGTTTGTAGCTCGCTAGAGCGGAACCACATAGCGGTGCAAGCCTACCTTGGCCGGTTCTTAGCTTCAGGCCGTGGTACAGTTGCACAGATGAGTGCCGAGGGCCTCGCACTCTGTGATCGGTGACACCGTTTCCGAGTCTTAGGCATGCGTGCCGGCCCGCGTGGTTTGCCTTTAGGCCCCGCATTTACGCCGGTTGCGAGAAAGAGCATGGTGTGTGCGCGCACACACGCGTTAGTAGCCCGGTTCGAGAGCTCCCGGGCTAATGTTCGTGAGTACACCAGTTCCTTCTTGTTTAGAGCCGGACTTGGGTACTCTCCGATAGTCTAGATTTATAGCGAGGGTAAGAGACCCTTGAGGACACCCATTGGGATTGACTTTAGAGTTAATCAATTGGTCGAGGAGAAAGACCCTCGAGGGTGTCGGACATCTTGGGATCGGTTTTGAGCTGATCAATTGGCCAAGGGAGAAAGACCCTTGGAGATGTCCCGGGTTGGTTTGAGAGCCAATCATTAGGCCGGAAGTAGGAGACTTCCGGGATTCCGATTTGCCTTGTGAGCTCATTGAGCTAAGATCCGTGTTGATATTTGTGGCATGTGTACTAGGTCGCTAGATGATAGATTGCATCGTATCGTACCGGTCGGGGGTTCTTCTGAGTATGTTTATACTCACCCTTATCGTGGTTTCTTCCACGGTAACTTGGGACAAAGACCGAGGTGGCTAGCGGAGAGAGCTGGAGATCATGGATGCTCTTGACACTCTGTCGTGTCTTATTTTTCATTGCTTTTTGGATTTCAGCATGTAGTTGGACTTAGATCCGTAGGGAAAACTATGATTTGAACTATTTTATGTTTTTAAGTAAAGTCTTGATCGATCCACAATGTTTTAATTTGAATGGTTCGTTTTTGCCTAATGAATGTTTACTTTGTTTTTGATTGTTTTCCGTTCATGTGTTTGAAAAGCTTTTAATCCGACCACAGGCGGGTCCTTTTATGTTTTAAATTTGCATCTTTGAGTAAAGACCTAGATTTAGTTCCATTTCCGGTTGGGTCTTTACATTTGTAGCTCTGCTAGAGCGGAACCCTGCGACCGGTGCAAGCCTGCCTTGGCCGGTTCTTCGCTTCAGTCGGTGGTACAGTGCAGCAGAGATGAGTGCCGAGGGCCTCGCACTCATCGTGTTCGGTGACACCGTTTCCGAGTCTTTAGGCATGCGTGCACTGGCCCGCGTGAGTTTGTACTTAGGCCCCTACATCTACGCAGTTTGCGGCGGCATGCGGTGTCTTGCGCGCCGCGACAGCGTTAGTCGCCGGTTCGAGAGCTCCCGGGCTAATGTTCGTGATTACACCGATTCCTTCCAGTTTAGAGCCGGACTTCGGGTACTCTCCCGATAGTCCAGTTGTTAGCGAGGGTAAGAGGCCTTTGAGGACACCCATTGGGATTGGTTTTGAGTGATCATATGGTCGAGGAGAAAGACCCTCGAGGGTGTCGGACATCTTTGGGATCGGTTTTTGAGTGATCAATTGGCCGAGGAGAAAGACCCTCGGAGATGTCCCGGATTGGTTATGAGAGCCAATCATTAGGCCGGAAGTAGGAGACTTCGAGGATTCAGATTCTGCCTTGTAAGCTCGTTGAGCTATGATCCATGTTGGTAATTGTTTGCATGTATACTAGGGTGCCAGATGATTGATGTATCGTATTGTACCCCGGTTGGGGATTCTTACTGAGTATGTTTATACTCACCCTTATTTCTGTGGTTTTCCACCAGGTAACTTGGGACAGCACCGGGACGGCTAGCAGAGGGAGCTGATTGATCATGGGAGCCGCCGACACTCTATCTTTCATTGTTTGCATAATTTGTTCAGCATGTAGACGGACAGGAGTCCTAAGGGGACGTTTTTAAAAGTTGTTTAAATTGTATTGTATGTTTTTATAAACACTGGCCAGACTTGTTTTACTTTGTTGGTTTTGCTTAAATGAAGGTTGTTGTTTATGCTTTAAGTGTTCCCCGCTTTTAAATGTTTTGAAAGGTTTTAAATATGAGCACTAAACTGCTTGGTGAAGTATTTAACTTGCATGCTGAGTGAGAACCTAGGTTTAGGACCATATTTTGGGTCGGGTTCTTACACTCGCAACCAACAACAATCAAGCCTCGACAAAGGCAGGAGCGACCTTGAAGTCCTAAAAATCCACAAATCCTGCCTGGGGAGCAAAAGACCAAAATACCCCTAAGGGTTAAAACAGCTCTGACGACCCAACCAAACATCCGAATCTTGAACCGAAGGCACCTCGAAAACTGGAATAGAAAACTGGGCTGTTACAATACTCCCTCCTTTTAAGACTTTCGTCCTCGAAAGTCCTAAGACGAAACAGCTCTAGGAAAACTCCACTGATTCCTAACCAACTGAACTTCTCGGCTAAGACAACACTAACCTTCTTCGAAAACCAAACCCTCTTGGGTTCTCAAAACTCAAAGCCACAATGCCATCCAGACTGCCACAAACTATCTCAACCAAGACTCGGCATACACTAAACTCCGAAGGGAATAGACGCGATAAAGCTAGACGGCAAACCACATCCTCAACTCGCACTAACTCTCAAACGGTGCTACTCTCAGCAAATTAGAGGACGGGCCACAAACTCTAAAACTCTACTCCACACACTGGCATAACTCCTCTGGAAGCTCACAGCTGTTAACAAACAGCCTCAACCCTACACCATGCTGACCAAACAACTGAACCTCCCAGGTTCCAAAAAACGAAACGGCCTACTCTTACTTCACAAGAGACCTGCGAACCTCAAATCTTGCCTACAGCCTTAACGAATACAATCGAACCACCAAATGGCGACTGATCCTAAAGGCAAACTTCTCCAACTAGAACGCGTCCACAACACTTAAGCAACCTTCTTAAAGAGAAATAGTCGAACCAAAGACAAAGGGCCCAATCCTGGTACACCAAAAGGCTAACAACACTCACACCAGCTGAAACTTCAGCTACGACCACCTCTAAAAGACAAGGACCAGGCATAGGCTCCACTCGGCTAAACCAACAAACTAGAGCTCCTCGTCGGCCGAACGCAAACTTTTCAATGCAAACCTACCAGCAACTGGCCTAAGAGAACATTGCCAGGCAAGGAAACAACCAACATTCCTCTCAAGGAAAACTCGGGAAGCAAGGACTAAACCAACACGCAGCTATCTGCGACACAACACCTTGAGGACAACAGCTCAACGGCTTTACCAACCAATGCCACCGGCATAACTTCTCTGAATGCCCATAGCTGTTATCAAACAGCCTCGACCCTACACCATGTTGACCAACAACTGAACCTCCCAGGTATCCGAAACTAAACGGCCTACTCTTACTTCACAAGAGACCAGCGAACCCCATTGGTTGCCTACAATCCTTACGAAATCCAAATCGACCACCAATCTGGTGACTGATCTTATAGGCAAACGTCGCCAACTAACACGCGTCCACGACACTTAAGCAACCGTCTTAAGAGAAATCGAAACACCCAAACCAAGGGGCACTTTCCTGGTTCACCAAACGGCTAACACCACTCACACTAGCTGAATCTTCAGCTACGGCCACCCCTGAACGACAAGGTCCAGGAAAAGGCTCCACTCAGCCAAACTAATAAACTGAAGCCCCTCATCGGCCGACAACAACTTCCCAATGCTATCCGATCAGCCATCGGCCTAAGAGAATATCGCGAGACAGAAAAACAAACAACATACCTCTCTCGGAATCTCGAGCGGCAAGGAATAAAACATCGCGCGACTACTAGCAACACAACACCTCGAGGATAACAACTCAAAGGTTTTCCCAACCAATGTCAGGGCACCTCGGTGCCAACCCACTCGACTGTGGCTCAACTATAACGCCGACTGCGAACGCACAACAACTAGGAACAAAGCCCAAGAAGGGCTTGCTCTGCAGAAACTCAACCCAAGCTTATAACGAGCAAGGCTCGCCTCCAAGCTGCCACTCAACTCTTAAGTCCAACTGGCTACTCAAAGGACTTTCTCCTTTTAGCCTAGGCCTAACTCATCTTGGGACTAGAAACTCCACACTCGGAACATCGCAAGGAAAACGGACCGACGAGGCTATCTCCAAAGATAATACTCGAGGCTGGCATCCATGGAGCAACTCAACCACCAAAGAAACTAGGGTTTTCTTCAAACCCCAAAGAACCAACAACTTTCGGCCAAAAACTCAACTCTTAAACTGGTGCCTCCTCCCCTTGCGAGGACAAACAACTTTTAAACACTAACAACACAAGGCAGGGACCCTCTCGCTGGGCTAACCACTGCGCTACTCTGATCAACTACACAACTCAGGAGCTACGCTGACTACTCCTCAACGGGAAACGATTTCCCAGCAAGCGAACCTCTGAAGGGCAGCGAACATCACACATGCTCGCTGACTAGCTCAAACCCAAGGGCAACAACAACCAACTCTCTTGGAAGCAACACCCAAGGGGAAACCTCAACCGATTGGACCACCAATCCAGAACTAGCAGAACTTACTCAACCACCGAGGGAGGGGTCAACTCCCAAAACTTTCTGACTAGGAACAGGTCCTCAGGGCAACGCCCTCTTGCTCGAACCGAGCTAGCTATTGAAACAACAAGAGAACCAAAACTTGGTCAACACCAAACACCAACTAACCACCTCATCGGAACTAATCCGGACTCTACTCCAAACAAACACTAGCTTGCTAGTCTACCAAACCTGCAAGCAACTCACTTGAGGAACACTGCCTGGGTGACTGAGCTCTGGAGAGGCTCTCCACAACCTAGGGATCCTCCGATCACCCTCCGACACACACGGTCGTCAAACGATCTAACAGACAACCGGCTACACCGGCACAACCCTCTCCAGCATCTCAACTACGCTGGCCAACTCCAACTGCTTGAAAGCCGAGAGGACCGGAAACGCTACAGAATGCGCCATCCTCCTACTCAAACATTAGCCACAACAAACCTTCTGCCCAAGGTAAGGATCCGAACAACTCTCTTAGCCATGACGATCAGAAACTACGCGGCTTTGCTACCACCGCTCTTGTTCAGGTCCAACTGAACTCTAACCAGGCTAAGGTCCAACTAGCAAAACTTGCTTAAACAACAACCCAGCTACGAGCACGACATCCTTACAACACAAATCAGCCCTAAACGAGCTTTATACCCCTCTGAGGAAAAGGAAGGTCACACTCCAATTGACGGGGCAATGGCACTCAGCACAAGAGTCCAAATACTCGAGCAGTCTAATCTCTGGCATCTCGCCTAACAGACATGCCACGACCTACTCCTGCATCCCACTCGATGCTCAACAATAGCTCAGGCCAACTCCTGCATCCCACTCGATGCTCAACAAAAGCTCAGGCCAACTCCTCGGGTGGCAACAACTTGTTCCACAATTGGAACATCCAAACAAAAGAGTGCTCCACTCTACTAGCCCGCTGAAATCCACAAACGGATTAAGCCCTGACAAGCAAACTCCACACTACACCCTGGCTACGAGGGTACTAAAAGAACTGGCTGTAAAACGACAGCAGGCTTGCAAGGGGACATGATGTCTCTACATCCTTCTCAAAAGCTACTAACACGGCAACTTGTCAATCGACCGGGCGACTGGTGGAGACTCTGCTGATCCACCTCTCTCAAGGGACTTCCACCACCAAACTGGCACGTATCAACACCACGAGCGGGCACGCCTTGGCCTTTGAACATCAAGTCATCCCAACACTCGGATGATAAACTCCATCCTGGCCAACCACCTCGCTTCTGCTTGCCAAACTCGGCGGCTTGAATAATGCCAACTAACTCATCAGCATGAACCTGCTGATCAAGCCCTTCCGGAAACCTCCGGGGTTACTGGAGCTACTAGGGGGTGTCTCCTAAATAAACTCTATTAACTGGGCTATCTGCACCCGGGACTCTTCACTACGCGCTACAATCTGCGCCTGGGTCTCCGCCCTCTAATAGCTAAAAGACCTGCCATCAACTCTCTCATGGCGGGAGCACACTTTGCTCAAGGAGTCTCGCTCTGAGGTAGACTAGCCTTTACCCCCTCCTCTTGGTGCTCAATCGCCGGGGCCAAAGCGGCCTACGGGTCTAGACAACCCTGGACGTGGTCTCAACAACAACACGATCAGTCCAACTCCTCGATTGGACATACCAAACGTCCCTGCTCCTCAATGTGTAATCAACAACTGGCGGTCTACACAAAGCATAAAAACTAGCCCACGCTGGGGCTCTCACTACCCAACAAGGGTAACACATGTATACTAGATGCAGTATTGTAATTCTTAACCCTTAACCTTAAACTTACGGACATACCTGATGGCTGTCGGAGCGCTGATGATCATGGAAAACAACCTACAACTGCAGGTCAGTCTACAGAACCTATAACTCTGAGCTCTGATACCATCTGTAACGGCCCAACCCATCGCTAGCCAAGATATTGTCAGCTTTGGCCCACTGGCCTCACGGATTTGTTTCTCCCCCCAATGGGAAAACGCATCTTGCTAGGGAAAGGTGTCCACACCCTTTATAAGGAGTGCTTCGTTCCCCTTCCCAACCAGCGCACCAGCCGCGTCGCTCGTCCGTCCGCGCCCGCGCGCCGACCGCGTCTGCACGCCCTGCCTGTCGTGCTGCCGAGGACCATGCGCCTCGCTCTTGCCCCCGCGCGCCCGCGCCCAGCGCCCCTGCTGCACCAGTCGCCCAGCAGCGCAGCTCTAGTGCTCGACCACACGCACAACAGCCTGTCGCTCTGCACGCCTCACCTGCTGCCTACCTTGCCCAGCCCGGTGCCTTCTCGGTTGGTAAATTTCCGAGCCTCCACCCTTTGGACTTCGTGATTTTAGTTGCTGTTTATTTACATAGGATATTTTATTACTTGCTTAGGTCGCTCGGGTTCGCTTAAAAGCTCGAGGGTCGGTTGTAGATTCGTGATAGTTACTTTCCACTTGTTTCCAGGTAAGGATTTCTTACCCGGGGTTGTGTGGACCCTGCGAATACTTGTTAGCATATTGATTTTTCATAACTGTATGAGTTTCTAGTGGATAGGCTTCATGTTTGCTTCTGATTCATGTTCGAGTTAAGTTTGTATTCCGTTAGTTCCGTGTTAGGTTTTGACATGTTAGGTTTAGTATAGAAGATAGTAGGAGGGTCTAGTGTAGGTCCCGCTCGGGTAAGACCCCGATGGACAGCCGGAGGTGTAAGGCCCGATGGGCATCCTAGGTGTGTAAGGCCCCACTGGGCATCACTGATACTGAAGGTGTAAGGCCCAATGGGCATCCTAGGTGTGTAAGGCCCCACTGGGCATCACTGATACTGAAGGTGTAAGGCCCGATGGGCATCCTAGGTGTGTAAGGCCCCACTGGGCATCACTGATACTGAAGGTGTAAGGCCCGATGGGCATCCTAGGTGTGTAAGGCCCCACTGGGCATCACTGATTATGGAGGTGTAAGGCCCGATGGGCATCCTAAGTGTGTAAGGCCCCACTGGGCATCACTGTGTCCTAAGTGTGTAAGGCCCCACTGGGCATCACTGTGTCCTAGGTTGTGTAAGGCCCGAAGGGCATCCAAATGTAGGACCTAGGAGAGGCTATAGACGGAAGCCCTTGAGTAGGCTCGCCCTTGAAGTAGTTCATAGCCTAAACCAACCGTTTCCGCTATAAGTCATTGTATGGTTGCTTGTCCGTGTGCTAGATGAGTTGTTTCGTATTGTACCCCGGTTGGGGATTCTTACTGAGTATTTCGTTGCTCACCCTTATTCTCTGTGGTTTTCAATCAGGTAACTTGGGACAGAGGCTGGATGGCTAGGAGGAGGCTGCTGGATGATCATGGATAGCTGACTCTGAGTTGCACGTTTCTTTTACTGGTTTCTTTATGATTTAGCATGTAGTGGGACTTGGGTCCCTAGGAAAACACTCAAAAACTATTTTATGATTCTCGTACTGTTTCCCTTGATTTTTTTTAAGAAAGAACTAATCAGTCATTTACTTGTTTTATTTAATTGGAATTATGGATTTGTTTTAAATATGCCTATTGCAAAGTTTTAAATTTCAAGCTCTGAATGACGTTTTACATTCTTAATCATGCATGCTAAGTAAGGACTTTAGGTTAGAGACCATTTCTTGGGTCGGGTCCTTACAGTTGGTATCAGAGCCAGGCATCGGACCGGTGTGCTGGGTCCATCGGGACGCTGGACCTCTAAGGGGAGGTGGAAACCCATAGGGGAATCCCACATCCGTTGGGAAGGGGAACGAAGCACTCCTTATAAAGGGTGTGGACACCTTTCCCTAGCAAGACGCGTTTTCCCATTGAGGGGAGAAACAAATTCGTGAGGCCAGTGGGCCAAAGCGGACAATATCTTGGCTAGCGATGGGTTGGGCCGTTACACACAACCAGGCTTATACCCTCTAGGTTAAGCTCATAGCACCTTCCCACCGAAACTTCATAAACGGAACTCCACTACCTGGTCAGCACCAACTACCAAGAATAAGAATACCAACAATGGCTGGCAGAGCGCAAGCTACACTAACCAGCAAGGATCCCTCAATAGGTCCAGACCCTAATCCAGCCACAAAGATGCAACCTCATCCACAACTAATACAAAGGGGTCCTTAACTACAAAGGTGCAACAGCTCCCAGGCCAAACACACAAAGAACCTTAACTGACTAGGCCAAACACTCATAGGAGGCACCACAACTCTTACTGCAACTTCCAGAACACCATTCACGAGTCCGTTTAACTGGACAAACAACTGCTTCGAAGCAGCCAACAAACATTTCCCTCTTGCTAGCACCACTACCACCAACTCCAAGACCAAGGAATAATCTGACAACTCCCAAGGAGAAACAGATCCTCACAAGCGGACAACCGGAGGAAAGAGAGGTCCACACACGCTCGTTGTCTTGCTCAGCTAAAGCAACAACATCAACCCACACGGAGGCAACAACAGGGGGTTCCACCACAGACTGAACCACCAACCACAAACTAGCCAAGACTCGCCTCCAAACACCACAGGCGGGCAACTCTCAACATCTTAGAAACAGGAAAAACAACCGATAGGGCACGAACCACTCGCCCCACGAGCAAAACTAACTTCTAGCAACTCAAACACCGCTCCTTGGTCAACACCAAGCACCAACTTGCCACCACACCGGAACCAATCCGGACTCTACTCCAAACAAACTCTAGCTTGCTAGCCTACCAAAATTGCCAGCAACTCACCCGAGGTCTACAACCTACACGACTCCGGCTTGCCAACTGAAACTCACTACTTGGGTCTGACTGAGCTCTGGTGAGGCTCTCCACAACTAGGGTTCTTTGGCAACCCTCAACACACACTGCTGTCTATCGGTCTAACAGCCAGCTGCTTGAACAAACAACTCCATTACCAGCATTACAACTATGCTGGCCTGCTCCGAACCTCGAAACCAGAAAGACCAGAAACGCTACAGAATGTGTCATCCTCCTACTCAAAGCATCTGCCACATTGTAGCTTCCATCCAGGGTAAGGATTCCGAGCAACACTCTTAGCAACTACGGTCAGGAACTACGTGGCTTCGCTACAACCACCTTTTGTTCAGTACAATCTGAACATCAACCAAGATCAACAAGAGGTTCCACCAACCAAGCTTAGGTCCAACCTAACAAAACTTGCCTAAGCCACAACCCGACCACGAGCACGGTATCCTTACAACCTCAACTAAAGCCTTACAACATCCACCTGGAGTCCAACTTCTCCAAGAACTGAGCACCAGTTCTCCAATGCAAACCCCACATGGCTCAGAATCCCTCGCCACCAAAACGAACTACACAAAAACACACTTGTGTGCACAACTCCTAACCTTCCTTTAGGGATCCAAGACTACAGGCGCTTTCAAAAAAACAACAACTAACTTCCGGCAGGGATACAACCAATCAAAGGAACACCCAAAAGTTCAATCTCCACACGATACTCGAAGCTGTGGCAACCTTGCTTTACCAAACCATAACAATGCCAAACCGAACTTACTTTATACCAAGACCCTACCAAGTGTGCTTACACATAAGGCGTCCAACTCCTCTCATAAGCATCCAACTCGCCTCATAGGCATCCAGCTCATCTCATCGGCATCCAACTCGCTTCATAGGCATCCAGCTCATCTCATAGGCATCCAACTCATGGTCCCTCTGCTGGACCAAACTCGCATCTACAATGCCCAACTCTCCTCGGATTTAGGCACTCGAAGGTAGTTGACCGCACTACCAACCACAAAGATCTCCTAGCCTTAACACTAGCGTGAGACTCACGCGCACTAACACTTACCAACCGTCAACCTGCTGAGTTACTCAACCCCCGGTACCTCTCGGAAGAGACTCCGGCTCCTCTGGAACATCCTTTCACTTGTAGTCCTTCGACTACCACTGAACTAGCCCTCTTGCACGACCTAAACAGGTGCAACTGCCATAAATGGATCCAAAGGCTAAAGGAGTGTGCTAACTCCGGACGGGTCATAGAACCATCTGCTATACCCATGCCAAACTCAGGCCTGAACCAGACTTAGTGCCCAAAGCGACACACCAACCAATGCACCTCAAGTGCCACTACTACCAAATCCCCATCTTACTACAATGGGGCCCGCAAGGTCACAACCTCAAGTGACAAAAACTATGGCTAGGCATACAAGGGCTCAAAACTCAAACAACCCTGCCTAAGGCATCTCATCTAACTGAAGTCTCATGGCCTACTCTCGCATCTCCACATGATGCTAACCAAAACTCCGACCGGCTCTCTCAACAAGCAGCAGCTAGCTCTGCTCTAGGAGCTCACCAAAAGAAGAGTGCTCAACTCTACTAAACAACTGGGAAACCACCCACGGATCATGTCCGATGGGAAAACTGCTCGCTGCACCCTTAACCACAGGGTTCCGACTTACTGGCTGCAAAACAACAACAAATTACAAGAGAACAACGATGTCTCTACACCCTCCTCGAAGGCTACTAACTTTGCAGCTACTCCCTGGGCAATCAAACAATCTGCTAAGGTTCAAGATCAACACTTGAACTACCCAGGCTAATCCACACTGGGACCTGCTCCACAAGCATCAACACGAGAAAAGCCAAAGCTAACTCCTATCCTGGAGTGATACTCCAGGGCAAAACTCCTCCACCCTCTCTCTAGGGGAAAACTAACAACTGGGCCACACCACAAGGGCCTACGGGAGTCTAATCTCTACCACCCTCTGGGACGATGTCCCAGCGGTATCTGAATCTATCTGGATACCCTGACAAGCTGCTAACATACATCTTACACTGCGGGAAGTTGGCATGATGGTGCTCTGGACCAAAACCAACAACGAGCCAGAACCTGCTCGTCTCCGCCCCACCACACAAAACAAGGAATACACTAGATGAAAGTATTGTAAATTCTTAACCCTTTCTAAAAAGTAAACTTAGGCGTGCCTGATGACTGTCGGAGTGCTGATGATCATGGAAAAAAAAATGACCTACAACAAAAGGTCGATCTCGTAATCTATGACTCGAGCTCGATACCAAGCTATAAGACCCGACCCAAAAGGGGCTCTAAATGGGCCTTTACCTCAATGCATGCATTTCAAGTTAAAGACAATATGCAGGAATGGCTTTCGGATTCCAATTAAAACTAAAACATTCAAACATTCGATTCAAAGTCAAAACAATTTCCTAAAACTTGTCCATGTCTCCAAGCACATGTTTCAAGATAAATACGTTTCCAAAAGTTTACTTTGATCAGAGATTTATTATAGCATTCAAAACTTTCACAGTTACAACAGTGCTGGAATCCGTAAGACATTCAGAAAACAACCTAGGGCTCCGTGCCCGTCTACATGCATTTAGAGGAAATAAAAAGATAAAGAGTCATAACAAAAAATCAGAGTTTGACAGCTGGTTCCCATGATCACAGCTCCTCCTTCAGCCATCCTGCCTCACACCTTGGTTACCTGTGGAAAACCACAAAATAAGGGTGAGTAACGAATTACTCAGTAAGAATCCCCAACCGGGGTACAATACGAAAACATCTCATTTAGCACACGGACATGCAACCATACAATGACTTAGAGCAGAAACTGTTGGTTTAGGCTATGAGCTACTTCTAGGGCGAGCCTACTCAAGGGCTTCCATATACAGCCTATCCTAGGTTCTACACTTGGATGCCCTTCGGGCCTTACACAACCTAGGACTCAGTGATGCCCAGTGGGGCCTTACACACCTAGGATGCCCATCAGGGTCTTACACCTCCAAACTCAGTGATGCCCAGTGGGGCCTTACACACCTAGGATGCCCATCAGGGTCTTACACCTCTAGACTCAGTGATGCCCAGTGGGGCCTTACACACCTAGGATGCCCATCAGGGCCTTACACCTCCAGAATCAGTGATGCCCAGTGGGGCCTTACACACCTAGGATGCCCATCAGGGCCTTACACCTCTAGACTCAGTGATGCCTAGTGGGGCGTTACACACCTAGGATGCCCATCAGGGCCTTACACCTCCAGATGTCCATCGGGGTCTTACCCGAGCGGGACCTAAACTAGCTACCCCTACAGGCTTCTACACTATACATCACCCGCCTATGCCTAGCGTGGACTAACTGGATAAAATAGGACAAGGTATGCCAAGATAATTAAACCCCGAGCATGGAACTAACAGAATATATCATGAATACAAGCACAACGCCATCTAGAAGCAAGAAAGAGCATGCAACCTATCCACTAGGAATTTCATACAATCACAAGATATGGCATGCTATCAAGTATTCGCAGGGTCTACACAACCCCGGTAAGAAATCCTTACCTGGCCGGGAGGCAACTACACACAAAATCCTAAGCTGCGATCGATCCCGAGCTAGCTAACGAGAACCTAACAAAAATAATAATAATCACAATCCATAGGCCTAAATATAATGGACAGGTTGCACGGTGTGGCTGCTGCTGGGCGCTGATGGGCGGCAGGGGCCGCACGCTGGCACGGCGCTGAAAGGCTGCGCGCGCGCGCGGACGGGCTGGCTGGCGCAGGCGCACGGCGCGGACGAGCTGGACACAGGCGGGCGAGCGGCACGGCACGGGCGCGCAAAGACGGTTACAGGCGCGCGGGCGCAGGAGACACAGACTCTTTGGGACTGCGACAGGCGCGCGGGCGCAGGCGACGCAGACGCTCTGGGACTGCGACAGGCGCTAGCTGCGGGAGGACGCGCTTTAAAGGCGACGGGCTAGCTGGGACGGGCTGTGCGACGTACTGCTCGGCGAATGGGCGTCTGGGCGAGGCGGGGCCGCTACTGGGCGTCGCGGCAGTGGGCTGCAGGCTTCATGGGCGGCTGGTGCTCTGCCGGTGCGTCTGACGGGATCTTTGCGGTGATCCGGTTGGGCTGCTGGCCGAAATTTCTGCTCGGTGGTGGCGACGGACCTTCGGGGCTGCAAGGGAAGGAAGAACTCGTCTAGGCACCTGGGAGGGAGAGCTTGTGCGGCCAAGAGGCTCTTTCGAGAAGAAACCCAAAAAACCTAATTTCCTTTCATTTAATCAAATGCACCAAAATCCCAAAAACTCAAGGCTAACCAAGATATACTGCAGAATGAGCAACAAGATCATCCTGTGGCTCAACTGGCCACACCACCCACTTGACTTCCTAGCACCCCAGGTTCGAATCCTAACAAACACATCTTTATTCCTCAATTTTTCTTTTTCATCTCACCATGCCCAAACACAACCTCAAAGCATCAAAACCCTACTTAAGCCCATCCAATAATTTTAGAAACTGCAAAAGACATAAACGGCCCTGACGGCCCGACCAAATTACCAAAATACCCCTAGGGCATACCTGGAAGACCGGGATGAAAACCTGGGTCGTTATAGTGGTACAGGCTGCACAGATGAGTGCCGAGGGCCTCGCACTACTGTGTTCAGTGACACCATTTCCGAGTCTTAGGCATGCGTACCTGGCCCGCGTAGTTTGTACTTAGGCCCCCACATTTACGCCGGTTGCAGCAGCATGCAGTGTGCGCGCACACGCGTTAGTCGCCGGTTCGGAGAGCTCCCCTGGGCTAATGTTCGTGAGTACACAAGTTCCTACCAGTTTAGAGCCAGACTTCGGGTACTCTCCCGATAGTCCAGATTTGTTAGCGAGGGTAAGAGGCCCTTGAGGACACCCATTGGGATTGGCTTTTGAGCTAATCATATTGTAACGGCCCAGGTTTTCATCCCGGTCTTCGAGGTATGCCCTGGGGGTATTTTGGTAATTTGGTCGGGCCGTCAGGGCCGTTTATGTCTTTTTCCAGTTGCTAAAATTATTGGATGGGTTTATGTAGGTTTTTTATGCTTTGTGGATGGGTTTGAGCAAGGATAGATGCAAAAGTAAAAATATAGGAAATTGTGTTGCAGTTGGGGTTCAAGCCAGGGTGGCCTTGTGTGCTAGAGGAGAGCCTTGCCAAGTGAGCCACCAGGTGTTATTATTACTCTTTCCGCGTCATAACTTAGTTACCTTTGGATCTTTGGAGTTTTTGGTGCATTTGGTTAAATGAAAAAGAAATTAGGTCTTTTGAGATTTTTCTCCAAATAAGCCTTGGCCGCCCAACCCTCTTCCTCAAGCTCCATTGCCGTGTTCTTCTTCCCGAGAGTCCTCTGAGCGTCGTTTCGGCCAGCCAAGCGACCCAGCCGAGCAGCCCGGTCGAGCAGCCCAGCCAGATCGCACCAGCAGCCCCAGGCGCCCAGTAGAGGCCGTCGCACGCACTAGACTGCGTGCCCGTCGCCGTCGCAGCCGCCGCATCGCGTTGCTCGCCCACGCGCGCCCAGCCGTCCGCGCGCCAGACACCATCGCCCAGCCGAGCTCGCGCCCGCGCGCCCGTCGCCCTTCCAGCGCCAGAGTGTTGTGCCGCTCGCCCGCCTGTGTCCTGCCTGTCCACGCGCGAGCGTCCCCGCCCAGCGCCGTGCCAGTGCGCCCATCCGTGCCCCCAGCGCCAGCCAGCCAGAAGCCAGCCGTCTTTGCCGCCCCGTCCGCGTGTCAGCCGAGCCGCGTGAGTTGCTCCCGAGCCGAGCCTTGTTTATTTTATTATATTTAGGCATATGGATTGTGATTATCATTGTTTTTGTTAGGCTCTCGGTAGCTAGCTCGGGTTCGATCGCAGCTTAGGTTTTTGTGTGTAGTTGCCTCCCGGCCAGGTAAGGATTTCTTACCGGAGTTGTGTGGACCCTGCGATGTTCTATGTGATTGTTGTTTGTATGTTTGTTTGTGATTATCAGCATGTATAGTTTAGGTGCTCTGTTCAATTCTCGACTAGCATGACTTCGTATGTTGTTCTCTCATGTTAGTCCATGCTAGGTTGTTCCGCTCGCATGCTCATATCTGTTCTTGCTTCACAATACCATGCTAGGTTCGTTGTATCTCATTGAGCACGTTTTGGATTGTATTGGATTGTATGTTATTGATATGATAGGTTAGAGTGTAGGTAGGTAGCATCATCCGGCCCGATGCATAAAGTATCTTGTATCCATGGCGGGACGCGTGCGAGGTAGTACTCCGTCCCCGGACCCCGTTAGGGTTTAGCTAACCCGACCGGTGAGGCCCCGCAATCTTGGGTGAGGGTGGCGGTGTTAAAATGCCCCAATGGTCGAGATGATGACTTGGAATTGCCTCATCCCCGGCAGCCGACGCGTCCTCGGCGTGTTCGGCGTGAGCCCATGATTGCCACTGGTAGGGCAAGGACGGCTTCTGGTGTAAGCCTACCACGACCGATTCCTTAGCCTCAAAGTGCGGTGGTTCAGCTAACATAGTTCACGTGTCCAGTCTCACACCCTATGTCAGTGACACCGATCCAGAGATTTAGTTAGGCATGGTGACTGGACATGGGCAGCTTGCCACTAGACCCAGCACCCCCCATGGTGTGCAGTAGCATGCGGTGTACGCTTACGCTCATTACAGCGCCGACCAGGGAGCTCCTCGGGATCTTGAGCTAGTGCACCTTTCGTATCGACAGTAGACAGGCTGAGGTCGAGACTTGTTTCTCGTATAAGGCGTACTGTGTGGTGGATTATTCCAGACTAAGACCCTGAGTTGGCATCCGAGGTCCAAGTGTGGACTTAAGCTATGTGCTCTATTCTGTGTTTATATTCATAGCTTGCATACACTCATCTAGATGACCATGTGCATCGTATTGTACCCCGGTTGGGGATTCTTACTGAGTAATTCGTTACTCACCCTTATTTTGTGGTTTCCAACAGGTAACCAAGGTGCGAGACAGGATGGCTGAAGGAGGAGCTGTGATCATGGGAACCTGCTGTTGTCTCTGATTTTTATATTATGACTCTTTGCCTTTTTTTATTTCCCCTGAATGCATGTAGTCGGGCACGGAGCCCTAGGATGTTTTCTCAATGTTTTTGTGGATTCCAGCATTGTTGTATCTGAGAAGGTTTTGAATGATTTTAATAAATCTCTAGATCGGTAAACTTTTGGAAATGTATTTGTCTTGAAACAGGTGCTTGGAGACAAGGGCGAGTTTTGATAAATCTATATTGATTTGTTTGAATGCTGAATGTTTTATTTTTAATTGGAATCCGAAATCATATTTGTATATTGTCCTTACTTTGAATGCATGCATTGGGGTAAAGGCCCATTTAGAGCCCCTTTTGGGTCGGGTCTTTACACATATGGTCGAGGGAGAAAGACCCTCGAGGGTGTCGGACATCTTTGGGATCGGATTTTGAGGTGATCAATTGGCCGAGGATTGGTTATGAGAACCAATCATTAGGCCAGAAGTAGGAGACTTCCGAGGATTCCAGATTCTACCTTGTAAGCTCATTGAGCTATGATCTGTGCTGGTAACTGTTTGCATGTATACTAGGGTGCTAGATGAATGATGTATCGTATTGTACCCCGGTTGGGGATTCTTACTGAGTATGTTTATACTCACTCTTATTTCTGTGGTTTTCCACCAGGTAACTTGGGACAGCACCGGGACGGCTAGCGGAGGGAGCTGATTGATCATGGGAGCCGCTGGCACTCTGTCTTTTATTGTTTGCATAATTTGTTCAGCATGTAGACGGACAGGAGTCCTAGGGGGACGTTTTTAAAAGTTGTTTAAATTGTATTGTATGTTTTTATAAACACTGGCCAAGCTTGTTTTACTTTGTTGGTTTTGCTTAAATGAAGGTTGTTGTTTATGTTTTAAGTGTTCCCCGCTTTTAAATGTTTGAAGGGTTTTAAATATGAGCACTAAACCGCTTGATGAAGTATTTAAGTTGCATGTTGAGTGAGAACCTAGGTTTAGGACCGTATTTTGGGTCGGGTTCTTACAGGTGAACTCCCAAAACTTCCTTACTAGGAACAAGACCTCAAGGCAACGCCCTCCAGCTAGAACCGAACTAGCTCTTGAAACAACAAGAGAACCAAATCTTGGCCAAACACTCACAAGAGGCAGAACAACCCTTACTGCAACCTCCAGAACACCATTCAAGAATCCGCTTAACTGGACAAACAACTGCTTCCAATAAGCCAACAAACTTTTCCCTCTTGCTAGCACCACTACCATCAACTCCAAGACTAAGGGAGTAATCTAACAACTCCCAGAAGGAAACGGCTCTTACAAGCAGACAACCGAAGGACAGAGAGCTCCACACATGCTTACTGTCTTGCTCCGCTAAAGCAACAACATCTAAATCTCACGGGGCAACAACAGGGGGTCCACCACAGACTGAACCTCCAAATGCCAAACGGGGCAACTCTCAACATCCTGGAAACAGGAAAAACAACCAACAGGGCACGAACCACTCGCCCCACGAGCAAACTAACTTCTAGCAACTTCAAACCACACCTTGGTCAACACCAAGCATGTAACGGCCCAACCTTCCATCCCGGTTAATAGCAAAATTAATTGGAAAATTAATTGAATCTTTTGGGATTTGAACCTTGCCCTAAATGGTGAATTTGGAGTTTTAAGAAAAGAGTCTTAATTAAAAAGAAAAAGAAAAGAAGGTTGCTTTAGCCGGGACCCGCAAGAGAAAAGCCTTGGGAAGGGAATTTAGGTCTCCTAACCTATTTAAAAATATGGAAAAGAAGGAAAATCAAGAAAACCCCTAATTTTCCCCTCATAGCCGCATTCTCTCTCTCTCTCTCTCTCTCTCTCTCTCTCTCTCTCTCTCTCTCTCTCTCTCTCTCTCTCTCTCTCTCTCTCTCTCTCTCTCTCTCTCTCTCTCTCTCTCTCTCTCATAAATCAGGCCAAGCACCCTAACCCGGCCGCACCACCAGTAAGAGCCACCCACCACATCGCACCACACACACACTGCCGTCTGGCCCGCCCTGCGCGCACGAGACCACACCGCCCGAGCCACCCGCTTGACCGCTCGGCCACACTTCCGCCCGCCCGCGCAGCTGCGAACCGAAGCCCCACCGTCGCAGCCCATCACCGCCGCCGCGCGCGTCGTCCTTGACGCCCGCCCGTCGCTGCAGCGCATCACACCAGCCATCGAGCAGACGCTCGCCCGCGCGCCAACCCAGCGAGCCCGCTCGCTCGCGCATCGCCTTCGCAGCCGATCGCCCGCGCGCTGCCCCGCTGTCCAGACGCCGTGCCGCGCGCCTGCTCCTGTGCTTCCGTTCGCCTTGCCGCGCGCCCGAACCCAGCGCCCAGCGTCAGCGCCCGAGCCCAGCGCCCAGCCGCACCAGCAGCGCCCATACCTGCCCCTTGCTGCCGAGAGCCCGTGTCCTCTCGGCTGGTAATTCTCGAGCCTTTTCCCTTTTGATTTTTAAGCTGCTGGCTGCTGTATATTTATTTAGGATGCTTTTAATATGCCTAGGTTGCTCGAGTTCGTTTTAAAGTTCGAGGGTCTTGCTTGACTCGTGTTAGCATTTTCCACTTATTTCCAGGTAAGGATTTCTTACCGTGGTTGTGTGGACCCTGCGATGCTTTCTTGATTGTGCCTTATGTGCATGTTTGCTTTTATGAACATGATTAGTGGATAGGACAGCTTGTGATTGCATTCCTGCTAGCATGTTTGATTGTTTGTACATGTTAGTGCCATGCTAGGATCGTTCTTCCAGCATGCTTGAGATTCCTGCTTTAAGTTCGTAGCATCATGCTAGGTTATATATGATGGATGATGATTATGTATGTTTAGCCAGGAATTCGTTTACTCTATACTCTAGCTAGTGTAGTAGGGTTGTCATCATCTAGAGGCTGAGAGCGGACATAACGTACCTTGTCCCCACCGGTCGGGAGTAGAGCGAAGCATAACGTACATTGTTTTCCCCGGCGACCCGGTGAGGATTAGCTACCTCATTGGCATAAGCCTAGTTTAGTAGCTGCTATAGCGGAACCACGCCAACGGTGCAAGCTGCCTTTGGCGGTTCTTAGCTTCAGGTCGGTGGTACAGGCTGCACAGATGAGTGCCGAGGGCCTCGCACTACTGTGTTCAGTGACACCGTTTCCGAGTCTTAGGCATGCGTACCTGGCCCGCGTAGTTTGTACTTAGGCCCCCACATTTACGCCGGTTGCAGCAGCATGCGGTGTGCGCGCACACGCTTTAGTTGCCGGTTCGGAGAGCTCCCCCAGAGCTCTTTGTTCGTGAGTACACCAATTCCTTCCATTTAGAGCCGGACTTCGGGTACTCTCCCGAGATAGTCCGGATTTATAAGCGAGGGTAAGAGGCCCTTGAGGACACCCATTGGGATTGACTTTAGAGTTAATCAATTGGTCGAGGGAGAAAGACCTCGAGGGTGTCGGACATCCTTGGGATCGGTTTTTGAGTGATCAATTGGCCGAGGAGAAAGACCCTCGGAGATGTCCTGAGATTGGTTTTGAGAGCCAATCATTAGGCCTAAGTAGGAGACTTACGAGGATTCCGGATTTGCCTTGTGAGCTCGTTGAGCTAAGATCCGTGTTGATATTTGTGGCATGTGTACTAGGTTGTAGATGATTGATTGCATCGTATCGTACCCCGGTCGGGGATTCTTACTGAGTATGTTTATACTCACCCTTATTGTGGTTTCTTCCACAGGTAACTTGGGACAACACCGAGGCGGCTAGCGGAGGGAGCTGGGGGATCATGGATGCTGCTGACACTCTGTCGTGTCTTATTTTACCTTTTTTTGATTTCAGCATGTAGTTGGACTTGGGTCCGTAGGGAAAACTATGATTTGAACTATTTTATGTTTTTAAGGAAAGTACTGATCAGTCACTGTTTTTAATTTGAATGGTTCGTTTTTGCCTAATGAATGTTTACTTTGTTTTTAATGTTTTCCACTCTTATATTTGAAAAGTTTTACAAACCGACCCTAGCTGGGTCATTTTATGCTTTTCACTTGCATGCTGAGTAAAGATCTAGGTTTAGCACCGTTTTCAGGTCGGGTCTTTACAAAGCACCAACTTGCCACCACACCGGAACCAATCTGGACTCTACTCCAAACAAACACTAGCTTGCTAGTCTACCAAGACTGCTAGCAACTCACCCGAGGCTACAAACTACACGACTCCAGCTTGCCAACTGAAACTCACTACCTGGGTCTGACTGAGCTCTGGCGAGGCTCTCCACAACCTAGGGTTCTCGGCAACCCTCGACACACACTGTCGACAAACGAACTAACAGCCAACTGCCTGAACAATCAACTCCATATTCCAGCATCACAACCAAGCTGGCCAACTCCAACTCCTTGGAAACCAAGAGGACCCGAAACGCTACAGAATGCGTCATCCTCCTACTCAAAGCATCAACCACAACATAACTTCTACCCAAGGAAGGATCCGAACAACTCTCTTAGCCATGAAGATCAGAAACTGCGCGGCTTTGCTACCTCCGCTCTTGCTCAGTTTCCAACTGAACTCTAACCAACGATCAACAAGAAGATCCGCCAACCAAGCTTCGGTCCAACTTAACAAAACTTGCCTAAGCAACAATCCGATACCACGAGCACGGTATTCTTACCAGCTCAACTAAAGCCTTACAACATCCACCTAGAGTCCAACTTCTCCAAGAACTGAGCACCAGTTCTCCAAAGCAAACCCTACATGGATCTGAAACTCTCGCCACAGAACGAACCACACAAAACACACTTGTGTGCACAACTCTCAACCTTCCTTTAGAGATCCAAGACTAGCAGGCGCTTTTCCAAAAAAGGCAACACTAACTTCTGGCAGAGATACAATCAACCATAGGAACACCAAAGGTTCCATCTCCTCATGATACTCGAAGCTGTGGAAACCTTGCTCTACCAAAGCATAACCATGCCAAACCGAACTTACTTTATACCAAGACTCTACCAAGGGTGCTTACCCATAAGGCGTCCAACTCCTCTCACAAGGCATCCAACTTGCCTCATAGGCATCCAACTCATCTCATAAGCATCCAACTCATGGCCCCTCTGCTGGACCAAACTCGCATCTACGATGCTCAACTCTCCTCAGATTTAGGCACTCGAAGGTAGTTGACCGCACTACCAACCACAAAGATCTCTTGGCCTTAACACTAGCGTGAGACTCACGCGCACCAACTCTTACCAACCGCCAACCTGCTGACTTACTCAACCCCCAGTAACACTGGGAAGAGGCTCCGGCTCCTCCCGAACATCCTTTCGCTTGTAGTCCTTCCACTACCACTGAACTAGCCCTCTTGCACGACCTAAACAGGTGCAACTGCCATAAATGGATCCAAGGCTAAAGGAGTGCGCCGAACTCTGGACGACATAGAACCATCTGCTATACCCATGCCAAACTCAGGCTAAACCAAACTTAGTGCCAAAGTGGCACACCAACCAATGCACCTCAAGTGCCACTACTACCAAATCCACATCTTACTACAAATGGGGGCAGCAAGGTCACAACCTCAAGTGACAAAAACTCTGGCTAGGCATACAAGGGCTCCAAACTCAAACAACCATGACTATGGCATCTCATCAAACTGAAGGCTCACGGCCTACTCTTGCATCTCCACATGATGCTCAACAAAACTCTGGCCGGCTCTCTCAACATGTAGCAACTAGCCCTACTCTAGGGCTCACCAAAAGAAGAGTGCTCAACTCTGTTAGACAACTGAGGAAACCACCAACGAATCAAGTTCGATGGGAACACTGCTCACTGCACCCTTAACCACAGGGTTCCGGCTTACTGGCTGCAAGACAACAACAATAATCAAGAGCACAAAGATGCCTCTACATCCTCCACGAAGGCTACAAACTCTGCAGCTACTCTCTGGCAATCAAACAATCTGCGAAGGCTCAAGATCAACACTTGAGCTACCCAGGCTAGTCCACACTAGGACCTGCTCCACAAGCATCCACATAAGAAAAGCCATGGCTAACTCCTCTCCTGGAGTGGTACTCCAAGGCAAATCACCTCCACCCTCTCACTAGGGGAAAACCAACAACTGGGCCACAAGTGGCCTACGGGAGTCTAACCTCTACCTCCCTCTGGAACGATGTCCCAGCGGCCTCCGAATCTATCTGGATACCTCAACAAACAACAACATACATCACACACTGCGGGAAGTTGGCATGATGGCGCTCTAAACCCAGACCAACAACGAGTCAGAACCTGCTCGTCTCCGCTCCACAACACTACACAAGGCATACCTAGATGAAAAGTATTGTAAATTCTTAACCCTTTTTAAAAACAGTAAACTTAGGCGTATCTGATGACTGTCGAAGTGCTGATGATCATGGAAAAACGACCTACAACAAAAGGTCAGTCTACAGAATCTATGACTCTGAGCTCTGATACCAACTGTAACGACCCGACCCGAATGGGGTTCTACAATAGGCCTTTACCTCAATGCATGCATTCAAAACTAAAATCAAAATGCAAAATGGTGTTTCGGATTCTAAGTAAGAACTAAAACATAAAAACATCCATTTAAAAAGTCAACATAATTTCCTGAAACCTGTCCCTGTTTCCAAGCACCTGTTCCAAGACAAATACATTTCCAAAATTCACTCTGATCAGAGATTTATTTAAAACATTCAAACTTTCCAATAGTAACAACAGTGCTAGAATCCGGAAATACATTCAGAAAACAACCTAGGGCTCCGTTCCCAACTACATGCATTCAGAGGACATTTAAAACATCAAAACATAAATACAAGACTCAGAGTTCAAAACAACGGCTTCCCATGATCACAGCTCCTCCTCCAGCCATCCTGTCTCGCACCACGGTTACCTGTGGAAAACCACAAAATAAGGGTGAGTAACGAATTACTCAGTATGAATCCCCAACCGGGGTACAATACGATATACATGGACATCTAGCAGAAAGGTATGCAAGCTATGAATATAAACACAGAATAGAGCACATAGCTTAAATCCACACATAATCATAGGATACCAACTCAGGGGCTTAGTCCGGAATAAACACCACACAATACGCCCTAAACGAGAAACAAGTCCTGACCTCAGCCTGTCTACTGTTGAATGAAAGGTGCACTAGCTCGAGATCCCGAGGAGCTCTCCGGTCGGCGCTGTAATGAGCGTAAGTGCGCACCGCATGCTACTACAGACCATGGGGGGTGCTGGGTCTAGTGGCAAGCTGCCCATGTCCAGTCACCACGCCTAACTAAATCTCTGGATCGGTGTCACTGACATAGGGGTGTGAGACCTGGACACGTGAACTATGTCAGCCTGAACCACCGCACCTGAGGCTAAGGAACCGGTCGTGGTAGGCTTACACCAGGAAGCCGTCCTTGACCTAACAGGTGGCAATCAAGGGCTACGGCCGAACACGCTGAGGACGTGCCGACTGCCGGGGACGAGGCAATGCCAAGTCATCATCCCGACCGTTGGGGCATTTAACAGTCTGCCTCCCTCACCTAAGATTGCAGGGCCAGCCGTTAGGATTAGCTAGACCCTAACGGGATCAGGGACGGAGCATAATCTCGTACGTCCCTATCGTGGATGCAAGTTTCGTTATGCACCCGGCCCGGATTATGCTACCTACCTGCACTCTAAACCTATAATATCAATCAGCAAACAATCCAATACAATCCAATACGTGGCCAATAAGAATACAACGAACCTAGCATGATACTACGAAGCAAGAACAGATATGAGCATGCCAGAAAGGAACAACCTAGCATGGACTAACATGAGAAACAACATAAGAAATCATGCCAGTCGGGAATTCAGAATAGAGCACCTATCACTAAACATGTTAATAAACACAAACAAGCATACAATCAACAATCACATATAATATCGCAGGGCCCACACAACTCCGGTAAGAAACCCTCACTGGTCGGAAGGCAACTACACACAAGAAACCTAAGCTGCGATCGAACCCGAGCAACCTAAAGCGAACCTAACAAACACAACAATAATCACAATCCATAGGCCTAAATATAATAAAATAAATAATGCTCGACTCGGGAGCAACTCACGAAGCGCGGCTGACACGCGGACGGGCAGGTACGTGCAAATGAGGCTGCACTGGCGGGCCGACACGGCGCTGGGTGCAGAGTCGCGCGACGACGAGACACGGACGTCGCGGGCGCGAGCTCTTCTGGCGCGGGCGTCGCGCGCGGCTTAGCACACGAGAACGCGCTACGCGGCGTGGTGACGCGACGAGCTACAAGGACGCGCGCGGGGCGACGCGACGCGACGGCTACAAGGACTCGCAGGCTGGCACGACGAGCTATAGGGGACGCGCGATCTGGCACGGGGTGGCTTAGATCTGGGAGACTCGGGCGCGATGGCTCGCACCATCGCGCATTGGTTTGGGCGAGCAGGAGGGCTCGAGCTTAGGCGAGCTGGGCGGCTTGGGCTGGGCGACCTGGGCGAGCAGGGGGCTAGGCTCGGGCTGGGGCTCGGGGGACCGTTCAGCCGTCGATCAGGCAGCAGATTATTGATAGCTAGCTGAGTGACCCCGCACTTAAGAGATTGTTTGACAGGGTTAGTGCTGACGGAGATTTTGATTTCGTGTATTCACCAGACAGTGGGTTGACTTACAGAGGTCGGTTTTGTGTTCTGGATGTTGCAGGATTGCGAGCAGAGTTGCTCTCAGAGGCCCACAGTTCTCCGTTTTCTTGGCACCCTAGAGGTACCAAGATGTATCGGGATCTTAAGCAGACGTTCTGGTGGATGGGTATGAAGAGAGATCTTAAGCAGACGTCAGTCGGTGTCTCACTTGTCAGCAAGTGAAGGCACCCAAGCAGAGGCCAGCCGGTTTGTTGCAGCCGCTGAGTGTGTCTCAGTGGAAATGGGAAGAGATCTCCATGGACTTTATATCTAGTTTGCCGAGAACTCTGAGGAAGTTCTCTCAGATCTGGGTGATATTCGACCGTTTGACAAAGAGCGCACACTTCATTTTCGGTAGAGACACTTATACCGTGCAACAGTGGGCGATGTTGTTTTTGGAGTAGATCATCTGTTACCATGGTGTGCCAGTGAGGATTGTGTCTGACCGTGATTCGCGGTTCACTTCTCGTTTCTGGAGGGCGCTCCAGAAAGGTTTAGGTACCGACTGCAGTTTCAGCACAGCTTTTGTAAAGACCCGACCGGAAAACAGTGCTAAACCTAGATCTTTACTTAGCATGCAAGTGAAAAGCATAAAAGGACCCAGCTAGGGTCGGTTTGTAAAAATTTTCAAATATAAGAGTGGAAAACATTAAAAACAAAGTAAACATTCATTAGGCAAAAACGAACCATTCAAATTAAAAACAGTGACTGATCAGTACTTTCCTTAAAAACATAAAATAGTTCAAATCATAGTTTTCCCTACGGACCCAAGTCCAACTACATGCTGAAATAAAAAACAGTAAAATAAGACACGACAGAGTGTCAGCAGCATCCATGATCGGGGCCCAGCTCCCTCCGCTAGCCGCCTCGATGTTGTCCCAAGTTACCTGTGGAAGAAACCACAATAAGGGTGAGTATAAACATACTCAGTAAGAATCCCCGACCGGGGTACGATACGATGCAATCAATCATCTAGCAACCTAGTACACATGCCACAAATATCAACACGGATCTTAGCTCAACGAGCTCACAAGGCAAATCCGGAATCCTCGTAAGTCTCCTACTTCCTACCTAATGATTGGCTCTCAAACCAATCCCGGGACATCTCCGAGGGTCTTTCTCCCTCGGCCAATTGATCAGCTCAAAAACCGATCCCAAGGATGTCCGACACCCTCGAGGGTCTTTCTCCCTCGACCAATTGATTAACTCTAAAGTCAATCCCAATGGGTGTCCTCAAGGGCCTCTTACCCTCGCTTATAATCTGGACTATCGGAGAGTACCCAAGTCCGGCTCTAAATCGAAGGAATTGGTGTACTTACGAGCAATGGCAGGGAGCTCTCGAACCGGTAACTAAAGCGTGTCGCGCGCACACCGCATCTTCTTTGCAACCGGCGTAAATGTGGGGCCTAATTACAAACTACGCGGGCAGTGCACGCATGCCTAAGACTCGGAAATGGTGTCACCGAACACGATGGTCACGAGGCCCTCGGCACTCATCTGTGCGGCTGTACCACCGACTGACTGAGCTAAGAACCGGCCAAGGCGGGCTTGCACCGCTGGCGTGGTTCCGCTCTAGCGGACTACAAACTAGGCTTATGCCAATGAGGTAGCTAATCCTCACCGTCTGCCGGGGAAACAATGTACGTTATGCTTCGCTCTACTCCCGACCAGGGTGGGGACAAGGTGCGTTATGTCCGCTCTCGGCCTCTAGATGATGACAACCCTACTACACTAGCTAGAGTATAGAGTAAACGAATTCCGGCTAAACATACATAATCATCATCCATCATATATAACCTAGCATGATGCTACGAACTTAAAGCAGAATCTCAAGCATCTTTGGAAGAACGATCCTAGCATGGCACTAACATGTACAAACAATCAAACATGCTAGCGAGAATGCAATCACAAGTCGTCCTATCCACTAATCATGTTCATAAAAGTAAACATGCACATAAGGCACAATCAAGAAAGCATCGCAGGTCCACACAACCACGGTAAGAAATCCTTACACGAAATAAGTGGAAAAATGCTAACACGAGTCAAGCAAGACCCTTGAACTTTAAAATGAACTCGAGCAACCTAGGCATATTAAAAGCATCTTAAATAAATATACAGCAGCCAGCAGCTTAAAAATCAAAAGGGAAAAGGCTCGAGAATAACCAGTAGAGAGGACACGGGCTCGCGCGGCAAAGCAGTGTGTGGGCGCTCTGCTTGGTGCGGTGGGCTCTGGCTCGGCGCGCTGGGTTCGGCGCGCGACAAGGCAAACGGAAGCACGAGGCAGCGGTAGCGCGCACGCAGCGTCGACGGCAGGCGCGCGGCGCGGCGATTGGCTGCGAAGCGATCTGCGAGCGAAGCGCCCTCGCTGGGTTAGCGCCGGCGGCGCGCGTCTGGATCTCTTTGGGCGTTACAGCTGCGAGCGAGCTTTGGCGTCGTGACGGCGGCGTCGGCGGTGATGGGTTGCGGCGGTGGGGCTTTCAGTTCGCAGCGCGCGGCGGGGCGCGGCGCAGCCGAGCGGTTGATGCAGGCGGGTGGCACGGGCGGTGTGGTGCAGTGCAGTGGCCGGCTGTGGCGTGCGTGTGTGGTGCGGTGTGGTGCGATGTGGCTCTTGGGTGGCTCAAGTTAGGGTGCTGGCTGATTTAGGTTTAGGAGAGAGAGAGAGAGAGAGAGAGAGAGAGAGAGAGAGAGAGAGAGAGAGAGAGAGATACTATATGAGGGGAAAATTAGGGGTTTTCTTGATTTTCCTTCTTTTCCTTATTTTTAAATAGGTTAGGAGACCTAAATTCCCTTCCCAAGGCTTTTCTCTTGCGGGTCCCGGCTAAAGCAACCTTCTTCTCTTTTTCTTTTTAATTAAGACTCTTTTCTTAAAACTCCAAATTCACCATTTAGGGCAAGGTTCAAATCCCAAAAGATTCAATTAATTTTCCAATTAATTTTGCTATTAACCGGGATGGAAAGCTGGGCCGTTACAGCTTTTCACCCTCAGACAGATGGACAGACTTAGAGGGTGAACCAGATTCTGGAGGACATGTTGAGGGCTTGTGTGTTGAACTTCCCTGGCAGTTGGGACCAGTATCTGTATCTGATGGAGTTTGCCTATAATAACAGTTATCAGTCGACGATTCAGATGGCTCCATTCGAGGCTTTGTATGGTAAGCGTTGCTGGTCTCCTGTATTCTGGGAAGAGGTTGGTGATAGACATGTTTTGGGTCCTGAGTTGCAGCAGTTGACTTATGGTGCAGTGTAGAAGATTAGAGCTCGTATGTTGACAGCTCAGAGCAGGCATAAGAGTTATGCCGATGTTCGGCGTCGAGACTTGGAGTCTGAGGTTGGACAACATGTGTTTCTGAAGGTTGCACCGATGCCAGGTGTGTTGAGGTTTGGCAAGCGTGGGAAGTTGAGTCCCCGTTTCGTTGGTTCGTTCGAGATTCTGGAGAGGATTGGCAGAGTTGCATATTGGTTAGCCCTGCCTCCGTCATTATCAGCGGTGCATAGTGTTTTTCATGTATCGATGTTGAGGCAGTATGTGCCGGACCCGTCGCACATCGTGGACTTTGAGCCTTTGCAGCTGAATGAGGATTTGAGCTTCGAGGAGAAGCCAGTAGAGATTCTTGCCTTTGAGACAAAGACGTTGCGTAATCGTGAGATCCGTTTGGTAAAAGTTCAGAGAAGGAGTCAGAGTTCAGAGGAAGCCACTTGGGAGGGGGAAGACGAGATGAGATTGCATTATCCTAAGCTGTTTCAGTCTTAAGTACTTTCTAGGACGAAAGTCATAAAAAGAAGGGAATATTGTAACGGCCCAGGTTTTCATCTCGGTCTTCCAGGTATGCCCTATGGGTATTTTGGTAATTTGGTTGGGCCGTCAGGGCCGTTTATGCCTTTTTCCAGTTGTTAAAAATTATGGGATGGTCTTTAGTAGGATTTTGATACTTTGTGGATGTGTTTGGGCATGGTGAGATGCAAAAGAAAAATTGGGAATTAAAAGTGGTGTTGTTGGGATTCGAACCCGGATCTCCAAGAAACTTGTTGGGTTACGTGTCAGTTGAGCCAATGGATGCTCTTGTTACTCTTTCGGCGACATATCTTGGTTAGCCTTGGATCATGGGAGTTTTAGTGCTTTTGATTAAAAGAAAAGAAAATAGGGTTTTATCTTTCTTCTCCAAAAACACCATTTCCGCCCAAGCCATTCTCTCCCAAGCCCCAAGCCGACTTCCATCTCCCTAGCAGCCCCATGGTTCGATCGTCATTCCGGGTAAGATTCTTCGTCCTCTTCATCTCCTCCAATAGGTGTTCTTGCTGGCCGAGTGAAAAGAAGATGTGTGTGTGTGTTTTGTGCAGCTAGCTGAGAGGAGCCAGCCGAGCAGCCAAATCGTCCAGCCCGTCGCCCGTGTCGCACTTTTGATCGCCCAATGATGAGGCCGTCGCGGCCGTCCGCAAAGCACCCGATCGCCCAGCCAGAGCAGCCCGTCCACACCGTCGCGCGCACTGCATCGCCCGATCGCTTCGCGTTGCTCCCTGCGCACGCCGCGCCGCGTCGTTTGCTCGTGCGCCTGCGTCCGTCGTCTGCACGTAGTGCCCGCGCGCCCTTGTCTCGCCGGCAGCTCGTCCGCTCGTCCACGCCAGCGTCCCTGCGTCGTGCGTGTGCTGCGCCCGGCCGCCTGACCAGCCAAACGACGTGCGACCACTGCCCGCCCGATGCGCGACCATGCTCGTGCAGCCTGTCCGTCCGCTCGTCAGCCGTGCCGCGTGAGTTGCTCCCGAGCTGAGCCCTATTTATTTTATTATATTTAGGCCTATGGTTTGTGATTGTTGTTGTGTTTGTTAGGTTCTCGTTAGCTGGCTCGGGATCGATCGCAGCTTAGGATTCTTGTGTGTAGTTGCCTCCCGACCAAGGTAAGGATTTCTTACCGGAGTTGTGTGGGCCCTGCGATATTATATGTAATTGTTGTTTGCATGCTTGTTGTGTTTATCGGCATGTATAGTGATAGGTGCTCTGTTCTGTATTTCCGACTGGCATGATTTCTTATGTTGTTTCTCATGTTAGTCCATGCTAGGTTGTTCCGTTCTGGCATGCTCGTTATCTGTTCTTACTTCGTAGTATCATGCTAGGTTCGCTGTATCTGTTGAGCACGTATTGGATTGTTTGTTGTATCTGTTTATAGGTTGAGATATGGTAGGTAGCATCATTCGGGCCATCCTGTCTCGCGCCATGGTTACTTGTGGAAAACCACATAATAAGGGTGAGTAACGAATTACTCAGTAAGAATCCACAACCGGGGTACAATACAATATAACTGATCATCTAGCAGAAATGTATGCAAGCTATGAATATAAACAAAGAAGAGACCACTTCACTTTAATCCACACATAAACCTCGGATGCCATCTCAAGGTCTTACTCTAGAAAACTACCACGCGATACGATACTATACGAGAAACTAGTCCCGGCCTCAGCCTTCCTACTATCGATACAAAAGGCACACTGAACTCAAGATCCTGAGGAGTCTCCAGTCGGCGCTATAATGAGTGTGAGCGCGCACTGCATGCTGCTGCAAACCAAGGGGATGCTGGGTCTAGAGCAAGCTACCCTGGTCCACTACTCATGCCTAACTAATGTCTGGATCGGTGTCACTAAACATAGTGGTGTGAGACCAGGATACAAAAACCATGTCAGCCTGTACCACAGCACCTGAGGCTAAGAAACCGGTCGTGATAGGCTTACATCAGGAAACGGTCCTTGCCGTATCATGTGGCAATCAAGGGCTACTGCCGACACGCTGAGGACGTGTTGACTTCCGGGGACAAAGAAATGCCTCATCATTACCCCGATCGTTGGGGCATTTAACAGTCTGCCACCTTCACCCAAGTTTGCACTGGGCTGTCGTTAGGGTTAGCTAAACCCTAACGACGGATCAGGGACGGAGAACTGCCTCGCACGTCCCTGCCACGGATGCAAGTTACGTTATGCATCCTCACCCGGATGATGCTCTTTATAACGCCCGCTTTTCTATTTCGGTTACCCGTGATTTCGGTCATTATTCGGATGTTCGGATGGGCCGTTAGAGTCGCTTTAACCCTTAAGGGCATTTTGGTCTTTTGCCCCGGTCGGGGTTTTGTGGATTTTCGTGATTCCGTGGTCATTCTGCCTTTTTCGAAGCTTAATGGTTGTTGGTTGCAAGACCCGAGAGGTTTGGGCAAGTTCTTTGGAAGTATGGAGGTGTTTTAGAAAATGGCAAAATTAATGGGTTTTTTAGTGCTTCCTTTGGGATTTGAATCCTTGCCCTAAATGGTTTTGGGAGTTTGAAGGAAAAAGAGTTTTATTAGAAAGAAAAGTTTTTTTGGGCCGGGTTTTGAAAGAGGAAGCTTTCGGAAGGGATTTTAGACCCATTTAAATTAGGAAAAGGGAAGAAAATCAAGAAAGTCCCTTTCCCCTTGTTTTGCAATTTCTCTCTCTCTCTCTCTCTCTCTCTCTCTCCGACCACCACACCAAGAAAACCCAACCCTAGCCGCACTGCCCTAGCGGCACTAACTCGAGCCACGGCCCGCCCGGCCGCCCGCACCGGCCTGCTCGGCCCATGCCCACCGTTTCGCACGAGCGCGCGCGCGATCCCAGACACTCGCCCGATCGCGCCGCACCGCCTAGCACCAGGTCGCCAAGATGTGCCGTGCCGCCTCGCACCAAGCCGCCCTGCACCGCGCCGCTCGTTGCCGTCCGCACTCGTCGCCCAGCGCCGCCCCGTGCCTCTTAGCCTGAGTGCGCCCGAGACGCGCGCGCCGTTCCGCACGCAGCCGTCGCGCAGACGCGCGCGCGCTCCGCTTCATTGCCGCCCGAGCAGCGTCGCCGCCGCGCTATCCTCGCAGAACCGACGTCTCCGCCGCGGGCTCGACCCAGCGTGTTCGCTCGCCTGCGACAGCCCGCGTCTGCACATCCCCTACCTCGCTAGCGCCAGCGCCAGTTGCCAGCGCCCGGCGCCAGTTGCCCAGCTCAGCGCCAAAGACGCCACGCTTGTCCTTGCAGACGGACAAACACCCTGCCGTCACGAGAGTTGGGGCGTGACCTTGTGTCTTCTCGGTCGGTAATTCCCGAGTCTTTTCTCCTTTGGGCACTAGGTTGTTGGCTCCTGTTTATTTAATTATGTTGTTTTTACTAAAATGCTTAGGTTGCTCGGTTTCGCTTTAAAGCTCAAGGGTCATTATTTGATTGTGAAAGTTATTTCGCTTCGTTTCGGTAAGGATTTCTTACCGTGGTTGTGTGGACCTCGCGATGCTTTCTTGATTGTGCCTTGTATGCATGTTTACTTCTATGAACATGATTAGTGGATAGGACACTTGTGATTGCATTCTTGCTAGCATGTTTGCTGTTTGTACATGTTAGTGCCATGCTAGGATTGTTCTTCCAAAGATGCTTGAGATTCCCGCTTTAAGTTCGTAGTATCATGCTAGGTTATGTGTGATCGATGTTGATATGTATGTCTAGCCAGAATCGCTTATTTTGTACTCTTAGCTAGTATAGTAGAGTTTGTCATCATCCGTAGGCCGAGAGGGCATAACGTACTTTGTCCCACCCGGTCGGGTGTAGAGCGAAGCATAACGTACATTGCTTCCCCCCGGCAGCCGATGTGGATTTAGCTACATCATCGGTATAAGCCTAGTTTGTAGCCTGCTAGAGCGGAACCACGCCAGCGGTGCAAGCTGCCTTGGCGGTTCTTAGCTTCAGTCGGTGGTACAGTGCCGCAGATGAGTGTCGAGGGCCTCGCACTCATCGTTGATGACACCGCTTCGAGTCTTAGGCATGCGTGCACTGCCCGCGTAGTTTGTACCTAGGCCCCACATTTACGCCGCCGGTTGCGGCGGATGCGGTGTGCACGCACACGCGTTAGTAGCCGGTTCGGAGAGCTCCCAGGGGCTAATGTTCGTGAGTACACCAGTTCCTTCCTGTTTAGAGCCAGACTTCGGGTACTCTCTCGATAGTCCAGATTTGTTAGCGAGGGTAAGAGGCCCTTGAGGACACCCATCGGGATTGGCTTTTGAGCTGATCATATGGTCGAGGGAGATAGACCCTCGAGGGTGTCGGACATCTTTGGGATCAGTTTTTGAGCTGATCAATTGGCCGAGGGAGAAAGACCCTCGGAGATGTCCCGGGATTGGTTATGAGAGCCAATCATTAGGCCGGAAGTAGAAGACTTCCGAGGATTCCAGATGCTGCCTTGTAAGCTCGTTGAGCTATGATCTGTGTTGGTAACTGTTTGCATGTATACTAGGGTGTCAGATGATTGATGTATCGGATTCTTACTGAGTATGTTTATACTCACCCTTATTTCTGTGGTTTTCCACCAGGTAACTTGGGACAAGACCGGACGGCTAAGCGGGAGCCGATTGATCATGGGAGCCGCCGCAGACTGTCTTTATTGTTTGCATATTTGTTCAGCATGTAGATGGACAGGAGTCCTAGGCGAAACATTATTAAAAGTTGTTTGAACTGTTTTGAATGTTTTTATATATACTGGCCAGGCTTGTTTTACTTCGTTGGTTTTTCTTAAACAAAATTGTTGATTATGTTTTAAGCATTCCCCGTTCTAAATGTTTTGGAAGGCAATAACACACAAAGATCCTATGCTGCGATCGACTTCGAGCTAGCTAACAGGAACCTAACAAGCAACAACAATTATCACAATCTATAGGCGTAAATATAATAAAACAAATAGGGCTCGGCTCGGGAGCACTCACACGGCACGGGCTGGCGCGCGGACAGACGGGCTGCACGGGCACTGGGCGCTGCAGGAGGATGCACGCTCGCGGATGGCTCGCTCTGGAGCTAGGCGACGCGACACGGGCGTTGGCGATGGGTGTGGACTGGCACTGGGATGCTGGGCGCTGGGCTGCGAAGCGATGCAGGCGAGGCGTGCGGGCGATCTCGATTTGCTGCTGGGCGACGGGCGATGGTGAGATGTGACTGCTCAGCTGGACGACGGCGCTGCTTGTGCGATGCAGCTGCTGGCGACTCGACACGGGATGGGAGCGATGGCGCACGAGCTGCTACTGCAGGCGATGGGCGTCTGGCGCGATGGCAGAGGCTGAGCGATGGGCGTCTGGGTGATGCAAAGTTGAGCGATGAGCGTCTGGCGCCATGGCAGGGGCTGCTCGGCTACGATGGGCTGGTCCTCTCGGCTGACTGCAACAAAACCAACACTCAGCTCTCCTCTCTCGGCCATCAAGAATGCACCAAAAGAAAGAGAAGAAGAGATCGAGACACTTACCCGGGACGACGATCGATCGACGGAGCTGTTTGGGGAGATGAAGCAGGACAAGAAGCTAGAGAGGAAGGGTTGGGTGGCTAGGGTATTTGGAGGAGCAAACAAGAAGAAAACCTATTTTCTCTTCATTTAATCAAACACACCAAAATCCAAAAAAAACCCATAGCTAACCAAGACATACTGCGGAATGAGCATCAATATCGACTAGTGGCACAACCGGCAACACAACTCATCTGACCACCTAGGCAACTCGAGTCCAAATCCTAACAACCACACTTTTAAGTCCCTAATTTATTTTTGCATCTCTCCAAGCCCAAACACATCCACAAAGCAACAAAACCCTACATAAGACCATCCAATAATATCAGCAGCTGAAAAAGACAGAAACGGCCCTGACGGCCCGACCAAATTACCAAAATACCCCTAGGGCATACTTGGAAGACCGGGATGAAAACCTGGGCCGTTACACTTATGACCTAGTAAAGAACTCTGAACTAAACTCTAAGAATATTATATATTTGTACTTTATACTAACGCATGTGTGTGACAAATTGAAATTGTAGAATATAGATATAAAAGAACATCCCGCAACCAGTGCAAATCTATGGAAAGAAGGTCGAAAGAAGAAATGTCACGATCCGAAGGGGAAGAGTAAATAGTACGTTGATGAAAGCACAATTAAAGTGGCCAGCCAAATTGTAAGTTGCAGCTACACATTTTTCGTGTTAACCTCTTTTATGGTTTGATTTTAAATATTTGGGTGTTAAATATCTAATAATGTTTTTGCTACAGGATCAATTGCAAAGTACGAATGAAGGTCAGGACGTGTTGATTGATGCATTGGGAGCTCCAAAACATCGAGGGCGTGTTAGGGGAGTGGGATGATTTGTAACTCCATCATTTTTCTTCAAGATGGGTAATCTGAAGTCCAAAATGGGCGAACAACGAGAAAAGCAAGTCAATCCCTCTCAACCATTAGACTCTCATTGAGAAAGGAGTACTAGAGATGCCTCGAGGGAAAACCAAATTCTGAACCAAGTCACCGTCATTGGAGAACTCAATAGTCATTCTGATGTCCCAATCAATTTAGGAGAAGTAAGTGTCACACAGATTCTTTAATTGAAGAATACATTTCAATGAATGTACACTAACTATGATTTATTATTTCTTTAAAGGGTATGCCATGTGAGCTTGCTGTTGAATATGGAGGTCCAGTTATTGTCGTTGGTACCATGTTTGAATAGAGTGGTTGATCCAATACGGTACACGGTCATCTCTTAGGGAAACACAACGTGCGCGTCTCAGTCAATATGGTCTTTACAAGCAATGCTGACTTAAACCTACCAATTCCCATAAACGAGGAACTTCAATTCCTTGGAAAAGCTGTTAAATCTTTCGTGCCATGGCCAAGATCATTGATCGGGACACCTACAACATCCAAGAAGGTATATAATTGAACATTATACTTTTTTAATTTAGTGATTAATGATTCATGCTAATAATAAAATGTTTATTGACATGATAGGCGCACTATGAATCAAAGAAAACCACTAGTAAGAAGGATGTATCAGATTCACACTCTAGCCAATCAAACACATCAGTTCAAAACATCATCAGGATGTTACATACTTATGCTGAAACTAAACTGAGTGTTGGTGGCACACCTTGTATACCAATTCCAAGAAAATTGTTCGATAGTGGAGTGCCCGAGTACTGTTTTCTTCCTCAAGATGACATTTTGGAATATTGTAGTATGGAAGAAATAGGCTATGCTCCTGTATTCTGTTACATCTGGTAAGTTCCCATTGTTTTTTGCAACTATTATTTGTTTGTCTAGTTTAATAACGTCTAAACAATCAATTTCAGTTACTTATGGTCCACTTGCGATGAAGAGACGCTGGATAACTACTTACTAATAGATGGTAGTGAGTTTGCATTGGCTTTTAGTAATAAGAATGAAGAAGCCCGAGTTTCAATTATAGCCAATAGGTTAGACGAGTTGGCTAATCTTGATCAACGAGTTTTCTTTCCCTTCAATAGCGGGTACGTGTTCCAAAATTTGCATTTTTTATACCCTATATTAATTATGTCTATACCAATATTTGATTATTTGTGAAATTGTATAAGCACCACTAGATTTTGACCATCATAATTCCAACTGAAAATACATTGTATGAATTAAACTCGCTCGGTTAATATCCATTCAACGAGACTTTAGTTTGTACCATCAATCAGTAAGTTTCTAAATTAATGAACTTTGGAACTTCTAATTTATTTTATCAATTTGAATTATAACTTTCAACTTCATTAATATAGTGCCTACCGAGTATGGCAATTGAGACACAAGTCGAAGGCCGTAAAATTAAAATGGAAAAATGTGAAGGTAAACTTGATTCCATATTCTTTTAATAATTTGTTGGTCATATTTTGTCATTATTATTTATATATATGTATCCTAATAATTAAGTATGTGACTATTTTGTTTCACTAGTGCCCTCAACAAGGTAGTGGAACAATATTTTGTGGATTCTACGTCCAACTGTTCATGCGGAAGATGATATACAACACATCCACACACGTATCAAAACTTGTAAGTTTTTTTTTATACATTTTGTTTAGATAAAATCATGTATATAAGACACACTAGCTAATTGGGTGTTCGTAATTATATGTCTTTAAATTTGTAGTACATCGCAGGTCCGACCACATTCACTCAAGCCGAGATTGATGAGGTACGAGTAGAATGGGCCGAATTCATAGGTAGACATTTGATGTAGAATGACTGTATGTAGTTTAGTTTTTTGTTTAGATCTTTGTTTAGGTATATTGGAGATCGTTGTAGTCTAGTTGTTTGATTAGATATTTGTTTAGAAAAGAAACAAAGTTGTTTAGGTATGGAGAAAGAATGGGTCTAGTTGATGTGTCCATTGTACGACGTATGAGTTTCTCTGACTGAACTGAATTTTGTATTTTGCATTATATACAGGTAATTGTTGAATATAGCAGGTACTGAATTTTTTGGGAATCACATTATTGTGTTGTTATGCTGCTCAAATGTTTAGTGCACATAATGCAATATCATGTGTAGACAAAGTAAATTAGAAGTTAGGATTTCATGCATGAGTTAGTGGTCATTAGATATTTTGTAAGAAAAGTTTCATTTGGTACTCATGGTGGTTAGATATCATTTGAAGACATTATTCTATTTTTTTATAAAGTAGAATGACTTTTAGTGGCGGGCACAATATATATGCCTTTGTGCCTTTTTTTTTATAATTAAGTGATAACGTATTTTAATGGCGGGCACAAAATAGAAAACCATTTTTCAAAACAAATAACCCAGATCATTTTCTTGAGTTTTTTTAGAACACAAAAGAATTCATGGCGGGCAGGATGCACGCCATTGTAAAGTTTACATGGCGGGTGGGCGCGCGCGATGGAATATTATTGATGGCAGGGAAAGCGCGCTATGGAAACGATTTAATGGTGGTCTTTGTCTGCCATGGATTTTGCTAAATTAATGACGGGCGCTGCCCGCCATTGATTGTCCGCGCCCCATCGTTGTGTTTCTATGTTAGCGGTATTGATGGCGGGTTCGCGTCCACCATTAATGTTATATAATGGGGACATATGCCCGCCATTGATGCTTGATTTTCTACTAGTGTGTCTAACTCTCTTTTTTAAAGAAGATTTTTCAACTCCAAACAAATAAAAAATTTAAAGGAAGCACTAAAAAAAATCACTTCATTAACGAACCATTAACGAGCTGTATACTTGGTGGTAATCCAGGATTCTCATGGGATGACATCTTGATTACCACGTTTATTTAATAATAATCATAAATATCTCGAGCATCTTGAGATGTCCGGCATCCTAGGATGCCCTTCTGAGAGAAATTTAGATGCCCTCCTGCAACATGGGTTTTTAGGATTCTCATGTATAGGGCATCCCAAATGACATTTTTACCCTTATTTTTTTAATTATATTTTATCAATTCATATCAACTTTTTCCCCCATATTTTGTGAGTAGTTTGTAGCTTAAAATAAAATAAAATGTTCTTTTTAGTATATGATTATTATGCATGTATTAACAACTAACCATACACTATTGAAAAAAAAACAAAAACTAACCATACATAATTAATTTTATTTATATTTTTCAAATATAATTGTCTACTTTTTTTTATTTAGCGAATTTTATTGTTTATTCAACAAATGAATTTATTTTAGTTTTTTTATTAAATAACTTTATTTTAAAATATCATATTTAAATTAATAAAAAAATATGTTATATAAATTAATGTGTAAATTAAGTTGGGAGGGCATTTAAGACATTTTAATAACGGTTTCTCAAATACCCACGAAATTATTCCTATAAAAAAAACATGGTTATCTAAGAATGTCGGACATCTATCATTCTGGGTATCTTTGATTTCAGATATTTTAGGATTCTGGCTATCCAGATTACCAGAAAGTAAACGACCACTAAAGGTAAAAGAAAGTGACTTATCATCTTTTAGGAGCCATTTACTTTGAAGTAATTACGATAACTGGAATCTTTTGATTCCCAAAATCTCAAATGTCCGAAATTTCATATGTACTTTGAACTAATCACGATGACTAGAATCTTCTGATTTCCAGAATCTCAAATGTCCGAAATTTCAGATGTCTAACATTCTTAGATCACCATATTTGTTTTGTAGTAATATTTTTACGGATATTTATAAAAGTTTATTTATTTTATAAGTTTTTTATGGAAATGTCTTAAATGCGCTCGTAAATTAATTTACACATTTATTTATGTAATTAAATTTTATATAACGTATTTTTTTTATTAATTTAAATATTATATTTGTTGAAATTTTTGTTGAAAATAATCTAAATATTATTCAATTTAATGCATGTTCAGACGAGATTTCTGGAGAAATTTAGTTTTGTGTAGTTGAACTTGAATTTGAGATGATTTTACAAAAATGGTTCGATCTCTATGACTTGCTTCTCTCGTTCGTTCTCTCTAAATGAACGTTCTTGATATGAAGAATAATATGTGTTCTTCATATTCAACTGCTCGTTTATAGAATTATTTGTCTTTCGAAGTAATTTTTGCCTTTGAAACGATGTTTGATCTTCAGAACCGTGGAGAGAGCTCAACAAATGTTAATTCCCTCTCAAGTTCCAAAAAATTTTCCACCCTTTTGAAATGAAGAGAACTTCTCTATTTATAGAGTTCTCATGAATCGTGGGCTTGGGCCCTGATGGGCTTTTGGGCCTAGGCCTTAGGCTTGCCCTTTTGGGCTTGGATTTCATAGTTTGGTTCACTAAATGAACTTCGTTTGGTTTAATTTTGAACCAAATTTAGAATAAACCAATTTATGGCCTAAATTAATTTTGCGAAATATCGTCCCAAAATTTAATTTTAATTCGCCATTAAATTTGAGATAATGGCATGGAAGCTTGTAATTGGCCAAAATTTCTCAGTCAACAAATGTAAGAACACGACCCAAACAGTGGTCCTAAACCCAGTTCTCACTTAGCATGCTTAAAATTTAAAACCATTTAAAATAATATTGAAACTGCTTAACAAGAAATCTCTTTTATTAAAACTGTAGAAAAGCATCCATTCAATAAAATATCATTAAACAAGTTTTGGCCAATATTTAAAACTCAATAAGTACAACAATTTCTGAAAACGAAACAGTTTCTCTAGCATGCCAACAAGGAATTTATGACTCATAAAGACAAATAGAAAGACAGAGTGCCGCGGCTCCCATGATCAAACAGCTCCCTCTGCTAGCCGTCCCGGTGCTGTCCCAAGTAACCTGGTGGAAAAACCACAGAAATAAGGGTGAGTACAAACATACTCAGTAAGAATCCCCAACCGAGGTACAATATGATACATCAGTCATCTAGCAACATTGTATACATGCAAACAGTTACCAGCATAGAATATTGCTCAACGAGCTTACGGGGCAAATCTGAAATCCTCGGAAGTCTCCTACTTCTGGCCTAATTATTGGCTCTCCTAACCAATCCCAAGACATCCTCGAGGGTCTTTCTCCCTCGGCCAAATGATCAGCTCAAAAGTCAATCCCAAATAGATGTTAGACACCCTCGAGGGTCTTTCTCCCTCGGCCGTATGATCAGATAAAAAACCAATCCCAAATAGGCATCCTTGAAGGCCTCTTACCCACGGCTAGCTAATACTTGACTAATGGAAAAGTACCCGAAGTCTGGCTCTAAATTGGAACGGAAGTGGTGTACTCACGAACATTAACACGAGGGAGCGCTCCGAACCGGTGACTAACGCGTGTGCGCGCACACCGCATGCTACTGTAACCGGCATAAATGTGGGGTCCTAGGGAAAAACTATGCGGGCCAGGTACGCATGCCTAAGACTCGAAAGCAATGTCACTTTATACAATAGTGCGAGGCCCTCGGCACTCATCTGTAACAGCCTGTACCACCGACCTAAAGCTAAGAACCGACCAAGGTAGGCTTGCACCGTTGGCAGGGTTCCGCTTTAGCAAGCTAAAAACTAGGCTTATACCGATGCGGGAGCAAATCTGCATCGGCTGTTGGGGTGGAAGCAAAATACGTTATGCTTCGCATTCGATCCCCACTGGTGGGTACAAAGTACGTTATGTCCGCTCTCAACCTCTGGATGATGACAAACCCTAACTGTTCTATCTAAGAGTACAGAGTAAATGATTCCTTACTAAACATACATGCCCAACAAAATAAACACATAACCTAGCATGATGCTACGAACTTAAAGCAGGAATCACAAGCATGCTGGAGGAACAAACCTAGCATGGCACTAACATGTACAAACATGCAAACATGCTAGCAAGAAGTCAAACACAAGTTGTCCTATCCATTAACATGCTCATAACAGTAAACAAGCATACAAGGCACATAGTGATAATATCGCAGGGTCCACACAACCACGGTAAGAGATCCTTACCTGGAAACAAGCAGTAAACAAACACTACGCTCCTTAAGCTGCAGATTCACACAACCTAGCAATAACATACACAAATACATTAACAACCTATTCTAGCAATTTCTAAACTTAAACTCAAGAGAAACAGGAACTGGGAATTTACCGAGCAAACCACACAAGCTCTCGGCCAAACTCCTTGGGAGTGTCCAAGGAAGTTCTAGGCTAGACTAGGGCTAGAGCTTGTTCTCGGCCTCCTCTCAAAAACCTCTAGGTTCCGGCTAGGCTTCACCTCAACAAGAACGAAACACAAGTTAAGCTCGTCGGAAGAACAAACAACAAACTCCAACCCATCCACTATGATCTCGGCTAGGGTTGGGAGACTCACCTCGGGAGTGTGCTCAGCTAGGAAATGCTCACGGCTGCTATGGCTTGATGCGGGAACTCACTCGGCTTTGATTGGAGCTTGCAAAACAACAAGGAAACGAAGTTAAGGCACACCCAACCAGCAACCAAGGCTCTCGACCGTCAAGATTGTGCTTGAGGGAGGGTGCGGCAACAAGGGGCTGGTTGTTTGGTGTGATTCGGCAACAACTCTCCAACGAAGAACACCTCTCGGCCAAGCTTCTTGAACTAGGGCTTGCGACTACACAAGGAGAAGAACAAGGAGGATCTCGGCTTGTAGGCGTTTCTTGAAGGAGTGTGCGGCAACAATGGCTTCAACTTGGATGGAGTTTTCGGCGATTCCCAAGAGGAGATCCAAGGTCTCTGCTACAAGAAGAAGAAAAACACCCTTGCTTGGTTAGGCTTTGTCCAAGCAACATGGAGAGTAACTCTCGGCTAGGAAAGAAGAAGATAGAGAAGAAGAATTACTCGGTTCTTGATCTTGGTTCTTGGAGAAACAGCAAGAAGATGGAGAATGGGGAAGTTAAATTCGGCAACTTCAAGGGGAGGCCAAAATACGAAATCTCATTTTTTTTTTTAACTTATGTCTTACGATTCCCACTCCTGGGCATTCCCCTATTGAGTCCCAGCTGCAGCACAATTTCCTTTGATTTAATCTCATTTAATCCAAGCCTCCAAGACTACTTCAGGTCAAGGGTTCGAATCCCACAAGCAACACCTTTTATTTTCCTCTTTTTAAAACTCTTTTAAACTCAGTTCCCAACTCCAAAGCAACCAAGGTTCGAGCCTTGGCAAGAGCACTTTTATTTTCTACTTAACAAAACATCTAAGCAACAGCTTCCCTGTATAGACCTGACCCGAAAAAACTGTTCTAAACCTAGGTCTTTACTAAGCATGCAAGTGAAAAGCATAAATGACCCAACCAGGGGTCGAATTGAAAAACGTTTCAAACATAAGAGTGGAAAACATTAAAACAAACTAAATATTCATTAAGAAAAACCATTCAAGTTAAACACAGTGACTGATCAGTACTTTTCTTAAAAAAAACATAAAATATAGTTCAATGCTACGATGAATAAGTTTTCCCTATGGACTCATGTCCAACTACATGCTGAATTCAAAAATATAAATAAAGACACAACAGAGTGTCAGCAGCATCCATGATCTCTCAGCTCCCTCCGCTAGCCGCCCCGGTGCTGTCCCAAGTTACCTGGTGGAAAACCACACTAAGGGTGAGTATAACATACTCAGTAAGAATCCCCGACGGGGGTACGATACGATGCAATCAATCATCTAGCAACCTAGTACACATGCCTACAGATATCAACATGGATCTTAGCTCAACGAGCTTACAAGGCAAATCTGGAGTCCTCGGAAGTCTCCTACTTCCGGCCTAATGATTGATTCTCATAACCAATCCCGGGACATCTCCTAGGGTCTTTCTCCCTCGGCCAATTGATCGGCTCAAAAAACCGATCCCAAAAGATGTCTGACACCCTCGAGGGTCTTTCTCCCTCAACCATATGATTAGCTCAAAAACCAATCCCAATGGGTGTCCTCAAGGGTCTCTTACCCTCACTAACAAATCTGGACTACCGGGAGAGTACTCGAAGTCTGGCTCTAAACTGGAAGGGACTGGTGTACTCACGAACATTAGCCCGAGGGAGCTCTCCGAACCGGCGACTAACGCGTGTGCGCGCACACCGCATGCTGCTGCAACCGGCGTAAATGTGGGGGCCTTGGTACAAACTATGCGGGCCAGGTACACATGCCTAAAGACTCGAAAGCGGTGTCACTGAACACAGTAGTGCGAGGCCCTCGGCACTCATCTGTGCAGCCTGTACCACCGACCTGAAGCTAAGAACCAACCAAGGCAGGCTTGCACCGTTGGCAGGGTTCCGCTCTAGCAGGCTACAAACTAGGCTTATGCCGATGTGGTAGCTACTCCACATCGACTGCCGGGGGGAAGCAAGGTAAGTTATGCTTCGCTCTAACTCCCGACCGGTGGGGACAACGTACGTTATGTCCACTCTCAGCCTCTAGATGATGACAAACCCTATAAGTCTAACTACGAGTACAAAATAACTGATTCCTGACTAAACATACATATCAACATCAATCACACTTAACCTAGCATGAAACTACGACCTTGAAGCAGGAATCATAAGCATGCTGGAAGAACAAACCTAGCATGGCACTAACATGTGCAAACAGGCAAACATGATAGCAGGAATTCAAACACAAGCTGTCCTATCCACTAACATGCTCATAAAAGTAAACAGGCATACATGTCACAATCAAGAAAACGTCGACGGGTCCACACAACCACGGTAAGAGATACTTACCTGGAAACAAGCCGAAAATAACTACCACAATCAATAAGCGACCCTCGAGCTTCTAAGCAAACCCGAGCAACCTAAGCAATCAATAAAAATATCCTAATTAAATAAACAACAGCCAACAGCTTAGGGCCCAAAAGAGAAAAGACTCAAGAATTACCAACCGAGAAGACACAAGGTCTCGGCCCAATCCTCACAGCAAGGTAGGCTCTCGCGGCAAGGGCGCGCGCGAGTCGGGCGCGCGGATGCGAGCAGTGGGCGTGCTAAGCGCGGCGAGGACGCCGCGCGACGGCTCGCTGGCGATGCTCTTGCCCCGACGGATCTTTGGGGCGCGGGTGTGCATACGAGGGTTGAGCACGGCGCGCGTCGCGGGGACGCGGCCGTGCGGCGCCACGGGCAAGCGCGTCTGGCTCTTTGGGGCGTCGCGCGGCGCAGGCGTCTGGGCTCTTTGGGGCGTCGCGCGGGCGAGGCGTCTGGGCTGCTGGTGGTGTCGTGATGCAGGCGATGGTCCTACTGCGGGCGTGCGACGGCTAGGCGAGGCAGGGGCTGGGCGGTGGTGTGCAGTGCTTGGGCTGGTGGCTCGGTGCGGTGCAGCGCTGGGACTGGGCGGCAGCGTGCGGCGATGGGGTTGGTTGGTAGGTTTGGTGCGGCTAGGCTTCTTGGCTCGGCTCTAGGGCTTGATGAAATCGGCAAAGTGAGAGGGGAAGGAGTGTGGGTGGTGTGCGGCAAAACAAGGCGAGTGGAGATTTTCTTGATTTTTCCTTCCTTTTCCTAATTTAAATAGGCCTTGGTGACCTAACTCCCTTCCCAAGGGTTCCTCCTTCGAGTCCCGGCTTAAGCAATATTTTCTCTTAATTAAAACTCATTTAAGTCAAACTCCCAAATCATCATTTAGGGCAAGGGTTCAAATCCCAATGGAAGCACTCAAATTAATATTAATTTTGCCAATAACCGAACCACTTCCAAACTTCCAAACAACTAGCCCAACTTCTTGGGTCTTGCAACCAACAATAATCAAGCCGCGACAAAGGCAGGAATGACCTTGGAATCCTGAAAATCCCCAAACCCTGACCGGGGAACTAAAAGACCAAAATACCCCTAAGGGTTAAAATAGCTTTAACGGCCCAACCGAACAACCGAATATTGAACCGAAAGTGTAAGGACCCGACCCGAATGGGGCTCTAAATGGGCCCTTACCTCAATGCATGCATACAAATCAACAACGAAATTTGCAATAGGGTTGTTTCGGATTCTAAGTAAAAACCAAAAACCGGCAAGAGTTCATTTAAAAAGTCAATACAAAATTCTTGAAACTCATCCCCTCTGTTTCCAAGCACTGCTCCAAGACAAATACATTTCCAAAACTTACTCGATCAGAGATTTATTTAAAAACATACAACTTTACAACATTTACAACAATGCTAGAATCCGGAAATACATTCATAAAACAACCTAGGGCTCCGTGCCCAACTACATGCATTCAGAGGACATTTAAAACATAAACATAAATCTCGAGTTGAACAACGGGTTTCCATGATCACGCTCCTCCTCCACCATCATCCTGCCTCGCGCCATGGTTTCTGAAAGATAAGTAAGGGTGAGTAACGAATTACTCAAGAAGAATCCCCAACCGGGTACAATACGATATAATCAATCATCTAGAACCAAAGCATGCAAGCAAAAAACGACTACCAACATGGATCATAGCTCAACGAGCTTACAAAGAAAGATCTGGAGCCATCGGAAGTCTCCTACTTCCTAATCATCTGAAGTCTCCTACTTCCGGCCTAATGATTGGTTATCCTAACCAATCCTGGGACATCTCTGAGGGTCTTTCTCCCTCAGCTAAATTGATCAGCTCAAAAACCGATCCCAAGGATGTCCTCAAGGGCCTCTTACCCTTGCTAATCTGGACTTACGGGAGAGTACCCGAAGTCAGGCTCTAACGGAAGGAATGGTGTACTCACGAACATTAGCCCGGAAGGAGCTCTCCGAACCGGCATCTAACGCGTGTGCACGCACACCGCATGCTCTTCTGCAACCGGCGTAAATGCGGGGGGCCTAAGGGCAAACTACGCGGGCCAGGTACGCATGCCTAAGACTCGGAAACAGTGTCACTGATCACAGTAGCGCGAGGCCCTCGGCGCTCATCTGTGCAGCCTGATCCACCGACCTGAAGCTAAGAACCGGCCAAGGCAGGCTTACACCGTGGCAGGGTTCCGCTCTAGCAGGCTACAAACTAGGCTTAGGCCAATGAGGTAGCTAAGTCTCATTGGCTGCCGGGAGGGGGGAGAAAAAGCAAGGTATGTTATGCTTTGCTCAATATCTGACCACTGGGGACAAAGTACGTTATGTCCGCTCTCAACCCCTGAAGCAATGCTTCGCTTTGCTCCCGACCGGTGGGGACAAGATACGTTATGTCCGCTCTCAGCCTCTGGATGATGACAAACCCTACAACTCTATCTAAGAGTACAGAGAAAAAGCAATGATTCCTGGCTAGCAAGCAAAAACCGACATCAATCACACTACCTAGCATGATACTACGAGCTTAAGCAGGAATCATAAGCATGCCGGCAGAACAAACCTAGCATGGCACTAACATGTAATATCAAGCAAACATGCTAGCAGAAAATCAATCAAAGTCGCTCTATTATTATCATGCTCATAATGATCAAGAAACAAGCAAGGCAAAATCATGACAATATCGCAGGCCCACACAACTCCGGTAAGAAATCCTTACAGTCGGAAGGCAACAACACACAATAAATTAATCTGCGATCGAACCCGAGCAACGAGGCGCGGTGACACTCGAACGAGCAGGCCATTTGACGGGCTAGGGCGACAAAAGAAATGGCCGGGCGCGGCGGGCCGGCAGCAGGGGCGCGCTGGGCGCGGGCTGCACGAACGCTGGCGCGAGCCGCGCGAGGGGCGCTGGCCGCACGCGAACAGCGATACTGGCGCGGCGCGGCGCGGAGCTTGCTCGTTGGCTGGCGCGCGCGCGGCGCGCTTCAAGACAGAGACGGCAGCGCGGCGCGCGAGCGACACGACGCGGGGCGCGAGATCTGCGCTGGGACGCGCGCGATCGAGCGGCGAGGCTCGGGCGACGCGACGCGACGCGCGCATCATCTGTCTTGCGGCTTCGCACAAAGGCGCACTGGGCGACACGGACACGGGCAGGGCGGGGGCGCGCGGGCCGGGCGACTCACGGCGAGGCGCGCGCGACGCTTGGCCTGGCGAGGCGGGCGCGCGCGCGCTGGCGAGCTTCGGGTGGCTCTGGCGACGCTGGCTCGGGCTAGGCTGGCGCGGCGAGCCAAGGCCGCTGACGGGTGGGCTGGGCGAGCCATGGCTAGGGGTCAGGCTAGGTGGGGGTGCTCGGGGAGAGAGAGAGAAGGAGAGAAAAGATGCATTTTGGGGAAAAAAAGAAAAGAAAAAGAGAAATAAAAGGAAAATGGGAAAAAAGGAAAAATGGGATTTTTAAATCCATTTTCCATCCTTATCCACTTTAAAACCTCAAAATCCCATTTCCCGCTTCCTCCTTCGAGACCCGATCAAAGAAATCTTTTCCAATCAATCAAACTCACTTAAATCCAACTCCCAAAGCAACACTAAAGGCTCCTGGCTCGAATCCCAAAAGAAACACCCAAACAACCATCACTTTGCCAAAACCCAAAACCACAACCGAACTTCCAAACGACTAGCCCAAACACCACGGGACTCGCAGACCACCAACAAACAAGCCTCGACAAAGGCGGGAGCTACCTCGAAGCCACGAAAACCACAAATCTCGCTGGAGAGCCAAAGACCAAAAAATACCCCAAAGGGGCTAAACGGCTCTAAAACCCAACCAAACAATCTGAATCTTGACCAAGGCACCTCGAAATCGGAATAGGAAATCATCATTTACAATACTCCTCCTTATAAGACTTTCGTCCTCGAAAGTCCTAAGACGAAAACACTCGGAAAAACTCCACCGATCCAAATGGCAACCGAACTTCTCGGCCAACAACACTAGCCCTCTTCGAGAACCAAAACTCTCTTGGGTTCTCAAAAACTCAAGGCCACAATGCCATCCATCACTGGGCATACACTCGAACTCCAAGGGAACAGACGGCAAACCACGTCCTCAACTCGCACCAACTCTAAAACGGTGCTACTCTCAGCAATCTCGAGGACTGGCCACAAGCTATGAAGCTCTACACCACGCACTGGCAAAACTCCTCTGGAAACTCACAGTTGACAACAAACAAACTCAACCCTTCAACAAATCAAGCCAAACAACCAACCTTCCAGATTCCGAAAAACCAAACGGCCGAAAAAGCAAACTTTTCCATGCAAATCTACTAGCAATCGCCAAAGAAAAAACATCGCCGAGCAAGGAAACCACCAAAATTCCTCTCAAGGAAAACTCGGGCTGCAAGGACTAAACCATCACGCAGCTCTCTGCGGAACAACACCTTGAGGAAAACAGCTCAATGGCTTTACCAACCAAAGCCATGGCACCTCTGTGCCAACCCACTCAAACGGCTCTGCTACTCCAACTACGAGCGCACAACAACAAGGAGCAAAGCCCGAGAAGGGCTTGCTCAGCAGAACTCAACCCAAACTTATAACGAGCAACGCTAGCCTCCAAGCTACTACTCAACTTTTAAAATCCGACTGGCTACTCAAAAGACTTCTCCTTTTCTCTTAGGCCAAACTTATCTTCCAACCAGAAACTCCACTCCCGAAACCTTACAAGGAAAATGGATGACGACAACCTCAAAGCTTACGGATCCTAAGCCACACGATTCCATGAAGACTACCTCGAAAGCTAACACTGAGGTGACATCCATGGAGCAACTCAACCACCACAGAGACTAGGGGGAAAGGGAAATCTTCATTCTCCAAAGAACCAACAACTTGCCAGAAACAACTCTTACTGGCTGGCCACCGCCCTTGCGGGGACAAACAACTCTTGCTTGCTAACAACACAATGCAGGGACCCTCTCATCATTGGGTGACCATTTGCGCTACTCCGACCAACTACACAACTCTGGAGCTAAGCTGACTCCTACAAAAACAGGAAACGAATTTCCCAGCAAGCAACTCTGAAGGGCAACGGACTTCACACAAGCTCGCTGACTTGCTCAAACCCAAGGCAACAGCAACCAACTCTCTTGGAAGCAACACCCAAGGAATATCTCAACCAATCGGATCTCCAATCCGAAACAAACAGCACTTGCTCAACTGCCGAGGGAGGGGTCAACTCCCACAACTTACTGACTAAGAACACGACCTCAGGGCAACGCCTTCCAGCTAGAACCGAACTAGCTCTCGAAACAACAAGAGAACCAAATCTTGGCCAAACACTCACAAGAGGCAGAACAACCTTACTGCAGCCTCTAAAACACCAACCAAGAATCCGCTTAACTGAACAAACGACTACTTCCAAGTAGCCAACAAATTAATCCCTCTTGCTAGCACCACTACCAAAAATTCCAAGACCAAAGGAGAACCTGACAACTTCCCAAAAGAAACGGCTCTTACAAGCAGACAACCAAAGGACAGAGAGCTCCACATACGCTCACTATCATGCTCCACTAGAGCAACAACATCTAAAACTCACGGGGCAACAACAGGGGCAACTCAACATCCTGGAACAGGAAAACAACCAACTGGGCACGAACCATTCGTCCCACGAGCAAAGCAAATCACTAGCAGCTCCAAACCACACCTTGGTCAACACCAAGCATCAACTTGCCACCTCACCGGAACCAATCCGGACTTTACTCCAAACAAACACTAGCTAGCTAGTCTACCAAGACTGCTAGCAACTCAACCGAGGCTACAAACTACACGGCTCCAGCTTGCCAACTGAAACTCACTACCTGGGCCTGACTGAGCTTTGGAGAGGCTCTCCACAACCTAGGGATCCTCCGATCACCCTCCGACACATACGGCCGACAAACGAGCTAACAGCCAAATGCCTGAACAGGCACAACTCTCTCCAGCATCTCAACCATGCAGGCCAACTCCAATACCTTGGAAACCAAGAGGACCCGAAACGCTACCGAATGCGTCGTCCTCCTACTCAAACATCAGCCTCTCAACAAGGCTTCTACCCAAGGAAAGGATCCAAACAACATTCTTAGCCAAGGCGATCGAAATGCGGCTTTGCTACCATATCACCTGACTCGATTTCCAAGCGAACTCCAACCGAAGAAACACCCAAAAGTTCCAACTCCACACGATGCTCAAAGCTGAGGCAACCTTGCTCTACCAAAAGCATAACCATGCCACACCGAACTTACTTTATACCAAGCCTCTACCAAGGGTGCTTACCCATAAGGCATCCAAATCCTCTCGCAAGGCATCAGCTCATCTCGCCTCAAAAGCATCCAACTTAGGGTCCCTCTGCTGGACCAAACTCGCATCTACAATGCTCAACTCTCCTCAGATAAGGCACTCGAAGGTAGTTGACCGTACTACCAACCACAAGAAAACTCTTGGCCTTAACACTAGCGCGAGGCTCAAGCGCACCAACACTTACCAACCAATCTGCTGACTTACTCAACCTCCAGAAACACTGGGAAGAGGCTCCGGCTCCTCTCGAGCATCCTTTCGCTTGTAGTCCATCGACTACCACTAAACTAGCCCTCTGGCACAACCTAACCGGGTGCAACTGCCATAAACGGATCCAAGGCTAAACGAGTGCGCTGAACTCCGAACGGCATAGAACCATCTGCTATGCCCAAGCCAAACTCAAGCCTGAACCAGACTTAGTGCCAAAGTGGCACACCAACCAATGCACCTCAAGTGCTACTACTACCAAATCCACATCCGAGGAAGTCAGGTGAGAAACAAACAAACAACGAGGCTCTCAAGGAGCAAAGATGACCCTTCATCCGCCTCAAGCCACTAACACGGCAACTTGCCAAACAATCGGGCGTCGGTGGAGACTCGCTAGTCCACCTCTCACAAGGGACTTCCACCACCATCCGATGAACCAAATAAAGACCGAACGGCACACCTCGGCCTCTGAGCAGCAGGGCATCCCACACACAGATGCTAAACTCAAACTCGGCCAACTACTTTACTACTAGCGATGGGACCTACTAAAACATCGAGCTCTACTGGCATCCATTTGCCAAATCAAGGCGCTCCATCAACGCCAACAAACTCATCTGAAAAACTGCTTGATCATGCCCTCCAGGGAACCTCCGGGCTACAAGAGCTCTTGGGGAAAAAATGTTTGAAACAAACTCATCCCATTTGGCTATATCTGTGCCGGGACTCCTCACTCTACGCGCTACAAATCTGCGCTGGTCTCCGCTCTCGATAGCTAAAGACACGCCATCAAATCTCTCATGGCCGGAGCACACTCTGCTCAAGGAGTCTCACTCAGGCGCCGCTAGCCTCTACCCCCTCCTCTAGGCAACTCAACTGCTGGGGCCAAATCGCATGCGGGCCTAACAACCACGGACGCGGCCTCAACATCAACACGATCGGTCCAACTCCTCGGTCGAACACGCCAAGCGTCCCGCTCCTGCAGGTGCGATCAACATCTTCGCGATCAAGCCACGAAGCACCTCCACCCTCTCACTAGGGAAAAGTAAAGAATCGGGCCACACATGGCCAGCGGGAGTCTAAGCTCTACCTCCCTCGGGGACGACGTCCCGGGGGCATCCGAATCTATCTGGATACCTCAACAAGTCGCTAAACAAATCGCTGCGATCATGAAAGTTGGCATGATGGCTCACTAAGCCCAAACCAACAACGAGTCGAACACCTTTCGTCTCCGCTACACAACACAAGGCATAAAAGCTAGATGAAAAGTATTGTAAATTCTTACCCCTTTTCTTTAAAGCAATAACTTAGGCGTGCTGATGACCGCCAGAGTCTTGATGATCATGGAAAAACGACCTACAACAAAAAGGTCGGTCTCTACAGAATCTATGACTCGAGCTCGATGATACCAAGCGTAAGGACCCGACCCGAATGGGGCTCTAAATGGCCCTTACCTCAATGCATGCATACAAATCAACAACGAAATTTGCAATAGGGTTGTTTGGATTCTAAGTAAAACCAAAAACCGGCAAGAGTTCATTTAAAAAGTCAATACAAAATTCTTGAAACTCATCCCTGTTTCCAAGCACTGCTCCAAGACAAATACATTTCCAAAACTTACTCGATCAGAGATTTATTTAAAACATACAACTTTACAACATTTACAACAATGCTAGAATCCTAAATACATTCATAAAACAACCTAGGCCTCGTGCCCAACTACATGCATTCGAGAGGACATTTAAAACATAAACATAAATCTCGAGTTGAACAACGGGTTTCCATGATCACGGCTCCTCCTCCACCATCCCGCCTCGCGCCATGGTTTCTGAAAGATAAGTAAGGGTGAGTAACGAATTACTCAAGTAAGAATCTCAACCGGGTACAATACGATATAATCAATCATCTAGAACCAAAGCATGCAAGCAAACAGCTACCAACACAGATCATAGCTCAACGAGCTTACAAAGAAAGATCTGGAGCCATCGGAAGTCTCCTACTTCCGGAATCATCGGAAGTCTCCTACTTCCGGCCTAATGATTGGTTATCCTAACCAATCCTGGGACATCTCTGAGGGTCTTTCTCCCTCAGCTAAATTGATCAGCTCAAAAACCGATCCCAAGGATGTCCTCAAGGGCCTCTTACCCTTGCTAATCTGGACTTACGGGAGAGTACCCGAAGTCAGGCTCTAACGGAAGGAATGGTGTACTCACGAACATTAGCCCGGAAGGAGCTCTCCGAACCGGCATCTAACGCGTGTGCACGCACACCGCATGCTCTTCCAACCAACCGGCGTAAATGCGGGGGCCTAAGGGCAAACTACGCGGGCGGTGCGCATGCCTAAGACTCGGAAACGGTGTCACGATCACAAGAGCGCGCGAGGCCCTCGGCGCTCATCCATGCGGCTGATCCACCGACACGAAGCTAAGAACCGCCAAGGCGGGCTTACACCGTGGCGGGGGTTCCGCTCTAGCAGGCTACAAACTAGGCTTAGGCCAATGAGGTAGCTAAGTCTCATTGGTCAGGGAGGGGGAGAAAAAGCAAGGTATGTTATGCTTTGCTCAATATCGACCACCGGGGACAAAGTACGTTATGTCCGCTCTCAACCCCTGAAGCAATGCTTCGCTTTGCTCCCGACCGGTGGGGACAAGATACGTTATGTCCGCTCTCAGCCTCTGGATGATGACAAACCCTACAACTCTATCTAAGAGTACAGAGAAAAAGCAATGATTCCTGGCTAGCAAGCAAAAACCGACATCAATCACACTACCTAGCATGATACTACGAGCTTAAGCAGGAATCATAAGCATGCCGTGAGAACAAACCTAGCATGGCACTAACATGTAATATCAAGCAAACATGCTAGCGAAAAATCAATCAAAGCCGCTCTATTATTATCATGCTCATAATATATCAACAAACAAGCAAGGCAAAATCATGACAATATCGCAGGGCCCACACAACTCCGGTAAGAAATCCTTACCTGGTCGGAAGGCAACAACACACAATAAATTAACTGCGATCGAACCCGAGCAACGAGGCGCGGCTGACACTCGAACGAGCCGGCTGCACGGGCTAGGCAGCCAAAAGGGCTGGCCGGCGCTGGGCCGCAGGGCGCGCTGGGCGCTGCTGCACGCACGAACGCTGCGCGCGAAGCCGCGCGGAGGGGCGCTGGCCGCACGCGAATTTGCGCTGGCGCGCGCGGCGCGAGCTTGCTTCGGCTGAGCGCTGCGCCGCGCGCGCGCTTTCGGACAGAGACGGCGCGCGGCGCGCGAGCGACACGACGCGGGGCGCGAGATCTGGCGCGCTGGACGCGCGCGAGCGAGCGGCGAGGTCGGCGGCGACGCGACGCGACGCGCATCTTGTCGCGGCGCGGCCGCACAAGGCGGCACCGGCGACGGACACGGGCGGCGCGAGGGCGCGCGGCCGGGCGACTCACGGCGAGGGCGCGCGACGCTGGGTGGGCGAGGCGGGCGCGAGCGCCGGGCGAGCTCGGCCGCTCGCGACGCTGGCTCGGGCTAGCTGGCGCGGGCGAGCCAAGGCTGCACGGGTGGGTGGGGCGAGCCATGGCTAGGGGTGGGCTAGGTGGGGTGCTCGGGAGAGAGAGAGAGAAGGAGAGAGAAAGATGCATTTTGGGGAAAAAAAGAAAAGAAAAGAGAAAATAAAAAGGAAAATGGGAAAAAAGGAAAAATGGGATTTTTAAATCCATTTTCCATCCTTATCCACTTTAAAACCTCAAAATCCCATTTCCCGCTTCCTCCTTCGAGACCCGATCAAAGAAATCTTTTCCAATCAATCAAACTCACTTAAATCCAACTCCCAAAGCAACACTAAAGGCTCTGCTCGAATCCCAAAAGAAACACCCAAACAACCATCACTTTGCCAAAACCCAAAACCACAACCGAACTTCCAAACGACTAGCCCAAACACCACGGGACTCGCAGCCCACCAACAAACAAGCCTCGACAAAGGCAGGAGCTACCTCAAGCCCCGAAAACCACAAATCCTGCGCCTGAGAGCCAAAGACCAAAATACCCCCAAGGGGCTAAACGGCTCTAAAACCCAACCAAACAATCAATCTTGACCAAGGCACCTCGAAAACTGAATAGGAAATCGGGTCATATGTCAGAAAGCACACACAGAAATCGGAATAGAAAACTGGGCCGTTACATTCCCAAATCCACCCAGGTTCGAATTTCAACAGACGCTCTTTTAATTTATAATTTAAACCACAGCCAACTCCCACTCTCAGCCACCAAGGTTCGAATCTTGGTATGAGCACTTTTCTTTTAAATTTTCCCTTCCAAGAACCTGAACTGAATAAAATCTCTGAGCTGAACAAAAGACAAAAACAGCCTCGGACCCTAAGATTCCACAAGACCAGCCTAAGAGCAAAATGACCAAAATGCCCTTTAGGGTTAAAACCCTAACGTCCCAACCGAACAACCAAATACCGAACGGAACGTACTTGGGAAATCGGAACGGAAAACTGGGTCGTTACAACAAATGCCCCTTTTCGAGGTTTATGCCACAAACATGTGTGGATGAATCTCGAAAACTATAGTATCGAGTCGAAATACGAGCTTGTTTATTCTTACTTCAGACCTCAATTCTATGAAGCGTCAATTTAACCGATGTATATGAGTTTAGGTCATAGTTTCGATTGTTTTGACGTATTTTCTCTTTGCCAATCAATCACATTTTGAAAATTTGTCAAAATCATGATTTTCTATATTTGGCATGAAAAGTTTGAAATTTAGTATAATTTATGCTCCTCCCAATTCCAAATTGACTTTTTGGCAAAATTTTAACCCAATTTCACATTTGCATGGGCAAAATTTAAAGCATGCCTATATTTGGATAAATTTGGGGTAAGATTTGAGTTACACCCAATTATTTTGAACAAATTCTACTAAAGTTTGAAGTAAAACTCGAAGAACAATTTTTAATCTAATTTCAAAGGATTGATAGTTTGGATAGTTTCTTTGAATTGTAAACTTCATGAAGAATTTGATAAATATTGTAAATTTAGTAGAATTATGCTCTACTTAATTTGGAATTGACTTTATGGCAATACAAAAATTTCAACCCGATTTGTATTTGAATGGGTAAAATTGGAATCATGCCAATATTTGAGATAAAAATAAAATTCTATAATTTGGATAGAATTAATTTTATCGAGTTTGAATTGAGGTAAGATTGGGATTACACTCAGTTATTTTGATCTGGCCCTACTTTTAAAAATCGAGCTTAGATCTTGAATCCAAAGTGACAAAAGTTGTGTTCAATTTATTTAAATTCCATTGGAGAGAACTTGATTGCCCCCAAGTATTTGATTAAATTAAAAAAAATTTACTTGCTTAATTTTAAATTGGAGAGATTCAAACTTTTTTTTAATGACATGTAGAACCTCAAAAATAGAACTTTTGAACTAAAGAGAAATTTTAAGCTAAAAGGAAACTGAAATTTCAAGTGAATGTTGAGAATTCTTCCCATTAATTGGTCATATCATTAAAGTAGTTTCAAAATTTCAAGGTTCATATTTTAGTTCAATTGCCTTCTATTTCTCCTGTTATGAAACAATTAAAATCGAATTGTGTGGAGGGTTTCAAATTGGAATTCACGATCTCTTCATTCTTTTTTTTTTTTAGAAAAATCAAAAGATAAAAAAAAAACAAACTAACTGCCTCCAGAATCTAGTTTTTTTTTTTTTTTTTTAAAGCAAATATCTTTCCACAATATCATTTTTATTATTTTCTCTTTTTAAAATTATATTTTTCAAAAATAAAAAATTCTATTTGAGACGCTGTTTAAAATACGAGATATTAAAAAAAATGATCGATTTTCCAACTTTTTTTAATTTTTATTTTAATTTCGAAAATCTCAACGGCGACAACAGTTCAAATTATCAAATCTTCCAGCATAGAGTAGATTTTCCAGCTTTTTTTTCCTATAAATACTCGAGGTTTACTGAATGCGCATTATTCCAGTACTCGAGCCCCTTATGCCAAAGAACGTGAATTTACCTGCTGCCAACGTGAAGATTTGCCGTCAACCTTGTCGGTTGAGTGGACCCGTTAGAACCCAAAGAACCGACACCGCTAGAAGTTGTCTGTGGGTAGTCAGGTTGAAGAACGCGACATGTTGTCGGAATCAATCGATGCAACATCAATTGATTTTGTGGGTGATGCTTGAATTTATTTATTTTTCTGTCAAAGAGTTGTCATCAAAGAATTTCTTAAGGAAGTAAAAAAAAAAAGAAAATTGGTAGGACAGGAGTGAGAACTTAAATTTTGGATTTAGGTCCTTTTTTCATGTATATATGTAAAATAAGGTGAGTCCCACCACTTTTTTATTTTTCTTACTTTTCTAAATACGAAAGGAGGTGTTTGTTAGAGGGTTTTATGGACTTGGAACTGAAAGCAGTTGAACAGCTGCTTTAATTTTTTTTATTGAGGAAGAAGAGTTTAGAGTTCCACGTGGCACAACTATGATACGCCAAGTGGCTGTCACTTTAATATATATATATATATAGGAAGAAGAGTTTAGAGTTCCACGTGGCACAACTATGATACGCCAAGTGGCTGTCACTTTAATATATATATATATTTTTTTTTTTTTCATAAACATCCTTTTTTTATAGGGATTTTTTTATAAATAGACTCTATTTGAAAAGTATTTGCAAATATATGCATCTTCAAAAATATTAGCAAAATTAGAATTTATTTTAATATCTTATAAATTTCGAAATTAACGAATTACAACACTACCCTTAATATATGCATCTTTCAATCGAAAGCACATTCGTTCATAAATAGACTCTATTTGAAAAGTATTTGCAAATATATGCATCTTCGGAATGAATTCAGCTAGTGTTACCATTTGACGTGTCTGGCAAAGATATTCACTTTCTTCCACCACAAACTTAGGCTTTATTGGACTCTTTCTTCTCTTTGTCTTCGGAAGCCTGTATTTTCTCTTATGTTCTCGAAACAGACGTGATTCTTTTATAGAGTAACTTGGTTGCCCCTTTTTGCGGCGCGTCACAATGGTCCAGCCTTCATTATCATCCTCAACTGGTTCTTCATTTTCTCGAGCTTTTCTTTTTTTTGAAATTTTCTTCTATTGAACTTTTACTTGAAGAATTTTCTTGAAACTAGACACTAACAGGCTCAAGTGATCCGAACTGGATCAAGCTGTGCAATTGGCCATGGGAGGATCTCATGAACGAATGTGCTTTCGATTGAAAGATGACAGCAGCATGGTTTGCTTGAGCCACTTCATCAAGATCTAATTCAATTTTTCTTTCTCGAGCCAGTCTCATTATCAATTCTTTCAATGCAAAACATTTCTCGAATGGATGACTAACAACACGATGATATTTGCAATAGTTGGGGTCATTGGTCTTTTTCAATTCCTCCGGTCGTTTGCACTCTGGCAGCTCAATAAGTTGTTTCTCAAGCAGTTGTTGAGCATGTCTGCAACATCTGAGTCTGGGAACGGATAAACTTTTTCCTGCCTCTCTTTTAAAGTTAAGCAACGTCTCTCACCTTAATCTTGTTGCCCTTCCGTCTTCCTATCCTTTCCTTTTGAGAAAAACTTAACAAGGTTTGTATTCACGACCATGGATTCTTTAGAGGTGTTTTTGAAAACCTTTTCAGTATGGTTGACTTCTTTCTTTTCTTTTTTGACATCTGCAGGGAGAATATCTTTATTTCCTCGATTAGCAATGCTTAACTCCATATCATGAGCGCGAGTTGCTAAGTCTTCAAAAGTGCGTGGCTTTATTCCTTGAAGAATGTAGAGGAGTCCCCAATGCATGCCTTGGATGCACATGTCGGCTGCAGACAATTCGGTGAGTCTATCTTTGTAGTCGAGACTTAAGGCTCTCCAACGATTTATGTAGTCGACGACTGGCTCTCCTTTTCTTTGTTTGGTGCTGGTGAGCTCTATCATGCTGATAGTTCGTCGGGTGCTATAGAAGAGGTTGAGGAATTCTCTTTCAAGTTCTTCCCAACTGTCGACAGATTCTGATTCAAGGTCAGTATACCAGTCAAATGCATTCTCTTTCAAAGTTCGAACAAATTGCTTCACCAAAGAAATCTCCTCTGGTACCGCATTTTCACATGTTTCAACAAAGTGTGCAACATGCTGCTTCGGGTTTCCCTTCCCATCGAATTGTTGAAATTTTGGTGGCTGATAACCAGTAGGCATTCTCAGATTATCGATTCTCTTGGTATATGGCTTCGAGTACAATAAAGAGCTCTAAGCAGGTCGACCATATTGTGCTCTGATTGAGGTCATAATCATATGTTGCAACTGTTGAACAGACAGTGTAGCAATTGAAGCATTATGTTGTGAGTGATCTTCTTGCATGATGGATTTCCCCTTGTCTTTGTTAATGATAGTATGGTTAGACTCAACAACATCTCGACTTTCGAGTTGGTTCTTTAGAGAAGTGATTTCATCATTCTTTTCTTTGACTACTTCCAATAACATGCTAATCTTCTTTTCACATTCATCTAGTCTTTCTTCGCTAGTAGACGTATTAGTCATCATCACGGACATCACATCAGGATTTGAAATCTTGCCCTGATAATGGTAAGGAAGAGTATTTTTTCCAAACTCAAAATCTTTTGCAGCAGAGATGTAGTTTTTAGAAGATTCTGTCACGCGCTTCAATATTTTATTCGCGATAACAGGTGTCTGGCTTTCTTTGTGGTTGATTTCTTTTGAACGACTTCGCATAACAGGTCCCATATAGGAATCAGTTGAAGCAGTAGTCTTGGAGGAAATTTCTTTGGGATTCATGCTTTCTTGAGAGAGAGAGTACGAGATGAGAGGTAGAGATGGTCCCACTGGGAGTGCCAATTTGTTCACACGAGATTTCCGGAAATAAATAGATATGATACACGTGTAAATAAATTTGAATCTTTATTGATTTGATTTATGTGCGTGTTACAATCTCTAATATTTGTCCTCTGATTCTTTCTCTCGGGGTGGGGATTTTGAAGATGTCGATTTGAGGGCTTGTGAGCTTGTTCTCAGATGAAGGATGATCGAATCTTCAATATGTTGGTGAAGAGACGATTGGTTTGAGGAAGCCTTTGTCGGTGAGAGTTCTCGCAGGCTGATCTTGAAGGCTTGAGGATTTGGATGGTTGGATGCTCTGAGTTCTGAATTTCTGAAAGCTCTAGAGTTTTTGAGTCTTTAGTCTGTAGTTCTCAGTTCAGGTCCTTTGCAAATAAGAGATAACTCTTTATTTATAGAGTTCCCACGGGCTTGTGGGCTTGGGCTTCATGGGCTTTTGAGCCTAAACCTTGGTCTTGGGCCTTAAGGATCTTTAGGCTTTACCATTGGGTTGGAGCCTCATGCATCGTTGGATCTCGTTGTTGGGCTCGGACCTAGTGAATCTTTGGGCCCAAATTTCAAACGGACTTTTAATCCAATTAATTTTTGGGAAAATTATGGATTTGTAACTGACCCAATATTGAATTAGATATATTCGTAAATGATGTGGCAATTTCTTATTGACTGAAATTTCTCAGTCAACAATGACTTTTTTTGATAAAATATCATGATATTTTCTTGTTTATTTTTAATTGCATACTTTTTCCACTTTAATCTCTCTGTTAAAACATCTTTTCCTTTTTTTTAGCTCAATATTTGTTTGTTTTTATTTTTTTTAACGATTTCTTTGCTTTTTATTTTTATTATTTTTTTTAATCCATCTCTTTAGGCTTTCTTGTTCGAAATCTTGCAAACAATGGTTAAAGTTTTTTGTTTTTGTTTTCTTAAAAATATTTTATATATAGATTTTTTTCCTTTTTCTTTTCAACCACTCTTTATTCAGTTTTTTTTTTTTTTTTCTTCATTGCTTTTTTTTTATATATAAAATATCTTTTAATACTTTTATTAGATTTTGTTTTTGTTAATTTTTTTTGAACTCTAAGATAAAGAGTACGGAAAATATAATTTTTTTTCCGTGTGTGTGTGTTTTTTTAATTTTTTTAAAATAATTAACTACTTTTAAACACTTATTTTTCTTTTCCATGCTTTTGTGTTACTAATTTTTTAAATATCCTTTCAATGCGCTTTTTCTTTTTACTCTTTCAAAATTCTAGCAGAAGCTTCATGTTTTTTTTTTTTTAATAAAATCCAACAAACTTGTAGTTTCTCTCCGAATTTCAAACTTTATTTATTTATTTTTTTAAATGGCCACCACTCTTTTTGCAATTATTTTGTACAATCAATTTATTTAAGAAACACTTTTTTTAAAAACAAAACCCCTTTTTTAATCATTTTTTTCGTTTTGCCTCATAAAGAGATACTAGTAGAGACCCTTCGAATTGATGCTATGAATGACCTTGTCGGATTGATGCTATGAATGACCCTCTTGGATTGATGTTATGAATGACCCTGTCGGATTGATGCTATGAATGACCTTGTCGGATTGATGCTATGAACAACCCTGTCGGGTTGATGCTATGAGCGTTGATGCTATGAGCGACCCTGTCGGGTTGATGCTATGGACGACCCTGTCTGATCGATGCTATAGACGACCCTATCAGATCGATGCTATGGATGACCCTGTCAGATCGATGTTATGGACGACCCTGTCAGATTGATGCTATGGACGACCCTGTCAGATCGATGCTATAAACGACCCTGTCGGATCGATGCTATAAACGACCCTGTCGGATTGATGCTATGAACAACCCTATCGGATCAATGCTATAGTGATCGTGTCGGATCGATGTTATGGATGACCCTGTCGGTTTGCCGGCCTTTTGACGGGATACGCTATAAATGACCTTGCAACGAGATGCGCTATAAATGACCTTGAGACGGGATGACCTTGTTGTGGGATGCGCTATAAACGACCTTGTTGTGGGATGCGCTATAAATGACCTTATTGCGGGATGCGCTATAAACTACCTTGTTGCGGGATGCGCAATTGTAAAGACCCGACCCAAAAGTGGCTCTAAATGGGACTTTACCTCAATGCATGCATTCAAATTTAAAGACAATAAGCAGGAATGACTTTCGGATTCCAATTAAAACAGAACATTCAAACATTCAATTCAAAGTCAAAACCATTTCCTGAAACCTGTCCCTGTCTCCAAGCACCTGTTTCAAGATAAATACGTTTCCAAATGATTACTCTGATCAGAGATTTATTAAAGCATTCAAGACTTTCAACAGTTGCAACAATGCTGGAATCCGTAAAAAACATTCAGAAAACATTCTAGGGCTCCGTGCCCGGTTACATGCATTCAGAGGAAACAAAAACATAAAGAGTCATAACACAAAATAAGAGTTTGACAGCTGGTTCCCATGATCACAGCTCTTCCTTCAGCCATCATGTCTCGCACCTCGGTTACCTATGGAAAACCACAAAAATAAGGGTGAGCAACCAATTACTCAGTAAGAATCCACAACTGGGGTACAATACGATATACATGGTCATCTAGCAGAAAGGTATGCAAGCTATGAATATAAACACAGAATAGAGCACATAGCTTAAATCCACTTATAAACCTCGGATGCCAACTCAGGGTCTTACTCCGAAAGAATCGACCACACAATACGCCCTATACGAGAAACAAGTTGTAAAGACCCGACCCAAAAGGGGCTCTAAATGGGCCTTTACCCCAATGCATGTAGTGAAAATAAAAGGTATTAAGAAAAATACATTTCGGATCCCAAGTAAAAACAGAAACATTCAACAACCAAAACATACATTTCTAAAAGCATACTCTGATCAGAGATTTATTTAAACCATTAAAACAATCCACAAGTATAAATATGCTGGAATCCATAAAACGTAAGAAAACATCCTGGGGCTCTGTGCCCGTCTACATGCATTCAGGGAAATAACAAAAGTCAAGAGTCATGATAAATAAAATAGAATAATCGTGAGATGACAAAGAGGATTCCATGATCACGGCTCCTCCATCGCAATCTCGCCTCCCGCTTGATTACCCGTGGAAAACCACGAGAATAAGGGTGAGTAACGAATTACCCAGTAAGAATCCCCAACCGGGGTACAATACGATATACATGATCATCTAGAAGAATGTATGCAAGCTATGAGTACAAACACAGAGCGGAGCACATAGCTAAGTCCACACTTGGACCTCGGATGCCATCTCGGTCTTAGTCCGGAAATACCACAACACACTAAACGCGCTATACGGGAACAAGTCCCGGCCTCGGCTTCTCTTTTGCCGATCGAAAGGTGCACTGCTCAAGATCCCGAGAGCTCTCCACACTGGCGCCAGTAATGAGCGTAAGCGCGCGCACGCATGCTACCGCAAACTCGGGGGTGCCGGGTCTAGTGGCAAGCCGCCCGTGTTCGATCCACCATGCCTAACTAAATCTGGATCGGTGTCACCGACATAGGGTGTGAGACTGACACGTGAACTATGTCACCTGTACCACCGCACTGAGGCTAAGGAACCGGCCGTGGTAGGCTTACACCGAAGCGGTCCTTGCCCTAACAGTGGCAATCAAGGGCTACGGCGAACACGCCGAGGACGTGCCGATCGCCGGGGACGAGGCAATGCCAAGTCATCATCCCGACCGTTGGGGCATTTAACGATCGCCACCCTCACCCAAGATTGCGGGGCCCTACCGGTTGGGATAGCTAATCCCTCACGGGTCCAAGGATCGGAGAATCGTCTCGAACGTCCTTGCCATAGATGCAAGATACTTTATGCATCGGGCCCTGATGATTCTATCTACCTCAATTCTAAACCTTAACAATAATAACGATTCAATCAATGCACCCAATACGTGCTCATCGATACAAAGAACCTAGCATGATACTACGAAGCAAGAACAGATATCGAACATGCTAGAATAGAACAACCTAGCATGGGCTAACATGAGAAACAATACAAGAGTTCATGCCATCGAGAATTGAATGAACACCTAGAGATAAACATGCTAGTAATCATACAGTGCATACAAAACAACAATCACAAATATACCGCGCAGGTCCACACAACCCCGGTAAGAAATCCTTACCTTGGTCGGAAGACTTCTACACACAAATCCTAAGTCATGAACAATCCCGAGCTAGCGGCGGGAACCTAGCAAACCAACAATAATCGCATCTAAAATATCTAAACAACAATAGAACAAAAAGCTCGGCTCGGAACTCACGCGCGCGCGACGACCACGAGCTTGGGGTCATGGCGGTAGCCGGCACGGCAAGGACGCTACTGGCTGGCCGCATACCGCAGACGCACGACGCTTGCCGGCCGCCGCTACCGGCACGCACACGGCAGGACGGCGACGCGCGCTGCAAGCGTCAAGGGCGCGCGCGGCGCCGGGGCGTGCGATGGCGACACACGGCGGCGGCTTCAGCGAGGACAGCGCGCGCGAACGTCTGGCGCGGCGGCGCGCGCGCGCGCTGGCGTGCGATGCGGACCGCGAGCAGCGGCTTCAGCGGACGCGCGCGCGGCGAACGCGTCGGGCGAAGGCGCGCGGGCGAGCGGTTCGGCAAGCGGACACGGCGAGGGCGCGCGATGGGCGACGCGCGCGCGCGCGGCTGACGCGCGCGGGCGTTAGCGAGACCTCTCGCGTCGCGGCGATCGGGCGATCTCGCGCTGGCCGCGAGCGGCAAAGGCTGCTGGGACAGATCTGGCGTCAAGCGAGCGATCGGGCCGGACGTGCGACGACAGGGGCGATCTGTCTTCTTTGGGGCGAACGACAAAGGCTGCTTCTTTCTCGGCTACACTCGGTGGGCCGCAATCAACACAACACACACAACACACCTCTTTTCACTTGGCCAAACGCACACCAAACGGATGAGAAGAAGAAGAAGAAGATCAATACCTACCCTAATGATGATGATCGAACCCAAGGAGATGCAAGGATGAAGAATCGGCAAGACTATGGAGATGGAGAGCTTGGGCGGCCAAGAGGTGTTTTGGAGAAGAAGATGGAATAACCTAATTCTATTTCATTTAACCAAATGCACCAAAACTCCAAAATCCAAGGTTAACTAAGATGTGATGCGAAAGAGCAACAAGAGCACCTAATGGCTCAATTGGCACACCTCTCTACAAGCTTCCCAGAGACCCGGGTTCAAACCACTGCAAAGACAAATTCCTTTATTTTTACTTTTGCAACGAACCTTGCTCAAACCAAACCACAAACCCCTCCAAAACCTACAAAAACCATCCAATAATTTTAGTAATCGGAAAAGACACAAACGACCACGACGGCCCGACCAAATTACCAAATTACCCCTAGGGCATACCTGAAGACCGGAAGAAAAACACAGGTCGTTACAATATTCCCTCCTTTTTATGACTTTCGTCCTCGAAAGTCCTTAAGACAGTAAATGAGGGTAATGCAACCTCATCTCGTCTTCCCGCTCCCAAGTGGCTTCCTCGTAACCCCGACTCTTCCATCAACCTTTACCAAACGAATCTCGCGATTACGCAACGCCTTGGTCTCAAAGGCAAGGATCCTCACCGCTTTTCCTCGAAGTTCAAATCCTCATTCACCGCAAAGGCTCAAAGTCCACAATGTGCGACGGGTCCGCACATCTTACCGCCTCAACATCGATACATGAAAAACACTATGCACCGCCGATAGTGACGGAGGTAGGGCTAACCGGTAAGCAACTCTGCCAATCCTCTCTAGGATCTCAAACGGACCAACAAATCGGGGACTCAACTTCCCACGCTTACCAAACCTCGTAACACCTCGCATCGGAGCAACCTTAAGGAACACATGCCGACCAACCTCAAACTCCAAATCTCGACGCCGAACATCGGCGTAACTCTTCTCCGCTGCTCTGAGCGGTCAACATACGAGAGCTCTAATCTTCTCGCTGCACCATTGGTCAATCTGCAGTAACTCGGGACCCAAAACTCGTCTATCACCAACCTCTTCCCGCAACACAGGGGACCGACAACGCTTACCATACAATGCCTCGAATGGAGCCATCTCGATCGCCGATCGTAATCGCGTTGTTATAGGCAAACTCCATCAAGCAAAGATATCGTCCCACCGCTGGGAAATCCAACACACAAGCCCTCAACATATCCTCGAGAATCGATTCACTCTCTCGGTCGACCATCCGTCTGAGGGTGAAAAGTCATGGCTGAAATCGCACTCGTGCCCAAACCCTTCTCGAGCGCTCTCCGAAACGAGAGAGTGAACCATGAGTCACGATCGGACACAATCCTCACCGGTACACCATGATAACGGATGATCTGCTCCAAAAACAGCTGCGCCCACTGTTCCACGGTATAAGTGTCTCGTCCGGGAATGAAGTGTGCGCTCTTGGTCAAACGGTCGACTATCACCCAAATCTGAGAGAACTTCCTCGGAGTCCTTGGCAAACCAGATATAAAGTCCATAGAGATCTCTTCCCATTTCCACCGGGTACACTCTCGGTCATTGCAACAAACCACCGGCCTCTGCCTAGGTGCCTTCACTTGCGACAAGTGAGACACCTACCGACAAACTCTCGCCACATCTCTCTTCATTCCCATCCACCGAAAAGTCCGCTTAAGGTCTGATACATCTTGGTACCCCGGGTGCCAAGCAAAAGGGGGCTGTGGGCCTCCGAGAGCAACTCGCTGCAAACTCGCAATGTCCGGAACACACAACCGGCCTCTATAAGTCAACCCAGCATCGCCGTGAATACACAAAGTCAAAGTCACCGTCAAGACGACTCGGGTCAACCAATCTCTTAAGTGCGGGGTCACCCAACCGGGCGTCTCTATAATCCATTTGCCGAATCGACGGTTGAATAAATCAAATCGAGCTACCCTCAGCGGTAACCTCTCCCAACAACATCGCAACCTCGGCCCGCTCGAACTCTCTCTCGCAAACTGGCTGAAACTCAACAACGCCGCAGAGTGCGACGTCTTTACGCTCAAAGCATCGGCCACTACATTGGCTTTACCGGATGGTACAAAATCTCGCATCATAATCCTTTACCAGCTCTAACCATCTCCTCTGCCTCATATTCAACTCCTTCGAGTAAACAGATACTTGAGGCTCGGTGATCGGTAAACATCTCAATCCGCTCACCGTGCATGTAATGCCTCCAAATCTTCGGTGCAAACACCACTCACGCCAACTCCATATCATGAGTCGGGTAGTTCTCTCCATACGGCCAAATTGCCGGGAAGCATAGGCAATGACCTTCCCGTGTCTTTGCATCAACACACAACCTAATCCAAACTTGGAAGCATCATCAGAGACCACGAAACCACTGTCCCCTCCCGGATCGCCAACACTGTCTTTGAAGTCAAAGCGCGCTTGAGCACGCAAAGCTCTCATCACACTGCTGTCCCAAACAAACTCGACACCCTTCCTCGTCGAGACGAGTGAGGGGCGAGGCTATAGCAAAAAGTCCTTGACGAACCGACGGTAGTAACACTGCCAAACCCGAAAGTCTGCGAATCTCGGCAATCGGAAGTCGGCTTGGCCCATGAACTCACGGCCTCAATCTTCGCGGGGTCCACGGCTATACCATCTCTCGAAACTACGTGGCCTAGGAAGGCCACCGCTCCAACCAGAAATCACATTTGGAAAACTTCGCATAAAGTCGGTTTTCCTCAAAGCCGCCAATACTCGCCTCAAATGCTCGCATGGTCTTCTTTAGACCTTGAATAAATCGAGATATCGTCCAATGAACACGATGACGAAGCTATCCAAAAATGATTTGAACACCCTATCCATCATGTCCATGAACGCGGTGGGGGCATTGGTCAATCCAAACGACATGACCACAAACTCATCGTGACCATATCTAGACTGAAAGTCGTCTTAGGAATGTCGGCATCCCCGATCCGCAAATCGATGGTAACCGGATCTCGGATCTATCTTGGAGAACACAAGCTCCTCAAGCCGATCGAACAAATCATCGATCACGGGGCAACGGATACTTATTCTTCATCACACCTTATTAAGCTCGCGGTAATCAATACATAAGCGCATAGAACCATCCTTCTTTTTCACAAAAGCAGGCCGGTGCTCCCCCACGGGACACACTTGGACGGATGAACCCTCGGTCTAACATCTCCCGCAATCGAATCTTGATTCCTTTAACTCACCCCGGCGCCATACGATCTGGAGCCTTCGAGATAGGAGAGGTCCTCGGCTCGAGCTCAATAATGAAGTCAACCTCTCTCTTTGGGGCAACCCCAGTAACTCCTCGGAAACACATCCGCGAACTCCTGCACGCGACCGTACTGATCAACAGCAGACGGCGAGGCGGCTCTTCCCGCATAACTTGGCTAGATAGCCCCAAGCTCCATGAGCTAGCAAACGACGAGCTTTCACAAACGACACCATCGGCGGGCAAACTCCACCTGGACTCCACGAAACTTAAAGTCGGGCCGACCAGTGGCTGAACACTACTTCTTTCCGGTGGCGGTCAATCAGCGCGTGGTTAGCAACTAACCACTCCATACCAAGAATCACATCAAAACCGCTCATAGGCGGGACTATGAGCATAGCCACTAGCAACTCTCCTGATATCTCGATCCGGCCATCCCTAATCTTATCTCTAGCCAACATATCAACTCCCAAGGAGTTGCAACAGATAACTCGAAACCTAGAGGCTCTAGTCTTAACTTAGCATGCTCAAAGAAACAACACGATATACAAAAGAATGCGTGGAACCGAGAATCAAACAAGACAAATGCGCAGTGATCTAAAACAAGAAGCGTGCACGCCACAGCGGCATCCGTGACGCTCGGCCTCTGACGGGTCGTAGCAAACACTCGACCCTAACTGCTGCTGCGGGCCGAGCCGCCATAGCCGGGTCGATCACGAAACGGGCCATGTGCCCCTCTCTACCACAACGGAAGCACAATCTAGGTCCAGTGACAAGCTCCGCGTGGACTTTCCCACAAGTGGCACAAGCGGGAACTCGCTCGGGTCCTCCCTCGCTGTCGAGGCCGAAACGGACTGGAGCTCTCCGCCGATCTCTGCTTCAAATCGCTTTAGCGCGCGCCGCCTCCCCGAAAGTCAAACTTTTTCTTACGCCCCTACAATTTCTTTGGGACAGATTTACCAGAACAGAGCGGCAACAACCCGCTCAGCGAGGATACTTCCCATTATAGATCGTGGCTAATCGACAGCCCTAGCATAAGTGTCGGGGCACGAGCCACGACATCTCGGGAAACACCACGCCTCAATCCGGATATTAACTTCCGAATCTTCACTCTGGGGTGGCAATCAATCGAGGAGCAAAATATCCATACTCGAGAACTTGCGCTCATATTCCTCAATGGAATCGAACCACCGCTTCAGTTCCGGAAGAGCTCCACCATCTTCTCCTGAGCCTCATCACCGATGAACTTTACCTTGAACTCACCCTTGAAAGAACTCCCAAGTAGCGGGTGGAGACCCACCGGTCTCTCGCTCAAGGTGGACTCCCACCACCATCTCATTGTGCCTCCTAGCACATGAGCCGCACATCTCGGCCTCTGAATATCGGGGCACACCATGATCGTGAAGGTGTACTCCAAATGGGCAATCCACACAGCCGCCGCTAACGCATCACCAGGTGGCATCGAACTTCTCGGGCTTCCACTTCACAAAATCCTTGACCACCTACCCAATTCCTCGGCACCTCTCGCCATATCTGCCTCAGGGCTACTTGCTCTGAGGAGCCGAGGAGCTCTGAGCTCTGTTTGAACCAATCGAGTCACCGCTCGATCTGGGCTCGGGACTCTTCCGCTGCTGGCGCCAACAAGGCACAGGTCTCTCGCCTCGGTCACTCAACATGCTGACCATAAAAGCCCTCATAGACTCGTGCAAACTCTGCTCCAGGAGCGCGATCTCACGGCGCTTTCGATCGCCTCAACGCCCGCTCTAGGCGTAACAGAGGAGCTCGCGGTGGAATGCCATCGATGTCGGCTTGGGACGATGTCCTGCAGATGTCGATCCGATCCACGATACCTCGACCGCTCTCGAACCTCCTCTCCCGATGCGGGTGATCGCATCTTGGCGATCTACATCCAAACCAACAACGAATCAAAACTCTGCACTGTCACCATTCCACAACACCAAACAAGGCATACACTAGATGATAGGTATTGTAAATTCTTAACCCTTTTCCTTTCTAAAACAATAAATCTAGGCGTACTGATGACTGTCTTGAGTCTTGATGATCATGGAAAACGACCTACAACAAAAGGTCGGTCTCTACGAGAATCTATGACTCTTAGCTCGATACCAATCAGAAAGACCAGGACCCAAAGGGGCTCTAAATGGGCCTTTACCCCAATGCATGTAGTGAAAATAAAAGGTATTAAGAAAAATACATTTCGGATCCCAAGTAAAAACAAAACATTCAACAACCAAAACATACATTTCTAAAAGCATACTCGATCGAGAGATTTATTTAAACCATTAAAACAATCCACAAGTATAAATATGCTTTGGAATCCATAAAACGTAAGAAAACATCCCGGGGCTCTGTGCCCGTCTACATGCATTCGGGGAAATAACAAAAGTCAAGAGTCATGATAAATAAAATAGAATAATCGGAGATGACAAATAGATTCCATGATCACAGCTCCTCCATCACCCATCCTGCCTCCCGCCTTGATTACACCAGAGAAAACCACAGAATAAGGGTGAGTAACGAATTACCCAGTAAGAATCCCCAACCGGGTACAATACGATATACATGATCATCTAGAAGAATGTATGCAAGCTATGAGTACAAACACGAGCGGAGCACATAGCTAAGTCCACACTTGGACCTCGGATGCCATCTCGTGGTCTTAGTCCGGAAATACCACAACACACTAAACGCGCTATACGGAACAAGTCCCGCCTCGGCTCTGTCTCATCGTCGATACGAAAGGTGCACTGCTCAAGATCCCGAGGAGCTCTCGATCGGCGCCAGTAATGAGCGTAAGCGCGCACCGCATGCTACCGCAAACTCGGGGGTGCCGGTCTAGTGGCAAGCCGCCTGTGTTCGATCCACCATGCCTAACTAAATCTACGGATCGGTGTCACCGACATAGGGTGTGAGACTCGACACGTGAACTATGTCACTGTACCACCGCACTTTGAGGCTAAGGAACCGGCCGTGGTAGGCTTACACGTGAAGCGGTCCTTGCCCTAACAGTGGCAATCAAGGGCTACGGCCGAACACGCCGAGGACGTGCCGATTGCGCCGGGACGAGGCAATGCCAAGTCATCATCCCGACCGCTTGGGGCATTTAACGATCGCCACCCTCACCCAAGATTGCGGGGCCTACCGGTTGGGATAGCTAATCCCTCACGGGGTCCAAGGACGAGAACTGTCTCAACGTCCTTGCCATAGATGCAAGATACTTTATGCATCGGGCGGATGATTCTATCTACCTCAATTCTAAACCTTAACAATAATAACGATTCAATCAATGCGGTCCAATACGTGCTCATCGGATACAAAGAACCTAGCATGATACTACGAAGCAAGAATGGATATCGAACATGCTAGAATAGAACAACCTAGCATGGGCTAACATGAGAAACAATACAAGAGTTCATGCCACCAGAATTCGCAATGAACACCTAGAGATAAACATGCTAGTAATCATACACGTGCATACAAAACAACAATCACAAATATACCGCGAGTCCACACAACCCCGGTAAGAAATCCTTACCTTGGTGGGAAGACTTCTACACACAAATCCTAAGTCTGCGGAACAATCCCGAGCTAGCGAGCGGGAACCTAGCAAACCAACAATAATCGGCATCTAAAATATCTAAACAACAATAGAAACGACAAGCTCGGCTCGGGGAACTCACGCGGCGCGCGACGACACGAGCTTGGGGTGCATGGCGAGCCGGCACGGCAAGGACGCTGCTGCTGGCTGCTGCTGCCGCAGCACGGCACGAGACGGACGCGCTACTGGCCGCTACCGCAACACGCACGCACGGCAGGAGCGCGCGCGCGGCGCGAGCGTCGTCGAAGGCGCGCGGGCGCCGGGCGTGGCGATGCGCGACACGGCGAGCGGCTTCGGCGAGGACGCGCGCGCGCGACGTCGGGCGAAGGCGCGCGGGCGGCCGGCGTCGCGATCGCGGACACGGCGAGCAGCGGCTTCAGGAGGCGCGCGCGCGCGAACGCTCGGGCGGCGCGCGCGAGCGAGCGATTCGCAAGCGACACGGCGCGGGCGCGCGATGGGCGACGCGGGCGCGGCCGACGCTGGCGGGCGTTGGCGAGGACCTCTGGCGTCGCGGCGAGCGACGCGTCGCGATTCTGCGCACCGCGGCGAACAAAAGGCCGCTGGGACAGATCTCGGGCGTCGAAGCGATCGATCGGCTGGACGTGCGGCGACGACTGCGGGCGTCTTCGGCTGGCTGGCGACAACGAAAGGCCGCTGCTTTCGGCTACACTCGGTACCGGGCCGCAATCAACACAACACACACAACACACCTCTTTTCACTTGGCCAAACGCACACCAAACGGATGAGAAGAAGAAGAAGAAGATCAATACCTACCCTAATGATGATGATCGAACCCAAGGAGATGCAAGGATGAAGAATCGGCAAGACTATGGAGATGGAGAGCTTGGGCGGCCAGAGGTGTTTTTGGAGAAGAAGATGGAATAACCTAATTCTATTTCATTTAACCAAATGCACCAAAACTCCAAAATCCAAGGTTAACTAAGATGTGATGCGAGAAAGAGCAACAAGAGCACCTAATGGCTCAATTGGCACACCTCTCTACAAGCTTCCCAGAGACCCGGGTTCAAACCAGTACTGCAAAGACAAATTCCTTTATTTTTACTTTTGCAACGAACCTTGCTCAAACCAAACCACAAACCCCTCCAAAACCTACAAAAACCATCCAATAATTTTAGTAACTGGAAAAGACACAAACGACCCTGACGGCCCGACCAAATTACCAAATTACCCCTAGGGCATACCTGGAAGACCGGGAAGAAAAACCTGGGTCGTTACACAAGTCCTGGCCTCAGCCTGTAAGGACCCATCCCGAATGGGGCTCTAAATGGGCCTTTACCCCAATGCATGCATTCAAAGTAAAGGACAATATACAAATATGATTTCAGATTCCAATTAAAAACAAAACATTCAAACATTCAGTTCCTTTAACTCAAGACAATTTTCCTGAAACCTGTCCCTGTCTCCAAGCACCTGTTCCAAGATAAATGCATTTCCAAAGTTTACTCTGATCAGAGATTTATTAAAATCATTCAAAACCTTCCCAGATACAACAATGCTGGAATCCACAAAACATTTAGAAAACATCCTAGGGCTCCGTGCCCGGCTACATGCATTCCGGGGAAAATAAAAGACAAGAGTCATAACACAAAATCAGAGTTTGATGGCTGGTCCCAATGATCACAGCTCTTCCTTCAGCCATCCTGTCTCGCATCTTGGTTACTTGTGGAAAAACCACAAAAATAAGGGTGAGTAACGAATTACTCAGTAAGAATCCCCAACCGGGGTACAATACAATATACATGGTCATCTAGATGAGTGTATGCAAGCTATGAGTATAAACACAGAATAAAGCACATAGCTTGAGTCCATACTTGGACCTCGGATGCCAACTCAGGGTCTTAGTCCGGAATAATCCACCACACAATACGCCCTATACGAGAAACGAGTCGCGGCCTCAGCCTGTCTACTGTCGAATGAAAGGTGCACTAACTCAAGATTCCGAGGAGCTCTCCGGTCGGCGCTGTAATGAGCGTAAGCGTGCACCGCGTGCTACTGCAGACTATGGGGTGCCGGTCTCTGTGGCAAGTCGCCCATGTCCAATCACCACGCCTAACTAAATCTACGGATCGGTGTCACCGACATAGGGGTGTGAGACACGGACACGTGAACTATGTCGGCTTGAACCACCGCACTTGAGGCTAAGGAACCGGTCATGGTAGGCTTACACCGTGAAGCCGTCCTTGCCCTAACAGTGGCAATCAAGGGGCTACGGCCGAACACGCCGAGGACGCGCCGATCGCCGCCGGGGCGAGGCAATGCCAAGTCATCATCCCGACCATTGGGACATTTAACAGTCTGCCACCCTCACCCAGGATTGCAGGGCCAGCCGTTAGGGTTAGCTAATCCCTAACGGGATTAGGGACGGAGCACCATCTCGTACGTCCCTGTCGGGGATGCAAGGTTCGTTATGCACCCGGCCCGGATGATGCTATCTACCTGCACTCTAACCTGTCATAGCAATCAGCAAACAATCCAACATATTCCAATACGTGCTCAATAAGAATACAACGAACCTAGCATGATACTACGAAGCAAGAACAGATACGAGCATGCCAGAAAGGAACAACCTAGCATGGACTAACATGAGAACAACGTAGAAATTCATGCCAGTCGGGAATTCAGAATAGAGCACTTAGCTACACATGTCAATAAACACAACAAGCAATCAATCAGCAATCACATAATATATCGCAGGGTCCACACAACTCCGGTAAGAAATCCTTACCTTGGTCGGGGAGGCGATTAACACGAAATCCTAAGCTGCCAATGTAAAGACCCGACCCAAAAAGGGCTCTAAATAGGCCTTTACCCCAATGCATGCATTCAAAGTAAAGGACAATATGCAAATAATTTTTGGATTCCCAATTAAAACAAAACAATCAAGGTTCAATCAGAAATAAAGATAGTTTGCTGAAACCTGTCCCTGTCTCCAAGCACCAGTTTCAAGGCAAATACATTTCCAAAACGTACACTCTGATCAGAGATTTCTTAAAACATTTGAAACATCCTCAAATTCAATAAAACAGGAATCCACGAAAACATTCAGAAAACATCCTAGGGCTCCGTGCCCGACTACATGCATTCAGGGGAAAATAAAAAGACAAGAGTCATAGAAATAAAAAGTCAGAGACGACAGCAGGTTCCCATGATCACAGCTCCTCCTTCACCCATCCTGTCTCGCACCTTGGTTACCTGTGGAAAACCACAAAATAAGGGTGACTAACGAATTACTCAGTAAGAATCCCCAACCGGGGTACAATACGATGCACATGGTCATCTAGATGAGTGTATGCAAGCTATGAATATAAACACAGAATAGAGCACATAGCTTAAGTCCACACTTGGACCTCGGATGCCAACTCAGGGTGTAGCGACCCAGGTTTTCATCCCAGTCTTCCAGGTACGCCCTAGGGGTATTTTGGTAATTTGGTCGGGCCGTCAGGGCCGTTTATGTCTTTTTCCAGTTGCTAAAATTATTGGATGGATTTATGAAGGTTTTGAGGCTTTGTGGTTTGGTTTGATCATGGGTAGATGCAAAAGTAAAAATAAAGGAATTTGTGTTGCACTGGGATTCGAACCCGGTCTCCTGAAAAGCTGTGAGGATGCGTGCCAGTTGAGCTATGGAGAGCTCTTGTTACTCTTTCCGCGTCATATCTTAGTTACCCTTGGATCTTTGGAGTTTTGTGCATTTGGTTAAATGAAAAGAAATTAGGTTTTGTGTTTTCTTTCCCAAAACTCCATGGCCGCCCAACCCTCTTCTCTCCCAAGCCCCTTGCCGTGATTTTCTTCCCTTGCGGCCGAGCGCTGCTCCGGCCAGCCAAGCGACCAGCCGAGCAGCCCGGTCGAGCAGCCAACCAGATCGCACCAGCAGCGGCCCAGCGCCCAGCGCCAGCGCCGCCCAGACGCCAGCGCGCCAGCGAGACGCAGCCCAGCGCCAGTGCCGCCGCAGCCGCGCCAGCAGAGGCGCCGCAAGATCCAGGCCCGTCACGTCGCGTCGCGGCGCAGTTAGCCGTGCATCGCACCGCTTCGCGCGCCGCCAGCGCCTCCACCATCGCCAGCCGAAAGCTCGCGTCCCGCGCCGCGATCCGAGCGCCCGTCGTCCCGCGCGTCGCGCGCCGCGCGCCTCCTCGCGTCTGCGCCCGTCTTTGCCCGCGTGCCGCCCAGCTGCGTCCGCGCCTTAGCGCGCCTCTCCGCGCCAGCGCGCTGTCCGTCTGCAGCCAGCGCCGCCAGTGTCGCGCCATTTGCCGCCATCAGCGCCCATCGCGCCCATCCGCGCCAAATGCAGCCCCGCCGCCGTCTTTGCTGCCCGTCCACGTGTCACCGCATCGCGTGAGTTGCTCAGAGCCGAGCCCTATTTATTTTATTATATTTAAGCCTTTTGAGTGTGATTATCATTGTTTTTGTTAGGTTCTCGGTAGCTAGCTCGGGTTCGATCGCAGCTTAGGTTTTGTGTGTAGTTGCCCCGACCAGGTAAGGATTTCTTACCGAGTTGTGTGGACCTGCGATGTTCTATGTGATTGTTGTTTGTATGTTTGTTTGTGATTATCGGCATGCATGTATAGTTTAGGTGCTCTGCTTTGAATTTCACGACTAGCATGACTTCGTATGTTGTTCTCTCATGTTAGTCCATGCTAGGTTGTTCCGTTCTGGCATGCTCATATCTGTTCTTGCTTCATAGTACCATGCTAGGTTCGTTGTATCTGTTGAGCACGTTTTGGATTGTATTGGATTGTATTGGATTGTATGTTATTGATATGATAGGTTAGAGTGTAGGTAGGTAGCATCATCCGGGCCTGATGCATAAAGTATCTTGCATCCACGGCAGGGACGTCGAGATAGTTCTCCGTCCCCGGACCCCGCTAGGGGTTTAGCTAACCCGACCGTGAGGCCCTCGCAATCTTGGGTGAGGGTGGCGATCGTTAAATGCCCCAACGGTCGGGATGATGACTTGGCATTGCCTCGTCCCGGCAGCCGCACGCCTCTCGCGTGTTCGGCCGTAGCCCTTGATTGCCACTGTTAGGGCAAGGACCGCCTCTGGTGTAAGCCTACCACGACCGGTTCCTTAGCCCTCAAAGCGGTGGTTCAGCCGACATAGTTCACGTGTCCGTGTCTCACACCCTATGTCGCTGACACCGATCCGTGAGATTTAGTTAGGCGTGGTGATCGGACATGGGCAACTGCCACTAGACCCGCACTTCATTGTGCGGCAGAGCACGCGGTGCATGCTTACGCTCATTCTGGCGCACGACCGAGAGCTCCTCGGATCTTGAGCTAGTGCACCTTTCGTGATCGGCGAGAGACAGAGCCGAGGCCGAGACTTGTTTCTCGTATATGGCGTATTGTGTGGTGTGATTTATTTCCTGACTAAGACCACGAGTTGGCATCCGAGGTCCAAGTGTGGACTTAAGCTATGTGCTCTTTTCTGTGTTTATATTCATAGCTTGCATACACTCATCTAGATGACCATGTGCATCGTATTGTACCCCTGCTTGGGGATTCTTTCTGAGTAATTCGTTACTCACCCTTACTTATCTTTCAGTAACCATGGCGCGAGGCGGGATGGTGAAGGAGGAGCTATGATCATGGGAACTTGGCTTTGTCGTCTCGACTTTTTATTTTTATGACTCTTGTCTTTCATTTTCCCCGAATGCATGTGGCGCACGAGCCCCAGGATGTTTTCTCAATGTTTTTGTGGATTCCCGCTTTATTGAATTTGAGGATGTTTCAAATGTTTTAATAAATCTCTCGATCGAGTGTACGTTTTGGAAATGTATTTGCCTTGAAACAGTGCTTGGAGACAGGGACAGTTTTCACAAACTATATTGATTTCTCGATTGAACCTTGATTGTTTTGTTTTAATTGGGAATCAAAAACTTATTTGCATATTGTCCTTTCCTTTGAATGCATGCATTGGGGTAAAGGCCTATTTAGATCCCTTTTGGGTCTGGGTCTTTACTGATTGGTATCGAGCTCGAGTCATAGATTCTGTAGGACCGACCTTTTTGTTGTAGGTCGTCTTTCCCATGATCACCAAAGACTCAAGCGACCATCATCAGTACGCCTAAGTTTTCTGCTTTTAGAAAAGGGTTAAGAATTTACAATACCTTTCATCTAGTGTATGCCTGTTTTGTGTTGTGGAGCGAGACGAGCGGTGTTCTCGACTCGTCGTTGGTTTGGGTTTAGAGCGCCATCATGCCAACTTTCCGCAGTGTAAAGGAGTATGATTGCACTTGTCGAGGTATCCAGATAGATTCGGATACCAGCACGGGATATCGTCCCAGAGGGAAGTAGAGATTAGACTCCCGTAGGCCCTTGTGGTGTGGCCCAGCTGTTAGTTTTCCCCTAGTGAGAGGGTGGAGGTGTTTTGCCTTGGAGTACCACTCCAGGAGAGGAGTTAGCTTCGGCTTTACTTATGATGATGCTTGTGGAGCAAGTCCTAGTGTGGACTAGCCTGGGTAGTTCAGGTGTGTAACTTGAACCTTAGACGATTGTTTGATTGCCCAGAGAGTAGCTGCAGAGTTAGTGGCCTTCGTGGAGGAGGTAGAGACATCTTTGTTCTCTTATAAGTGTTGTTGTTTGCAGCTAGTAAGTCGGAACCCTATAGTTAAGGGTGCAGCGAGCAGTGTTCCCATCGGACTTGATCCGTTGGTAGTTCCTCAGTTGTTTAGTAGAGTTGAGCACTCTTCTTTTGGAGAGCCCTAGAGTAGGGCTAGGCTGCTTTGCATGTTGAGAGAGCCACTAGAGTTTTGTTGAGCATCATGTAGAGATGCAAGAGTGGGCCGTGAGTCTTGGTTTGATGAAATGCCTTAGGCATGGTTGTTTTTGAGAGTTGAGCTCTTGTATGCCTCGCCATAGTTTTTGTCACTTGAGGTTGTGACCTTGCCGCCCCATTTGTAGTAAGGTGTGGATTTGGTTTAGTGGCACTTGAGGTGCAATGGTTGGTGTGTCGCTTTGGCTCTACGTCCAGTTCAGCTTGAGTTTGGCATGGGTATAGCAGATGGTTCTATGACCGTTCGGAGTTCAAATGCACTCCTTTAGCCTTTGGATCCGTTTGTGGCGATTGCACTGTTTAGGTCGTGCAAGAGGGTAGTTCTGTGGTAGTCGAAGGACTACAAGTGAAAGGACGTTCGAGAAGAGCTGGAGCCTCTTCCCAGTGTTACTGGGGGTTGAGTAAGTCAGTAGGTTGACGGTTGGTAAGTGCTAGTGCGTGTGAGTCTCACGCTAGGGCTGAGGCCAAGAGATCTTTGTGGTTGGTAGTGCGGTCCACTACCTTCGGGTGCCTAAACTCGAGTTGAGTGAGCATTGTAGATGCGAGTTCGGTCCTAGCAGGGAACCATGAGTTGGATGCCCGTGAGATGAGTTGGATGCTCATGAGATGAGTTGGATGCCCGTGAGATGAGTTGGATGCTCTCGAGATGAGTTGGATGCTTATGAGATGAGTTGGATGCCTATGAGATGAGTAGGACGCCTTATGTGTAAGCGCACTTGGTTGAGTCTTGGTTTAAAGTAAGTTCGGTTTGGCATCGTTATGTTTTAGTAGAGCAAGGTTGCCACTGCTTCGGGTATCGTGTGGAGATGGAACTTTTGGTGTTCCTTTGGTTGATTGTATCTCTGCCAGAAGTTAGTGTTGCCTTTTGGAAAGCACCTATTAGTCTTGGATCTCTGAAGGAAGGTTGAGAGTTGTGCACACAAGTGTGTTTCGTGTAGTTCGTTCTGGTGGCGAGAGTTCCAGAACCATGTAGGGTTTGCATTGGAGAACTGGTGCTCAGTTCCTGGAGAAGTTGGACTCCAGGTGGATGTTGTAAGGCTTTAGTTGAGGTTGTAAGGATACCGTGCTCGTAGTTGGGTTGTTGCCTAGGCAAGTTTGTTAAGTTGAACCTAAGCTTGGTTGGTGGAACCTCTTGTGTTCATGGTTGGTGTTCAGATGGTGTTGAACGAATGGTGGATGTAGTGAAGCCGCGTAGTTCCTGACCGTAGTTGCTAAGGGTGTTGCTCGGAATCCTTACCCTAGGTGGAAGCTACATTGTGGCCGATGCTTTGAGTAGGAGGATGACACATTCGGCGTTTACGGTCTTTTTGGTTTCGAGGTTCGGAGCGAGCCAAAGATGATTGTGATGATGGAAAAAAAAAAAAAAAAAAAAAAAAAAAAAAAAGTTGTTGTTCAGCAGTTGGTACGTTAGACGTTTGACGACAGCAGGTGTCCGTGGGTTGCCAAGAACACTAGTTGTGGAGAGCCTCACGAGCTCAGTCAAGCCCGTAGTGAGTTTCATTGGCAAGCGGAGTCGAGTAGGTTGTAGACCTCGGGTGAGTTCTTTGCGATTTGGTAGGCTAGCAAAATGGAGTTTGTTTGGAGTAGAGTCCGGATTGGTTCCGGTGGTGGCAAGTTGGTGCTTGGTGTTGACCAAGGTGTGGTTTTTGAGTTGCTAGAAGTTAGCCTTGCTCGTGGGGCAAGTGGTTTTGCCCTGGCCGATGTCTTTCCTGTTTCCAGAGTTTGAGAGTTGTTTTTTTTTTGTGTTTGGGGTGAGTCTTCTCTGGCTCGTGGTTGGCGGTCCACCTGTGGTGGACCCCTTGTTGTTGCCTCCGGGAGAGTTGGATGTTGTGCTTAGTTGAGCAAGACAATGAGCGATTGTGAAGCTCTCTCTGTCCTTCGATGTCCGCTTGTAAGGACTGTTTCTCCTTGGGAGTTGTCAGGTTATTCCTTGGTCTTGGAATTGGTGGTAGTGGTGCTAGTAGGAGGAAAAGTTTGTTGGTCGCTTGGAAGCGATTGTTTGTCTAGTTAAGCGGACTCGTGAGTGGTGTTCGGAAGTTGCGATAAGGGTTGTTCTGCCTCCTATGAGTGTTTGGCCTAGTTGGTTAAGGTTTTGAGTGTTGGCTTGGAAGTCATTGCACCTTTGTAGTTGAAGGCCCCTTTGTTTTGATTTGTGGATGAGGTTGCACCTTTGTGGTCGGATTAGGTCCTGACTTATTGAGGGACCTTGCTGGCTAGTGTAGCTTGCACTCTGCCACCCAATCGTTGGTATTCTTGTTCTTGGTAGTTGGTGTTGACCGGTAGTGGAGTTCCGTTTATGAAGTTTCGGTGGGAAGGTGCATTAAGCCTAAGCTTGAGGGTTAAGCTTTGTATGTGTTATCGTTTGGACTTGTGAGATGTGTTTCATATTTGAGTCGAGCTTTGTTCCGTTGTTTGCATGGAGGCAAGTTTAGTGGATGGAGCCCTCTAGGGCTCGGTTGTTTGCAAGTTGTCTTGCCCAAACTAGTGATTTGAGTCGAGCTAGAGATGAGTGGATTGGCATAGCTATGCGATTTGTAGTTGTTTGAGCTTCCTAGTTCGTAGCACTCAAGTTGTTGGATTGTAAGTTTCCGTGTGGGAGCTGTCACTAGTTGAGGTTGTTGTGTGAGTTCGGATTTTTGGAGTATTGACTTGATAGGCTAGAGCTCGCACCTCTACAGTTGTGTGCATGCCATTTCTATGGAGTAGAGGCATGTCGATTTGAGTTGGAGATGTTGCCATTAGGTGTGGCAACAAAGGTTTGTTCTAGGCGGTGCGTGGGCGAACCGTGGTTCGGAGAGAGTGTTCTTAGAGGCTTATGAGCCGAGTGCGATTCTGTAGTGTTTTCACCTTTTTGTCCGATGGTCTTTTGGGAGGAGTGAGCCGGATCCTTCCGGAGCTTGTTGCGAGTTGGTGTTTCCGTGATTAGGCGTGGAGACCAAAGTGTGGTTTTAGGAGGTTGCCTTGGGTAGCGCTTCTCGGCCGGTCGATTCTTGTGGTTCCATTGAGGCATTGTATGGTAAGTGTTGCGTGTCTCTAGTGCCGTGAGAAAAGGTTGGTGGCCGTCGGTGTTGTTTTTGGTCCTATGTTGCTGCAGCTTGACCGACGAGGTGTTGTGCGTGAGGTTGAGCTCGTTTGTGGTTAGCTCAGAGCGAGCATGAAAGTTTCAATCGTTCGGCGCGTCGAGTTTTAGAGTTTGAGGTTGGACAAAGGCGTGCTTTTAAGGTTGTGCCGTTGTGAGTTGTGTTGAGGTTTGGTAAGCGGGAGAAGTGGAGTCTCCTGTGTTGGACCATTTGAGATTCTCGAGAGGATTGGCGAGTTGCATATTGGTTAGCTTTTTCTCATTGTCACCGTGTGCGATTTCTCATGTATCGGTGTGAGGCAGTATGTGTCGGACCCATCGCTCAGTGTGGACTTTGAGCCTTTGCAGCTGATTGAGGATTTGAGCTTCGAGAGGAAGCCTATGAGTATTCTGGTCCTTGAGACGAAGACGTTGCATTATCGTGAGATCCGTTTGGTAAAAGTTCAGTGGAGGAGTTAGAGTTCAGAGGAGGCCGCTTGTGAGCGGGGAAGACGGGATGAGATTGCGATCTCTGTCTTTCGCTTTTCTTCTTAAGGACTTTCGAGGACGAAAGTCATAAAAAGGAGGGAATATTGTAGCGACCCAGGTTTTCATCCCAGTCTTCTAGGTACGCCCTAGGGGTATTTTGGTAATTTGGTCGGGCCGTCAGGGCCGTTTATGTCTTTTTCCAGTTGCTAAAATTATTGGATGGATTTATGAAGGTTTTTGAGGCTTTGTGGTTTGGTTTGAGCATGGGTCTCCGGAAAAGCCTGTGAGGATGCGTGCCAGTTGAGCTATGGAGAGCTCTTGTTACTCTTTCCGCGTCATATCTTAGTTACCCTTGGATCTTTGGAGTTTTGTGCATTTGGTTAAATGAAAAGAAATTAGGTTTTGTGTTTTCTTTCCCAAAACTCCATGGCCGCCCAAACCTCTTCTCTCCCAAGCCCCTTGCCGTGATTTTCTTCCCTTGCAGCCCAGCGCGCGCTCCGGCCAGCCAAGCGACCCAATGAGCAGCGGCCGAGCAGCAGCCAGCCAGATCGCACCAAAGAAATTTCAGCGCCAAAGAAGAAGCCGCCCAGACGCCAGCGCCCAAAGAGACGCGCAGCCAGCGCCAGAGCCGTCGCGGCCGCCAGCAGAGCGTCGCGGCACCCGATCCGCGCGTCCGTCGCGTCGCAGCGAGCCGCATCGCACCGCTGCCGCGCCGCGCCAGCGCCTCACCATCGCCCGGTCGAGCTCGCGTCCGCGTCGCGATCGAGCGCCCGTCGCCCGCGTCGCGCGCTGGCGCCCTGCGCGTCTGCGCCCGTCTGCGTCGCGTGCCGTCCCAGCTGTCCGCGCGCCTAGCACGCCATCCGCGCCCAGCGCTTTGTCTGCTGCGCAGCAGCCAGCGCCAGTGTCGCGCCCATTTGCCGCCCATCAGCGCCCGCGCCGCCAGAAGAAATTTCCGCTGTCTTGCCGCCGCCCGCAGCGTGTCACCGCATCGCGTGAGTTGCTCCGTGCCGAGCCCTATTTATTTTATTATATTTAAGCCTTTTGAGTGTGATTATCATTGTTTTTGTTAGGTTCTCGGTAGCTAGCTCGGGTTCGATCGCAGCTTAGGTTTTGTGTGTAGTTGCCCCACCGGTAAGGATTTCTTACCGAGTTGTGTGGACCTGCGATGTTCTATGTGATTGTTGTTTGTATGTTTGTTTGTGATTATCAGCATGTATAGTTTAGGTGCTCTGTTCAAATTCTCGACTAGCACGACTTCGTATGTTGTTCTCTCATGTTAGTCCATGCTAGGTTGTTCCGCTTACGCATGCTCATATCTGTTCTTGCTTCATAGTACCATGCTAGGTTCGTTGTATCTGTTGAGCACGTTTTGGATTGTATTGGATTGTATGTTATTGATATGATAGGTTAGAATGTAGGTAGGTAGCATCATCCGGGCTCGATGCATAAAGTATCTTGCATCCACGGCAGGGGCGTCGAGACGCTTCTCCGTCCCTCGACCCCGTTAGGGTTTAGCTAACCCGACCGGTAGGCCCTGCAATCTTGGGTGAGGGTGGCGGATCGTTAAATGCCCCAACGGTCGGGATGATGACTTGGCATTGCCTCGCCCCGGCGATCGGCACGTCCTCGGCGTGTTCGGCCGTAGCCCTTGATTGCCACTGTTAGGGCAAGGACCGCCTCTGGTGTAAGCCTACCACGACCGGTTCCTTAGCCTCAAAGTGCGGTGGTTCAGCCGACATAGTTCACGTGTCCGTGTCTCACACCCCTATGTCGGTGACACCGATCCGTAGATTTAGTTAGGCGTGGTGGATGGACATGGCGCGCTTGCCACTAGACCCGGCACCCCATAGTTCGCAGTAGCACGCGGTGCATGCTTACGCTCATTACAAACCGGCCCGAGAGCTCCTCGGGATCTTGAGCTAGTGCACCTTTCGTGATCGACAGAGACAGCCGAGGCCGAGACTTGTTTCTCGTATAGGCGTATTGTGTGGTGTGATTTATTTCCTGACTAAGACCACGAGTTGGCATCCGAGGTCCAAGTGTGGACTTAAGCTATGTGCTCTTTTACTGTTGTTTATATTCATAGCTTGCATACACTCATCTAGATGACCATGTGCATCGTATTGTACCCCGGTTGGGGATTCTTCTTGAGTAATTCGTTACTCACCCTTACTTATCTTTCGGTAACCATGGCGCGAGGCGGGATGGTGAAGGAGGAGCTATGATCATGGGAACTTGCTTTGTCGTCTCTCGACTTTTTATTTTTATGACTCTTGTCTTTCATTTTCCCCGAATGCATGTAGCGGGCACGAGAGCCCTAGATGTTTTCTCGAATGTTTTTGTGGATTCCCGCTTTATTGAATTTGAGGATGTTTCAAATGTTTTAATAAATCTCGATCGAGTGTACGTTTTGGAAATGTATTTGCCTTGAAACAGTGCTTGGAGACAGGGACGAGTTTCAAAAAACTATATTGATTTCGATTGAACCTTGATTGTTTTGTTTTAATTGGGAATCAAAACTTATTTGCATATTGTCCTTTCCTTTGAATGCATGCATTGGGGTAAAGGCCTATTTAGAGCCCTTTTGGGTCGGGTCTTTACACAAGGTCTTAGTCCGGAGATAAATCACCACACAATATGCCCTATACGAGAAACGAGTCCCGGCCTCAGCCGCTCATCTGTCGATCTGAAAGGTGCACTAGCTCAAGATCCCGAGGAGCTCTCCTGGCCGGCGTCAGTAATGAGCGTAAGCGCGCACCGCGTGCTCTGCAGACTATGGGGGTGCCGGGTCTAGTGGCAAGCGCCCATGTCCATCACCACGCCTAACTAAATCTGGGATCGGTGTCACCGACATAGGGTGTGAGACTGGACACGCGTGAACTATGTCACCAACCACCGCACTTTTGAGGCTAAGGAATCGGCCGTGGTAGGCTTACACCAGAAGCCGTCCTTGCCCTATCGTGTGGCAATCAAGGGCTACGGCGAACACGCCGAGGTCGTGCCGACTCACGGGACGAGGCAATGCCAAGTCATCATCCCGACCGTTGGGGCATTTAACGATCTGCCACCCTCACCCAAGATTGCGGGGCCTACCGGTCGGGTTAGCTAAACCCTAACGGGGTCTAGGGACGGAGAATCGTCTCGACGTCCCCCGCCATGGATGCAAGATACTTTATGCATCGGGCCCGGATGATGCTACCTACCAATTCTAACTCGCCTTAATAATCAAGCAACAATCCAATACGTGCTCAAAAGAATACAGCAGACCTAGCATGGTACTACACGGAACAAGAATGAATATGAGCATGCCGAATCTAAGAACCTAGCATGGACTAACATGAAAGAACAACATACGAAGTCATGCCATCAGAAATCGAGCGAGCACCTAAACTATACATGCCGATAATCACAAACAAACATACAACATCAATCACATAGAACATCGCGAGGTCCACACAACTCCGTAGTAAGAAATCCTTACCTCGCCGGGAGGCAACTACACACAAAAATCCTAAGCTGTGATCGATCCCAAGCTAGCTAACGAGAACCTAACAAACACAATAATAATCACAATCCATAGGCCTAAACATAATAAAATAAATAAGGCTTGGCTCGAGCAACTCACGCGGGCGCGATCGATCGACACGCAGACGAGGCGCGCGACAGCATGGCGAGGCCTGCTGCTTTGGCGATAGGTGCCGATGGGCGGCAGGGTCGGCGCTGACGCCGACGGGCGCGATGGGCGGCAGAGCTGGCGCACGCGCTGCGATGCAGCGGCGCGGCCGCGAACGCGACGGGCACGGATGAGCGCGACGACGGCACGGACAAGCCGACGCAGACGAAACACGCGGGCGCTAGCTGGGGACGACGACGGCGCGCGCGGGCCGACGAGCATCTGAAGTGCGATTCTCGCTGCTGCAGGGCTTGACAGGCGATCTGGCTGGCGAGATCTGGCCGCGATAGGCTGTCTCGGGCGTCGGCTCATTTGCTGAGCGACAGCCGCTCGATGGCATGTAGAGGCGATGGAGCTGGTGACTCGGCGATCTGGGCTTGCTTCTTTGGTGCGATCTGCCGGCTGGGAGCCGCGACGGTGGGGCCTTGGCTGGGGCTCCTCCTCTCGGCAGCCGCCAACAAACACACACACACACCCACACTCTTCTATTTACATTCGCCAAAGAAGAACTCAAATCGGAGAAGACGAAGAGACGAAGAACCTTACCCGGAAAGACGATCGAACCACGGGGCTGCAAAGGGAATGAAAATCGGCTTGGGGCTTGGGAGAGGAAGGGTTGGGCGGCCATGGAGCATTTGGAGAAGAAGACATAACAAAACCTAATTTCTTTTCATTTAACCAAATGCACCAAACTCCAAGGTCCAAGGATAACCATAATATGACGCAGAAAGAGCAACAAGAGCTCTCCATAGCTCAACTGGCACGCATCCTCACAGGCTTTCCCGGAGACCCGGGTTCGAATCCCAACTCCAACATAATTTCCTTTATTTTTACTTTTGCATCTATCCATTCCCAAACCCATCCACAAAGCCTCAAAAACTTACATAAATCCATCCAATAATTTTAGCAACTGGAAAAAGACATAAACGGCCTTGACGGCCCAACCAAATTACCAAAATACCCCCAGGGCATACCTCGAAGACCGGGATGAAAACCTGGGCCGTTACAATATTCCCTCCTTTTTATGACTTTCGTCCTCGAAAGTTCTTAAGACTGAAACAGCACAGGATACTGCAATCTCATCCCGTCTTCCCCGCTCACAAGCGGCCTCCTCTGAACTCTTACTCCTCCACTGAACTTTTACCAAACGGATCCCACGATTATGCAACGTCATCGTCTCAAAGACCAGAATACTCACAGGCTTCCCCTTGAAGCTCAAATCCTCAATCAGCTGCAAATGCTCAAAGTCCACAATGAGCAATGGGTCCGACACATACTGCCTCACACCGATTCATGAGAACACTGCACACGGCTGACAATGACAGAAAAAGCTAACCAATATGCAACTCTGCCAATCCTCTCGAGAATCTCAAATGGTCCAACAACAGGAGACTCCACTTCTCCCGCTTACCAAACCTCAACACAACTCACAACGGCACAACCTTAAAACTACGCCTTTGTCCCAACCTCAAACTCTAAAACTCGACGCCGAACATCGGCGTAACTTTTCTGCCTGCTCTGAGTTGACAACACTAGCTCTAAACTCCTGCACATCACCTCTGGTCAAATGCAGCAACTCAGGACCCAAAACAAAATTGATGGCCACCAACCTTTTCCCAGAACATTGGAATCCTGCAATACTTACCTTGCAATGCCTCAATGGAACAACAAGAATTGACCACCAGAAATCGCAACCCAAGGCAACCTCATAAAACCACACTAGTCCCCCGCTGCCTAATCACGGAAACACCAACTCACAACAAGTTCTGAAGGATCTGGCTCACTCTTCCCAAAAGACTATCGGTCAGAGGGTCAAAACTCTCTGAGAACTCGCACTCGGCTCAAAAGCCTTTTAACAACGCTCTCGTAACTACGCTTCATCAACGCACCGCCTAGAACAAACCTTCGTTGCCACACCCTGGTGACAACAACTCCAGCCTGACATGCCTCTACTCCATAGAAATGGCATCTGCACACGAAACGAGGTGCGAGCTCTAGCTACTGAAATCAATCCTCCAAAAATCCGAACTCACACAACAACCTCAACTAGCTGACAGCTCCCACACGGAAACTTACAATCCAACAACTTGAGTGCTACGAACTAGGAAGCTCAAACAACTACAAACCGCATAGCTATGCCAATCCACTCATCTCTAGCTCGACTCAAATCACTAGCCGGGCAAGACAACTCCAGCAAACAACCAAAACCCTGAGAGGGCTCCATCCACTAAACTTACCTCCATGCAAACAACGGAACAAAGCTCGCCTCAAATATGAAACACATCTCACAAGTCCAAACGATAACACATACAGGCTTAACCCTCAAGCTTAGGCTTAATGCACCTTCCCACCGAAACTTCATAAACGGAACTCCACTACCTGGTCAACACCAACTACCAAGAACAAGAATACCAACAATGGCTGGCAGAGTGCAAGCTACACTAGCCACAGAAGGATCCTCAATAAGTCCGGACCTAATCCAAACCACAAAGGTGCAACCTCATCCACAATCAAAACAAAGGGTCCTTCAACTACAAAGGTGCAACACTTCCAAGCCAACACACGAACCTTAGCCAACTAGGCCAAACACTCATAGGAGGCAGAACAACTCTTACTCGCAACTTCCGAACACCACTCAAGAGTCCGCTTAATGGACAAACAATCGCTTTGTGTGGCCAAATGAGACTTTCCCCCTACTAACACCACTACCGCCAAGTCCAAGACCAAGGGATAATCCGACAACTCCAAAAAGGAAACAGATCCTCACAAGCGGACATCCAAGAACAGGGGAGCTCCACAAACGCTCGCTAACTTGCTCAACTAAGCACAACATCCAACTCTCTCACTCGAGGCAACAACAGGGGTCCACCACAGATCGACCGCCGACCACGAACAAGCAAGGACTCGCCCTCCAACACCAAATGAGGGCACTCTCAAACTCGGGAACAGGAGAGACATCCTCTGGGGCAAACCACTTACGCACGAACAAGACTAACTCCTTGGCAACTCGAAAACCACACCTTGGCCAACATCAAGCACCAACTTGCCACCACACCGGAACCAAATCCGGACTCTACTCCAAACAAACTCGCTTGCTAGCCTACCAAAATCGCCAAAGAACTCACCCGAGGCTACAAACTACTAGACTCGCTTGCCAACTAAACTCACTACACTGGTCCGACCGAGCTCGTGAGGCTCTCCACAACTAGGGTTCTTCGACAACCCTCGACACACACTGTCGTCTAACGGTCTAACAACCAACCGCTCGAACAAACAACTCCTTTTCCCAAATCACAACCACGCTGCCTCGCTCCGAACTCGAAACAAAAAAGACCGAAACGCTTCGTAATGTGTCATCCTCCTACTCAAAGCATTAGCCACAACGTAGCTTCCACCCAGGTAAGGATTTCGAGCAACACTCTTAGCAACTACGAACAGGAACTACGCGGCTTCACTACAACCACCATTTGTTCAAGCACTCATCCGAACTCCAACCAAGAACAACAAGAGGTTCCACCAACCAAGCTTAGGTTCAACTTAACAAACTTGCCTAAGCAACAACCCGACTACGAGCACGGTATCCTTACAACCTCAACTAAAGCCTTACAACATCCACCGAGTCCAACTTCTCCAAGAACCGAGCACCGCTTCTCCAATGCAAACCCTACATGGTTCTCAAACTATCACCACCGTAACAAACTACACAAAACACACTTGTGTGAACAACTCTCAACCTTCCTTCAGAGATCCAAGACTAACAGTGTTGTTCCAAAAGGCAACACTAACTTCTCGCAGAGATACAATCAACCCAAGGAACACCAAAAGTTCCATCTCCACACCATACTCAAGCAAAGGGCAACCTTGCTCTGCTAAAACATAACGATGCCAAACCGAACTTACTTTATACCAAGACTCTACCAAGTGTGCTTTACACATAAGACAACCCGCTCATCTCATAAGGCATCCAACTCATCTCATAAGCACCAAACTCATCTCATAAGCATCCAACTCACGGTCCCTCTCATTGGACCGAACTCGCATCTACAATGCTCACTCAACTCAGTTTAGGCACCCGAAGGTAGTGGACCGCACTACCAACCACAAAGATCTCTTGGCCTTAGCACTAGCGTGAGACTCACACGCACTAACACTTACCACCCGCCAACCTGCGACTTACTCAACCCCAAAGAACACTGGGAAGAGGCTCCAGCTCCTCTCGAACATCCTTTCACTTGTAGTCCTTCGACTACCACTGAACTAGCCCTCTTGCACGACCTAAACAAGTGCATTTTCCATAAATGGATCCAATGGCTAAAGAAGTGTGCTGAACTCCGACGGGTCATAGAACCATCTGCTTATACCCATGCCACACTCAGTGCGAACTGACTTAGAGCCAAAGCGGCACACCAACCATTGCACCTCAAGTGCCACTACTACCAAATCCACATCTTACTACAAATGGGGCCAGCAAGGTCACAACCTCAAGTGACAAGAACTCTGGCTAGGCATACAAGGGCTCCAACTCAAAAACCATGCCTATGGCATCTCATCAAGCCAAAGGCTCACGGCCTACACTAGCATCTCCACATGATGCTCAACAAAACTCTGGCCGGCTCTCTCAACATGCAGCAGCTAGCCCTACTCTAGGGGCTCACCATAAGAAGAGTGCTCAACTCTACCAGACAACTGGGGAAACCACCAACGGATCACGTCCGATGGGAACATCGCTCATTGCACCCTTAACCACGGGGTTCCGACTTACTAGCCGCAAAAACAACAACACTTACAGGAGAACAAGGATGTCTCAAAGAACCACCTCGAAGGCTACCAACTCTGCAGCTACTCACTGGGCAATCAACCATCTGCTAAGGTTCAAGATCAACACCTGAACTACCCAGGCTAGTCCACACTAGGACCTGCTCCACAAGCATCAACATGAGCAAAAGCCAAAGCTAACTCCTCTCCTGGAGTGGTACTCCAGGGCAAAACACCTCCACCCTCTCACTAGGGGAATTAACAGCTGGGCCACACGTGGCCTACGGGAGTCTAACCTCTGCCTCCATCTGGAACGATGTCCCAGCGGTATCCGAATCTATCTGGATATCTCAACAAACCACAACACACACTCACACTCAGGGAAGTTGGCATGATGGCGCTCTAAACCCAAACCAACGGCGCGAGTCGTAACTCGCTTCTCCTCCGCTCCACAACACAAAACAAGGCATACACTAGATGAAAGGTATTGTAAATTCTTAACCCTTTTCTAAAAATAGAAAACTTAGGCGTACCTGATGACTGTCGGAGTGCTGGTGATCATGGGAAAGACGACCTACAACAAAAAGGTCGATCTACAAAGTCTATGACTCGAGCTCGATACCAATCAGAAAGACCCGACCCAAAAAGGGTTCTAAATAGGCCTTTACCACAATGCATGCATTCAAAGTAAAGGACAATATGCAAATAATTTTCAGATTCCCAATTAAAACAAAACAATCAAGGTTCAATCGAGAAATAAAGATAGTTTATCAAACTCCGCCCCTGTCTCCAAGCACTGTTTCAAGGCAAATACATTTCCAAAACGTACACTCGATCGAGAGATTTCTTAAAACATTTGAATCATCCTCAAATTCAATAAAGCGAGAATCCACGAAAACATTGAGAAAACATCCTAGGGCTCGTGCCCGACTACATGCATTCAGGGGAAAATAAAAAGACAACAGTCATAGAAATAAAAAGTCAGAGACGACAGCAGGTTCCCATGATCACAGCTCCTCCTTCAGCCATCCTGTCTCGCACCTTGGTTACCTGTGGAAAACCACAAAATAAGGGTGACTAACGAATTACTCAGTAAGAATCCCCAACCGGGGTACATTACGATGCACATGGTCATCTAGATGAGTGTATGCAAGCTATGAATATAAACACAGAATAGAGCACATAGCTTAAGTCCACACTTGGAACTCGGATGCCAACTCAGGGTCTTAGTCCGGAGATAAATCACCACACAATACGCCCTATACGAGAAACGAGTCCCGGCCTCAGCCTATCTACTGTCGATACGAAAGGTGCACTAGCTCAAGATCTCGAGGAGCTCTCCGGTCAGCGCTGTAATGAGCGTAAGCGCTCACCGCGTGCTACTGCAGACTATGGGGGGTGCCGGGTCTAGTGGCAAGCCGCCCATGTCCGATCCACCACGCCTAACTAAATCTCTCGGATCGGTGTCACCGACATAGGGGTGTGAGACCTAAACACGTGAACTATGTCGGCTGAACCACCGCACCGAGGCTAAGGAATCGGTTGTGGTAGGCTTACACCGTGAAGCCGCCCTTGCCCTATCGGTGGCAATCAAGGGCTACGGCCGAACACGCCGAGGACGTGCCGATCGCCGGGGGCGAGGCAATGCCAAGTCATCATCCCGACCGTTGGGGCATTTAACGATCCGCCACCCTCACCCAAGATTGCGGGGCCTACTGGTCGGGTTAGCTAAACCCTAACGGGGTCCAGGGGACGGAGAATCGTCTCGGCGTCCCCCGCCATGGATGCAAGATACTTTATGCATCGAGCCCGATGATGCTACCTACCCAATTCTAACTCGCTTTAACAATCAAGCAACAATCCAATACGTGCTCAAAAGAATACAAAGAGACCTAGCATGGTACTACGGAACAAGAATGAATATGAGCATGCCGTAACGGAAGAACCTAGCATGGACTAACATGAAAGAACAACATACGAAGTCATGCCACCAGAAATCGAAACAGAGCACCTAAACTATACATGTTGATAATCACAAACAAACATACAACATCAATCACATAGAACATCGCAGGTCCACACAACTCCGTAAGAAATCCTTACTCGTACGGAGGCAACTACACACAAAAATCCTAAGTCGCGATCGATCCCGAGCTAGCTAACGAGAACCTAACAAACACAATAATAATCACAATCCATAGGCCTAAACATAATAAAATAAACAAGGCTTGGCTCGGAGCAACTCACGCGCGCGCGGCCGACACGCAGACGGGCGACATAGATGGCGAGGCTGCTGCTGGGCACCGATGGGCGCTGATGGGCGGCAGTGGGTCGGGCGCTGGCGCCGACGCGCGCGATATGGCGGCGAGCTGGCGCGCGCGCGCGCTTTGACGGCCGGCCGGCACAGCAGCGCTTCGCACGGACAAGCGTGACGAAACGGACACGCGCGGCGGGCTGGGGCGACGATGGACGCCTTGCGCGCGCGCGGCCGACGAGCGTCTCGACGCGTGCGATTCTGCTGCCGCAGGGGCTCGGCAGGCGCGCATCTATCGGGCGAGATCTGGGCTGCGGCGGGGGCTATCTCGGGCGCTCGTCGGCCTGCCGAGCGACAGTCGCTCGATGGCACTGCAGGGCGATGGAGCTGGGCGACTCCGGCGATCTGGGCTTGCTTCTTTGGTGCGATCTGGCCGGGAGCCTGCGACGGTGGGGCCTTGGTGGGGCTCCTCTCTCGCCGCCAACAAACACACACACACACCCCACACTCTTCTATTTACATTCGGCCAAAGAAGAACTCAAATCGGAGAAGACGAAGAGACGAAGAAACTTACCCGGAAAGACGATCGAACCACGGGGCCGCAAAGGGAATGAAAATCGGCTTGGGGCTTGGGTGAGGAAGGGTTAGGCGCCATGGAGCATTTGGAGAAGAAGACATAACAAAACCTAATTTCTTTTCATTTAACCAAATGCACCAAACTCCAAGGTCCAAGGATAACCATAATATGACGCAGAAAGAGCAACAAGAGCTCTCCATAGCTCAACTGGCACGCATCCTCACAGGCTTTCTCGGAGACCCGGGTTCGAATCCCAACTGCAACATAATTTCCTTTATTTTTACTTTTGCATCTATCCATGCTCAAACCCATCCACAAAGCCTCAAAACTTACATAAATCCATCCAATAATTTTAGCAATCGAAAGATATAAACGGCCCCGACGGCCCGACCAAATTACTAAAATACCCCGTGGCATACCTCGAGACCGGATGAAAACTCAGGCCACATAAATGAACGAACTCGAGCTAGCTACCGGGAACCTAACAAGCACAACACAATTACACACCATAATCTAAATTAAACAAAACAATTAGGCTCGGCTCGGGAGCACTCACACGGCTCGGCGCGCTGGGCTGCGACAGGACATGCGACACGGCGCTGAGAGCGCGGGCTGCGCGACAGACGAGAGGCACTGGGCGGCAGGCGGGGCTGCTGTGCCAGACAGGCGCGCTTTCGGCGCGCGGCATGGCGCTGGGACGGCGCGCGCGCCGCGCGGTCGGGCGCGACGCGCCGCGGCTGGGCAGATCGCCCAGCGATCCGGCGCGGAGCTCGCTTCGCGCGATTGAGCTGGCGAGCTCGGGCGATCGAGGCGAAGTTGGAGCTGGGGAATTGCTGCTGGTTCCTCTCGGCTAGCTGCACAAGAACTTCACACACACACACCAACAACTCTCATCACTCTCTCGGCCATCAATGGCCAAACCGGAAATAGGGGAGAAGGTCGAAGGAGAAGAAGATGGAGAAGAAGCTTACCAGCTGCTCGAGACAAGAATCGACTTTGAATTGGGGAAGAAGAGCTCGACGAATTGCTGCTCGGCGACGGAAGAATTCGCGAGAGAAAACTCGGTCGATCCAAGGGAATTTCGGAGGAGAAATGAGGACGAAGACTCGGGCGATTTCTGCTTTTAAACTGAAATTCAAAACTCCTTTGAACCTCGGCTTAAGTACAAGGTGATGCGTACAGATTCACAAGAGCGCTCGAAAGCTCAATTGGCAATGACACCCAACTAGCTTCCTAAGCAACCAAGGTTTGAATCCCACCCGATGCACTATTTAATTCCCTATTTAATTTTGCATTTTACCAAGCCCAAATACCTTCACAAAGCTTCCCAATCCTATTTAATCCATCTCATAATTCTTTTGGCAATTGGAAAAGACATTACCGACCCTGTCGGCCCGACCAAATTACCAAAATACCCCTAGGCATACCGGGAAGACCGGGATGAAAAACCTGGGCCGTTACAATATTCCCTCCTTTTTATGACTTTCGTCCTCGAAAGTCCCTAAGACTGGAACAGCTCGGGATAATGCAATCTCATCTCATCTTCCCGTTCCCAAGTGGCTTCCTTTAAACTCTGACTTCTCCACTGAACTTTTACCAAACGGATCTCACGATTACGCAACGTCTTTGTCTCAAAGGCAAGAATCCCCACTGGCTTCTCCTCGAAGCTCAAATCCTCATTCAGCTGCAAAGACTCAAAATCAACAATGTGCAACGGGTCCGGCACGTACTGCCTCAACATCGAAACATGAAAAACATCGTGTACCGCTGACAATGACGGAGGCAGGGCTAACCGATAAGCAACTTTGCCAATCCTCTCCAGAATCTCAAACGGACCAACAAAACGGGGACTCAGCTTTCCACGCTTACCAAACCTCAAAACACCTCGCATCGGTGCAACCTTTAGGAACACATGCTGTCCAACCTCAAATTCCAAGTCTCGACGCCGCACATCGGCGTAACTCTTCTGCCTGCTTTGAGCTGTCAACATGCGAGCTCTAATCTTCTACACGGCACCATTAGTCAACTGCAGCAACTCGGGACCCAAAACCTGTCTATCACCAACCTCTTCCTAGAACACAGGAGATCGACAAAGCTTACCATACAAAGCGTCGAATGGAGCCATCTGAATCGTCGACTGATAACTGTTGTAATAGGCAAACTCCATCGAATCTGAATATCGGGTCCCAACCGCCCGGAAATCCAACACACAAGCCTTCAACATGTCCTCGAGAATCTGGTTCACCCTCTAAGTCCGCTCCATCCGCTGCGAGGGTGAAAAGTCATCTTTGGCGCACTCGATGCCTAAACCTTTATGGAGCGCTCTCCAGAAACGAGAAGTGAACCTCGAATCACGGTCATCCACAATCCTCACAGGCACACCATGATAACGAATGATCTGCTCCAAAAACAACTGCGCCCACTGTTCCACGGTATAAGTGTCTCTACCGGGAATGAAGTGTGCACTCTTAGTCAATCGGTCGACTATCACCCAAATCTGAGAGAACTTCCTCGGAGTCCTCGGCAAACCAGAAATAAATTCCATGGAGATCTCTTCCCATTTCCACTGAGGCACACTCGCCGGTACGCAACAAACCGGTGGTCTTCGCTGGGTGCCTTCACTTGCTGACAAGTGAGACACCGACTGACAAACTCTGCAACATCTCTTTTCATACCCATCCACCAGAATGTCTGCTTAAGGTCTTGATACATCTTGGTACCTTCGAGATGCCAAGCAAACAGAGAACTGTGGGCCTTAGAGTGCAACTCTGCTCGCAATCCTGCCACATCCGGAACACACAACCGGCCTCTGCAAGTCAGCCCACTGTCTGGTGAATAAACGAAGTCAAAATCTTCGTCAGCACTAACTCTGTCAAACAATCTCTTAAGGGCGGGGTCACTCAGCTGGTTATCGATAATCCGTTGCCTAATCGATGGCTGCAGTGTCAACTGAGCTACTATGGCAGCAACCTCACCCAACAACACTGCAACCTCAGCCCGCTCGAACTCTCTCCGCAATCTGGGCTGGGAACTCAACAACACCGCGGAGTGCGACGTCTTCCTACTCAAAGCATCAGCTACAACATTGGCTTTCCCCGGATGGTACAAAATCTCGCAGTCATAATCCTTTACCAACTCTAACCATCTCCTCTGCCTCATATTCAACTCCTTCCGAGTAAACAGATACTTGAGGCTCTGGTGATCGGGTCTAGTGGCAAGCTGCCCATGTACAGTCACCATGCCTAACTAAATCTCTGGATCGGTGTCACTGACATAGGGGTGTGAGACCTGGACACGTGAACTATGTCAGCGTGAACCACCGCACCTGAGGCTAAGGAACCGGTCGTGGTAGGCTTACACCAGGAAGCCGTCCTAGCCCTAACAGGTGGCCATCAAGGGCTACGGCCGAACACTCTGAGGACGTGCCGATCGCCGGGGGCGAGGCAATGCCAAGTCATCATCCCGACCATTGGGGCATTTAACGATGCGCCACCTCACCCGAGATTGCGGGGCCACCGTTAGGGTTAGCTAGACCCTAACGGGATCAGGGACGGAGCACTGTCTCGTACGTCCCTGTCGTGGAAGCAAGTTACGTTATGCATCCGGCTCGGATGATGCTACCTACCTAATTTCAAACCTATAAACAGATACAACAAACAATCCAATACAATCCAATACGCTCAGCAGATACAACGAACCTAGCATGATACTACGAAGCAAGAACAGATAACGAGCATGCCAGAATGGAACAACCTAGCATGGACTAACATGAGAAACAACATAAGAAATCATGCCAGTCGGGAATTCAGAACAGAGTACATATCACTAAACATGCTAATAAACACAACAAGCATACAATCAGCAATCACATATAATATCGCAGGGCTCACACAACTACGGTAAGAAATCCTTACCTTGGTCGGGAGGCGACTAAACACAAAATCCTAAGCTATGAACGAACCCGAGCTAGCTACCGAGAACCTAACAAGCGCAACAATAATTACAGACCATAACCTAAATTTAACAAAACAAGCAGACTCAGCTCGGGAGCACTCACACTGCACGGCGACACAGGGCTGGGCGCCGCTAGGCTGCGACAGGACAGGCGACGATGGCGCGGCGTGCATGCGCGCTGGGACTCGGCGCGCGGACAGGAGATGGCACGGCGCTGGAGCGCGGGCTGCGCACGGACGGGAGAAGGCACTCGGGCGCGGCGCACTGGCGCTGGGACGGCGCGCTGGCGCTAGGCAGGCGGCGGGAGCTCGGCTTGGCGATGGCGATCTGGCGCGATGGAGCTGGCGACCTCTGGCGAGCTGGGCGCGATGGAGCTGGCGACCTCTAGCGAGCTGGGCGAGATGGAGCCTGCTGCTGCGTGCGATCGAGGGGGGGGGGAAACGAGCTGGGCCGGCTGCTGCGCGCGATCGGGGGAAAACGAGGTGGGCGATCTGGGCTGCTGGATGGCTCCTCTCGGCTAGCTGCACAAGACACCCACACACACACACACCTCTTCACTCTCGGCCAGCAAGGGTGCTAAAACTATGAAGGGGAAGAAGAAGAAGAACCTTACCTGGAAGACGATCGGACCTCGGGGCTGCAAGAGAGCAAGGATTCGGCTTGGGAGGGAGAGCTTGGGCGAAAGGCTTGGTCGGCCAAGGAGACTTTGGAGATGAAGACTCAAAACCCCAATTTCTCTTCTTTTAAACAAATGCACCAAAACTCCCTTGAACCAAGGCTTACTATAAAGTGGTGCGGAAAGATTATCAAAAACACCTTGAAGCTCAATTGGCAAAGACACTCAAAACCCATCTGCTACACATTTAATTCCCAATTTTTCTTTTCCATCTCACCATGCCCAAATACATTCACAAAGCATCACAATCCTACTTAAATCAATCCCATAATTTTGGCAACTGGAAAAAGACATAAACGGCCCTGACGGCCCGACCAAATTACCAAAATACCCCTAGGGCATACCTGGAAGATCGGGATGAAAACCTGGGCCGTTACAATATTCCCTCATTCTTATGACTTTCGTCCTCGAAAGTCCTTAAGACTGGAACAGCTCGGGATAATGCAATCTCATCTCATCTTCCCACTCCCAAGTGGCTTCCTCTGAACTCTGACTTCTCCACTGAACTTTTACCAAACGGATCTCACGATTACGCAACGTCTTTGTCTCAAAGGCAAGAATCCCCACTGGCTTCTCCTCGAAGCTCAAATCCTCATTCAGCTGCAAAGGCTCAAAGTCAACAATGTGCGACGGGTCCGGCACGTACTGCCTCAACATGGAAACATGAAAAACACTGTGCATCGCTGACAATGACGGAGGCAGGGCTAACCGATAAGCAACTCTGCCAATCCTCTCCAGAATCTCAAACGGACCAAAAAAACGGGGACTCAACTTTCCACGCTTACCAAACCTCAAAACACCTCGCATTGGTGCAACCTTTAGGAACACATGCTGTCCAAACTCAAATTCCAAGTCTCGACGCTGAACATCGGCGTAACTCTTCTACCTGCTCTGAGCTGTCAACATGCGAGCTCTAATCTTCTGCACTGCACCATTAGTCAACTGCAGCAACTCGGGACCCAAAACCTGTCTATCACCAACCTCTTCCCAGAACACATGAGACCGGCAACGCTTACCATACAAAGCCTCGAATGGAGCCATCTCGAATCGTCGATCGATAATCGTTGTTATAGGCAAACTCCATCGATATCAGATCTCGGTCCCAAGCGCACGGGAAATCCAACACACAAGCTCTCAACATGTCCTCGAGAATCTGGTTCACCCTCTCAGTCTGTCCATTTGTCTGAGGGTTAAAAGTTGTGCTGAAACTGCACTCAGTGCCTAAACCTTTATGGAGCGCTCTCCAGAAACGAGAAGTGAACCTCGAATCACGGTCAGACACAATCCTCACAGGCACACCATGATAACGAATGATCTGCTCCAAAAACAACTACGCCCACTATTCCACTGTATAAGTGTCTATACCGGGAATGAAGTGTGCGCTCTTAGTCAATCGGTCGACTATCACCCAAATCTGAGGGAACTTCCTCGGAGTCCTCGGCAAACCAGAAATAAAGTCCATGGAGATCTCTTCCCATTTCCACTGAGGCACACTCAGCGACTGCAACAAACCGGCTGGCCTCTGCCTGTGTGCCTTCACTTGCTGACAAGTGAGACACCGACTAACAAACTCCGCAACATCTCTTTTCATACCCATCCACCAGAATGTCTGCTTAAGGTCATGATACATCTTGGTACCCCCGGGGTGCCAAGAAAATGGAGAACTGTGGGCCTCAGAGAGCAACTCTGCTCGCAATCCTGCAACATCCGGAACGCACAACCGACCTCTGAAAGTCAACCCACTGTCTGGTGAATATACGAAGTCAAAATCTCCGTCAGCACTAACTCTGTCAAACAATCTCTTAAGGGCGGGGTCACTCAGCTGGCTATCGATAATCTACTGCCGAATCGACGGCTGAACTGACAACTGAGCTACTCCGGCGGCAACCTCACCCAACAACACTGCGATCTCAGCCCGCTCGAACTCTCTCCGCAATCTGGGCTGGGAACTCAACAACGTAGCGGAGTGCAACGTCTTCCTACTCAAAACATCAGCCACAACATTGTTTTTACCGAGATGGTACAAAATCTCCCAGTCATAATCCTTTACAAACTCTAACCATCTCCTCTACCTCATATTCAACTCCTTCTGAGTAAACAGATACTTGAGGCTCTGGTGATCGGTAAACATCTGAATCCGCTCACCATACAGTAATGCCTCCAAATCTTGATTACAAACACCACCTTCTTTGCCAACTCCATATCATGAGTCGGGTAGTTCTGCTCATATGGTTTCAGCTGGTGGGAAGCATAAGCAATGACCTTCCCGTGCTGCATCAACACACAACCTAACACGAACTTGGAAGCATCGTTGTAGACCACAAACCCACATGTCCCCCGGGATCGCCAACACTCGTGTCTTTGAAGTCAAATCTGCGCTTGAGCCACGCAAAGCTCTCATCACACTTACTTGTCCCAAAAAACTCGACACCCTTCCTTGTCGGGCGAGTGGGGCGAGGCTATGGCGAAAAAGTCCTTAACGAACCGATGGTAGTAACTCGCCAAACCCGTAAAGTCTGCGTATCTCAAAGAATCAAGTCGTCTTGGCCCACGAACTCACTGCCTCAATCTTCGCGGGGTCCACGGCTATACCATCTCTCGAAACTACGTGACCTAGGAAGGCCACCTGCTCCAACCAGAAATCACATTTGGAAAACTTCGCATAAAGCTGGTTTTCCCTCAAAGCTGCCAACACTTGCCTCAAATGCTCTGCATGATCCTCCCTGGTCCTCGAATAGATTAGAATATCATCAATGAACACGATGACGAAGCTGTCCAAAAATAATTTGAACACCCTATCCATCATGTCCATGAACGCTGCTGGGACGTTAGTCAATCCAAACGACATGACCACAAACTCATAGTGACCATATCTAGACCTGAAGGCTGTCTTAGGAATGTCGGCATCCCTGATCCGCAACTGATGGTAACCGGATCTCAGATCTATCTTGGAGAACACGGAAGCTCCCTGAAGCTGGTCGAACAAATCATTAATACGGGGCAACGGATACTTATTCTTCACTGTCACCTTATTAAGCTCGCGATAATCAATACATAAGCGCATCGAACCATCCTTCTTCTTTACAAACACACTCAGACGGATGAACCCTCGATCCAACATCTCCTGCAACTGAACCTTCAGTTCCTTTAACTCGGCTGGCACCATACGATACGGAGCCTTCGAGATAGGGAGGGTCCCTGGCTCGAGCTCAATTGTGAAGTCAACCTCTCTCTTCGAGGGCAACCCCGGCAACTCCTCAGGAAACACATCCGCAAACGCTCGCACGACCGGCACCTGATCAACAGTCAGTGAGGGGCGGCTCTCTCCGGACAACTTGGCTAGGTAGCCTCAAGCTCCATGTAACAGCCCGGTTTTTAGCTAAATGTAAAATAAGGTTCTTTTTATATATATTTTAATTTTTGAAAGGTGTTGTTGGGAGGACTCGAACCCTTGGCCTAAAAAGGGGTTTGGAAGCTTGGTTTTAAATAAAGAAAATAAACGCGTCAGCCAGGTCTCGAAGGGGGGGAAGCCTTGGGAAGGGAATTTGAGACTCCCAAGGCCTATTTAATTTAGGGAAGGATGGAAAAGAAAAAAAAAAAAGAAAAGAGCACCACTCGCAAACCCTCACCCTCTCCCCACACCCTCGCTGCCGCAGCCGCCCGTTGCCGCCCATCGCCCTACTTCCCGCCCACAACCGCTAGCCCAGGTTGCACCGAGCGACCTTTGCAAACACCCACCTGCCGATCGCCTTGCGCGCCAGCGTGCCAGGTCGCTGCCTGCTGCGCTCCCAGCGTCGCGTCATTACTTGCATGCGCGCCTGGGCCACTCCTTCGACGCACCCGCACTCTCGCGCCCGATGCACCGGTTGCATCGCCCGTCCGTCCGCGCCTCAGTGTCGTCGCACACCTATTCCAGCGAGCTCGCTCGCCTGCGCCAGCTCGCGTCCGCACGCGATGCCCCTGCTCAGCACACAACACCATCCGCACCCGCACACCAGTGCGCCGACCGCTTCTGCACGACCGTCTACCCTACCGTGGCGCCCGCGCACGTGCGTGTGCTTAGCGCCCGCCGCCCATCGCACCAGGCCGTCCCAGCGCGCGGCCAGCTCAGCAACACCACACGCGCAGCACTTGCCGCTCTGCACGCCCCTCCGCGCCTTTCGCTGCCTTGCCGAGCCTGGTGCCTTCTCGGTTGGTAAATTCCCGAGCCTTCGTGTAAAGACCCGACCCAAAAGGGGCTCTAAATGGGCCTTTACCCCAATGCATGTATTGGAAATAAAAGACATTATGAAAAAAAATACATTTCGGATCCCAAGTAAAAACAGAAACATTCAACAACCAAAACATACATTTCTAAAAGCATACTCTGATCAGAGATTTATTTAAACCGTTTAAACAATCCACAAGTACAAATATGCTGGAATCCATAAAACATAAGAAAACATCCTAGGGCTCCGTGCCCGTCTACATGCATTCAGGGGAAATAACAAAAGTCAAGAGTCACGATATAATAAAATGGTCAGAGATGACAAAGAGGATTCCATGATCACGGCTCCTCCTTCACCCATCCTGCCTCCCGCCTTGATTACACCGTGGAAAACCACGTAATAAGGGTGAGTAACGAATTACCCAGTAAGAATCCCCAACCGGGGTACAATACGATATACATGATCATCTAGAAGAATGTATGCAAGCTATGAGTACAAACACAGAGCGGAGCACATAGCTAAGTCCACACTTGGACCTCGGATGCCAACTCAGGGTCTTAGTCCGGAAAATACCACATCACACTATACGCGCTATACGGGAACAAGTCCCGGCCTCGGCTGCTCTCATCGACGATACGAAAGGTGCACTCGCTCAAGATCCCGAGGAGCTCTCCGATGGCGCTGTAATGAGCGTAAGCGCGCACCGCATGCTACCGCAAACTCGGGGGTGCCGGGTCTAGTGGCAAGCCGCCCGTGTTCGATCACCATGCCTAACTAAATCTCTCGGATCGGTGTCACCGACATAGGGTGTGAGACTGACACACGTGAACTATGTCACCAGTACCACCGCACTGAGGCTAAGGAACCGGCCGTGGTAGGCTTACACCGAAGCGGTCCTTGCCCTAACAGTGGCAATCAAGGGCTACGGCCGAACACGCCGAGGACGTGCCGATCGCCGGGACGAGGCAATGCCAAGTCATCATTCCGACCGTTGGGGCATTTAACATCTGCCACCCTCACCCAAGATTGCGGGGCAGCACCGTTAGGTTTAGCTAAACCCTAACGGGATCGGGGACGAGTACCATCTCGTGCGCGTCCCTCGCTTCTGGGATGCAAGTTACGTTATGCATCCGCCCGGATGATGCTACCTACTTGAACTCTAAACCATAACAATAATAACAATTCATTCAATGCACCCAATACGTGCTCAACAGATATACAAGGAACCTAGCATGATACTACGAAGCAAGAACAGATATCGAACATGCCGAATGGAACAACCTAGCATGGGCTAACATGAGAAACAATACAAGAGTTCATGCCATCGAATTGAAACAGAGCACCTAGGGCTAAACATGCTAATAATCATACACAGGCATACAAAACAACAATCACAAATATACCGCAGGGCCCACACAACTCCGGTAAGAAATCCTTACCTTGGTCGGGAGGCTTCTACACACAAATCCTAAGTCATGCGAACAATCCCGAGCTAGCGAGCGGAAACCCTAGCAAACCAATAATAATCAGCATCTAAAACGTCTAAACAACAATAGAATAGCAAGCTCACTGGGAACTCACGCGCACGCGACACGAGCTTGGGGCGCTGGCGCCCACACGGCAGGGTGGCGCTGGCCGCACTGCACGGCACGACGCACGGATGCACGGCGGGGACGCGAGCGCCGCTCGGCGAAGGCGCGCGGCGCTGGCGCGGCGACAAGCGACGCTGACGCGGCCGAAGCGCGGGCGAGCAGCTTCGAGCGGCGCGGCGCGCGGCGCTGGCGTCTCGGCGTCTTCTTGCTGCGCGATCCGCACGACGACGGCGATGGCGTCGCGGGGGAGGGCTGCGACGGTGGATCTGGCGCGACCTGGCGAGCGATGGCGTCTTTGGCGATCCGCGAGCGATGGCGCGTCTTGGCGGCGCTTCAACAGATTCGGCGAGGGGCTGGCCGGCGACGATGGCTGCTGCTTTGCTTCTCTCGGCCGGCCGCAATCAACACAAACACACACAACACTCTACTTCTTACCTTCGCCAAAGATCAAAAACCAAATGAGGAGATGAAGAGGATGAAGACTTACCCGGAAATGATGATGATCGAACCCAAGGAGATGCAAGGGAAAGAAGAATCGGCAAGGGCTATGGAGAGGAGAGCTTGTGTGGCCAAGAGGTGATTTGGAGAAGAAGATGGAATAAACCTAATTTCTATTTCATTTAACCAAATGCACCAAAACTCCAAAATCCAAGGCTAACCATAAAATGATGCAGAAGAGCAACAAGAGCACCTAATGGCTCAATTGGCACACATCTCCACAAGCTTCCCAGAGACTCTGGGTTCAAACCCCAAACTGCAAAGACAATTTCCTTTATTTTTACTTTTGCATCAAACCTTGCTCAAACCAAACCACAAACCCCTCCAAAAACCATCCAATAATTTTAGTAATCGGAAAGACACAAACGACTCGACGGCCCGACCAAATTACCAAATTACCCTAGGGCATACCGGAAGACCGGAAGAAAAACTGGGTCGTTACAATATTCCTCCTTTTTATGACTTTCGTCCTCGAAAGTCCTTAAGACAGAAAACATTTCGGTGGTAATGCAATCTCATCTCGTCTTCCCGCTCCCAAGTGGCTTCCTCGGAACCCCGATTCTTCCACTTCGAACCTTTACCAAACGAATCTCGCGATTACGCAACGCCTTGGTCTCAAAGGCAAGGATCCTCACCGCTTCTCCTCGAAGTTCAAATCCTCATTCACCGCAAAGGCTCAAAGTCCACAATGTGCGACGGGTCCGCACATACTTTGCCTCAACATCGATACATGAAAAACACTATGCACCACCGATAATGACGGAGGTAGGGCTAACCGGTAAGCAACTCTGCCAATCCTCTCTAGGATCTCAAATGGACCTACAAAACGGGACTCAACTTCCCACGCTTACCAAACCTCGTAACACCTCGCATCGGAGCAACCTTAAGGAACACATGCCGACCAACCTCAAACTCCAAATCTCGACGCCAAACATCGGCGTAACTCTTCTGCTGCTCTGCATGTCAACATACGAGCTCTAATCTTCTCGCGACCGCACCATTGGTCAATCGCAGTGAATCTCGGGACCCAAAACTCGTCTATCACCAACCTCTTCCCGAAACACGGGGGACCGATAACGCTTACCATACAAAGCCTCGAATGGAGCCATCTCATAAATCGATCGTAATCGTTGTTATAGGCAAACTCCATCAAGTATGAGATATCGGTCCCAATCGCTGGGAAATCCAACACACAAGCCCTCAACATATCCTCGAGAATCGATTCACTCTCTCGGTCGACCATCCGTCCGAGGGTGAAAAAGTCATCTTTGAATCGCACTCGTGCCCAAACCCTTCCGGAGCGCTCTCCGAAACGAGAAGTGAACCGCGAGTCACGATCGGACACAATCCTCACCGCACACCATGATAACGGATGATCTGTTCCAAAACAATCTGCGCCCATTGTTCCACGGTATAAGTGTCTCTACCGGGAATGAAGTGTGCGCTCTTGGTGAAACGGTCGACTATCACCCAAATCGAGAGAACTTCCTCGAGTCCTTGGCAAACCAGAGATAAAGTCCATGGAGATCTCTTCCCATTTCCACTGGGTACACTCGGTGGTCGCAACAAACCACCGGCCTTCTCGCTTAGGTGCCTTCACTTGCCGACAAGTGAGACACCTACCGACAAACTCGCCACATCTCTCTTCATTCCCATCCACCGTAAGGTCCGCTTAAGGTCTCGATACATCTTGGTACCCAGGGTGCCAAGCAAAAGGGGAATCAGTGGGCCTCCGAGAGCAACTCGCTCGCAAACTCGCAATGTCCGGAACACACAACCGGCCTCTATAAGTCAACCCACCGATTGGTGAATATACAAAGTCAAAGTCACCGTCAAGACTAACTCACAACCAATCTCTTAAGTGCGGGGTCACCCAACCGGCCGTCTATAATCCACGCTTAATCGACGGCACAATAGTCCAATCGAGCTACCCGGCGCGTAACCTCACCCAACAACACTGCAACCTCGGCCCGCTCGAACTCTCTCCGCAAACGGGCTGGAACTCAACAACGCCGCAGAGTGCGACGTCTTTCTACTCAAAGCATCGGCCACTACATTGGCTTTACCCGATGGTACAAAATCTCGCATCCATAATCCTTTACCAACTCTAACCATCTCCTCTCGCCTCATATTCAACTCCTTCGAGTAAACAGATACTTGAGGCTCGTGATCGGTAAACATCCGAATCCGCTCACCATACGGTAATGCCTCCAAATCTTCGGGGCAAACACCACTGCACGCCAACTCCATATCATGAGTCGGGTAGTTCTGCTCATACGGCTTCAAATGACGGGAAGCATAGGCAATGACCTTCCCGTCTTGCATCAACACACAACCTAATCCAAACTTGGAAGCATCATCAGAGACCACGAAACCACCTGTCCCCTCCGGATCGCCAACACTCGTGCCGAAGTCAAATCGCGCTTGAGCTCGCAAAGCTCTCATCACACTGCTGTCCCCCAAACAAACTCGACACCCTTCCTCGCCGGACGAGTGAGGGGCGAGGCTAAAGCGTAAAAGTCCTTGACCGACGACGGTAGTAACTCGCCAAACCCGTAAGGCGCGAATCTCGGCAGAATCGGTCGGCTTGGCCCATGAACTCACGGCCTCAATCTTCGCGGGGTCACGGCTATACCATCTCTCGAAACCACGTGGCCTAGGAAGGCCACCGCTCCAACCAGAATCACATTTGGAAAACTTCGCATAAAGCTGGTTTTCCCTCAAAGCCGCCAATACTCGCCTCAAATGCTCTGCATGGTCTTCTTTAGACCTCGAATAAATCGAAATATCGTCAATGAACACGATGACGGCCGTCCAAAAATGATTTGAACACCCTATCCATCATGTCCATGAACGCACTGGGGCATTGGTCAATCCAAACGACATGACCACAAACTCATAGTGACCATATCTAGACACTCAAAGTCGCCTTAGGAATGTCGGCATCCCCGATCCGCAGAATCGATGGTAACCGGATCTCGATCTATCTTGGAGAACACGGAAGCTCCTCAAGCCGATCGAACAAATCATCGATACGGGGCAACGGATACTTATTCTTCATCGTCACCTTATTAAGCTCGCGGTAATCAATACATAAGCGCATAGAACCATCCTTCTTTTTCACAAACAGAATCGGTGCTCCCCACGGGGACACACTCGGACGGATGAACCCTCGATCTAACATCTCCTGCAATCGAATCTTCGCCTTTAACTCACGCGCGCCATACGATACGGAGCCTTCGAGATAGGGAGGGTCCTGGCTCGAGCTCAATTGTGAAGTCAACCTCTCTCTTCGGGGCAACCCCGTAACTCCTCGAAACACGTCCGCAAACTCCCGAACGACCGTGCACTGATCAATGCAGAGACATACGAGGGGCGGCTCTTCCTGCATAACTTGGCTAGATAGCCCAAGCTCCATGAGCTAGCAAACGACGAGCTTTCACACCGACACCATCGGCGGGCAAACTCCACCTGACTCCACGAAACTTAAAGTCAATGACTGGCGGCCCGAACACTACTTCTTTCCGGTGGCGTTGAATCAACGCGTGGTTAGCGACTAACCACTCCATACCAAGAATCACATCAAAACCGCTCATAGGCGTAACTATGAGCGTAGCCACAAGCAACTCTCCTGGATATCTCGATCCGGCCATCCCTAATCTTATCTCTAGCCAACATATTAACTCCCGAAGGAGTTGCAACAGATAACTCGAAACCTAGAGGCTCTAGTCTTAACTTAGCATGCTCAAAGAAACAACACGAGATACAAATGAATGCGTAGAACCAGAATCAAACAAGACAAATGCGCAGTGATCTAAAACAAGAAGCGTACTCGCCACAAACGGCATCATCCGTGACGCTCGGCCTCCGACGGGTCGTAGCAAACACTGACCTGCGCTGCATACTGGCCGAGCCGCCATAGTCGGCCGATCACAAAAGCGGGCCATGTGCCCCTCTCTACCACAACGGAAGAACAATCTAGGTCCACCGACAAGCTCCGGCGTGGACTTTCCCACAAGTAGCACAAGCGGGAACTCGCTCGGGTCCTCCTCGCTGTCGGGCTGGAAACGGACTGAGCTCTCCGCGATCTCTGCTTCAAATCGCCCTTTGGCGGCGCTGCGCCTCCTCAAAAATCAAACTTCCTCTTACGCCCCACAACTGCTGGGACAGACGCCGAACAGAGCGCGGCAACAACCCGCCAGTGGGATACTTCCCATTATAGATCGTGGCTAATCGATGTACCCTAGCATAAGTGTCGTGGGCCCGAGCCCCGACATCTCGGAAACACCGCCTCAATCCAGATATGAACTTCCGAATCTTCACTCCGGGTGGCAATCAACTAAGGAGCAAAATATCCATACTCTCGAGAACTTGCGCTCATATTCCTCAATGGAATCGTAACCCCGCTTCGTGTTCGGAAGAGCTCCACCATCTTCTCTTGAGCCTCATCACCGATGAACTTTACCTTGAACTCACCCTTGAAGAACTCCCAAGTGGCGGGTGGAGACCCACCGGTCTCTCGCTCAAGGTGGACTCCCACCACCATCTCATTGTGCCTCCTAGCACATGAGCCGCACACCTCGGCCTCTCGAATATCGGGGCACACCATGATCGGAAGGTGTACTCCAAATGGGCAATCCACACAGGCCGCCGCTAACGCATCACCGGTGGCATCAAACTTCTCGAAGCTTCCACTTCACAAAATCCTTCACCACCTACCCAACTCCTCGGCACCCTCTCGCCATATCCGCCTCTGGGCTACTTGCTCTGTGGAGCCGGAGGTGCTACTTGAGCTCACTTTGAACCAATAGAGTCACCGCTCGATCTGGGCTCGGGACTCTTCCCGCCGCGCCCGCTAACAAGGCACAGGTCTCGCCTCTGGTCACTCAACATGCTGACCATAAAAGCCCTCATAGACTCAAAGAAACTCTGCCCCCAGAGCGATCTCACGGCGCTCGGTCGCCTCAACGCCCGCTCTAGGCGTAACAGAGGAGCTGCTGGTGGAATGCCATCGATCTCGGCTTGGGACGATGTCCTGCGATGACGATCCGATCCTCGATACCTCGACCGCTCTCGAACCTCCTCTCTCCCATGACGGTGTGGTCGCATGTTGGCGATCTACATCCAAACCAACAACGAATCAAAACCTCGCTCACTACCACTCCACAACACCAAACAAGGCATACACTAGATGATAGGTATTGTAAATTCTTAACCCTTTTTCAACAACAAATAGTAAACTTAGGCATACCTGATGACTGTCAGAGTGCTGATGATCATGGAAAAACGTCCTACAACAAAAAGGTCGGGCTCTACGAAATCTATGACTATGAGCTCGATACCAATCAGTAAAGACCCGACCCAAAAGGGGGCTCTAAATGGGCCTTTACCCCAATGCATGTATTGGAAATAAAAGACATTATGAAAAAAAATACATTTCGGATCCCAAGTAAAAACAGAAACATTCAATAACCAAAACATACATTTCTAAAAGCATACTCTGATCAGAGATTTATTTAAACCGTTTAAACAATCCACAAGTACAAATATGCTGGAATCCATAAAACGTAAGAAAACATCCTAGGGCTCCGTGCCCGCCTACATGCATTCGGGGAATAACAAAAGTCAAGAGTCACGATATAATAAAATGGTCGGAGATGACAAAGCAGATTCCATGATCATAGCTCCTCCTTCACCATCCTGTCTCCCGCCTTGATTACCCGTGGAAAACCACGTAATAAGGGTGAGTAACGAATTACCCAAGAAGAATCCCCAACCGGGTACAATACGATATACATGATCATCTAGAAGAATGTATGCAAGCTATGAGTACAAACACAGAGCGGAGCACATAGCTAAGTCCACACTTGGACCTCGGATGCCAACTCGTGGTCTTAGTCCGGAAAATACCACATCACACTATACGCGCTATACGGGAACAAGTCCCGGCCTCACTGCTCTCATCGACGATACGAAAAGGTGCACCGCTCAAGATCCCGAGGAGCTCTCCATCGGCGTTGTAATGAGCGTAAGCGCGCGCACCGCATGCTACCGCAAACTCGGGGTGCCGGGTCTAGTGGCAAGCCGCCCGTGTTCACCACCATGCCTAACTAAATCTCTCGGATCGGTGTCACCGACATAGGGGTGTGAGACTGACACGTGAACTATGTCACCAGCACCACCGCACCGAGGCTAAGGAACCGGCCGTGGTAGGCTTACACCGTGAAGCGGTCCTTGCCCTAACAGTGGCAATCAAGGGCTACGGCCGAACACGCCGAGGACGTGCCGATCGCCGGGACGCAGGCAATGCCAAGTCATCATCCCGACCGTTGGGGCATTTAACGATCGCCACCCTCACCCAAGATTGCGGGGGCCACCGTTAGGGTTAGCTAAACCCTAACGGGATCGTGGACTGAGTACCATCTCGCACGCCCTCCGCTCGGGATGCAAGTTACGTTATGCATCCGGCCGGATGATGCTACCTACTTGAACTCTAAACCATAACAATAATAACAATTCATTCAATGCGGTCAATACGTGCTCAACGAGATACAAGGAACCTAGCATGATACTACGAAGCAAGAACAGATATCGAACATGCCGTATGGAACAACCTAGCATGGGCTAACATGAGAAACAATACAAGAGTTCATGCCAACAGAATTGAATGCAGCACCTAGGGCTAAACATGCTAATAATCATACACAGCATACAAAACAACAATCACAAATATACCGCAGGCCCACACAACTCCGGTAAGAAATCCTTACCTTGGTCGGGAGGCTTCTACACACAAATCTAAAGTCATGGAACAATCCCGAGCTAGCGAGCGGGAACCTAGCAAACCAATAATAATCAGCATCTAAAACGTCTAAACAACAATAGAATAGCAAGCTCACTCGGGAACTCACACGCACGGCGACACGAGCTTGGGGTCTTGCAAGCCGCACGGCAGGCAGGGCGCTGCTGCGGCGCTGGCACGCACGGCACGCACGACGCATGCAGCGCAGGACGCGCGCGCGCGGCGAGCGTCTCTGGCGTGCGGGCGAGCAACTTCGGGCGGCGCCGCGCGGCGCTGGCGTGGCGACGGCGACGCGACGCCGGTGGGCGGCGCGGCGGCGAGCGGCGGCGCGCGGCGCGCGGCGCGCTAGCGTCGGCGTCTCATCTGCTGCCCGATCGACCGCACGACGACGAGCGAGCGATGGCGTCGGGAGGGGCTGCGACGGTGGATCTGGCGCGACCTGGCGGCGATGGCGTCTTGGCGATCCGCGGCGGCGATGGCGTCGCGGCGGTCGCTTCAACAGATCTGGGCGAGGGGCCGGCGGCGACGATGGTCGCCGGCCGCTTCTCTCTACCGGCCGCAATCAACACAAACACACACAACACTCTACTTCTTACCTTCGCCAAAGATCAAAACCAAATGAGGAGATGAAGAGGATGAAGACTTACCCGGAATGATGATGATCGAACCCAAGGAGATGCAAGGGAAAGAAGAATCGGCAAGGGCTATGAAGAGGGAGAGCTTGTGCGGCCAAGAGGTGATTTGGAGAAGAAGATGGAATAAACCTAATTTCTATTTCATTTAACCAAATGCACCAAAACTCCAAAATCCAAGGCTAACCATAAAATGATGCAGAAGAGCAACAAGAGCACCTAATGGCTCAATTGGCACACATCTCCACAAGCTTCCCAGAGACCTGTTCAAACCCCACCATGCAGGCACAATTTCCTTTATTTTTACTTTTGCATCAAACCTTGCTCAAACCAAACCACAAACCCCTCCAAAAACCTACAAAAACCATCCAATAATTTTAGTAACTGGAAAAGACACAAACGACCCTGACGGCCCGACCAAATTACCAAATTACCCCTAGGGCATACCTGGAAGACCGGGAAGAAAAACCTGGGTCGTTACACTTCGCCCTTTGGACTTTATGATTTTAGCTGTTGTTTGGTTAATTAGCGTGATTTTATTACTTGCTTAGAAGCTCGAGGGTCATCTGTTGATTGTTGGTTTTGCTTCCCTCCAGGTAAGGATTCCTTACCCGGGGTTGAGTGGACCCTGCGAATACTTGATAGCATGCCATGTCTTGTGATTGTATGAATTTCCTAGTGGATAGGTTGCATGCTCTTTCTTGCTTCCAGATGGTGTTTTACTTGTATTCATGATTTATTCTATTAGTTCCATGCTAGGGGTTTGATTATCTTGGCATACCTTGTCCTATTTTATCTTGTTAGTTCCATGCTAGGGGTAGGCGGGTGAGGTATAGTGTAGAAGACTGTAGAGGTAACTAGTTTAGGTCCCGCTCGGGTAAGACCCCGATGGACATCTGGAGGTGTAAGGCCCTGATGGGCATCCTAGGTGTGTAAGGCCCCACTGGGCATCACTGATTCTGGAGGTGTAAGGCCCCGATGGGCATCCTAGGTGTGTAAGGCCCCACTGGGCATCACTGATTCCGGAGGTGTAAGGCCCCGATGGGCATCCTAGGTGTGTAAGGCCCCACTGGGCATCACTGAGTCCTAGGTGTGTAAGGCCCCACTGGGCATCACTGAGTCCTAGGTTGTGTAAGGCCCGAAGGGCAAACAAGTGTAGAACCTAGGATAGGCTGTAGATGGAAGCCCTTGAGTAGGCTCGCCCTAGAAGTAGCTCATAGCCTAAACCAACCATTTCTGCTCCAAGTCATTGTATGGTTGCATGTCCGTGTGCTAAATGAGATGTTTTCGTATTGTACCCCGGTTGGGGATTCTTACTGAGTAACTCGTTGCTTACCCTTATTTTCTGTGATTTTCCACCAGGTAACTTGGGACAGAGGCTGGATGGCTAGGAGGAGGCTGCTGGTTGATCATGGACAGCTGACTCTGAGTTGCACGTTTCTTTCATTATTTTTATGATTTAGCATGTAGTGGGACTTGAGTTCCTAGGAAAGCACTCAAACTATTTATGTTTCCTGGAATGTACCTTTGTTTTGTTTTAAGAAAGTACTGATCAGTCATTTACTTGTTGATTTTATTTATTGGGATTTATGGTTTTGCTTAAAATGTGTTGATTGCAAAGATTTAAATTTAGTACCCGGATTGATGTTTTCCATTCTTAATCATGCATGTTAAGTAAGGATCTAGGTTAGAGACCGTTTCTCGGGTCGGGTCCTTACACTCCATGAGCTAGCAAACGACGAGCTTTCACAGCTGACACCATCGGCGGGCAAACTCCACCCTGGACTCCCCGAAACTTGAAGCTGGGCCGACCCGGCAGCCTGAACACTACTTCTTTCCAGTGGCAGTCAATCAATGCGTGGTTAGCAGCTAACCACTCCATACCAAGAATCACATCGAAACCGCTCATAGGCAGAACTATGAGCGTAGCTACAAGCAACTCCCAGATATCTCGATCCGGCCATCCTTAATCTTATCTCTAGCTAACATATTAACTCCCGAAGGAGTTGCAACAGATAACTCAAAACCTAGAGGCTCTAATCTCAACCTAGCATGCTCAGCAAACAACACAGATACAAACGAATGCGTAGAACCAGAATCAAACAAGACAAATGCGCAGTGATCCAAAACAAGAAGCGTACCTGCCAAAGAGGCATCCGTACGCTCGGCCTCCTAACGGGTCGTAGCAAACACCCGACCCTGCTGTTGCTGCACTGGCTGATCACAAAAACGGGCCAGGTGCCCCTCTCTACCACATCCAAAACACAGCCTAGGCCCGGTCTAACAAGCTCCAAAGTGGGCTCTCCCACAAGTAGCACAAGCGGGAATCTGCCTTGGACCGCTCTGCTGGAGAGGCTGGAAACAGGCTGGAACTCTACGCTGATGTAACGGCCCAGTTTTCTATTTCGGTTACCCAGGTGATTTTGGGTCATTATTCGGTTGTTCGGATGGGCCGTTAGAGCTGTTTTAACCCTTAGAGGTATTTTGGTCTTTTTGCCCCCAGTCAGGGTTTTGAGGATTTTCAAGATTTCAGAGCCTTTCCTGCCTTCGTCGAAGTTTGGTGGTTGTTGGTTGCAAGACCCAAGAGGTTTGGGCCAGTTGTTTGGGAGTTTGGAGGTATTTTAGTTATTGGCAAAATTAATGGGTTTTTTTTAGTGCTTCCTTTGGGATTTGAACCCTTGCCCTAAATGGTTTTGGGAGTTTGAAGGAAAAAGAGTTTTATTAGAAAGAAAAGTTTGTTTGGGCCGGGTTTTGAAAGAGGAAGCTTTGGGAAGGGATTTTAGACCCATTTATTTTAGAAAGAAGGGAAGAAAATCAAGAAAGTCCCTTTCCCCTTGTTTTGCAATCTCTCTCTCTCTCTCTCTCTCTCTCTCCTAGCCGACCTCACCAAGAAAACCCAACCCTAGCCGCCCAGCCATGCCGTAGCCGCACCATACCCTGGCCGCATCAGAACGCTCAGCCCGAGCCACAGCCGTGCCCAGCCGCTCTGCACCAGGCCGCGCCGCACAGCCCAGCCATTCCGCGTAGACGTGCCGCGCCGCTCCGCACTAGGGCGCCTCGCACCACTGCTTTCGTTGCCGCCGCCGCCGCGCGTCGCCGCGCCCGCCGCCGTGCCGCCAGCCAGCAGTGCGCCCAGACGCGCCGCGCCGTTCCGCACCTGGCCGCCCATACGCGCCGCGCTGCTCCGCTCGCTGCCGCCCAGACGCGTCGCCCGCGCGCTGTCCTCGCAGACCCGACGTCCCTCCCGCGCGCCCGACCCAGCGTGTTCGCTCGCCTACGACAGCCCGGGTCTGCACATCCCCTGCCTCATTAGCGCCAGCGCCCAGCGCTAGCGCGCCCTGCTTGTCCTTGCTGACGGACAGCCTTCCCTGCCGTGCGAGTTGGGGCGTGACCTTGTGTCTTCTCGGTCGATAATTCCCAAGTCTTTTCTCCTTTGGGCACTAGGCTGTTGGCTGCTGTTTATTTAATTAAGTTGTTTTGACTAAAATGCTTAGGTTGCTCGACTTCGCTTTAAAACTCGAGGGTCATTTTTTGATTGTGAAAGTTATTTCTGCTCGTTTCCAGGTAAGGATTTCTTACCGTGGTTGTGTGGACCCTGCGATGCTTTCTTGATTGTGCCTTATATGCATGTTTACTTCTATGAACATGATTAGTGGATATGACAGCTTGTGATTGCATTCTTGCTAGCATGTTTGCCTGTTTGTACATGTTAGTGCCATGCTAGGATTGTTCTTCCAAAGATGCTTGAGATTCCCGCTTTAAGTTCGTAGTATCATGCTAGGTTATGTGTGATTGATGTTGATATGTATGTCTAGCCAGAATCGCTTATTTTGTACTCTTAGCTAGTATAGTAGAGTTTGTCATCATCCGTGAGGCCGAGAGCGGACATAACGTACCTTGTCCCCACCGGTCGGGAGTAGAGCGAAGCATAACGTACATTGCTTCCCCGTGACCGATGTGGATTTAGCTACCACATCGGCATAAGCCTAGTTTGTAGCTCCGCTAGAGCGGAACCCCGCCAAAGGTGCAAGCTCGCCTTGGCCGGTTCTTAGCTTCTGTGTCGGTGGTACAGTCGCATGCAGATGAGTGCCGAGGGCCTCGCACTCATCGTGTTCGGTGACACCGCTTCCGAGTCTTTAAGCATGCGTGCTGCCAGCGTAGTTTGTACTTAGGCCCCCACATTTACGCCGGTTGCAAAGAAGATGCGGTGTGCGCGCCGACACGCGTTAGTCGCCGGTTCGGAGAGCTCCACCGGGCTAATGTTCGTGAGTACACTAGTTCCTTCCAGTTTAGAGCCAGACTTCGGGTACTCTCCCGATAGTCCAGATTTGTTAGCGAGGGTAAGAGGCCCTTGAGGACACCCATTGGGATTGGCTTTTGAGCTGATCATATGGTCGAGGGAGAAAGACCCTCGAGGGTGTCGGACATCTTTGGGATCGGTTTTTGAGCTGATCAATTGGCCGAGGGAGATAGACCCTCGGAGATGTCCTGGGATTGGTTATGAGAGCCAATCGTTAGGCCGAAAGTAGGAGACATCCGAGGATTCCAGATTCTGCCTTGTAAGCTCGTTGAGCTATGATCTGTGTTGGTAACTGTTTGCATGTATACTAGGGTGCCAGATGATTGATGTATCGTATTGTACCCCGGTTGGGGATTCTTACTGAGTATGTTTATACTCACCCTTATTTCTGTGGTTTTCCACCAGGTAACTTGGGACAGCACCGGGACGGCTAGCGAAGGGTGCTGATTGATCATGGAAGTCGCCGGTACTCTGTCTTTATTTGTTTGCATAATTTGTTCAGCATGTAGACGGACAGGAGTCCTAGGGGGACGTTTTTAAAAGTTGTTTAAATTGTATTGTATGATTTTATAAACACCGCCAGCTTGTTTTACTTTGTTGGCTTTGCTTAAATGAAGGTTGTTGTTTATGTTTTAAGTGTCCCCGCTTTTAAATGTTTTGAAAGGTTTTAAATATGAGCACTAAACAGCTTGATGAAGTATTTAACTTGCATGCTGAGTGAGAACCTAGGTTTAGGACCGTGTTTTGGGTCGGGTTCTTACAGGTTGGTATCGTGAGCACGAGTCATAGATTCAGAGACTAACTCGCTTTGCGGTTGTTGCCCCCATGATCATCGGACTCACGCGGCCGTCGAGTTTTGTCTCGAGTTCATTAAGCTAAGGGTTTTATTTTACAATACTGCATCTAGTATACATGTGTTACCCTTGATTGGCAGTGAGAGCCCAAGTGTGGGCTAGCTTTTATGCTTTGTGTGGATCGCTAGTAGGTTGATTGCACTTATAGGAGCAGGGACGTTCGGTATTTCCATCCGAGGAGTTGGACTGTTCCTGTTGATGACGAGACCGCGTCCAGGGTTGTCTAGACCCGTAGGCCACCTTTGGCCCCGGCGAGATGAGTTGCCTAGAATAGGGGGGGGGGGTTGAGGCTAGCACGTCTCAGAGTGAGACTCCTTGAGCAGAGTGTGCTCCACCATGAGGGAGTTGATGGCGTGTCTTTTAGCTAACAGAGAGCGGAGACCACGCAGCTTTTTGTAGCGCGTAGTGAGGAGTCTTGGGCACAGATAGCCCAAATGGTGGCGAGTTTATTTAGGAGACACCCCTCCTTGTAGCTCCAGTAGCCACGGAGGTTCTCGGGAGGGCTTGATCAGCAGAGTTTGTCCGATAAGATAGTTGGCGTTGATCGAGCCGCCGAGTTTGGCAAGTGGAAGCCTCAGAGAGTGGATGTTTTGAGACCTCATCGCTAGCGGCAAGGTGGTTGGCCAGATCAAGTTTATCATCCAAGTGTTGGGATGACTCGTGTTCGGAGGCCGGTGACCAGATTTTTAGAGGTCGAGGCGCGCCATTCTGTGTTGTTTGATGCAAAGAAGGTGGTGGTGGTAGTCCCCTGTGAGAGGCGGACCAAAGAGAGTCTCCACCACCACCCTGGCCGATTGGCAAGCTTCCAAGTTAGTAGCTTTTGAGGAAGATGTAGAGACATCTTGTCCTCCCGCAAGCCCGTAGTCGCTTTTGCAACCAGCTCTTTTAGTACCCTCGTAGCTGGGGTAGTGTGGAGTTTGCTTGTCGACTTAATCCGTCCGTGGTTTTCAGTGGCTAGTAGAGAGAAGCACCTTCATTAGCATGTTCCGTGTGGAGCTAGGTGCTTTGCCACCCGAGGGTTGGCCTCGAGTATTCGTTGAGCATCGAGTGGGATGCGAGGAGTAGGCCGTGGCATGTCTGTTAGGCGAGATGCCGAGTTTAGGCCGCTTTCGAGTGTTTGGACTCTTGTGTTGAGTGCCTTTGCCCGTCACTTGGAGTGTGACCTTCCCTATCCTCGAGAGGGGCATAAAGCTTATTTTGGGCTGATTTGTGTTGTAAAGGATGTTGTGCTGTTGGCACCAAACTTTGAGAGGAGGCCTAGATTCGGCCATTGGCACTTTTTGTGCGAGATGGTTCCATGCCCGTCCGGAGTATAGCACTCCACCACCTTGTACCCATTTTTCCAAGTTGCATCCGTTGGATTGCTTAAGAAATCTAGCTCTGGTAGTCGAGAACTACAAGTGTGAGGTCGTTCGAGGGAAAAGTAGGAGCTTTTCAGTGTCACCGAGAGATGGGTGCAAAGGATGTTGTTGGTTGGTGAGGGCTAGCGCGTCCGAGTTCTCGCGCCTGTGTTGTGGGATTGTGAGCCAGTTGGATGGTAGTGTGATTCGACTACCCTGGAGTTACCCTAATATGAGTAGGGTTGGCATCGATGATGCGTGGTTGATCCACTGTTAGAGCCATGAGTTGGATGGTTGATCGGAGCACGTTTAGTGGACCATCGGTATGAGGTAAGTTAGCTTGGTGTGGCTATGCTCTTGTAAGAGTGAGTCGACCAATGTGGCATTCCGTGGTGAGTTGACCCTGAGTGGGTTGAACTCTTGTTGCTCCTTTGCTAGATGTGGCTCTATTGGGAGGCAAAAGTTGCCTTGTGTGAGAATACTTGTTGGTTTGGATCTTAAGGAACCAAGTTGGAGCTGTACACGCCGGTGTACTTTTGTGTAGCTCGTTTTGTTGTTATGTTTCAGGAACCACGAGAGGTTCGTGTTGAGGAGCTAGTGCTCAGTCTTTGAGTTGTCAAGGCTTTAGTCCTTGCAACCGCCTAGCTTGGTTGAGAGGTTACCGCGTTGAGTGGCGGGTTGTTGCGTAGGCAAGTTATGCTAGTTGGCCCTTGACCTGGGTAGAGGCATTTCTTGTTGATCGATGGTTGGAGTTCAATTGGAACTGATCCAGGGCGATGGTAGCAAAATCGCGGAGTTTCTGGCCGCCATGGCTAAGAGTGTTGTTCGGATCCTTACCCTGGGTAGAAGCTACGATGTGGCTGATGCTTTGAGCAAGAGGAAGTTTGGGTCTTCCGGTGGTTCCCGCTAAGGTGGATAGCAGACTCGCCGACAGGGCCAGTCTAGGGGTCGGGATCAGAGCCGACCGCAGGTTAGAGCATAGAATTGTCAGTAGGGCAGGGCCAGGCAGCCGGCTCATTGCATCAAGTGTGGTAAGGCACTTTTCGGATTGTGTGGAGCATCGCCCGTGCTTGCTACAGATGTGGGAAGGAAGAAGCTTTTGGCCAGCACAGTTGAGATGCTGGAGGGAGATGTGCCCGTGTAGCCAGTTGTCTGTTAGACCGTTTGACGACGGTGTGTGTCGAGGGCGTCGAGAGGACCCTAAGTCGTGGAGAGCCTCACCGAGCTCGGTCGCACCAGCAAAGTGTTCCTCGGTTGAGTTGCTGGATGCTTGTTGTCGGTTGACAAGCTAGAGTTGTTCTTAGTAACCTCCGCGTTGGTTTTCAGAATTCTTAACAAGTTGGTGCTTGGTGTTGACCAAGTTGTGGTTCCTTTGTTGTTTCAAGAGCTAGCTCGGTTCGAGAAAAAGGGCGTTGCCTTGAGGACTTGTTCCTAGTCGAGAGGTTTCGGAGTTGACCCCTCCCTGCGGTGGTTGAGTAAGTTCTCGCTAGTTCTGGATTGGTGGTCCAATCAGTTGAGTTTTCCCTTGGGTATTGCTTCCAAGAGAGTTGGTTGTTGTTGCCCTTGGGTTTGAGCTAGTCAGCGAGCGTGTGTGAAGTTCGTTGCCCTTCACAGTTCACTTTCTGGGAAATCGTTCTCGTTTAGAAGGAGTCAGCGTAGCTCCTGAGTTGTGTAGTTGATTAGAGTAGCGCAGTGGTTAGCCCAGCGAGAGTGTCCCTGCATTGTGTTGTTAGCAGCGCGAGTTGTTGCCCAAGGCAGGGCGGAGGCCACCCAGTTTAAGAGTTGAGTTTTTGCTGGAAAGTTGTTGGTTCTTTGGGGTTTGAGGAACCCCTAGTTTCCTTGGTGGTTGAGTTGCACCATGGATGCCAGCCGCAAGTATTATCTTTGGAGATAGCCTCGTCAGTTTGTATTCCTTGCGATGTTCTGAGTGTGGAGTTTCTAGTCACAAGATGAGATAGGCCTAGGCTAAAGGAGGAAGTCCTTTGAGTAGCCAGTTGGACTTAAAAGTTGAGTGGTAGCTTGGAGGCGAGCTTTGCTCGTTATGAGCTTGGTTTGAGTTTCTGCTAAGCAAGCCTTTCTCGGGCTTTTCTTTTAGTCGTTGTGCATTCGCAGTTGGCATTTTAGCTGAGCCACAGTTGAGTGAGTTGGCACAGAGGTGCCGTGGCATTGGTTGGTAAAGCCCTTGAGGGGCTCCGGTTTATTAGTTTGGCTGAGTGGAGCCTATTCCTGGACCTTGTCGTTCAGGGGTGGCCGAAGCTGAAGTATCAGCTAGTGTGAGTGGTGGTAGCCGCTTGGTGAACCAGAAAAGTGCCCTTGGCTTTGGTGCTTCGATTTCTCGTAAGATGGTTGCTTTAGTGTTGTGGACGCATGCTAGTTGGAGAAGGTTGCCTTGGGTTCAGTCACCAGTTGGTGGTTCGAATTGGATTTCGTTAAGGATTGTAGGCAACCAGTGGGGTTCGCAGGTCTCTTGCGAAGTAAGAGTAGGCCGCTTTGTTTCAAACACAGGAGGTTCGGTTGTTTGGTCAAACATGGTGAAGGGTCGAGGTTTGTTTGATAACAACTATGAGCATTCGAGAGAAGTTACGCCGGAGCGTGGCGTAGAGTTTTAGAGCTTGTGACCCGTCCCACGAGTTTGTTTGAGAGTAGCGCCAGAGAGAGAGGCGTTAGAGTTGGGTTAGCAGGGATAAGTGAGCCCTAGAGTCGTAAGATCGTTTGAGAGTTGGTGCGAGTCAGAGGATGTGGCTCACCTACTAGTTATCGCATGTTTTCTTCGAAGCTTAGTGTTGGTTCAGTTTTGGTTGAGATAGTTCGTGGCAGACTCGGTGTCTGTTGGGCTTGGAGCCTTTGGGAACCCAAGAGGGTTCGGTTTCAAAGAAGGAATTGTGTTGTCTTAATCAGGAGCTTGGTTGGTTAAGAATCAGTGGAGTTTCCTAGAGTTGTTTTCGTATTAGGACTTTCGAGGACGAAAGTCTTAAAAGGAGGGAGTATTGTAACGGCCCAGTTTTCTATTTCGGTTACCCAGGTGATTTCGGGTCATTATTCGGTTGTTCGGATGGGCCGTTAGAGCTATTTTAACCCTTAGGGGTATTTTGGTCTTTTTGCCCCCGGTCAGGGTTTTGAGGATTTTCAAGATTTCAGAGCCTTTCCTGCCTTCGTCGAAGTTTGGTGGTTGTTGGTTGCAAGACCCAAGAGGTTTGGGCCAGTTGTTTGGGAGTTTGGAGGTATTTTAGTTATTGGCAAAATTAATGGGTTTTTTTTAGTGCTTCCTTTGGGATTTGAACCCTTGCCCTAAATGGTTTTGGGAGTTTGAAGGAAAAAGAGTTTTATTAGAAAGAAAAGTTTGTTTGGGCCGGGTTTTGAAAGAGGAAGCTTTGGGAAGGGATTTTAGACCCATTTATTTTAGGAAGAAGGGAAGAAAATCAAGAAAGTCCCTTTCCCCTTGTTTTGCAATCTCTCTCTCTCTCTCTCTCTCTCTCTCTCTCTCCTAGTCGACCTCACCAAGAAAACCCAACCCTAGCCGCCCAGCCATGCCCTAGCCGCACCACACCCGCGCATCGATCGCATCGGCCCGAGCCCGAGCTACCACACCGTGCCCACCCTCTCCAGACCAGAAGCCGCTCCGCATAACCCAGCCATTCCGCCCAGACGTGCCGCGCCGCCCCGCACCAGGCCGCCCTGCACCGCGCCGCTCGTTGCCGTCTGCACGCGTCACCCAGCGTCGCCTCGTGCCGCTCAGCCCAGGTGCCCCCAGACGCGCCTCACCGTTCCGCACCAGGCTGCCCAGACGCGCCGCGCCGCTTCGCTCGCTGCCGCCAGAGCGCCGCCAGCGCCGCTTGGCTTGCGCCGCCCGAGACAGCGTCGCCGCGCGCCTGCCCTCGCAGTTCGACGCCCCGCCCGCGCCCCGGCCAACAGAGCGTGTTCGCTCGTCTGCGACGGCCGGTCAGACATCCCACTGCCTCGCTAGCGCCAGCGCCAGTGCCAGCACCGCCGCTTGTCCTTGCTTGACGGACGACAACCTGCCTCGCCGTGCGAGTTGGGGCGTGACCTTGTGTCTTCTCGGTCGGTAATTCCCAGTCTTTTCTCCTTTGGGCACTAGGTCATTGGTCAACTGTTTATTTAATTTGGTTGTTTTTACTAAAATGCTTAGGTTGCTCGGCTTCGCTTTAAAGCTCGAGGGTCATTATTTGATTGTGAAAGTTATTTTTGCTCGTTTCCAGGTAAGGATTTCTTACCGTGGTTGTGTGGACCCTGCGATGCTTTCTTGATTGTGCCTTATATGCATGTTTACTTCTATGAAATGATTAGTGGATAGGACAGCTTGTGATTGCATTCTTGCTAGCATGTTTGCCTGTTTGTACATGTTAGTGCCATGCTAGGATTGTTCTTCCAGCATGCTTGAGATTCCTTCTTTAAGTTCGTAGTATCATGCTAGGTTATGTGTGATTGATGTTGATATGTATGTCTAACCAGGAATCAGTTATTTTGTACTCTTAGCTAGTATAGTAGAGTTTGTCATCATCCAGAGGCTGAGAGCGGACATAACGTACTTTGTCCCCACCGGCCGAGAGTAGAGCGAAGCATAACGTACATTGCTTCCCCCTGGCAGCCGATCTGGATTTAGCTACCACATCGGCATAAGCCTAGTTTGTAGCCTGCTAGAGCGGAACCCTGCCAAAGGTGCAAGCCTGCCTTGGCCGGTTATTAGCTTCGTGTCGGTGGTACAGTGCCATGATGAGTGTCGAGGGCCTCGCACTCACGTGTTCGATGACACCGTTCCGAAGTCGTTAGGCATGCGTGCACGCCCGCGTAGTTTGTACTTAGGCCCCCACATTTACGCCGGTTGCGGCAATGCGGTGTGCGCAAGACACGCCAGCGTTAGTCGCCGGTTCGGAGAACTCCCGGCTAATGTTCGTGAGTACACCGCTTTTCTAGTTTAGAGCCGGACTTGGGTACTCTCCCGATAGTCCGGTTTGTTAGCGAGGGTAAGAGGCCCTTGAGGACACCCATTGGGATTGGCTTTTGAGTCTGATCATATGGTCGAGGAGAAAGACCCTCGAGGTGTGTCTGGACATCTTTGGGATCGGTTTTGAGCCGATCAATTGGCGAGAGGGAGAAAGACCCTGAGATGTCCCGGATTGGTTATGAGAGCCAATCATTAGGCCTAAGTAGGAGACTTCTTCGAGGATTCCAGATTCTCGCCTTGTAAGCTCGTTGAGCTATCATCCATGTTGGTAAATCGCTTGCATGTATACTAGGGTGCCGATGATTGATGTATCGTATTGTACCCCTGGTTGGGGATTCTTACCGAGTATGTTTATACTCACCCTTATTTCGTGGTTTTCCACCGGGTAACTTGGGACAAAGACCGGACGGCTAGCGGAGGGAGCTGATTGATCATGGGAGCCGCCAAGCACTGTTTTTATTTGTTTGCATAATTTGTTCAAAGATGTAGACGAACAGAGTCCTAGGGGACGTTTTTAAAAGTTGTTTAAATTGTATTGTATGATTTTATAAACACCGCCGTGCTTGTTTTACTTTGTTGGCTTTGCTTAAATGAAGGTTGTTGTTTATGTTTCAAGTGTCCCCGCTTTTAAATGTTTTGAAAGGTTTTAAATATGAGCACTAAACCGCTTGATGAAGTATTTAACTTGCATGCTGAGTGAGAACCTAGGTTTAGGACCGTGTTTTGGGTCGGGTTCTTACACTGATCTCGGTTCTGAAACTGCCCCTGACGGCGCTGGCCGCCTCCTCTGAAATCAAGCTTCCTCCTCTGCCCCACTGCAGGTGGGACAGGGCGCTGAACCGGAGCGGCAACAATCCGCTCAACAGGATACTTCCCATTATAAATGGTGGCCAACTGGACCGCTCTAGCATAAGTGTCAGGAGCCTGAGCCCTGACATCCTGGGACACCCCCTGTCTCAAACCAGAAATGAACTTCCGAATCTTCAACTCAGGGGTGGCTATCAACTGCGGAGCAAAATAACCATACTCCGAGAACTTCCTCTCATACTCCTCAATGGAATCAGAACCCTGCTTCAGATTCTGGAAAAGCTCCACCATCTTCTCCTGGGCCTCATCACTAATGTACTTGCCCTTGAACTCCGACTTGAAGAACTCCCAGGTGGCAGGTGGAGACCCAGCTGGTCTCTCATTCAATTCAAAGTCAAAACCATTTCCTGAAACCTGTCCCTGTCTCCAAGCACCTGTTTCAAGATAAATACGTTTCCAAAAGATTACTCTGATAAGAGATTTATTAAAGCATTCAAAACTTTCAACAGTTGCAACAATGCTGGAATCTGTAAAAATCATTCAGAAAACATTCTAGGGCTCCGTGCTCGGTTACATGCATTCAGAGGAAACAAAAACATAAAGAGTCATAACACAGAATCAGAGTTTCACAGCTGGTTCCCATGATCACAGCTCCTCCTTCAGCCATCCTGTCTCGCACCTCGGTTACCTGTGGAAAACCACAAAAATAAGGGTGAGTAACCAATTACTCTGTAAGAATCCCCAACCGGGGTACAATACGATATACATGGTCATCTAGCAGAAAGGTATGCAAGCTATGAATATAAACACAGAATAGAGCACATAGCTTAAATCCACTTATAAACCTCGGATGCCAACTCATGGTCTTACTCCCGAAGAATCCACCACACAATACGCCCTATACGAGAAACAAGTCCCGGCCTCAGCTTGTCTACTGTCGATACGAAAGGTGCACTAGCTCAAGATCCAGAAGGAGCTCTCCGGTTGATGCTGTAATGAGCGTAACCTCGCACCGCATGCTACTGCAGACCATGGGGGGTGTCGGAACTAGTGGCAAGCTTCCCATGTCCAGTCACCATGCCTAACTAAATCTCTGGATCGGTGTCACCGACATAGGGTGTGACTCGACACGTGAACTATGTCACCTGAACCACCGCACCTAAGGCTAAGGAACCGGCCGTGGTAGGCGTACACCAGAAGCCGCCCTTGCCCTAACCTAACAGTGGCAATCAAGGGCTACCGCCAAACACGCCGAGGACGTGCCGATCGACGGGGGCGAGGCAATGCCAAGTCATCATCCCGACCCGTTAGGGCATTTAACGATCGCCACCCTCACCTGTGATTGCGGGGGCCACCGTTAGGGTTAGCTAGACCCTAAAGGGATCAGAGACGGAGCACTGTCTCGTACGTCCCTGTCGTGGATGCAAGTTACGTTATGCATCCGGCCCGGATGATGCTACCTACCTAATTTCAAACCTATAAACAGATACAACAAACAATCCAATACAATCCAATACGCTCAGCAGATACAACGAACCTAGCATGATACTACGAAACAAGAACAGATAACGAGCATGCCAGAACGGAACAACCTAGCATGGACTAACATGAGAAACAACATAAGAAATCATGCCATTCGGGAATTCAGAACAGAGTTCGTATCACTAAACATGCTAATAAACACAACAAGCATACAATCAGCAATCACATATAATATCGCAGGGCCCACACAACTCCGGTAAGAAATCCTTACCTTAGGTGGGAGGCGACTAAACACAAAATTCTAAGCTGCGAACGAACCCGAGCTAGCTACCGAGAACCTAACAAGCGCAACAATAATTACAGACCATAACCTAAATTTAACAAAACAAGCAAACTCGGCTCGGGAGCACTCACACGGCACGACGACACGGTGCAGGCGCGCTGGGACTGGAGGCGCGGACAGGAGATGGCACGGACTGGACAAGTCGCTCGGGCGCTGCGCACTGGCGCTGGGACGGCGCGAGCTCGGCTTGGCGATGGCGATCTGGGCGATCTGGCGTGATGGAGTTGGCGACCTCGGGCGAGTTGGGCGCGATGGAGTCTGCTGCTGCTCGCGATCGGGGGGGGGGGGAAACGAGCTGGGCCGGCTGCTGCGCGCGATCAGGGGAAACGAGCTGGGCGATCTGGGCTGCTGGATGGCTCCTCTCGGCTAGCTGCACAAGACACCCACACACACACACACCTCTTAACTCTCGGCCAGCAAGGGTGCTAAAATGAAGAAGGGGAAGAAGAAGAAGAAGAAGAACCTTACCGGGAAGACGATCGGACCTCGGGGCTGCAAGAGAGCAAGGATTCGACTTGGGAGGGAGAGCTTGGTCGAAAGGCTTGGTCGGCCAAGGAAACTTTGGAGATGAAGACTCAAAACCCCAATTTCTCTTCTTTTAAACAAATGCACCAAAACTCCCTTGAACCAAGGCGCACTATAAAGTGGTGCAGAAAGATTATAAAAAACACCTTGAAGCTCAATTGGCAAAGACACCCAACTATCCTTCTAGGCCACTTGGGTTCGAAACCCAACCGCTACACTTTTAATTCCCAATTTTTGCTTTTGCATCTCACCATGCCCAAATACATTCACAAAGCATCACAATCCTACTTAAATCCATCCCATAATTTTGGCAACTGGAAAAAGACATAAACGGCCCTGACAGCCCGACCAAATTACCAAAAAACCCCCAGGGCATACCTGGAAGACCGGGATGAAAACCTGGGCCGTTACAGCTATAAACGACCTTGTCGCGGGATGCGCTATAAACGACCTTGTTGCAGGATGCGCTATAAACGACCTTGTCTTGAGATGCACTTTGCGACGGGATGCGCTATAAACTACCTTGCAATGGGTTGCGCTATAAATGACCTTGCCATAGGATGCGCTATAAACAACCTTGTGAGATGATGCGCCATAAACGAATTAGCGACAAAATGCGCCATAAACGAATTTTCTATGGGATGTGCCATAAACGATCTTGCTTCCGCAGCAGTGCTCACCATGTCCCTTTTAGTGATGTCACTGCGGCGTTTCGACAGCGGTTATCACCATGTCCCTTTCAGTGATGTCACTGCGGCGTTTCGACAGTAGTGTTCATCATGATCCTTTCAGTGATGTCACTGCAGCGTATTGGCAACGGTGCTCATCAATAAATATAAGAGACTTTGAGGTCGAAAAGTTGTTATAAAGTCACTTTCCACCTCTTAGAGATGCTATAAATGACCCTATGTGATAATAAACCCTTGACGCTCTAAGAGACTCTGAATCTCTAAGAGGCCTTCGATGTTGAGAAGTCGCGAGACATTTCTCAAGAAGTTAAGAAAGAGTGTCATGAATATTTAGGGGTGCTCAAAATGAGGCGTTTAAAATTTTACCAAAACCTTAGCCCTTTTATTTTAACCCTTTTTTGTTTTTTTTAACCTCGATCGTACCATTTTCAAATTCTGTTTGTACTTATAGATCGCTTACAAAACTCCATGATTCTGATGATCCCTCTTTTATTTTAACGCAGTACAATGACCTATTTCACAGAGATTTCAAACTCCACCGAGCATAGCCTCGTTGTTTTGAGGCACAAGTACCAGCCTTTTCGTGAAGAAACTATTCTTCCCAACGACGAACCATACAGAGAGATGAGGCTTGACTCTAGAGACTCAGTTTTTTTATCAGATTTGGTCTACAAAGAGATCTTTATATAAACATACATATGCTACAACCTGGATTCTAGACTCCCCTATGCATACAACAAGTCCATCTGTGAAACCAAAACCGACGTTAGGGTGTCAAATCATAGAATAACACATTTGTTGGGGTTCCTCCCTTAAGCTTGATGGTGAATTTTCCTATGTGGCTCTTTACTGGGAATGGCTAGAGTTTAGGTCTCCCAAAACACTAAAGCACTGAGAATGCTGGATTAATTTCAGTAGTAATGGCCTCCCAGTATACCTATGATTGCAAGAGTCACGTGATGCGAGTCTTTTTTGAAGCCTCGTGTCCGTCTACAAATATCCTTCATACATAATCTGGGGAAGTATCCATTTCGTTGTGAGATATGTGGCAATGTGGCGGTCTTTCTATAAAAGGTGCATTTTACGATGAAGTCATTCCGGGCTATAAAGATGTATTGAGATTGAATGGACGGTCTGAATCCCTCCCAACTAGTTGCCAATACCTTTTTTATGCGTACCACCGTCTTGCTTCCCAACAAAAAGACAGGCAAAAAATTCCAATAGACTCATGGATCTCGTTTTGGATTAAAGGGGAGAAACAATACGACATGCCTCATAGTAGAAGATCAAAGAAGAAATGACGCCCTGCTTCCATGTAAGAACCCGACCCATAATATGGTCCTAAACCTAGGTTCTCACTCAGCATGCATGTATCCATTACTTAAATCAGTTGAAGTACCAATTAAAAACTTTGCAAAACAACAATAGCGGGGAACATTAAAACTCTTTCAATCAATTTTCCATAAACAAAAGCTAGTAAATTAAAACAAGTCCTGGTCAGTATTTAGCAAAACATTCAACTAATTTTAAACATCAAATAAGCAAGTTTCCCCTAAGGACTCCATGTCCATCTACATGTTGAATAATATAAATGCAAAAGAAAGACAGAGTGTCGGCAGCTCCCATGATTAGTCAGCTCCCTTCGCTAGCCGTCCCGGTGCTGTCCCAAGTCACCTAGTGGAAAAACCACAAAAATAAGGGTGAGTACAAACATACTCAGTAAGAATCCCCAACCGGGGTACAATAAGATACATCAATCATCTAGCATCCTAGTATACATGCAAATGGTTACCAACACAAATCTTTGCTCAATGAGCTAACGGGGCAAATCTGGAATCCTCGGAAGTCTCCTACTTCTGGCCTAATGATTGGCTCTCTATAAAGACCCGACCCAAATGGGGTCCTAAAATAGGTCTTTACCTCAATGCATGCATTCAAAACTAAAGTCAATATGCAAGAATGGTGTTTCGGATTCTAAGAAAAACTAAAAACATAAAACATCCATTTAAAAGTCAACATAAATTCCTGAAACCTGTCCATGTTTCCAAGCACCTGTTCCAAGACAAATACATTTCCAAAACTTACTCTGATCAGAGATTTGTTTAAAACATTCAAAACATCCAACAATTACAATAGTGCTAGAATCCAGAAAATTATTCAGAAAACATCCTAGGGCTCCGTGCCCAACTACATGCATTCAGAGGAAAAATAAGACATGAAGAATCATAGATAAATTTCAGAGTTCGACAACTGGTTTCCATGATCACAGCTCCTCCTTCAGCAATTCTGTCTCGAACCTTGGTTACCTGTGGAAAACCACAAAATAAGGGTGAGTAACGAATTACTCAGTAAGAATCCCCAACCGGGGTACAATACGATAAACATGGTCATCTAGCAGAAAGGTATGCAGCTATGAATATAAACACAGAAGAGAGCACATAGCTTAAATTCACACATAAACTTCGGATGCCATCTCAGGGTCATACTCCGGAAAAACCACCACACGATACGATCCTATACGAGAAACAAGTCTCTGCCTCAGCCTGTCTACTATCGATACGAAAGGTGCACTTAACTCAAGATCCCGAGGAGCTCTCCGGTCGGCGCTGTAATGAGCGTGTGCGCGCACCGCAGCTACTGCAAACCATGGGGTGCCAGTCTCATCGGCAAGCTGCCTGTGTCCAGTCACCATGCCTAACTAAATCTCTGGATCGGTGTCACTGACATAGGGGTGTGAGACCTGGACATGTGAACTATGTCAGCTTCAACCACCGCACCTGAGGCTAAGGAACCGGTCGTGGTAGGCTTACACCAGGAAGCCGTCCATGCCCTAACAGGTGGCAATCAAGGGCTACGACCAAACACGCTGAGGACGTGCCAACTGCCGGGGACAAGGCAATGCCATGTCATCATCCCGACCGTTGGGGCATTTAACAGTCTGCCACCCTCACCCAAGATTGTAGGGCCTGCCGTTAGGGTTAGCTAAACCCTAACGGGGATCGAGGACAAGTATCGCCTCGTGCGTCCTCGCCGTGGATGCAAGTTACGTTATGCATCCTGGCCCCAGATGATGCTACCTACCATATCTCAACCTATAAACAGATACAACAAACAATCCAATACGTGCTCAACAGATACAACGAACCTAGCATGATACTACGAAGTAAGAACAGATAACGAGCATGCCAGAACGGAACAACCTAACATGGACTAACATGAGAAACAACATAAGAAATCATGCCAGTCGAAAATACAGAACAGAGCACCTATCACTATACATGCTGATAAACACAACAAGCATACAAACAACAATCACATATAATATCGCAGGGCCCACACAACTCTGGTAAGAAATCCTTACCTTGGTCGGGAGGAACTACACCAAAAAATTCCTAAGCTGCGATCGATCCCAAGCTAGCTAATGAGAACCTAACAAGCACAACAATAATTATAATCCATAGGCCTAAATATAATAAAATAAGCAGGGCTCGGCTCGGGAGCAACACACGCGGCACGGCTGACGCGCGGACGGACAGGCTACATGGTCGTGGCTGCTGATGGGCGTTGATGGGAGGCAGGGCTGCGCGCGCGCTCTGGCGCGGACAAGCAGACGCGAGCGTACGGGACACGATCGTGCGAACGCTGGCTGCGCGCGAACGGGAAGAGCGACGCGGCACGGGCGGTCGCTACCGCACGACAGCGAGCGGCGCAGCGCGCGGGCGCGTGAAGGCACGGGCGCTGGCCGCGCGCGCATCTTTGGACGCGGCGGGGCGGCCGCGACGCAATCCGCCGCTGGGCGTCTCGCGCTGGCGGCGACGTCTGTCTGGCTCTCGGTGCTACCGGCGCGCGGTGGTTGATGGTTGGGCTCTTTGGAGTGATGGCAAAGCTGGTGCGGCACAAGAGCTGCTGCTGGGCGACTTGCTGCTCGGCTGGGCTGCTGCTCGGGCGGGACGACGCTCGATGGATCTTGGGAAGAAGAGCATGGCAAGGGGGCTTGGGAGAGAAGCTTGGGCGGCTAGGGGGTTTTGGAGAAGAAGACACTAAAACCTAATTTCCTTTCTTTTAATCAAATGCACCAAAACCCCAAGGACTCAAGGCTAACTAAGACATGTCGGGGAAAGAGCAACAAGAACCTCCTGTGGCTCAACTGGCCACTCCACCCACCTGACTTCCTAGCATCCCGGGTTCGAATCACAACAAACACACCTTTATTCCTCAAATTTTCTTTTGCATCTCACCATGCCCAAACACATCCACAAAGCATCAAAATCCTACTTAAGTCCATCCAATAATTTTAACAACTAAAAAAGACATAAATGTAACGACCCAGGTTTTTCATCCCGGTCTTCCAGGTATGCCCTAGGGGTAATTTGGTCGGGCCGTCAGGGCCGTTTGTGTCTTTTCCAGTTACTAAAATTATTGGATGGATTTATGTAGGTTTTTGGAAGGAAATTGTGCTGCAGTGGGTTTGAACACTGGTCTCTGAAAGCTTGTGGGGATGTGTGCCAATTGAGCCATTAGGTGCTCTTGTTGCTCTTCCTGCATCATTTTATGGTTAGCCTTGGATTTTGGGAGTTTTGGTGCATTTGGTTAAATGAAATAGAAATTAGGTTTGTTCCATCTTCTTCTCCAAAGTGTGTGGCCGCCCAAGCTATTCTCTCCCTTGCCTTGCCGAGTTCTTCATCCTTGCAGCTCCCTTGGATCGATCATCATCATTCCGGGTAGGTATCGATCTTCCTCTTCTTCTTCTCATCCGTTTGGTGTCTTTGTTTGGCCAAGTGAATAGAAGAGTGTTGTGTGTGTTTGTGTTGATTGCGGCCAGTAGAGAAGCCCGGCCCAAAGAGCCATCGTCGCGACGTCCACCGGCCAGCTCTCACGCCGGATCGCGCCAAAGAAGCAGCCCAGATCGCCCCTGCCGTCGCACGAGATCACCCTTGCCGTCACATCCCCGCCGCGCCCGAGATCTCGCGCACAAAACGGCGCCACCCACCTTTCGGCCATCGCCCGGCCGGCGTCCACGCGGATCGCGCGCGCAGCGAGACGCTGACGCCTGTGCGCCTTCGCCGTGTCGCTTGCCGAAGCCGCTCGCCCGCCGCGCCAGACGCGTTCGCTTGCGCGCGTCCTCCCGCGAGCGGCTCGCCGTCCGCGCGCATCGCACGCCAGCGCCGTGCTGCCGTGCGCCGTGCGTGCCGCTTCGCCTCCGAAGTCCCGTCTGTCCGTCACAAATCGCGCGCCCAGCGCCCATCCGCCTTGCGCGACAGCGCCAGCCAGCCGCCGTGCGGTAGCGCAACCAGCGCCAACCCGGCGGCGTGCCCGGCCTACCAAAGCAACTCCAAGTTCGTGTCGCCGTGCGCGTGAGTGCCCCGAGTTGAGCTTGTTTGTTCTATTGTTTTTTAGACGTTTTAGATGCTTTGATTATTATTGGTTTGCTAGGTTCCCGCCGCTAGCTCGGGATTGTTCCGCAGACTTAGGATTTGTGTGTAGAAGCCTCCCGACCAAGGTAAGGATTTCTTACCGGAGTTGTGTGGGCCTCTGCGGTATATTTGTGATTGTTGTTTTGTATGCTGTGTATGATTATTAGCATGTTTAGCCCTAGGTGCTCTGTTACAATTCTGATGGCATGAACTCTTGTATTGTTTCTCATGTTAGCCCATGTTAGGTTGTTCCATTCTCGCATGTTCGATATCTGTTCTTGCTTCGTAGTATCATGCTAGGTTCCTTGTATCTGTGAGCACGTATTGGACCGCATTGAATGAATTGTTATTATTGCTATGGTTTAGAGTTCGTAGGTAGCATCATCCGGCCGGATGCATAACGTAACTTGCATCCCCGAGGGGACGTGCGAGATGGTACTCGTCCACGATCCCGTTAGGGTTTAGCTAACCCTAACGGTGGCCCCGCAATCTTGGGTGAGGGTGGCGATCATTAAATGCCCCAACGGTCGGGATGATGACTTGGCATTGCCTCGCCCCCGACGATCGGCACGTCCTCGGCGTGTTCGGCCGTAGCCCTTGATTGCCACTGTTAGGGCAAGGACCGCTTCTGGTGTAAGCCTACCACGACCGGTTCCTTAGCCTCGGTGCGGTGGTACAGCCGACATAGTTCACGTGTCCGTGTCTCACACCCTATGTCGGTGACACCGATCCGTAGATTTAGTTAGGCATGGTGGATCAACTCGGGCGGCTTGCCACTGGACCCGCACTTTGCAGTTTGCGGTAGCATGCGGTGCGCGCTTACGCTCATTACAACGTCGGCCGGAGAGCTCCTCGGGATCTTGAGCGATGCACCTTTCGTGTCGACGGATGAGGCAGGTGAGGCCGGGACTTGTTTCCCGTATAGGGCGTATAGTGTGTTGTGGTATTTCCGGACTAAGACCCTGAGTTGGCATCCGAGGTCCAAGTGTGGACTTAGCTATGTGCTTCGCTCTGTGTTTATATTCATAGCTTGCACACATTCTTCTAGATGATCATGTATATCGTATTGTACCCCGGTTGGGGATTCTTACTGAGTAATTCGTTACTCACCCTTATTTTGTGGTTTTCCACAGGTAACCAAGGCGCGAGACAGGATGGCTGAAGGAGGAGCTGTGATCATGGAATCCTGCTGTCATCTCTGACGTTTCTTATGTTATGACTCTTATCGTTATTTTTCCCCTGAATGCATGTAGCCGGGCACGGAGCCCTAGGATGTTTTCTGAATGAATTGTGGATTCCAGCTTTGTTGAATTTGAGGATGTTTTAAATGTTTTTAATAAAATCTCTGATCAGAGTAAACTGTTGGAAATGTATTTGTCTGTGAAACAGGTGCTTGGAGACAGGGACAGGTTTCAGTAGACTTTATCGTTCTGAATGAATCTTGAATGTTTTGTTTTTAATGGGAATCCGAAAATTTTATTTGCATTTTGTCTTTTACTTTGAATACATGCATTGGGGTAAAGGCCTATTTAGAGCCCCTTTTTGGGTCGGGTCTTTACAATAAACGACCCTAACAAATTACCTAGAAGACCGGGATACCTAGAAGACCGGGATGAAAACCTGGACTGTTACAATATTCCCTCCTTTTTATGACTTTTGTCCTCGAAAGTCCTTAAGACTGAAACAGCTCAGGATACTGCATTCTCATCTCGTCCTCCCCGCTCACGAGCGACTTCCTCAGAACTCTGACTCCTCCACTGAACTTTTAACAAACGGATCTCACGATTACGCAACGTCTTCGTCTCAAAGACCAGAATACTCACAGGCATCCCCTCGAAGCTCAAATCCTCATTCAGCTGGAAGGCTCAAAGTCCACAATGAACGATGGGTCCAGCACAGACTACGTCAACATCGATACATGAAAACACTGTACAGCTGACAATGACGGGAAAGAACTAACCGATATGCAACTCTGCCAATCCCCTCGAAAATCTCAAATGGTCCAACAAAACGGGGACTCCACTTCCCTCGCTTACCAAACCTCAACACACATCACATCGTTCTAACCCTCAACACGAACTGTCCAACCTCAAACTCCAAAACACAACGCCAAACATTGGCGTACCTCTTCTGCCTGCTCTGAGCTGACACAAACGAGCTCTAATCTTCTGCACTGCACTGCTGGCCAACTGCAGCAACTCAGGACCCAAAAATTGACGGCCACCAACCTTTTCTCACAACACTAGAAACCTGCAACATTTATCATACAACGCCTCAACAGAACCATATGAACTAACAGCTGGGAACTGCTACCCAAAGCAACCTCATAAAACCAACACTGGTATCCCGCTGCCTAATCATGGAACACCAACTCGCAACAAGATCTAAGGAACTGGTTCACCCCTTCCAAAGACCATCGGTCAGAGGGTGAAAACACTATAGGAACTGCCCTAGGCACACAAGCCTCTACGAACGCTCTCCAGAACCAAGGTCCTTGAACGCACTGCCTAGAATAACCTTTGTTGCCACACCATGGTGACAACAACTCTAGCCTGAAACTACCATGTCACCACTCCATAGCAATGACATCCCCACCTGGGGCGAGGTGCGAGCTCTAGCTACTACAACTAATCCGCCAAACATCCGAACTCACTCAACAACCTCAACCAGCTACCGGCTTCCACACGGAAACCAACATACCAACAACTTGAGTGCTACAAACTCGGTAGCCTAACCAACCGCACACCGCATAACCACGCCAATCTACTCAACTCCAACTCAACTTAGATCACTTACTGAAAAGTCAACCTGCTATCAACAGGGCCCCAGAGGGCTCCCTCCACCAAACTTACCTCCATGCAAGCAACGGAACGAAGCTTGCCTCAAATATGAAACAAATCTCACAAGTCCAAACGATAACACAAACAGGCTTAACCCTCTAACTCAGGCTTATTGCACCTTTCCACCGAAACTTCACAAACTGGACGCCACTACCGGGTTAACACCAACTACCAAGAACAAGAATACCAACAATGGCTGGCAGAGCACACGCTACACTAACCAGCAAGGATCCCTCAATAGGTCAAGACCCTAATCCAGCCACAATGGTGCAACCTCTTCCCACAACTGATACAAAGGGTTCCTCAACTACAAAGGTGCAACAGCTCCCAGGCCAAACACACAAAGAACCTTAACCGACTAGGCCAAACACTCATAAGAGGCAGAACAACCCTTACTGCAACTTTCAGAACACCACTCAAGAGTCCGCTTAACTGGACAAACAACTGCTTCCAAGCAGCCAACAAACTTTTCCTTCTTGCTAGCACTACTACCATCAACTCCCAGACCAAGGGAGTAACCTGACAACTCCTATGAGGAAACGGTTCTTACAATCGGACAACCGAAGGACAGAGAGCTCAACACACGCTCGCTGTCTTGCTCTGCTAAAGCAACAACATCTAAATCTCACGGGGGCATTAACAGGGGGTTCCACCACAGACTGAACCGCCAACCAAAAACTAGCAAAAACTCACCTCCAAACACCAAAGGAGGGCAACTCTCAACATCCTGGAAACAGGAAAAACAACCGACAGGGCACGAACCACTTGCCCCACGAGCAAAACTAACTTCTAGCAACTCAAAACCACACCTTGGTCAACACCAAGCACCAACTTGCCACCACACCGGAACCAATTCGGACTCTACTCCAAACAAACTCTAGCTTGTTAGCCTACCAAATCTGCCAGTAACTCACCCGACGCTACAACCTACACGACTCAGGCTTGCCAACTGAAACTCACTACCTGGGTCCGACTGAGCTCTGGTGAGGCTTTCCACAACTAGGGTTCTTCGGCAACCCTCGATACACACTGTCGTCAAACGGTCTAATAGCCAACTGCCTGAACAAACAACTCCTTTTTCCAGCATCACAACCATGTTGGCCTGCTCCGAACCTCGAAACCAAAAAGACTAGAAACGCTTCAAAATGTGTCATCCTCCTACTCAAAGCATCAGCCACATCGTAGCTTCCACCCAGGGTAAGGATTACGAGCAACACTCTTAGCAACTACGGTCAGGAACTACGTGGCTTCGCTACAACCACCATTTGCTCAGTACCATCTGAACTCCAACCAAGCTTAGGTCCAACCCAACAAAACTTGCCTAAGAAACAACCTGACTACGAGCACGGTATCTTTACAATCTCAACTAAAGCCTTACAACATCCACCTAGAGTCCAACTTCTCCAAGAACTGAGCACCAGTTCTCCAATGCAAACCCTACATGGTTCTGAAACTCTCGCCACCAGAACGAACCACACAAAACACACTTGTGTGCACAACTCTCAACCTTCCTTCAGAGATCCAAGACTAACAGGTGCTTTTCCAAAAGGCTCTGGCAGAGATACAATCAACCAAAGGAACACCAAAAGTTCCATCCCCACACGATACTCGAAGCTGTGGCAACCTTGTTCTACTAAAGCATAACAATGCCAAACCGAACTTACCTTATACCAAGCCTCTACCAAGTGTGCTTTACAGATAAGATATCCAACTCATCTCATGAGGCATCTAACTCATCTCATAAGGCGTCCAACTTATCTCATCGGCATCCAACTCATCTCACAAGCATTCAACTCACCTCATAGGCATCCAGCTCATCTCATAAGCATCCAACTCATCTCATAAGCATTCAACTCATCTCATAGGCATCCAACTCATGGTCTCTCTGCTGGACCAAACTCGCATCTACAATGCACAACTCTCCTCAGATTTAGGCACTCGAAGGTAGTTGACCGCACTACCAACCACATAGATCTCTTGGCCTTAGCACTAGCGTGAGACTCACACGCACTAACACTTATCAACCTTCAACCTACTGACGCACTCTTACCTCGGTAACACTGAGAAGAGGCTCCGGCTCCTCACGAACATCCTTTCGCTTCTAGTCCTTCGACTACCACTGAACTAGCCCTCTTGCACGACCTAAACAGGTGCAACTGCCATAAACGGATCCAAAGGCTAAAGCAGTACTGAACTCCGGACAAGTTATAGAACCATCTATTCCACTCGTGCCAAACCCAGGCCTGAACCAGACTTAGTGCCAAAGCGGCACACCAACCAATGCACCTCAAGTGCCACTACCACCAAATCCACATCTTACTACAAATGGGGCCAGCAAGGTCACAACCTCAAGTGACAAAAAATATGGCTAGGTATACAAGGGCTCAAAAATCAAACAACCCTGACTATGGCATCTCATCTAACTAAAGTCTTACGGCCTACTCTTGCATCTCCACATGATGCTCTACAAAACTCTGGCCGGCTCTCTCAACATGCAGCAGCTAGCCCTACTCTAGGGTCTCACGATAAGAAGAGCGCTCAACTCTACTAAACAACTGGGAAACCACCAACGGATCAAGTACGATGGGAACACTGCTCACTGCAACCTTAACCACAGGGTTCCGACTTACTGGCTGCAAAACAACAACACTTTACAAGAGATTAAAGATGTCACTACATCCTTCTCGAAGGCTACTAACTCGGCAGCCAATCTCTGGTCAACCAAACAATCTGCTAAGGTTCAAGATTAACACCTGAACTACCCAGGCTAGTCCACACTGGAACCTGCTCCACAAGCATCAACATAAGCAAAGCCATAGCTAACTCCTCCCCTGGAGTGGTACTCCAGGGCAAATCACCTCCACCCTCTCTCTACGGGAAAACTAACAACTGGGCCACATGTGGCCTATGAGAGTCTAATCTCAGCCTCCCTCTGGAACGATGTCCCAGCGGTATCTGAATCTATCTGGATACCCTGACTAGCTACTATCATACTTCTTACACTACGGGAAGTTGGCATGATGGTGCTCTAGACCCAAACAAACAACGAGTCAGAACATGCTCGTCTCCGCTCCAGTTTTCTATTTCGGTTACCCAGGTGATTTCGGGTCATTATTCGGATGTTCGGATGGGCCGTTAGAGCTGTTTTAACCCTTAGGGGCATTTTGGTCTTTTTGCCCCCGGTCAGGGTTTTGTGGATTTTCAGGATTCCAAGGTCATTCCTGCCTTTGTCGAAGCTTAATGGTTGTTGGTTGCAAGACCCGAGAGGTTTGGGCAAGTTGTTTGGAAGTTTGGAGGTGTTTTAGAAAATGGCAAAAATTAATTGTAATTTTGGTGTTTCCATTGGGTTTTGAACCCTTGCCCTAAATGGTCTTGGGGAGTTCGTAGGAAAAGAGAGTTTTATTTTTAAAATAAGTTTGCTTCGGCCGGGTTTGGAAAGAGGAAGCTTTGGGAAGGGATTTTAGACCTATTTAATTAGGGAAAAAGGAAAGAAAATCAAGAAAATCCCTTTTCCCCTTGTTTTGCAATCTCTCTCTCTCTCTCTCTCTCTCTCCTAGCCGACCTCACCAAGAAACCCTAGCCGCCCTAGCCGCACCCCGCTCTGCCACTGCTCAGCGCACGAGCGCACCAGCCAGCCAGTCCAGCCAGCGCACTGCGCACAGCCCAGCCGCTCCGCACCAGCCTGCCCAGACGCACCGTCCCGCACCAGAGGCCACTCGCACCGCGCCGCGCGCTGCGCCTCTCGCCGCGCGCGCGCGCTTCCAAAGACCGTCCGCGTCTCATGTGCCGTCTGCCGCTTCGTCCCACGCCCGCGCGCATGCGCGCGCTGCCGCCTGCCGCGCGCACGCGCGCAGCCTCAGTGCGCTGCCGTCCCTCGCCGCCTCAGCCAGCGCAAGCAGCAGCCCCGTTAGCGCCGAGCAGCGCCCAATTTCCGCACCAGAGCGCCAAAATCGCTTCTTGCTGCGAGACCCCTGCCTTCTCGGTTGGTAATTCCCGAACCTATCCCTTTTAGATTTTTAAGTCACTGGCTCTTGATATTTATTTAGGATGCTTTTAAAATGCTTAGGTTGCTCGGTTTCGCTTTAAAGCTCAAGGGTCATTATTTGATTGTGAAGGTTATTTCGCTCGTTTCGTGTAAGGATTCCTTACCGTGGTTGTGTGGACCACTGAGATGCTTTCTTGATTGTGCCTTATATGCATGTTTACTTTTATGGACATGATTAGTGGATAGGATGACTTGTGATTGCATTCCCGCTAGCATGTTTGCTTGTTTGTACATGTTAGTGCCATGCTAGGATTGTTCTTCCAAAGATGCTTGAGATTCCTGCTTTAAGTTCGTAGTATCATGCTAGGTTATGTATGATTGATGATGATTATGTATGTTTAGCCAGAATCGTTTACTCTATACTCTAGCTAGTGTGTTAGGGTTGTCATCATCTAGAGGCCGAGAGCGGACATAACGTACCTTGTCCCCACCGGTCGGGAGTAGAGCGAAGCATAACGTACATTGCTTCCCCGGCGGCCGATGTGGATTTAGCTACCACATCGGCATAAGCCTAGTTTGTAGCTCGCTAGAGCGGAACCACGCCAACGGTGCAAGCCCGCCTTGGCGGTTCTTAGCTTCAGTGTCGGTTGTAGAGGCCGCACAGATGAGTGCCGAGGGCCTCGCACTCTGTGTTCGGTGACACCGTTTCGAGTCTTAGGCATGCGTGCCCGGCCCGCGTAGTTTGTACTTAGGCCCCACATTTACGCCGGTTGCAAAGCATGCGGTGTGCGTGCACGCGCGTTAGTCGCCGGTTCGGAGAGCTCCCTCGGGCTAATGTTCGTGAGTACACCGCCTTCCGGTTTAGAGCCGGACTTGGGTACTCTCCCGATAGTCCAGATTTATTAGCGAGGGTAAGAGGCCCTTGAGGACACCCATTGGGATTGGCTTTTGAGTCGATCATATGGTCGAGGAGAAAGACCCTCGAGGGTGTCGGACATCTTTGGGATTGGTTTTGAGCTGATCAATTGGCCGAGGAGAAAGACCCTCGAGAGATGTCCCGGATTGGTTATGAGAGCCAATCATTAGGTCGGAAGAAGGAGACTTCCGAGGATTCCGGTCTCGCCTTGTAAGCTCGTTGAGCTATGATCCGTGTTGGTAATCGTTTGCATGTATACTAGGGTGCTAGATGATTGAAGTATCGTATTGTACCCCGGTTGGGATTCTTCTTGAGTATGTTTATACTCACCCTTATTTCTGTGGTTTTCCACCGTGTAACTTGGGACAAAGACCGGGCGCCTAGCGCGAGGGAGCCGATTGATCATGGGAGCTGCCGCACTCTGTCTTTATTGTTTGCATATTTGTTCAAAGATGTAGATGGACAGAGTCCTAGGGGAAACATTATAAAAAGTTGTTTGAACTGCTTTTGAATGTTTTTATATACTGCGGCAGCTTGTTTTACTTCGTTGGTCTTTCTTAAACAAAATTGTTGATTATGTTTTAAGCATTCCCGTTTCTAAATGTTTTGAAAGGTTTTAAATATGAGCACTAAACCGCTTGATGAAGTATTTTAACTTGCATGCTTTGAGTGAGAATCTAGGTTTAGGACCGTATTTTGGGTCGGGTTCTTACAGGTTGGTATCGAGCACGAGTCATAGATTACAGAGACTAACTCGCTTTGCAGTTGTTGCCCCCATGATCATCGACACTCCGCGGCACGTCGGGTGTCTCGAGTTCATTAAGCTAAGGGTTTTATTTTACAATCTGCATCTAGTATACATGTGTTACCCTTGTTTGGCGGTGAGAGCCCAGCGTGGGCTAGCTTTTATGCTCTGTGTAGATCGCTAGTATGTTGATTGCACTTAGAGGAGCGAGGACGTTTGGTATTTCCAACCGAGGAGTTGGACTGCTCATGTTGATCATGAGACCACGTCTAGGGTTGTCTAGACCCGTAGGCCACCTTTGGCCCCGGCGCATGAGTTGCCAAGAGTAGGGGGGTTGAGGCTAGCACGCCTCAGTGAGACTCCTTGAGCGAGTGTGCTCCACCCATGAGGGAGTTGATGGCGTGTCTTTTAGCTAACAGAGAGCGGAGACCCGTGCGCGCTTGTAGCGCGTAGTGAGGAGTCTTGGGCATAGATAGCCCACCTGGTAGAGTTTATTTAGGAGACACCCCTTCTTGTAGCTCCAGTAGCCGAGGTTCCCAGAGGGCTCGATCGGCGAGTTATCTTTGATAAGTTAGTTGGCGTTGATCGAGCCGCCGAGTTTGGCAAGTGGAAGCTTCGTAGAGCCGGATGTTTTTGAGACCTCACGCTAGCGACAAGGTGGTTGCCTGTGTTCGAGTTTATCATCCAAGTGTTGGGATGACTCGTGTCCAGAGGGTCGATGACCGGATGTTTAGAGGTCGAGGCGCGCCATTCGTGTGTTGTTTGATGCAAAGAAGGTGGTGGTGGAAGTCCCCGTGAGAGGCGGACCAAAGAGAGTCTCCACCACCACCCTACGATTGGCAAGCTTCCAAGTTAGTAGCTTTTGAGGAAGATGTAGAGACATCTTGTCCTCCCGCAAGCCTGCGCACGCGTTTCACTGGCCAGTTCTTTTAGTACCCTCGTAGCCAGGGGGTAGTGTGGAGTTTGCTTGTCAGAACTTAATCCATTCGTGGTTTTCAGCTGGCTATTAGAGAGAAGCACCTTCTGTTAGCATGTTCCAGGTGTGGAGCTAGGTGCTGCCACCCGAGGGTTGTCCTGAGTATTCGTTGAGCATCGAGTGGGATGCAGGAGTGGGCCTTGGCTTGTCTGTTAAACGTGATGTCAGAGAGTAGTCTACTCGATTGTTGAGACTCTTGTGTTGAGTGCCATTGCCCTGTCACCTGGAGTGTGACCTTCCCTACCCTCAGAGGGGCTTAAAGCCCGTAAAGGGATGATTGTGTTGTAAAGGAAGTAGTGCCTGTTGGCACCAAGCTTTGAGAGGAGGCCTAGATTCAGGCCAGTTGGCACTTTTCGTGCAGGTGGTTCCAGGACCCGCCCGGAGTTTAGCATCCCCACAAGTCTTGTACCCATTCCTGGGATTGCACCTATTTGGGCTGCATAAGAGATCTAGCTCGGTGGTAGCCAGAGAACTAAAAGTTTGAGGTCGTTTGAGGGATAAGTAGAAGCCTTTCAGGGTCACCGAGAGTTGGGTACAAAGGATGTTGTTGGTTGTTAAGGGCTAGCGCGTCCGAGTTCTCGCGCCTGTGTTGTGGGCTTGTGAGCCAGCTTGATGGTAGTGTGTTTTGACTACCCTTGGAGTTACCCTAATATGAGTAGGGTTGGCATCGATGATGCGTGGTTGATCCAGTGTTAGAGCCATGAGTTGGATGGTTGAGTGGAGCATTTAGTGGGCACATTGGTATGAGGTATGTCAGATTGGTGTAGTTATGCTCTGGTAAGAGTGAGTCGACCAATGTGGCATTCCGTGGTGAGTTGACCCTGAGTGGGTTGAACTCTTGTTGCTCCTTTGCTAGAAGTGGTTCTATTGGGAGGCAAAAGTTGCCTTGTGTGAGAATACTTGTTGGTTTGGATCTTAAGGAACCAAGTTGGAGTTGTACACGTCGGTGTACTTTTGTGTAGCTTGTTCCGTGGTGTATTTTTCAAGAACCACGAGGGGTTTCGTGTTGTGAAACCAGTGCTCAGTTCTGAGGAGTTAGGACTTTAGTTGTTGGCAAGTGCCCTAACTTGGGTTGAGAGGTTACCGTGCCGGTAGCCGGGTTGTTGCGTACGCAAGTTATGCTAGTTGGCCCTTGACCTGGGTAGAGGAATTTCTTGTTGATCGATGGTTGGGGTTCAATTGGAACTGATCCAGGGCGATGGTAGTAAAATCGCAGAGTTTCTGGCCGCCATGGCTAAGAGAGTTGTTCAGATCCTTACCCTGGGTTGAAGCTACGATGTGGCTGATGCTTTGAGCAAGAGGAAGGTTGGGTCTTCTGGTGGTTCCCGCTTTCAGTGGATAGCGCATCGCCAAGCGAGGCGATCTAGGGTCGGGATCAGCGCCGACCGCAGGTTAGAGCTCAGGATCGTCAGCAGGGCGGGGCCAGGCCGCCGACTCATTGCATCAAGTGTGGTATGGCGCTTTTCGGATTGTGTGGAGCATCGCCCGTGCTTGCTACAGATGTGACAAGGAAGAGCTTTTGGCCAGCACAGTTGAGATGCTGTAGGGAGATGTGCTCGTGTAGCCAGTTGTCAGTTAGACCGTTTGACGACAGTGTGTGTCGGAGGGAGATCGGAGGAACCCTAAGTTGTGGAGAGCCTCACCAGAGCTCGGTCAGACCCAGGCAGTGTTCCTCGATTGAATTGTTGGATGCTTGTAGACGGTTGACAAGCTAGAGTTGTTCTTAGTAACCTCCGCATTGGTTTTTTTTAGAATTCTTAGCAAGGTGGTGCTTGGCGTTGGCCAAGGTTTGGTTCCCTTGCTGTTTTCTAGAGCTAGCTTGGTTCGACCAAGTGGGCGTTGCTTCTCGAGGACTTGTTCCTAGTCGGGTAGTTTTGGGAGTTGGCCTCCCCTCGGCCAGTTGAGTAGTACTGCCGGTGCTTGCTTAGTTGGTGGTTCAAGTGATTGAGGAATCCTTGGATGTTTCTTCTGAGAGAGTTGGTGGTTGTTACCGTTGAGTTTGAGCAAGACAGCGAGCGTGTGTGAAATTCGCTGTCCTTCTGAAGTCCGCTTGCTAGGAAATCGTTCCTGTAGAGGAGGAGTCAGCTTAGCTCCTGAGTTGTGTAGTTGACCAGAGTAGGGCAGCGGTCAGCCCAGCGAGAGTGTCCCTGCGTCTGTTTGTTAGCAAGTGGAAAGTTGTTTGTTCCCGCGAGGGCGAAGGCCAGCCAGTTCAAAGGCTTGAGTTGTTGGCGGATGGTTGTTGGATCTTTGGAGCGTGTAGACCCCCTTAGTTCTTTGGTGGTTGAGCTGCACCGTCGATGCCGGTCTCGAGTTTTAACTTTTGAGGTAGTCTTGCTGACTCGTTTTGTTCTTGATCCACCAGCTTGAGGTCGACGCTATCCTTATCCCTCGCGCGGTTTCGTGTGTGAAGTTCCTAGTTGGAAGATGAGATGGGTCTAAGCTTAAAAGGAGGAAGTCCATAGAGCAGCCAGATGGACTTAAGAGTTGAGTGGCAGTTTGGAGACGAGGTTCGCTCGTTATGAGCTTGGTTTGAGTTTCTGGTAAGCAAGCCTTTCTCGGGCTTTTCTTTTAGTTGTTGTGCATTCGCAGTTGGCATTTTAGCTGAGCCACAGTTGAGTGAGTTGGCACAGAGGTGCCGTGGCATTGGTTGGAAACCTTAGAGTTGCTATCCTCAAGCTATTGTGTTGCTAGTAGCCGCGTGTTGTTTTATTCCTTGCTGCTCGAGGTTTCCGTGAGAGGAATGTTGTTTGTTTTCCGTCTGGCGATGTTGTAATAACCCGACCCAAAACATGGTCCTAAACCTGGGTTCTCACTCAGCATGCAAGTTAAATATGATAACAAGCGGTTTAGAGCTCATATTTAAAAACCTTTCAAAACATATGAGAAGGGGGAGCCCTTAAAACATAACCAACAATTTTGATTTAAAACAATCCAACAAAGTAAAACAACCTGGCCAGTGTTTAATAAAATGTACAATACAATTTAAGCAACGTTTTAAACAATGTTCCCCTAGGACTCCTGTCCATCTACATGCTGAATAAACAATGCAATAATAAAAGACAGAGTGCCGGCGGTTCCCCATGATCAATCAGCTCCATCCGCTAGCCCTCCTGGTGTTGTCCCAAGTTACCTGAAAGATAAATAAGGGTGAGTATAAACATACTCAGTAAGAATCCCCAACCGGGGTACAATACGATACATCAGTCATCTAGCACCTCAACATGCAAGCAAATGACTATCAACACGGATCATAGCTCAACGAGCTCATAAAACAAGATCTGGAAACATCGGAAGTCTCTTACTTCCGGAATCATCGGAAGTCTCCTACTTCCGGCCTAATGATTGGTTCTCATAACCAATCCCGGGACATCTCCGAGGGTCTTTCTCCCTCGGCCAATTGATCAGCCCAAAAACCGATCCCAAGATGTCCGACACCCTCGAGGGTCTTTCTCCCTCGACCAATTGATTAGCTCAAAAGCTGTAAGAACCCGACCCAAAATACGGTCCAAAGACCTAGGTTCTCACTCAGCATGCAAGTTAAAATACTTCATCAAGCGGTTTAGTGCTCATATTTAAAACCTTTCAAAACATTTAGAAACGGGGAATGCTTAAAACATAATCAACAGCTTTGTTTAAGAAAAACCAACGAAGTAAAACAAGCTCCGCGCTTTATATATAAAACATTCAAAACAGTTCAAACCACTTTTAATAATGTTCCCCTAGGACTCTGTCCATCTACATGCTTGAACAAATATGCAAACAATAAAGACAGAGTGCCATGGCTCCCATGATCAATCAGCTCCTCCGCTAGCCGTCCTGGTCTTTGTCCCAAGTTACCCGTGGAAAACCATAGAAATAAGGGTGAGTATAAACATACTCAGAAGAATCTCCCAACCGGGGTACAATACGATACTTCAATCATCTAGCACCCTAGTATACATGCAAACAAGCACTAACATGGATCATAGCTCAACGAGCTTACAAGGCGAGAATCTGGAATCCTCGGAAGTCTCCTACTTCCGCCTAATGATTGGCTCTCATAACCAATCCCGTGACATCTCCGAGGGTCTTTCTCCTCGGCCAATTGATCACTCAAAAACCGATCCCAAAGATGTCCGACACCCTCGAGGGTCTTTCTCCCTCGACCATATGATCACTCAAAAGCCAATCCCAATGGGTGTCCTCAAGGGCCTCTTACCCTCGCTTATAACTGGACTATCGGAGAGTACCCGAAGTCCGGCTCTAAACAGAAGGAACCGGTGTACTCACGAACATTAGCCCGGGAGCTCTCGAACCGGCGACTAACGCGCGTGTGCTTGCGCGCACACCGCATGCTCTTTGCAACCGGCGTAAATGTGGGGGCCTAAGTACAAACTACGCGGGCCAGTGCACGCATGCCTAAGACTCGGAAGCGGTGTCACCGAACACGATGAGTGCGAGGCCCTCGGCACTCATCCATGCACTGTACCACCACCGACACGAAGCTAAGAACCGGCCAAGGCGGGCTTGCACCGTTGGCAGGGTTCCGCTCTAGCAGGCTACAAACTAGGCTTATGCCGATGTGGTAGCTAAATCCACATCGGCTGCCGGGGGGAAGCAATGTACGTTATGCTTCGCTCTACTCCCGACCAGTGGGGACAAGGTGCGTTATGTCCGCTCGGCCTCTAGATGATGACAAATTTAACACACTAGCTAGAGTATAGAGTAAACGATTCTGGCTAAACATACATAACCATCATCAATCATACATAACCTAGCATGATACTACGAACTTAAAGCGGAATCTCAAGCATGCTTTGGAAGAACAATCCTAGCATGGCACTAACATGTACAAACAAGCAAACATGCTAGCAGAATGCAATCACAAGTCATCCTATCCACTAATCATGTCCATAAAAGTAAACATGCATATAAGGCACATTCAAGAAAGCATCGCGAGGTCCACACAACCACGGTAAGGAATCCTTACCTGGAAACGAGCAGAAATAACCTTCACAATCAAATAATGACCCTCGAGCTTTAAAGCGAAACCGAGCAACCTAAGCATTTTAAAAGCATCCTAAATAAATATACAGCAGCCGCAGCCTTAAAAATCTAAAAGGGATAGGTTCGGGAATTACCAACCGAGAAGGCACGGGTCTCGCAGCAAGGGGGCGCTTTTGGGCGCTGCTTTGTGTGCGCGTAAGCGGCGCGCTGGCTGGCTGCTTTCGGCAGCTGGCGCGCCTTGCAGACGGCAGCGCTGGCGCTGGCCGCGCTGCGCGACGCGACAGCACGCAGCGCGCGCCGGCGGCGACGCGACGAGTGGCAGTGCACGCAGACGCAGACGGTGAGCAGTCTTTGGGCGCGCGCGCGCGGCGCGCGCAGCGTCGGGCGGCGCGTGCGCGCGGCGGCTGGTCGCGCGAGGACGACGCGGCGCGTCTGGCGACCCGATGCAGGTCGGTCGGCGCGCGTCTGGCGCTCTGGTGCGGAGCGTCTGAGCGCTGTGCGCTGGGGTGCGGGCCAGTTGGCGCTTCTGGTGCGCTGGGTAGCTGGTGAACTGGCCGCTGGTGCGCTGGGGCCGAAGTGGCTGAGCGTGGGTGCGGCTAGGCGGCTAGGGTTTCTTGGTGAGGTCGGCTAGGAGAGAGAGAGAGAGAGAGGAGAGAGAGAGATTGCAATACAAGGGGAGAAGGGATTTTCTTGATTTTCTTTCCTTTTTTTTTTTCCTAATTAAATAGGTCTAAAATCCCTTCCCAAAGCTTCCTCTTTCCAAACCCTACTAAGCAAACTTATTTTAAAAATAAAAATCTCTTTTCCTACGAACTTCCCAAGACCATTTAGGGCAAGGGCTCAAAACCCAATGGAAGCACCAAAATTACAATTAATTTTGCCATTTTCTAAAACACCTCCAAACTTCCAAACAACTTGCCCAAACCTCTCGGGTCTTGCAACCAACAACCATTAAGCTTCACAAAGGCGGGAATGGCCCAAATCTTGAAAATCCTCAAAACCACGACCGGGGCAAAAGACTAAAATACCCCTAAGGGTTAAAATAGCTCTAACGGCCCATCCGAACATCCGAATAATGACCCGAAATCACCTGGGTAACCGAAATAGAAAACTGGGCCGTTACAAAAGCCAATCCCAATGGGTGTCCTCAAGGGCCTCTTACCTCGCGCTAACAATCTGGACTATCGGGAGAGTACCCGATCGCTCTAAATCGGAAGGAATCGTGTACTCACGAACATTAGCCCGGGAGCTCTCCGAACCGGCGACTAACGCAGCGTGTCTGCGCGCGCACACCGCATGCTCATCTCTGCAACCGGCGTAAATGCGGGGGCCTAAGGGGCAAACTACGCGGTCGTGTACGCATGCCTAAAGACTCGAAGCGTGGTCACCGAACACGATGGTGCGAGGCCCTCGGCACTCATCTGTGCGGCTGTACCACCGACTGAAGCTAAGAACCGCCAAGGCGAGCTTGCACCGCTGGCGTGGTTCCGCTCTAGCGAGCTACAAACTAGGCTTATGCCGATGTGGTAGCTATATCCACATCGGCCGCCGGGGAAGCAATGTACGTTATGCTTCGCTCTACTCCCGACCGGTGGGGACAAAGTACGTTATGTCCGCTCTCGGCCTCTGGATGATGACAAACCCTACTACGCTATCTAAGAATACCGAGTAAATCAATGATTCCCGGCTAGCAAGCAATGACCGACATCAATCACGCTTTACCTAGCATGATACTACAACTTAAACAGAATCACAAGCATGCCGGAAGAACAAACCTAGCATGGCACTAACATGTAAAATCAACAAACATGCTAGCAAGAGATCAAACAAAGCGCCTATCGCTATCATGCTCATAACAATCAAAGAAACATACAAGGCACAATCGAGATATATCGCAGGGTCCACACAACCACGGTAAGAAATCCTTACCGGACAAGCGAAAATAATCACAAATCAACCAAGCAATCCTCGAGCCTCTAATCGAACCCAAACAACCTAAACATAAAATAAAGCAACCCAAATCAAATACATAAAACAGCCCAAATAAATCCCTAAACAAAGACCAACAAATCGGGGCCCAACGAAGAAAAGACTCGAAATACCATCCGAGAAGCCACAAGGCTCAAGCCAACCAAAGACACAACAGCAGGTGCCGGGCGCAGAGCAGAGCACCGGCCGGGCGCCGGGCACAGCGCTGGGCACCGGGCGCAGGCGTGGCGCGCGCGCGCAGCACGCGCGCACCGGGCGAGGCAAGGCGCGCACGGGCGCGCTCTCGAGCTCGGGCTGGCGACGACACACGCGCGGCTTGGCGGAGGATTTGCCGCGCCGGCGCGCGCGCTGCGCGAGGCGACGCGACGCGACGCTCGGGGATCTCGGGAAGGCACGACGACCTACTGAGGGGCGAGCGACTCGGTGCGGCCGGGCTCGGGCGACTCGACACGGACTGGCGACACGGTGATTTGCTCGGGCGATGCCGATCTGGGCTCGGCGCGACCAAGGCGACACGGAGATGGCTCGGGCGATGCGGATCTGGGCTCGGCACGACTAGGGCGAGGGCGATGCGATCGGCGCTGCAGGTGGCTCGGCGACGGCGCGGCATGGGCGAGCCGCTGGCGGCTGAGCGCGGGCGCGCTCGGCCGGACATGGTGCGACTAGGGTCTGGGCATGGTGCGGCTTAGGGTCGGGCATGGTGCGGCTAGGGCTGGACATGGGCGACCAAGGGGTCGCTTTCGGCCGAGGAGAGAGAAAGGAGAGAAAAAGGAATTTTGGGGATTTTGGAAAATAAAAGGGAAAAATAAAAGGAAAAAGGAATTAAAGGAAAAATGGGATTTTATCCTCCTTTCCATCCTTAACCAATTTTCTTACCAAATTTAAATAAGTCTTAAAGTCCTTAAATCCCATTTCCTAGCTTCCTCCTTCGAGACCCTACTGAAGCAACCTTTTCCAAACAATAACTCTCACTTAAAACAAACTCCCAAATCATCTCTAAGGGCACTGGCTCGAATCCCAAAGGAAACACCCAAACAAAGATCACTTTGCCCAAAACCCAAATCACAACCGAACTCCCAAACGAATACCCCAAACATCTCTGGACTCGCAGCCACCAACATACAAGCCTCAACAAAGCGCAGGAGCCGCCTCAAGCCCCGAAAATCCACAAATCCTGCCTGGGAGCAAAAGACCAAAATACCCGTAAGGGTCAAAACAACTCTAACGGCCCAACCGAACCACTCAATCTGAACCTAAAGCACCTCGAGAACTGGAATAGAAAATCGGGCCGTTACAATACTCCCTCCTTTTAAGACTTTCGTCCTCGAAAGTCCTAAAACGAAACAAAACTTCTATGAATACTCCACCGATTCTTAGCCAACCGAACTTCTCGCTAAAACAACACTAGCCCTTCTCTCGATAACCAAACCCTCTTGGGTTCTCAAAGGCTCAAAGCCACAATGCTCTCGATGCACTACAAACTATCTCAACAAAGAGACGAGGAACACAAAACTTGCACTTCTTTGCCAAAGACGGGGCAAAGCTAACCATCGCTCCAATCCGCTCAAGGATCTCAAAAGCCCTACAAACTTGGGGCTCAAATGCAAAACCCGCTAAACCAACACGGAACACCTCTCAACGGTGTTACTCTCAAGAATCGCAGCAGGTCGGGCACAAGCTCCAAAACTCAACGCCACGCACCGGGCGTAACTTCTCTGAATGCCCACAATCGATAACAAATCGCCTCAACACAACGCCAAGTCAAGCAAACAATCAACCTCTCGGGTTCCAGAAACCAAACGGCCTACTCTTTCTTCACAAGAGACCAAATAACCACAAGGCTTGCCTAAAGCCTTAACGAAAAACAATCGAACCACCAATCGGCGATTGATCCAAAAGGCAAACTTTTCCCACTAGCACAAGCTGAAACTTCAACTACGCCAACCCTAAATGGCCAAAAAACCGAGCACAGCTCCACTCGGCCAAGCCAACAACTGGAGCCTCACAACGGCCGAACACAAACTTTTCCATGCAAACCTACTAGCAATCGCCAAAGAGAACATTGCCGTGCAAGGAAACACCCATCATTCCTCTCATGGAAAATCTCGCGCAAGGACCAAACCCTCACGGGGCTACCAAAGAACTCACAACAGCTTTAGGAAAAAACAGCCCAAAAGGCTAACCAACCAATGCCACGGCACCTCTGTGCCAACACACTCAATCGAGGCTCACTATTCGCCAATCTGCAAAGCTCAACAACTAGAAACAAAGCCCGAGAAGGGCTTGCTCAAAGAAAACTCAACTCAAGCTCATAACGAGCAAAGCTTGCCTCCAAGCTACCACTCAACACCTAAGTCCCACTTGGCTACTCAAGGGACTTCCTCCTTTTAGCTCAGGCCTAACTCATCTTGCGACTAGAAACTCCACACTCGAAACATTGCAAGGAAAACGAACTGATGAGGCTATCTCCAAAGATAATACTCGAGGTTGGCATCCATGGTGCAACTCAACCACCAAGGAAAACTAGGGGGAAAAACTTCAAACCCCAAGAACCAACAACTTACCAGCAAAAGCTCAACTCTTAAATCAGGTGGCCACCGCTCTTGGGGGACAAACAACTTTTTGCTTGCTAACAACACAATGCGAGGACCCTCTCATTGGGCTAACCAACTGCGCTACTCGATCAACTACACAACTCAGAGCTACGCCGACTCCTCAACGGGAACGATTTCCCAGCAAGCAAACTCTAAAGGGCAGCGAACATCACACACGCTCGCTGACTTGCTCAAACCCAAGGGCTACATCAACCAACTCTCTTGGAAGCAACACCCATGGGAAACTCAACTGATTGGACCACCAATCCGAACTAGCCGAACTTACTCAACCACCGAGGAGGAATCCACTCCCAAAACAACCGGACTAGGAACAAATCCTCGTGGCAACGCCCTCAGCTCGAACAAGAGCAAGCTCTTGAAACATCAAGAGAACCAAATCTTGGTCAACACCGGACACCAACTAGCCTCCAAAACCAAACAAGCACTAGCTTGCTAGATCGCCAAATCTGCAAGCAACTCACCCAAGGAACACCGCCGGGTCTAAGCCGAGCTCGAGAGGCTCTCCACAACTAGAGATCCTCTGATCACCCTCCGACACACACACACGATCGACAACGATCTAACTAACAACCGGCTCACGCGGGCACAACCCTCTCCAAAGATCTCAACTACGCTGCCAACTCCAACTTGGAAACCAAGGGAACCGGAACGCTACAAGAGGTGTCATCCTCCTACTCAAAGCAAGAACCTCAACATACCTTCGCCCAAGGTAAGGATCCGACATGACTTTCTTAGCCAAAACGATCAGAAACTGCGCGGCTTGCCACTACTGCTCTTGTTCAGTTCCAACTGAAGTCTAACCAGGGCAAGGCCCAACTAGCAAAACTTGCTTAACCAACAACCCGGCAACGAGCACGGCATCCTTACAACCCAAAGCTAGGGCACTTGCCGAGAACCCAAGCCTTGACACCTCAAAGACTGAGCGCTGGCTCCTCAACACGAACCTCTCGTGGTTTTCCCAAACATGAACCACGGAACGAGCTACGCAAAAGTACACCGGGGTGTACAGCTCCAACTTGATCCCTTAAAGTCCAAAGCCAACAAGGCTCTAACACAGGGCAACTTTTGCCTCCAAACAAAGCCACTACTAACCAGGGAGCAACAAGAGTTCAAACCCACTCGGGGCCAACTCACCACGAAAAGCCACATTGGCCAACTTACTCTTACAAGCGCAAAACCACACCAAGCTAACATTCCTCAAAACAACGTGCTCACTAAACGCGCTCCGATCAGCCATCCAACTCATGGCTCTAACACTGGATCAACCACGCATCCACGATGCCAACACTACCCATACTAGGGTAACTCAAAGGGTAGCCGACTCATGCTACCAAAGAATCGCCTCGAAGCTCACAACACAGCGCGAGAACTCAAACTTGCTAGCTCTTAACATTTCTACAACATCCTTTGGTACCCAACTCTCGGTGACCACGAAAGCTCTTACTTTCCTCGAAAACCTCATACTTGTAGTCCTCTGACTACCACCGAGCTAGATCTCTTATGCAACCCAAACAGGTGCAAGCTCAGGAAAAGGGGTACAAGACTCGCGGGGATGCTATACTCTGGGCAGCCAAGGAACCATCTGCACAAAAGGGCCAACATGCCTCAAATCTAGGCCTCCTCTCAAAGCCTAGTGCCAACAAGCACTACATCCTTTACGACACAAATCAGCCCTAAACGAGCTTTACGCCCCTCAGAGGAAAGTCACACTCCAAGTGACGGGGCAATGGCACTCAGCAAAGGAGTCCAAACACTCGAGCAGCCTAATCTCTGGCTTCTCGACCAACAGACATGCCAAGGCCTACTCCTGCATCCCACTCGATGCTCACAAAATCTCAGGCTAACTTTTGCATCTCACTCGATGCTCAACAAAAGCTCAGGCTAACTCCTCGGGTGGCGTCAACTAGTTCCACTCTGGGAACATCCAAATAAAAAGAGTGCTCCACTCTACTAGCCCGCTGAAATCCACATACGGATCAAACCTTGGCAAGCAAACTCCAAACTGCACCCTGGCTACGAGGGCACTAAAAGAACTGGCTGCACAACAACGACATGCTTGCAAGGGGGCACAGATGTCTCTACATCTGCCTCAAGCCACTAACACGGCAACTTGCCAATCAATCGGGCGACTGGTGGAGACTCTGCTAGTCCACTCTCTCAAGGGACTACCACCACCAACTGCTGTACCAAACAGCACGGGGACGGCACACCTCGGCCTCTCGAATGTAAGGACATCCCAACACACGGATGCTAAACTCAAACTCAGCCAACCGCTTTACTACTAGCGGTAGGACTTTCTAATACATCGAGCTCTCTGAGGCATCCACTTGCCAAATCGGGCGGCTCCATCAACGCCAACAAACTCAATGCGCATAAACTTGCTGATCATGCCCTCCCGAAACCTCCGGGGCTACAAGAGCTGCTGGGGGAAAAATGCTGAAACAAACTCACACCGGGCTATCTATCGTGCCGAGACTCCTCACTACGCGCTACAAATCGCGCTGGGTCTTTGCTCTCTCGATAGCTAAAGACCGCCATCAACCCTCTCATGGTTGGAGCACACTCGCTCAAGGAGTCATACTGAGGCGTGCTAGCCTCTACCCCCTCCTCTAGGCAACTCAATGCCAGGGCCAACTCGCCAACGGGCTAAACAACCTGGGGCGCGGCCTCAACATCAACACGATCAGTCCAACTCCTCGGTCGGACATGCCAAGCGTCCCCGCTCCTCCGAGTGCAATCAACATATCGGCGATCGCACAAGGCACCTCCACCCTCTCACTAGGGGAGAAACCAACAAGCGGGCCATAAATGGCCTATGGGAGTCAAATCTCGCTTTCCTCGAGTGCGATCAACATATCGGCGATCTGCACAAAGCATCAAAATCGCCCACACTGGGCTCTCATCGCTCATCAAACTACTCGCACTCGCGAAAAGTTGGCATGATGGCGCTCTAAGCCCAAACCAACAACGAGTCGAGACCTCGCTCGTCTCCGCTCCACAACTCTACACGGGGCATAAAAGCTAGAAGAAAAGTATTGTAAATTCTTACCCCTTAACTTAATTGAACTCGGACAAACCTGGTGGCCGTGGAGTCTTGATGATCATGGGAACAACAACCTACAAAGCGGGTTAGTCTACGAATCTATGACTGCGTGCTCTCGATACCAACCGTAAGACCCGACCCAAAACATGGTCTGAACACGGGTTCTCACTCAGCATGCAAGTTAAATATGATAACAAGCGGTTTAGAGCTCATATTTAAAAACCTTTCAAAACATATGAGAAGGGGGAGCCCTTAAAACATAACCAACAATTTTGATTTAAAACAATCCAACAAAGTAAAACAACCTGGCCAGTGTTTAATAAAATGTACAATACAATTTAAGCAACGTTTTAAACAATGTTCCCTAGGACTCTGTCCATCTACATGTTTGAATAAACAATGCAATAATAAAAGACAGAGTGCCGGCGGTTCCCCATGATCAATCAGCTCCCTCCGCTAGCCCTCCTGGTGTTGTCCCAAGTTACCTGAAAGATAAATAAGGGTGAGTATAAACATACTCAGTAAGAATCCCCAACCGGGGTACAATACGATACATCAGTCATCTAGCACCTCAACATGCAAGCAAACAGCTATCAACACAGATCATAGCTCAACGAGCTCATAAAACAAGATCTGGAAACATCGGAAGTCTCTTACTTCCGGAATCATCGGAAGTCTCCTACTTCCGGCCTAATGATTGGTTCTCATAACCAATCCCGGGACATCTCTGAGGGTCTTTCTCCCTCGACCAATTGATTAGCTCAAAAGCCAATCCCAATGGGTGTCCTCAAGGGCCTCTTACCCTCGCTAACAACTGGACTATCGGGAGAGTACCCGCATCCGCTCTAAAGCCGAAGGAATCGGTGTACTCACGAACATTAGCCCGGAGCTCTCCGAACCGGCGACTAACGCGTGTCTTGCGCGCACACCGCATGCTCATCTCGCAACCGGCGTAAATGCGGCGGGGCCTAAGGGCAAACTACTGGCCGGTCAGTGCACGCATGCCTAAAGACTCGGAGCGGGTGTCATCAACACGAGGTCGCGAGGCCCTCGACACTCATCATGCGCACTGTACCACCGACACGAGCTAAGAACCGGCCAAGGCGAGGCTTGCACCGCTGGCGTGGTTCCGCTCTAGCAGGCTACAAACTAGGCTTATGCCGATGTGGTAGCTACATCCACATCGGGTGCCGGGGAAGCAATGTACGTTATGCTTCTACTCTACTCCCGACCGTGGGGACAAAGCACGTTATGTCCGCTCTCGACCTCTGGATGATGGCAAACCCTACTACGCTATCTAAGAATACCGAGTAAATCAATGATTCTGGCTAGCAAGCAATGACCGACATCAATCACGCTTACCTAGCATGATACTACAACTTAAACAGAATCACAAGCATGCCGGAAGAACAAACCTAGCATGGCACTAACATGTAAAATCAACAAACATGCTAGCAAGAGATCAAACAAAGTTGCCTATCGCTATCATGCTCATAACAATCGAAGAAACATACAAGGCACAATCGAGATATATCGCAGGGTCCACACAACCACGGTAAGAAATCCTTACAGGACAAGCGAAAATAATCACAAATCAACCAAGCAATCCTCGAGCCTCTAATCGAACCCAAACAACCTAAACATAAAATAAAGCGACCCAAATCAAATACATAAAATGCAGCCCAAATAAATCCCTAAACAGAGACCAACAAATCGGGGCCCAACGAAGAAAAGACTCGGAAATACCATCCGAGAAGCCACAAGGCTCGGGCCAACCAAAGACACAACAGCAGTGGGCGCGCAAGAGCAGCTGGTGGGCGCCGGCACAGCGCTGGGCAACTGAGCGCGCGGCGTGGCGCCGGCGCAAGCACGCGCACTCAGGCGGCGGGCGAGGCAAGCGCACGCGCGCGAGCTCGAGCTCGGTGGCGGCGACACACACGCGCTTGCTTGGCGAGGGATTTGCCAGACGGCGCGCGCCTAGCGGCGGCGCACGCGACGACGGGCTCGGGGCGCTCGGGAAGGCACGACGACCTCTGGGGCGGCGGCGACTTCGGTCGGCGGCGGGCTCGGGCGACCGGACACGGACTGGCGACACGGTGGCGGCTCGGGCGATGCCGACTGGGCTCGGCGCGACCAAGGCGACACGGAGATGGCTCGGGCGATCAGAGATCTGGGCTCGGCGCGACTAGGGCGACACGGAGATGGCTCGGGCGATCAGATCTGGGCTCGGCGCGACTAGGGCGAGGCGATGCGCGATCGGGCGCTGGGGTGGCTCGGCACGGCGGGCATGGGCGGCCGGGCGGCTGGAGCGAGGGCGCTGGTGGACATGGTGCGACTAGGGTCGGGCATGGTGCGGCTAGGGTTGGGCATGGTGCGGCTAGGGGTGGACATGGGCGACCAAGGGCCGCTTTGGGCTGGGAGGAGAGAAAGGGAGAGAAAAAGGAATTTTGGGGATTTTGGAAAATAAAAGGGAAAAATAAAAGGAAAAAGGAATTAAAAGGAAAAATGGGATTTTATCCTCCTTTCCATCCTTAACCAATTTTCTTACCAAATTTAAATAAGTCTTAAAGTCCTTAAATCCCATTTCCGGCTTCCTCTCCTTGAGACCCTACTAACAACCTTTTCCAAACAATAACTCTCACTTAAAACAAACTCCCAAATCATCTCTAAGGGCACAGGCTCGAATCCCAAAGGAAACACCCAAACAAAGATCACTTTGCCCAAAACCCAAATCACAACCGAACTCCCAAACGAATACCCCAAACATCTCGGGACTCATGACCACCAACATACAAGCCTCAACAAAGGCGGGAGCTGCCACGAAGCCCCGAAAATCCACAAATCCCCGCCGGGAGCAAAAGACCAAAATACCCGTAAGGGTCAAAACAGCTCTAACGACCCAACCGAACCACTGAATCTGAACCTGAAGCACCTCGAGAACTGGAATAGAAAACTGGGCCGTTACAGATGTTCACCTAAGCCAGTGGCTGATCGGATTGCATTAGAAAGTGTGTTGTCGGCCGATGAAGGGCTCCAGTTTATTAGTTGGTTGAGTGGAGCTTGCTCCTGGACCTTGGCTTTCAGAGGTGGCCGTAGCTGAAGTTCAGCTAGTGTGAGTGGGTTAGCCGTCTGGTGAACCAGGTATGTGCCCCTGGCTTGACTGCGTCGATGCTCCTCAAGATGGTCGCCTAGTGTTGTGGGCGCGTACCAGTTGGAAAAGTTTGCCTTAGGATCAGTCACCAGTTGTGGTTCGATTTGGATCTCGTTAAGGATTGTAAGCAAACATTGGGGATCGCAGGTCTCTTGTGAAGTAGGAGTAGGTCGAATAGTTTCGGGAACCCGAGAGGTTCAGTTGTTTGGTCAGCATGGTGTAGAGTTAAGGCTGTTTGTTAACAGCTGTGGGCCAGAGAAGTTATGCTAGTGCTCGGCAAAGAGTCTAGAAGCTTGTGACCAGTCCTCGAGTTTGCTATGAGTAGCGCCGTCGAGAGGCGTTCCGAGTTGGGTTAGCAGGGATAAGTGAGACCTAGAGTCGTAAGACCGTTTGAAAGTTGGTGCGAGTCAGAGGATGTGACTCACCGACTAGTTATCGCATGTTTTCTTCGAAGCTCAGTGTTGGTTCAGTTTTGGTTGAGATAGTTGGTGGCAGACTCGGTGTCTTTTGGGCTTGGAGCCTCTGGGAAACCAAGAGGGTTCGGTTTTGAAGAAGGTTTTGTGTGGTCTTAATCGGGAGCTTGGTTGGTTAAGAATCAGTGGAGTTTCCTAGAGTTGTTTTCGTCTTAGGACTTTCGAGGACGAAAGTCTTAAAAGGAGGGAGTATTGTAACGGCCCATTTTTCTATTTCGATTACCTGTGATGATTTGGGTCATTATTCGGATGTTCGGATGGGCCGTTAGAGCTGTTTTAACCCTTAGGGGCATTTTGGTCTTTTTGCCCCCGGTCAGGGTTTTGTGGATTTTCAAGATTCCAAGGTCATTCCTGCCTTTGTCAAAGCTTAATGGTTGTTGGTTGCAAGACCCGAGAGGTTTGGGCAAGTTGTTTGGAAGTTTGGAGGTGTTTTAGAAAATGGCAAAAATTAATTGTAATTTTGGTGTTTCCATTGGGTTTTGAGCCCTTGCCCTAAATGGTCTTGGGGAGTTCGTAGGAAAAGAGAGTTTTATTTTTAAAATAAGTTTGCTTCGGTAGGGTTTGGAAAGAGGAAGCTTTGGGAAGGGATTTAAGACCTATTTAATTAGGGAAAAAGGAAAGAAAATCAAGAAAATCCCTTTTCCCCTTGTTTTGCAATCTCTCTCTCTCTCTCTCTCTCTCTCCTAGCCAACCTCACCAAGAAACCCTAGCCGCCCTAGCCGCACCCCCGTCTCGCCTGCTCAGCCCAGCGCACGAGCGGCCAGTGACACCTCAGCGCAGCGCACATTTCCAGGCCAGCCAAATCAGCCAGCGCACGCAGACAAAATTTACCGCTCCGCACCAGCTACGACAGACGCGCCGCAGACCGACCAGATCGGGTCGCCCAGACGCGCCAAATCCGTCCCCGCACCAGACGCCTGAACCGCGCCAAGACGCTGCGTCAGAACGGCCCGATTTTCTATCCCGGTTTTCGAGGAGCTTCCGTTGGTCGATTCGGTGGTTCGGTTGGGCCGTTAGAGTCGCTTTGGACCCTTAGGGGCATTTTGGTCTTTTTGCTCCTTGGGTAGGATTTGTGGATTTTCGAGGCTTCGAGGCGGCTCCCCTTTTGTGAGGCTTGTTTGTTTGTTGTGGGTCATGAGTCCCGATATGTTTGGGCTTTTCGTTTGGGAGTTCGGTTGTCATTTGGGTTTTGGGCAAAATGATGGTTGTTTGGGTGTTTCCTTCGGGATTCGAGCCGGGCTTTAGTGTTGGTTTGGGAGGTTGATTTGATGAGTTTTGTTGTTTGGAAAGGTTGCTTGATCGGGTCTCGAAGGAGGAAGCTGGAAATGAGATTTAAGGATTTTAAGGATTTTTGGAAAAATTGGAAAATGGATAAATTGGATTTATTTGGATAAGTTTGGATTTTAAATAAAAGAGAAAAAGAAAAGAAAAAAGGAAAAATCTCATTTTTCCCCCATTTTTCCTTTCTCTCTCCTCGGCCCGAGCCCCCTTGGCCCTCTCCTCCTGCCCGAGCGCCCAGCCTCGCCCACTGCCGCCTTGCCCGAGCCCCCTGCCACTCGCGAGCTCGCCCTCACTCGCTGACCCATTTCCACTCGCGCGCGTGCGCGCTGAGCCCCAGCCCGCGTCGCCTCGGTCCCGCATCGCCAGATCTGCCTCGCCAGTCGTCGCCGCCGAGCCAGCTCGCCCAGTCCGAAGCCGCCACCGGTCCGTGCGCCACAGCTCGCCGTCCCTCGCACGATGTCGTGCGGATCGAGCGCCCGAGCCCGTCGCGTCGCGTCGCCGCGCCGCCCCTCGTGCTTGCCGAGCTCGCGCCCGCCGCCGCCCATCTTGGCCGAAGCCGCGCGCCGCGCGCGCGCCCTCGAATCGTCCGAGCTCGCCGCAGCGACTCTGCGCCCTAGCGCCATGCGCTGCTCGCCCAGCGCCTACCACTGCGCCCCGCTCGCCTCTGTTGTGTCTTTGGTTGGCCCGAGCCTTGTGGCTTCTCGGATGGTATTTCCCTAGTCTTTTCTTCGTTGGGCCCGGATTTATTGGTCTGTGGTTATGGATTTATTGGGCTGTTTATGTATGTGATTTGGGTGCTTTGTTTGATGTTCAGCCGTTCCGATCGTCTAGAGGCTCGAGGATTCGCTCGTAGATTTATTATAATTATTGTTTTCTCGCTTGTCCTGTAAGGATTTCTTCCGTGGTTGTGTGGACCTGCGCGATATATCTCGATATGCCTTGCTTGTTTGCCGATTGTTATGAGCATGTTAGAGATAGAGCGCTTGATTGAATTCTTGCTAGCATGTTTGCCTGATTTTACATGTTAGTGCCATGCTAGGTTTGTTCTCACAAAGATGCTTGTGATTCCCGCTTAAGTTGTAGTATCATGCTAGGTAATGTGATTTATGTCGATCTTTGCTTGCTAGCCAGAATCATTGATTTTTGCTCTGTACTCTTAGATAGAGTTGTAGGGTTTGTCATCATCCGGAGGCCGAGCGGACATAACGTACTTTGTCCCGATGGCTTTCGTGTCGGGAGTAAAGTGTGCGAAGCATAACGTATCTTGCTACCCCGCCCGACCACCAGGTTGTGGAGTTAGCTACCCACTTCGGCATAGCCTAGTTTGTAGCTGCTAGAGCGGAACCACGCCAACGGTGTAAGCTGCCTTTGGCCGGTTCTTAGCTTCGTGTCGGTGGATCAGCCGCAGATGAGCGCCGAGGGCCTCGCGCCATCGTGATCGATGACACCGCTTCCAAGTCATAGGCATGCGTGCACTGCCCGCGTAGTTTGCCCTTAGGCCCCGCATTTACGCCGGTTGCGAAGAGCATGCGGTGTGCGCGCACACGCGTTAGTCGCCGGTTCGGAGAGCTCCCCCGGGCTAATGTTCGTGAGTACACCATTCCTTCTAATTTAGAGCCGACTTGGGTACTCTCGATAGTCCGGATGTATAGCGAGGGTAAGAGGCCCTTGAGGACACCCATTGGGATTGGCTTTTGAGCTAATCAATTGGTCGAGGAGAAAAAGACCCTCGAGGGTGTCTGACATCTTGGGATCGGTTTTTGAGTGATCAAATGGCCGAGGAAAAGACCCTCGAAGATGTCCCAGGATTGGTTATGAGAACCAATCATTAGGCCTGAACTAGGAGACTTCCGATGATTCCGGAAGTAGGAGACTTCCGATGATTCCGATCTTGTTTTATTGAGCTCGTTGAGCTATGATCCGTGTTGATGGTCGCTTGCTTGCTTGTTGAGGTGCTAGATGACGGATGTATCGTATTGTACCCCCTGGTTGGGGATTCTTACCGAGTATCGCTTTACTCACCCTTATTTATCTTTCAGTAACTTGGAACAACACCGGGATGGCTAGCGGAGGAGCCGATTGATCATGGGGAGCCGCCAAGGCACTCTGTCTTTTATTGTTGCATTGTTTATTCAAATGTAGATGGACAGAGTCCTAGGGGAACATTGTTTAAAAAGTGGTTTAAATTGTATTGTATATTTTGATAAATCCGCCGTGATGTTTTACTTTGTTGGATGGTTTAAATGAAAACTGTGGTTTATGTTTTTTAGGGTTCCCCCTTCTCATATGTTTTGAATGGTTTTTAAATATGAGCACTAAACCGCTTGTTATCATATTTAACTTGCATCTTGAGTGAGAACCCGGTTTAGGACCATGTTTTGGGTCGGGTTAAATCGCTTTGTCGCGCGCGCTTCGCGCGCCGCGCCAAAGACGTGGCTCGCATCTGCGTGCCCGTGGCGCTGTCGTCGCGTCCGCCGCTAGCGCGCGCGCGCTCGCCGCAGCCTCGCGCGCCAGCCTGAGTGCAGCGCCGTCCTCGCCGCGCCCGCCCCATGCCCAAGAAGCGCCCGTTAGCGCCCGAGCAGCGCCCGGCCGCACAGGCGCCCAAAATCGCTTCTTGCTGCGAGACCCCGTGCCTTCTCGGTTGGTAATTCCCGAACCTATCCCTTTTAGATTTTTAAGGTCATGCTGCACTGCTGTTGTATATTTATTTAGGATGCTTTTAAAATGCTTAGGTTGCTCGGTTTCGCTTTAAAGCTCGAGGGTCATTCTTTGATTGTGATGGTTATTTCTGCTCGTTTCCAGGTAAGGATTCCTTACCGTGGTTGTATGGACCTGCGATGCTTTCTTGATTGTGCCTTATATGCATGTTTACTTTTATGGACATGATTAGTGGATAGGACAACTTGTGATTGCATTCCTGCTAGCATGTTTGCTTGTTTGTACATGTTAGTGCCATGCTAGGATTGTTCTTCCAAGATGCTTGAGATTCCTACTTTAAGTTCGTAGTATCATGCTAGGTTATGTATGATTGATGATGATTATGTATGTTTAGCCAGAATCGTTTACTCTATACTCTAGCTAGTGTGTTAGGGTGTGTCATCATCTAGAGGCCGAGAGCGGACATATAACGTACCTTGTCCCCACCGGTCGGGAGTAAAGCGAAGCATAACTTACATTGCTTCCCCGGCAAATGATGTGGATTTAGCTACCACATCGGCATAAGCCTAGTTTGTAGCTCGCTAGAGCGGAACCACGCCAACGGTGCAAGCCTCGCCTTGGCCGGCTTCTTAGCTTCGTGTCGGTGGTACAGCCGCACACATGAGTGCCGAGGGCCTCGCACTCATCGCTGCTCGGTGACACCGTTTCGAGTCTTAGGCATGCGCACGCCCACGTAGTTTGTACTTAGGCCCCACATTTACGCCGGTTGCAAAGATGCGGTGTCGCGCGCGCAAGACACGTTAGTCGCCGGTTCGGAGAGAGCTACCCCGGCTAATGTTCGCGAGTACACCGTTCCTTCCGCTTTAGAGCCGGACTTGGGTACTCTCCCGATAGTCCAGTTTATTAGCGAGGGTAAGAGGCCCTTGAGGACACCCATTGGGATTGGCTTTTGAGTCGATCATATGGTCGAGGGAGAAAGACCCTCGAGGTGTCGGACATCTTTGGGATCGGTTTTTGAGTGATCAATTGGCCGAGGGAGAAAGACCCTCGGAGATGTCCCGGATTGGTTATGAGAGCCAATCATTAGGTCGGAAGAAGGAGACTTCCGAGGATTCCAGATTCTCGCTTTTGTAAGCTCGTTGAGCTATGATCCATGTTGGTAATCGCTTGCATGTATACTAGGGTGCTAGATGATTGAAGTATCGTATTGTACCCCGGTTGAGATTCTTACTGAGTATGTTTATACTCACCCTTATTTCTGTGGTTTTCCACTGTGTAACTTGGGACAAAGACCGGACGACTAGCGGAGGGAGCCGATTGATCATGGAGCCGCCAAGCACTCTGTCTTTATTGTTTGCATATTTGTTCAAAGATGTAGATGGACAGAGTCCTAGGGGAAACATTATAAAAAGTTGTTTGAACTGCTTTTGAATGTTTTTATATACTGGCCAGGCTTGTTTTACTTCGTTGGTCTTTCTTAAACAAAATTGTTGATTATGTTCTAAGCATTCCCCGTTTCTAAATGTTTTGAAAGGTTTTAAATATGAGCACTAAACCGCTTGATGAAGTATTTTAACTTGCATGCTGAGTGAGAACCTAGGTTTAGGACCGTATTTTGGGTCGGGTTCTTACAACCCTCTCTCTACGGGAAAACTAACAACTGGGCCACATGTGGCCTACGAGAGTCTAATCTCAGCCTCCCTCTGGAACGATGTCCCAGCGGTATCTGAATCTATCTGGATACCCTGACTAGCTGCTATCATACTTCTTACACTACGGGAAGTTGGCATGATGGTGCTCTGGACCCAAACAAACAACGAGTCAGAACCTGCTCGTCTCCGCTCCACAACACTAAACAAGGCATACACTAGATGAAAAGTATTGTAAATTCTTAACCCTTTTTTTAAATCTGTAAACTTAGGCGTACCTGATGACTGTCGGAGTGCTGATGATCATGGAAAAATGACCTACAA